>CAVLGL010000126.1:44891543-45503043 GCA_963668995.1 Parnassius mnemosyne
TAAAAAAAGTTTCTGTTTCTGTTTCTGTTTGTTTTATATTCATTTGTGATGCCATTCAAGAACCAATTTAAAACATATGCCTTTATAAGTTTCATACTTATAATACAATATCTGTAGTATCATAGTTTCCTTGCACACCAAATAACAGATGTAATACAGCAGTAATACAGCCTTTTTATGGTTGTATAGCTACTTTACAGCGCTACTAATGCATAAAGTGCATAATTTGTGCCAATTTTTTACTTGTAAGAACTGTATAAGCACTTAGCCAGCTTTTATACAGCCAGAAAATATAACATCTAATATAAAAACGAACTTCATTACATATTGTATACAGCTTGTATGCTGCTTGGGCATCTTCTTAAAAATTTCTACGACTACGTAGCGGTGCGTGCACTACTGTAATTCAGTAAAGACAGACAGCATAATTACAGACTGTGAGCCATTCCAGCTTAGCTCTCATATATGAAAATTAATCTGTAGCTTATTGAAGTTGCTTACAGGTGTCCATGGGCAAAAAAGTCACTAATGAAGCTTGATAGTAGCTACGGTATGAGTACCACAGTTGGAGCTGTGGTACATTTCGGAGAAGAAATTGTTAAGATATCTATATTTAAGTAGAACATTCCCAAAGTTAAGGCTAAGTAGTTAATTGATTGCTAGCTAAGTTAGCTGTTGATGATAATGATAAACACTATGAAATACGATGATTTTGGCTGAAAAGTGATTCAATTATTCCACTGTACGCTTTGGTTATTAATTTCTACTACACAATTCTAGATGAATATTCTGTTTGATAAGTTCCAAACGTTTATTTAATGGAATGAGATAAACGATTTTCTCCCTGATGTTGGTAAATAGGGACGCGATACAACGTAAATTGATACTGAATTAAATCATGATTTCTCGCTTCTGAACGTAAAGTATCAACTGATAAAATGATACCAATGTTTTTTTTTAATAACAATAAAATTATACTGCCAATAGAAGAACTTAAATCTATCATAACAAGTGGGATGCATGAAGTAAAGACTGTGTAAAAACCTCCGAAGGAGGCGGAGTTATAGCCGAAAAAAGTCTTTACTTCCAAAAAATAAGAAGGAATGTAATGAGTACTTTTTGCCCCTATTCAACCATGACCCCCTCTCATCCTCTACACGATAGGCTATCCAAGCTGAATAGGCCTAAAGTTCAAGTCACCCCTTTAACTTATTTCTAGACTTTACTTCCAATAATATTTTGCAAGATTAGCAATAGTATGCTAAAGTTAAGTAATAGTTTATGCCCTGTAGAGGCAACATAGGAAAACCTACTACCACACAACACCCCGTGGGTATTGTAAGAGCGACAAAGGGAAACTGAAACAGGAAATAGCCGGCGGAATCTTCCTGATAACAACACAAAATAATAACCTAAACCAACCCAAATATTTGGGGAGGCCTATGTCAGCTTTGAATAAATGAATGAACGAAAATAAAATTAATTTTAACGACTTTGTTTTTAATTTCACAACGACGACGTTCGAGCACCTGTGGTATAAAAGACTAATGGTGACCAGGTTGATCAATAGCTTAGAAAACATGCCTACTTCATGCAAATTCTAAAACGGTAATAATCTAATTTTTTTTTGTTATTTTATATTTTTTGTGTTTTTTTGTGTTTCGCGTACGTACGGGATCGAACCCTCAGCCCACACCGTCACAACTTTATGAGCATTTGCACCATCGAACCGTCTTTGAAGGTTTGTTAATAATTTTTTTCAAATTATTAGTTATTTTTTTAATCAGCCATGGCAGCTAATGAGCCGTGGCAATTAATGAGCCGTAGTAACTAATGATCCATGACAGTTCAGGAACAAAGCGCTTGCCGTAAATTTCACAGTAAGCGAGCATCCCGTACGATGAAATTGTTATTGATATTTTAAGTGCCGATTTACCACGTGTGCAACGGTGAAGGAAAATATCGTGAGGTAACCTGAATGTCTGAGAAATAAAAAAAAACTAATAGAACTTGTGAAGTTCATCAACACGCTTTGGTGCAGCGCGGCGGACATTTCTGCGGGTCAAATATAGGCTGTAACTTTACGTTACTTTTCTTTCTTTATGCTTGAATTAAAAATAATAAAAAAAAATAAGTTTTGGGGTTTTGACGGAAACTTGACCAGCGCGGATAGCTGATCTTGTATTATAATTATTGTTTAAAAAATGGTTTGAAGTAGATTTGAAACGTAAAGGAGGTGAGATTTGTGTAAAATGTCTGCGCATATGAACAGTAAATGGAATCGATGAAACAAGTGCTCTAAGTAATGTGAACCTCATTATAATGTGTTTGCTTAGGTGCTTTGAGATATTATCGTCATCGACTGTTTGCTTATTTCAGCTGCCGTCAAATCTCCCAAAAACTTCATTATGCGACGCATCAACATATTGTGAAAAAGTTTTAGAATATGAACAAATTATTATAAAGAATAATTTAATAATATTTTTAACACTGCCAAAATAACAACACTACGATTCCATTACCAGAGAAAAAAAATATTACGCATTCTATTCATATTCTGCAAATATATATTAAAAGCGTAACAAATTGCCGTAATTTATTGTTTTTTCTAGTCAGGTTAGTTAAAGAATAATTTCATAATATTTTAAACACTGCCAAAATAACAACACTACGATTCCATTACCAGAGAAAAAAAAAATTATTACGCATTCTATTCTTATTCTGTAAATATATATTAAAAGCGTAACAAATTGCCGTAATTTATTGTTTTTTCTAGTCAGGTTACGGTATTAAGCAAACCAAGGCTGCACCAACACCGACCAAATGAACACACGTTATTTATGATATAAGTTGTTACTCATTACTTCTTTTTAAACGTACTATATGAGCCACGGAATATAAAAAATTGTGTAATGTTTCCTAACTACCCCAGTTTTTCTTTCTTAATGCTAGAGATGCTTTTATAATTAAGATTTATAAATAGTGTTTAAAAATGCATATAGATAGATAGATAAAGCATTTATATGTTTCTCCAATCACACACGTATATTCAGTGACTAAACTAAGTGCAAACTAACGTATGACGAAACAATAATAATTTACAAAAACTTAAAATCTGAATGTACATGTGTCGCAGTTTGATAAGAGAGTTCTAGCTCAGCGATTAATATTGCTCAGAGAGCAAACACTGATTTTCAGCTATTACCCTCGAGATGACGAGAAGAAAATGAGCACAATAGTTAATCAGTGTAAATATGTATTAATGAATGATGGGTTCTTTCAGCCCTACGACTTGCATCTTGGGTTCAATTTAGTAAAATTACTGAAGGGGCGTGTAATTGTGTAAGATTGCGTAAAAATTAAAACTGGTACCTAAAAGACTTGGACAGGCATGATAAGTTAGTAGGAACAAAACAAAATGCCGTGATTTATGGCTGGCAAACTAAATAAATAACAATATAACAAAGGAGTAACATAATATTCCTACGTCTGTCTTTCCATTCGACTCGAATCTGGTTGTCTTCGAGTCAAGAGATAAAAGGTTTTCTAAATCAAGGCCTTTATCAAAATTAACCACCATAGTAGCCAAGCACGTAAATTTTTTTAATTCTTGTGGACTGGATAGGAGTCCAATAGCGGATTCTAACGCATGACTTTAAAAAATAACTTAAGTGACAAACGAACTAACATTTAATATTCTTGTGCTTACAGTCCACCAAATGATAAGTGGCTACTGCAGTCCAAGATATTTTTCTAAATAAAACGTTTATCTGTTTCTGTTTATATTTATGTGTTCAATGAGCCGTAGTAGATCAGGTGCTAAGCGCTCGCTGTAAATTACACACTACTCGAGCAACTCTGACCGTCAATGACAGCGATGAAATTCTAAGGGATTGCCCAGCCATGGGAAGTATATTGACTGTGATTTTACATCAATTATTCTTTACTTTCGTCAATTCAATTATCAACAACGTAATTTACTAACAAGAATGAGTATCTAGCTACAATACTTACTCAAAAACATAGGGACTTTCAAAATTTATAGATAACTCCATATTTTTCCTCGATTTAAAACCAGTGTAGTTTGAAATAACCTTGTCAGATAATTATAATGTCATCCAAACGAAATGGGAATGAAATACTGCCAACTTCGTCACTTCGAGCTGCTAATGAGTATTGCTTGATAGAAAACCCAATAACTGATTTTGCCCTGACTCTTGATTCGAACACGGATCCACATGATCAGTAGTCAGCTAACGAATACTAGACCAACGAATCAATCGGATAAGAATTATTGTGAAGTGTTTTCTTTTCGTGTAGTAAAGGGGTAACAGAATACATCACACTACTTCGTGTGGTGGGTTTCGTAAGAGGCGACTATGGGATATGTAATAAAGAACTTATGGTTTCCGGGCCATTGCGTATACGCTGGGAGTAATAATATCTCCAGACCGCTTTAACGTCCACGAGCTAATGAAAATGAATGATACTATTTTGTGATTATTGGTCGTTTATTAAATTGATTATGAGTTTGGATGTGACTCTGGGAGTGTCTCTGCCAATTATAGCTGTATATTTTTAATAATATTCATCCATCACAGCCTACAATAGTCCACTGCTGAACATAGACCCCCCCCCCCATAGATTACAGCGATTATTGTTGCCACGCTTGGCAGGCGTGTTAGCAACTGCAGTTTTTTTTATTACTTTAAGTTGTTATTAGGAAGAAGCTGCTGCACATCTCCTGTTTCAGTTTCCCTTTCCCTCTTACAACCCTCACGGGCTAATATGTGGTAGGAGATATTCTTACACCACTTCTACATGGTTTTGATATTATATGGTGACAAATATCAGTAAATTCACAAGGTTTATCTGACTAAGACGTGAGCTTTTCTAAGTAAGATGGGAAGTTACTATATAACACTGAAACTGAAGGATAAATTGGATAGTCGTAGAGAATACTTATTTTTTTTATCAAGTTAGGTACTTTATAGTCAAATTCACTTAATACAACTATCATTTGCAAACTGACCGAGATGTTCAATATATCACCGTCGGTTTACAACTGATAGTCCCTTTAAATAACATAATTAAAAAACTATATTAACGCAGTAAAGTAAATCGCTGGAGGACCTAAGCATAGTGCTTAGGTCCTCAATGACCTCAATAGTGTTTCCCAACGGCCTATCTTTTGGCTATCTTAAGATGAACATGGACAAAACAAAGATCATGTTTAATGTCCATGTCACACCTATGCCGGTAGTTGTTGGGAGCACTAAGCTCGAAGTTGTTGACGATTATGTTTCCCTGGGACAAATAATCCGACCAGGTAAGTCCAACTTCGACCAAGAGGTCAATCGATGGATTCAACTCGGTTGGGCAGCGTTTGGGAAATTACGGCCCATCTTCTCTTCAGGTATACCTCAAAACTTGAAAACGAGACTGTACAACCAGTGCGTGTCGCCAATGATGACCTATGGAACTAAGACGTAGTCCTTCACTGCTGGCCCGGATAAGGAACCTCAAGGTCGCTCAGCGAGCTATGGAGAGGGCTATGCTCGGAGTTTATCTGCGTGATAAACTTCAAAATGAGGATATCCGCAGTAGAACCAGAGTGAACGACATAGCCCAATGGATTAGTAAGCTGAAGTGGTAATGGGCTGCCCATATAGCTCGAAGAACCGACAACCGATGGGGAAGAAAGTTCTCGAGTGGCGGCCTCGTACCGGCGGACGAAGTGTGGAGGGTCCCCCCACTAGATGGAGTGACGACCTGGTAAAATATGCAGGAAGTCGATAGATGCAGGTGGCTCAGGACCGTGCTTTGTGGCATTCCTTGGGCCTATGTTTAGCAGTGGACTTGTAAAGGGCTGTAATGATGATGATGATGAAAACTTGTCACTCTTGACAACAAATTTACCAAAACAAAAAAGGAAATCTGGCATCATAGGAGAAATATCAGCATTGTAGTACTAATTTACGCAAGTGATGTTGTGTGAGAGAGTAGTCATTCGCCGGTAAAGCTAACCATTTCAAGCTGCAGTGATATAGAGTAAAGGTGTGGCTTTAAAACGTAGAAAACGAATCGAACATAAACCACCGCCAATCACAATTTACCGGTGCCGGTAGTAATCGAATAAGGGTTGCTCGTGTCTATAAAATTTAATGCGAGTGGTTATAATCTGAACTATCAAAGCTCTTACCTATAGTAATAGTTAGAAAATACAGAATATTTCATTATTCACTATTATTGATACTATCTGGAAGTTTTTGAATATTATTTTGTTTAAAAATACATATAAACTCACGCCTGTCACCCAAAGGGGTAGGCAGAGACTATGGACGTCCATTTGGCACGATCCTGACACACCTCTCTCGCTTCCTCCACATCCATATACCTACGCATACACGCTCGTCAGTTAAAGGTACTCTTGATTTGGCAAATTTTCAATATTTCGCCAATTTGGTCGATAAATTTTCGCACAACATCATCTTGCCAACCACACTCTTCTCACTCTGTCATTCAGATTCATCCCTAACATATTCCTTAATGACCGCATTTCTACAGCATTTATTCTACTCTCGTGCTTCTTCTGCCACACCCAACTTTCACTACCATACATTAAATTAGGCACTAACACAGCATTGTGAATTGCCATACGTGCCTTTTTGGACACATTCTGACTTTTCACAATAGGATGTAGAGCCCCATTCACTCTATTTTCTACATTCACTCGTCGTTGTATATCCTTATAATACCTACCATCCCTGCTAAACACACGTCCCAAATACACAAACTCATCTACTTGCTCGACTAACTTCCCTTCTATTCTTATTTCACATATCGTTTTACTTTCTTCTCTTTCAAAAACCATAACTTTCGTCTTACTTGCGTTCACTGTCATTCCCTTTTCTTTTAATGTCCTGTTAGTTAAAATTAATGTAACCATCATTTGCAACTGGGCCCCCGACGACGCAAGTATGACTTGATCATCGGCGTACAAAACAAAATATAATAAATAATAATTTATCACGTGCTCAATTATTAAAAGATGATTTAGAATTAAAAAATTTTGTACAACCGACTTCAATATAATTTATTAAGAATACCTCAAAAGCTATTGGCCAGACCTTGGTCAAATATATATGGAACCACATAATAAGCACCAGCTTTCAACCAAAAAAAGAATCATCAAAATCGGTTCACCCAGAAAGTTATGAGGTAACACAAATATAAACAAGGACATAAAAGAATTCGACTGTATAGACGAATTAAGTACCTTCTCCTTTTTGAAGTCAGTAGAAAATATAAGGAACATCGTTATGGTGGCTTCTGTGAAACCCCAACTAGAATGCGGTTCTACGAGTTCACCTTACCGCTGTCGTAGATAAGTTGGTGGTCGCTGGAGCTTCACCTTGGAGGCACACCTTGAGCATCTAGACCTCGGATTGAAAGGGTAGCGGGTACAAAGCATACAGTCGCATACTAATCCAAAATAGTGCCTAGGGCACGCGCCAAAGTTGCGCCTCTTCATAATTTATGTTTCTTCACTTTATAAAACCATTATAACACAAAACATATCTATTATAATCGGCGACGAGGTTCGCCACTCGTCACGTTTTGTGTGGATTGCAAAAGCCCGTCTAGCTGGTGCTATGATGTATGATAGAAAAATAGATGTGGTATGTGTAAATGAGACAAAACGGAAGAAAAAAGATACCACTACACATGGCATGTATACCGCGTACTGGTCTGATGTAGACGAGATCGAGTAGGTATGCCAGACAGTCGGTATCGTCCTTTCAGAAAGAATGGGTCCTTGTGTGAAAGAGTATGAATGTGTAAGCCCGAGACTGCTATGGATACGAATGAAAGTGGGCTTAAAAAAGTTGTTTGTTCTAGGGGTCTACGCCCCAGACATGTAAGATCACTTATATCTGAGAGCAGTTTTGGGAGTTGGTAAAGATATAGCTAATGAAATGCAAGGGTAATGAAAATATTGTTATATTAGTAGATTTTCATTGAAGGGTTGTGGTGAAGAGGCTTGGTTATAAAAGTATATTGGGAACGTTTGGCGATGAAAGTGTAAATGAGAATGGTGAAAGCCTCCTCACCGTATGTGTGGAAAAGAATATTTTTGTGACGAACACTTTCTCTCGTCATAAAAAGATTCACATGTAAACATGGAAAAGAGGTGATGATAGAAGCATAATCGATTTCATAATTGTGGATGAAAGAATGAGGAAGGCAGTGGCAGATACAAGGGTTTACCGGGGTCCAACGTAGGGACGGTTCATTACTTGGACTTATGCTGAATTAATGGTCTATTCAGACGTTGGCGGCATTGGCGATCTGTGTCTACCACTGCGTTACAGCGTATGAGAACACAGAGATTACTAGATGAAGGTGTGAAATGGAAGTTTAAATGTAGAATGAGAGAAAAAATAAGTGGTATGGATGAATTGTGTATGAATGAATTGACTTGGAGACTGCGTGGTATAAAGTCAAGAGAGGTTTGGTGGATGCAGCTTCCGAAGTATGTGGTGTAAGTAAGAGAATGAATGAAAGGAGAAATAACACGTTATGATGGGATGATGAGGTACGGATGGAAGTTGAAGCAAAGAAGAAAGCATGGCTAAATTTACTAGCAACCAAGTTTAGTAATTCTAGCGGTATGAATGATGATATTGAAAGAAAAATGGCAGTCTGTAGACATCTAAATAAGAGAGTTAAAGAATTAGTTGAAAGGAAAAAGCAAGAAATAACGGATAAGAATGATTAAAAAATATCGGATAACTTCCGGGCAAATATTAAAATGTTCTGGAAACTCGTAAGAACTGCCAGGGGACATTCAAAACAGCCTAGAATGAATGCTTTACAAGACCAGAATAGCTGTATTCTGAATGACGATGTTTTAAGTTTAAGGAGATGAAAGGAATAGTTTGAAAGCGTGTTTATAAGTGATGAGACGTTTAAATTTAATGAAATAGAAAATTCGAAAGAAGAGGTAATAGTCAGACACATAAGTATAGATAAAATAATGAAAACAATGAAAAATATGAAAGCATGTAAGGCACCCGAAAATGATAGTGTATCTCTCGAAATGCTAAGGGCTGGAGGTGGAGTGGTAGCAGATCTGCTGTACACCTTGTTTAATTTATATTGGGACCTTAAGCGAGTACCGGGAGACTGGTGCAAAGCTGTGATAGTCCCAATATATAAGGGAAAAGGATCACAGCAGAACTGTAAAAACTACCGTGGTATCAGCCTTTTTTGCATTGTGGGAAAACTGTATGCAATGGTACTAATTGAAAGAGTTATGAAAGAATCTGATGGAAAAAGTTGGGATGTTCAAGCGGGATTTAGAAAGAAAATGGGGTGTACGAATCAGGTCTTTTTAATGCGCATGGTCGCTGAGAAGTTTTTGGCCTAAAACCAAAAAGTTTTTTTTGTGCTCGTGGACTTGTAAAAGACTTATGACAGAGTGGACAGGGATGCCTTATGGCAAATTTTAAACTCACTTGGGTTGGGCGCTGGGTTGATACAGACATTGAATTCTGTTTTTTAGTATACTCTAGTTTTTTTTTTATAGAATAAGGGTAACAAACGAGCAAACTTGCACACACTGTTGCTGTGACCCATAGACATTCATCCTCAATAAAGAATCAAAATGGAGATCCGTCGATACTCGTGAGGACTAAGAAGGAATGCCTCTTTTCCAGTGAAAAGGGTCTCTGGTTCTCTACCCTCACCATACGAAGCCCAGCAGTGTCAAGTTGCCATTTTACGCTGGTATTCTGTGAGCACGTAGTCCTTCCCCGGTCGAGCCGACCCATTCGTGCTACAACTATACTACTAATATAGCTGCAGCACGGCTCTACCACGTACAAAGTGGTAGAGCCATGCTGCAGCCCTATTGATCCCGACACAAGCACGTACTCGGACTGGTTTGGCATCCACAAAGGTGTCAAACAGATCTGTGTGGCTTCCTCGTGGCTGTTCAACCTATTTATGGGCAGTTGTTTGGAAAATTTGAAAGTTGAAGAAGGCGACTTAAGAATGGATGAGTTAACCGTCAAGTGCTTAAGTCATTAGTTAATAAACGGCCACTAGAGATGGTGTAATCTATGGTGGAAATCAAAAGAAAACCGTCAAGTGCTTTTGTACGCCGATGATGAAGTCATACTTGCGTCGTCGGCCGAGTTGCAAATGATGGTTACATTAATGATCAGGACATTAAAAGAAAAGGTAATGAAAGTGAAGTAAGATAAAATTGTGATTTCTTATATTTACGCGAACACTACACATTTAAATGAAACTAACTTTACGGATTTTATCGCGTATATTATCTTATTTTACATTCCCGACGTTTCAAGCACTTTACAGCACCCATGGTCACGGGGGGGACTGAGGTGTATGACGTCCCAATGTCATAGTTAACCACGGCTACCTCCAGATTAAAAATTATTAATTTTTGTTCCAATCTACGCAGTATGAACTTACAGTATCATGAAGTCTTGCAGTTGTATGCTTGGGTTGGGATTTAATTTTATTAATTATGGGATCCCAAGCAGATGGTAGCACCCAGCCATCTTCTCTATTCAAATTAGGATGTTTTTTGATTTCAATAGCCTCGCGAATCATCCTTGGAAGGAATCGGTGTTCTTTAGCGAGGATTTGTGGTCTATCAAATCTAATGTAGTGACGGGGGCGATCCTGTACATGTTCACAGACTGCAGACTTCCCGGAGTGTCTATTCTTCACATCAGCTATGTGTTCTTTAACGCGGGTTTTTATGGATCTTTTAGTTTGTCCTATATAAGAGAGTCCCGCCGCATGCATTTGGAGATCTGTCTGTTCAGATGCCTGTATGCTGTCAAGTCTGTTGAAGAATGTAGCTTCATCTCCCGTCTAACAGCCATGAGATTAAGAGTGTGATCGGAGAGTTTTTGTGTTCTTCTGCGGCGGGTCTTGCAGAACTTAGCTCCAACCGCATGGACAGTTTCCACGAGCTTGTCATTCAAATCGTCCACTTCATTGCAGTCTTCCAGGCACTGAAAACGGTTTTGTAACTCGAGCTGAAAGGTTTCGGGACTTTGGAACAGAGCACGAGGGGGACGGAGCGTTGACTTCATTAGACGAGACCTCTCCAACTTAACGTTTAACGTTCGACTTCCTGCATGTCTTACCAGGTCGTCACTCCATCTCGTGGGGGGACGCCCTACACTTCGCCTACCGGTACGAGGCTGCCACTCGAGAACCTTTCTTCCCCATCGGTTGTCGGTTCTTCGAGCTATATGGCCGGCCCACTGCCACTTCAGCTTACTAATCCGTTGGGCTATGTCGGTCACTCTGGTTCTACTGCGGATATCCTCATTCCTAAGTTTATCACGCAGAGAAACTCCGAGCATAGCTCTCTCCATAGCTCGCTGAGCGACCTTGAGCTTCCTCATACGGCCAGCAGTGAAGGACCACGTCTCAGTTCCGTAAGTCATCACTGGCAACACGCACTGGTTGTACAATTTCGTTTTAAGGTTTTGAGGTATGTCTGACGAGAAGATGTGTCGTAGCTTCCCGAACGCTGCCCAGCCGAGTTGAATCCGTCGATTGACCTCTCGGTCGAAGTTGGACTTACCCAGTCGGACTATTTGTCCCAGGTAAACATACTCGTCAACAACTTCGAGCTTAGTGTTCCCAACAACTACCGGCATAGGTGTGACATGGACATTAAACATGATCTTAGTTTTGTCCATGTTCATCTTAAGACCTATCCGTTGGGAAACACTATTGAGGTCATTGAGCATAGTGCTTAGGTCCTCCAGCGATTCTGCCATAAGGACTATATCGTCGGCAAATCGAAGGTGAGTGATGTACTCGCCATTGATGTTGATACCGTATCCTTTCCAGTCCAGAAGCTTGAAAACGTCTTCCAATGCAGCGGTGAAGAGTTTCGGGGATATGACGTCACCCTGTCTTACACCTCTCTGCAATTGGATAGGTTTCGTACTCTGGTTCTGTACTCGGATAGCCATCGTAGCCCTACTGTACAAGCACTTCAACACTTCGATATACCGACAGTCAACTTGGCACCGCTGAAGGGACTGCAGCACCGCCCAAATTTCGACGGAATCAAAGGCTTTCTCATAGTCCACATACGCCAGACATAGTGGCAAATTGTACTCTTCGGACTTCTGTACAACTTGCCGAAGGGTATGTATGTGGTCTATGGTGCTAAAGCCCTTTCGGAAACCGGCTTGTTCGGGAGGCTGGAAGTCGTCAAGTCTGCGCGCGAGACGATTCGTAATGACTCTCGAAAACAGCACGTAGACGCGGCTCAGAAGGGAAATCGGTCTGTAGTTCTTCAAGAGAGCGTTGTTACCTTTCTTGAAGAACAAGACCACCGCACTTCTGCTCCACGCCTCCGGTGTAATGCCACCATGGAGGACGGAATTAAAGAGCTTCTGAAGGACTTCAAGTACCGGTCTTCCACCCGCTTTCAGAAGCTCCGCTGTAATTCCATCCTCGCCTGGGGCCTTACCGTTTTTAAGGTGCTGGAGAGCCATCCTAATCTCGCTCAGACTGACATCCGGGATATCTTCGGAATAGTGTCGGATGAGACTCGCTCTTGGATCGTTACTCACACTTGCGTGTGGCTCCAACGATGATGTGTACAGCTGCCCATAGAACCTCTCAATCTCACTCAAAATCTCAGGTGTCCCGGAAAAGATGCTGCCACACTCTGTCTTCAGCTTTGACAGTTGGCTCTTTCTGGCAGACAGATCTCTGGCAAAGACTTTGGAGCCTTGGTTCCGCTCGATCGCTTCTTCAATACGAGCTGTATTGAAGTTGCGTAAGTCCCGCCGCATGCATTTGGAGATGGATGCAGGTGGCTCAGGACCGTGTTTTGTGGCATTCTTTGGGGGAGGCCTATGTTCAGCAGTGGACTTGTGAAGGGCTGTAATGATGATGATGATGATGATATAAGAGAGACCACATTCACAATCCAGCTTGTACACTCCTGCATCTTGCAGAGGAATATTACACTTGACTGATGGTAAAAACTGACTAATCTTCTTCGGCGGCTTGAAATATGTTTTAATGGAAGCACGCTTCAAGATGTAGCCAATCTTGTCAGTGACACCTCTGACATATGGCAGTACAGCAGGCACTCGCTCGACTGTGGCCGGCTTCACTCGTTCACTGTGACGTAGGCGCGGGACCCGAAGCTTATTGTCGTGCAAAACTTGCTTGACGTGTTGGAGCTCGGCGGCCAGGTGTTTACTGTCACAGATCCCTCGTGCTCTCTGAAACAAAGATTTACCCATGGTAGCTAACTGTGAAGGATGGTGGTGAGAATCACCGTTTAAATATCTATCTGTATGGGTCTTTTTTCTATACACAGTGTGGCTCAAGGTGTTATCAGGATTCCGAATTACTAATACATCTAGAAAAGCTAAAGAATTGTTTGCCTCTAACTCCATTGTGAACTGAATTTTAGAATTTAAGGAGTTAAGATAGAGTTATCTAAAGGTAGAATTGTGAAAGTGTCGTCTACGTACCGCTTGTAGAATCTTGGGTTTATGGGAGAAGTAAGCAGGGCTTTCTCCTCAAAGTCCTCCATGAATATATCGGCGACAATGGGAGATACAGGTGAGCCCATCGCCACTCCATCTACTTGCTTGTAGAACTCCTCCTTCCACAATAGGTAGCCAGATGTAAGGCAGTGTCTGAGTAATACTGCATATTCTACGGGCATGTTGTTTTCCTCTAGCCTTCTAGTAACAATCGAGATGCAGTCTTCAACAGGTAGGCATGTGAATAGAGACTGCACATCAAAACTCACCATAGTTTCATTGTCTGCCAGATGTAGGTCTTTAATCTCGCTGACAAAATGGTAGGAATTCAGTTCACAATGGAGTTAGAGGCAAACAATTCTTTAGCTTTTCTAGATGTATTAGTAATTCGGAATCCTGATAACACCTTGACCCACCCTGTGTATAGAAAAAAGACCCATACAGATAGATATTTAAACGGTGATTCTCACCACCATCCTTCACAGTTAGCTACCGTGGGTAAATCTTTGTTTCAGAGAGCACGAGGGATCTGTGACAGTAAACACCTGGCCGCCGAGCTCCAACACGTCAAGCAAGTTTTGCACGACAATAAGCTTCGGGTCCCGCGCCTACGTCACAGTGAACGAGTGAAGCCGGCCACAGTCGAGCGAGTGCCTGCTGTACTACCATATGTCAGAGGTGTCACTGACAAGATTGGCTACATCTTGAAGCGTGCTTCCATTAAAACATATTTCAAGCCGCCGAAGAAGATTAGTCAGTTTTTACCATCAGTCAAGTGTAATATTCCTCTGCAAGATGCAGGAGTGTACAAGCTGGATTGTGAATGTGGTCTCTCTTATATAGGACAAACTAAAAGATCCATAAAAACCCGCGTTAAAGAACACATAGCTGATGTGAAGAATAGACGCTCCGGGAAGTCTGCAGTCTGTGAACATGTACAGGATCGCCCCCGTCACTACATTAGATTTGATAGACCACAAATCCTCGCTAAAAAACACCGATTCCTTCCTAGGATGATTCGCGAGGCTATTGAAATCAAAAAACATCCTTATTTCAATAGAGAAGATGGCTGGGTGCTACCATCTGCTTGGGATCCCATAATTAATAAAATTAAATCCCAACCCAAGCATACAACTGCAAGACTTCATGATACTGTAAGTTCATACTGCGTAGATCGGAACAAAAATTAATAATTTTTAATCTGGAGGTAGCCGTGGTTAACTATGACATTGGGACGTCATACACCTCAGCCCCCCCCGTGACCATGGGTGCTTTAAAGTGCTTGAAACGTCGGGAATGTAAAATAAGTTAATATACGCGATAAAATCCGTAAAGTTAGTTTCATTTAAAAGATAAAATTGTGGTTTTTGAAAGAGAAGAAAGTAAACCGATATGTGAAATAAGAATAGAAGGGGACTTGGTCGAGCAAGTAGATGAGTTTGTGTATTTGGGATGTGTACTTAACAGGCATGGTAGAAATGATAAGGATGTCAAGTGAACGCAAGAAATAAATTGAATGGGGCTCTACACTCTATTGTGGGAAGACAGAATTCAAAAAGGCACTTATGGCAATTTACAATGCTGTGTTAGTCCCTAGTTTAATATATGACAGTGAATGTTGGGTGTGGAAGAAGAAGCACGAGAGTAGAATAAATGCGGTACTAATGCGTTCATTAAGGAGTATGTTAGGGCTGTATCTGAATGAGAGGGTGAGAAGTTGTTTGATAAGAGATGAGTGTGGTTTGCAAGATGATGTTGTAACCAGGATTAAGAAAGGAATGCTTCGGTGGTTTGGTCATGTAGAAAGAATGAATGAGGAAAGATTATGTGGCAGAGGCGAACGGCAGAGTCAGGACGCCTTTGGCGAAAGTTTATCGCCTAAATTGGAGATATATTGAAAAAATGGCCAAATTAAGAGTACCTTTAACCGACAAGCGTGTATGCGAAGGTATATGTGGGGGAAACGAGAGAGGTGTGTCAGGATCGTGCCAAATGGAAGTTCATAGTTCCTGCCTACCCCCATGGGTAACAGGCGTGAGTGTTTATGTATATGTATAATATAAAATAATGTAACCTGACATTTAAAGCTTACATTGAACACATACGAAACAGAGTCCGTAAACTAAATTTTTAAACAACTACGACAATCCGTAAATTTACACACACACACACACACACATACACACACGCGCGCGCCTGCATGCGTACCCACGCACGCACGCACGTACGCACGCACGCATGCATGCACGCACGCACGCACGCACACTTACACACACACACACTCACTCATTCACCACACACACACACACACACACACACACGCATGCACTGACAAACGCACGCACGCACGCACACACGCTACGGCTACAGGAGCTACGGCTACTCAGAGTTAGAAAGCGCCGAACAACTGGTTCATGCATTTTTTCACGAGCAAATTGTCTAATACAGTAGTGGCAATAAAATCACTTGATCAGTCGCAATATCTCTACTCGTCTGAGATAGTAAGCCGAATTGTAGAAAAGCTTAGTATTATCTTAAAATATAAGTGGTACTCTGTCAGTTAGTCAGTAGCTCTGGTAGTTTGGTTGCTAATGCAATGCCTTGTTCAACTGCCATAAAAAGAAAAGTATCGCTAAATAACGGTTTCACGTCCTCTCATTAAAAGTGCACCTTACTAATATTCGAGTATTGCACTCTCATATCAGCGCAGTCCACTATCTTGAGAATGAGAAGCTGCACCAAATTTTCTTGATGGTGACCCAAATTGGATGTCTATTAATGCGGCGTACCTTGACTATCCTAGATTCTCCCTGGGGTACAAATTCCATCTACGTGCCAGAGTCTGTGTGCACGTCCGCAATGACGTCTGCTTCCAGCATCTCCTTGTGATGGTAGATACAGGTATTGATAAAATACTTTATGCCTGTGTCTATCGATAGAACAGCGGTGACCAGGAGACAACACGATTATTCGATCACTTAGTGAGGCTGCTGTTGTGGGCGGTAATCGGTATTCTTCTGCACAGCTGGTCTTTCTGGGGGACTTTATAGCCTGTCACCAAGACTGGCTGTTTCCATACTAGAAGACCAACCATAATGGAAGAGAATTTTGCCTTGACGCTAGGTATTTCCCAGCTGGTAAAGAAAGCGAATAGGGAATCCGATGTACACGGTCACACAGCCAATTGATTGGACGTTTTGCTGACTACCGACTCAAACAGGTATGAAATATAGGTTACCTCCCCTTTAGGTACATCTTACCACTGTCTGTATCGACATATTCTTCACGTGATTACGCGTCCTAAGGTGTTCGACGAATGTGGCGGCATTAGTCAGGCGACTGGGATCAGATGCTGTATTTTTTTTGCATCCTGTCGCTGGTGGGAGGTCTCTTTCTCTTTTGCGGATACGTCAAGTTGCGTGGATGCGATAGACGATGTGTTGCATCAAGCTATGAAGTATCTTATCCCCTTTCCTGACGCTTCCACAGGGAGCAAAGCTAGCCCATGGTTTAACGCTGAATGCGCCCAAGTTGAAAAGTGCATTTAGCGTACCCATACTGGGTTGAGGCTTGAAACCGCAAAGCTCCGGATATCAACTCCTACAAAAAAGAAATCCAGTCTCGATCTCATTAAACATATTGGTGAAAAACTCTCTGCCAGACCATCGGGCACTAGACCTTTTTAGTATCTTGCCAAAGCGGTCGAGACAAACTTCTATTAGCCTACACTGCCTCCGCGGTTAAAGCCTGAAGGCACACTGGCGTATACGGCTAAAGAGAAAGTGGACTTGTTCGCGTCTCCATTTGTCTACAATTTGCGTCTGGACAGTGGCAACAACATTTCACCTTAATTATCTTCACTGCGGGACCTTTATGTCGGAGGTTTGTATTAAAAATAAGGAGGTTCTTAAAACCTTGCGGTGTCTAGACGTGAATAAAGCTTGTAGACCAGATGGTATACCAGCTTTAGTTCTAAAGGCTTGTGTACCTGAGTTGTATCCTATGCAGACACGCTTGTTTCGCCTCTCATTTAAAACTGAAATAGTACAAAAATTCTGGAAGCTGGCAAACGTGCAGCCTGTTCCAATTTCAATTACCTCAATACACTGCAAGATTATAGACCGTATATTGAACGCCCGCTTAATGGCATATCTAGAACAGAATGACCTCCTTAGTGACCGGCAATACGGGTTTTGCCGTAATCGGTCAGATGGGGACCTTCTAATGTATGCCACACACGTATTGGGCGAGACACTCGAGCACAGTGGGGAAGCAATTGCTGTTTCCCTGGACGTCTCGAAGGCCTTTGATAGAGTTTTGCACGGTAGCCTTTTGGGTAAGCTTTCAGCGTACGGCTTATCTCCTTGTCTGATTGACTGGGTAAAGGACTTTCTGAGTGAATGGTGTTCCTGGTCATCGTCGATGGCTGCTAACTATGATGACTAACGCTGGTGTTTCTCAGGGGTCCGTTCTCTCCGCAACTCTCTTCCTGCTCTAAATTAATGATCTGCTTATGCCCGGTATCTATGGGTATGCAGATGATACCACAGTTGTGAAGAGATACCAACTAAGCCCTCGGACAAATCCGAAAGAGAATTTATGGTAGAGCATGTAAATCTCACACTACAGGCTGTCTCCGAATGGGGCAATGCCGATTTTGTGAAATTCAAAGCCTCCAAAACACAAGCGTGTCTCTTCACTACAAAAAGGAGCCAGCTCACCTTGGCTCCTTCTTTCCGAAACGTATCACTGGTTTACACCGACCGTCTTCAGTCGTTATGGGTTGAGAAATCCTGCAGTTGTAAGGAAGCTAGAATTCCTAGCAAAGGTCCGGCAATACTTCACGCCGGGATAGCTGCTTACTTTATATAAAGTGCAAGCCCGGTCGTGCATTGAGTATTGCCGCCATATATAGGCAGGTGCTGCAAGATTCCATCTATCAGCCTTAGAGTAAATGGAAAGGCATGCTAAGAGGCTTATTGGTGACTCGAATTTGGTTATAATCAATCTTACTAGCAAACAGAGACGCTAAGTAGCTAGCATTTCGGTTTTCTACAAGATGCATTTCGGAAAGTGTGCGCAAGAATTGTATAGTTTTATTCAACCCCCTGTCTTTCTCTAGCGGACAACCAGACGTTTGGCCAGTCTCGACCCTTTCGTTGTTGACTTACCACGCATTCGAACCAAATGGTTCGCTACGACGTTCATAATGCAAAAATTTAAGTGCTGTGTATGATCCCCGCTCAAACTCTATGGAACAGCAAACGGATTACTTGATGACAAACAACAACAATGACAAACAAGCGAGGTTGATTGTGTATTGATTTTTACTTCTGTCTAACATTGACAACACAGCAGAAGCAAAAGTAGTACATAATCCACCGTATGAAGTGAAACTATGCGTGGACTACTTGTCTTATAATTAATTGAAATTTTGTTAAATTCGTATTTAACATTTTCAAATCACGCATGCAAATATTATATTGACAGACAGACAGACAGATTAATAAAAATTCTTAAAATAGCGGGATCGGCTTTTATGCTGCCCTAAATGTCTCTAAGACCACATTAACGCAAAGAACAATGGCAGAAAAATAGTTGACTAAAATTATTGCGTCTAGAAATAAGTTATATATAAAATGAATTTTATTATATTTCTACTAAAATTATTAAGTATGTTGCTTATTATATTTGTGATCATCTAAGCCACATTTTGAATATTTGTATAAGCATAGGAACTCATCCGGAAAGTTTAAATACTTCAATTGTTAAGCCCTTGTTTAAAAAAGATGACAAACAAAGTATGAACTGCTATAGACCCATTGCGCTTGTTCCTATACTATCAAAAGTTTTTGAAAAATATATATTTTTAGAACTTTATAACTTTTTAGAAAAATTAAACATTCTTACAGAAGACCAAAAAGGATTCCGCAAAAATAAAACCATAAATATGGCCAGTTTTGATTTTTCAAATAGAATAATGATGAATGTTGATAAAAAGACACCGGTATGCGCGATCTACTGCGACATGACTCAGGCTTTCGATAATGTTGACCATGACATCGTACTCAGTAAATTAGAAGCCTATGGCATCAGAGAAAACGTATTAAATCTCATGGAATCCTATATTAAAAATCGAACACGATATACCGAAATTTCTAGAATAAACATTAACACCAAAAAAAGAAGAAACATACAAATCAAACAAACAAATACTTAAATATGGTGTCCCATAAGGGAGTATGTTGGGCCCCTTGTTGTTTATCATCAACATAAATGATTTACCAAGAATAACAAAACATCCAATATCGCTCTTTGCCGACGACAGTACGGTTACAATAAGCTCTATCAATAAGAATACATTTGAAACTGACATAAATAATACAATCAATTTAATAATCAACTGGTTAAATAATAATAATTTAAAAACAAATCTCCAAAAAACAAAAATTATGTACTTCCGTCATCGCTTAGCATCACCAAATATTAACGTTAATTACCAAGGGACAGAAATCAACCAAGTAGATACAACAAAATTTCTAAGTGTAACTATTGATAAAAGTCTGAACTGAAAAGCGCACACAGAAGAACTAAACAAGAGAATTAGTTCTTCTGCTTATGCGCTCTATAAACTCGCATCCGTCGTAAATGCCGATGCGCTACTCACGGCTTACCACCTTATTGTTGATTCCATCTTGAGGTTTGGCATCATATTCTGGGGAAATTCTAACAATAAGGAAATTATATTTATGTCCCAAAAAAGGTGCATCAGGGCTATGTTTGATCTTAAAATTACTGACAGCTACAGCTACAGCTACCATATTTTATGAAGTACAAAATTTTAAGCTTGCTCTCCTTATTTATATATGAAATAGTAAACTTCGTTCACAGTAACCCTAAATTGTTAAACAAACTATCAGACGTTACAATTCGCAATCGCCGGGATAATAACAGGTTATGCGCAATTAGATCAAAAACGGATCAATGCCGATAAAAGTATTTTGTGTCTGGCGCCAATAATATATAATAAAATCCCGAAAACCATCAAACAATTGGCTACTACACTTTTTAAGCTACATATTAAAAAATATCTGATAGCCAAATGTTATTACAGCTTGCCTGATTTCTTAAATGATTGATTTTTTTAAGCTGAATATTGAATTGTCACATTTCTCTAATGTAATCTTAGGAGATGCCATTGAAATTGTTGCACATCTAGAATTAGGTCCGTAGTTTTTATCTTACGAGTATATAATTAATAAAATATGAAGTATAATTTTTGTACGCCATAAATGGCAAAACATGTAGCTCGTTTTAAGTTTTTTAACACCTTTATATTTTTACTCATGTTTTACAAAATAAATATCTTTATCTTTATCTTATCTTATGATTTTTCAAATAAAAATGTATTTTAATTAAAGCCACAGGAAAAAAAACATTTTGGCAATATCAAATGACTTAAATCATTTTACTCTATATTAGTATTGTCATTGTAGTAATATTCATACTATTTTCGTATACACCTTGTAAATGTTGGTACACAACACACAAACACAAAACATTTTTATAAGTTATTATTTGTAATAACTATACAATGTGTAATAATAATAATAAAAGTGATATGGTTCAAAAGAATTCTGTTACAAAGTACTTCCTACAATAATACTCTCTAATAATTATCTCAATCATGGTAATATGTAACAATTCCATTTAATGTTATGGCAACACTAGCTAAAACAAAATGTCAATGTTTTTTTTACTGACTTTACGGCTTTAGGTTCTATCACTTCTGAGAATATCACTGTATGACACAAAAGCCCTGGAGCCTAGCCTAACATAGTTATTAATGGGGTGACGCATAATATTTTAAGATATTTTTGATATATAGACGCTACAATTTATTCTCAAATAATTATATGTTTGCAAGTCTGCCATGGTTCTTTTGCCACTTTTTTCGTGCCAGAGTCGCACAGAATAAAGGGAGGGGCACATCGCTACAACAAACCCCTATCTCCACACCATGAACCACTCTTGAAAGTTCCTCTTTTTTTGAACGTGGGTGACTAAAATACGGCTATAAATGTTCTGCAATATATAAAAATCGTAAGTTATATCACCTTAACTTATATAAACTACAAAACGTTGTTGCAACAAACTAAGGAAACAAAATATCAGTTACCATTTTTCATGACGGGCCTGAACATGACAAATATAAACGATCTGTAAGCGTTTCTGACGCAAATAAATCATGCATAAAGCATACTAGACAAATGCGTCTGCAAAATGGCATTATTTTTTATTAGACCACATCTCTTTAAGGTAAGACGGCTTATATTTAGTAGGCTCGGTAGAGCAATGACCGATATTGGAGTAGCAGTGGGTTTGAATGCCGCACGGAACAATTGTTTTTTGATCTCCAAATAATTGTTCTGGACCTGGATGTTTGTCCGATCGCAATTTATAAATGTAAGAGACTAGTACATACATGCATAATATGTTAGAAAATATTATGTAACTTAGTGTAAAGGTAACTCTTATTTAATTTCAAATACTTTTGCAACAACAAAACAATAGTTTCTTAAAGCTCTAGTTTTTATTTTCTGCCAATGCAGTCTCGGACTGGATCAACACTTTGGCATCGAACAATATTAGTTAGATACTCTGATAGGTCACGTGTATTTTTCCTTAGAAACAATATTAATAAATATATTTAAATTAACAATTAAAATTACATATCCTTGTATTATATCTCAGGTGAGCCAAGTTCATCATCATTATAAGAGTACGTCAGAAGTCCACTGCTGAACATAGGCCTCTCCCAGAGAACACCACACAGCACAGTCCTAAGTCACCTGAATAATATTTATTATTCATAATTTTACTTATTAGATCTAACGCTCCGTTAATTTTGTTTTTACGGTATGAAGCCATATTAAATATTATATGAAGTAAACAAAATGTCAACTGTGAAAAGAAAATCACGGCAAAACGTTTTATGTGCATAGAAGACGTTAAATTTCAGAACAGAATCATAAAATCTGTCTTCTGCAGTGGAATACGGCAACATCTGCATGCTTAAATAAAGCTTTTCTGTGTTTCGAACTGCGTGTTTAAATTTTAAAAGATATGATACTATAACAGTGGTAGAGCCACGCGGAAATTTTTGTTGCCGTACGGAAGGGAGAAATTAACTCCTTGAATTGCATCATTAAATAGCATCCATTTTTGATTATTTAATTTTCTACCTTAAGCTCTACTAAAATTGTCGAAACAGCAAATTCCGGTATATGTAAATAAGAAAATAAATGTTGTTTTATATCTGTTTTTATATATGGAGAGCACTAATTAAGCACTGAATTAGTATCTTATATTACTAGGCAATAACCCACTTCGATGTCAATTTTTTCAGTACATACTCTGTTAATGATGTCAAAGTAACAGTTTACGGTATATAAAAGAAATTTATTTTCCGAATCCTTTTTCGTATATCGATAGCACTAAATGAGCAATGAATTATGATATTATTTCACTAGGTGATAACCCACCTGGATGTCAATTTTAGATACATCCAGGTATACATACATACTTTGCTGAACCTGTGAAAGTGGCAGTTTACGGTATACGAAAATAAAATGTTGTTTAGCGCTTATTTCTCGTATGTGCTTGCAGCACTAACTGATCACTTAATTATAATCGTATATCATTAGGTGATAGCCCACTTAGATGTCAATGTTTCATCATAAAGATATCAAAGTAGCAGTTTATGGAATATGAAAAAAAAATTGTGCTTCTTTTTACGCTTGTGCTTGCAGCACTAATTGAGCACTAATTTATTATCTTATAGTATTAGGTAATAACCCACTCTGATTTTAATATTATTATTATATTATTATTATAAATTACATACTCTGCTAAAGATAGCAAAGGAGCAGTTTATGATATTAAAAAGAAAGAAACATATATTTTCCCAAACTTTTCTGGGTATATCGACAGCACTAAATGAGCACTAAATTATTGATGCTTCTATTATATGCTGTATTAAGTGGTTTTCGGTTTAGGTGGTAGAAGACTGCTAGTTTAATTAAAAGCTAGCAGTTTCCTAATTGTTGATCAAGCTATTTTGGCGTGAAATTTAATATTGCAGCACTAAATTAGCACTAAGTGAGCACTTAATATTTAGCAAACATTTTAGTAACTTTGGCCAAATGACCATTCCAGCTTTATAGACGTCACATGGAATGTACAGACACCTTTTTTATGGCATATACTAAGTAACTTTGAGCTCGCTGGCTCTAAAGCGAGTTGTATATTTACAAGTCAGTGCGTCTCTTCTAGTAGGTAGTATATTATTACTTCAATGTTCTAAGAACTAATCATCTGCGCGCAATTGAGTGCGCTAACACAGGCACACTGTCTCAATCTCTATTATCTGTTATCCCACTTTTATATTTGAAGGGACGACAATTTATCTAGAAAGAGATCTGGCGCAGCGGTTTTTATTTTGCGTATGGCCTGACTATTATATATATGTATGTATGTATATATGTCGGAGCGTCTATAAAATACCCGGTTGGATCGAGGTAGAAGGGAGGGTATATCGAGAAACCCCCTCTTGTGTATGTAATATGAAGTTCACTGTAGGTGCCGTGCGTGAGAGAGTTCGCTCAAGTTATTCAACGAGTGTGGTCATTCTACTAGTGCTAAGATAGTGTCGTGGTTTTATTCGTTGTTGTAATTCTTCTAGTGCAGGCAAGGTGGATTAGTGTTGCTGAGAGTTGAGATAAGTAGTGTTGCTGTTGGTTTACATATTTTGGTGTTATCATGTAATTACGTACCTCACGTCACACTGGTGTGTGATTGTGGCAGAGACGTGTTACGGTGTGGTCGAACTGTAATTTCACTATACTGAATGTATAGTGCGTTACGTTGTCTTATTACTGATAATGATTAAACTGCGTAAGCAAGAGAGCAAGTTGAACATCCGTTCTCACACTTTTATTATTTTTAACAGTTAACGCTATCCTGATGTATTTCAGAGATCAAAATTCTGTTGTAAATATCCGACATCAGAAGTGGGATCTCCTGTTGTCATTTCCGATATCAGAAGTGGGATAAGGTCCCTGTTACTGCCCACCTGTTATAACCTTTGAATAGTGTGAGGGCTATTACGTTGGTGAAATACTATGACGTGCCTCGCGTTTTGTTTTTGTGTTCAATTTCTTAAATCAAGTTTGTGGTCGTATTTACGACTTTAACGTACCATTAAAGTGTAGAGTAAAAGTTTAAAGTGAAATGTTTTAAGCCAAAAGTTAAATCTTTTTGTTCGATTAATCCAATCGATACCCAAGTATGATAACAAATGTCGAAAGAAATGTTGGAGGTATTCTAAATGAGTTATAGTTCGCATTCTGTGGAAGTTTAACTTGCTCGAGTTATGTTATAATTTGATACACGAGGTGTGATTTACACGGACTAGTTTTATAATTCAAAATGTTTAAACAATGTCCCGAAAAAAAGGAACATGTTTACTTTAACGTGCTATGAATAAAAACACCAAGTAGTATTCTTGTGTTCTAATGTGTTGAAAGTGTTACATTTTACTCGAGAGTATTACGTAGTCTACAAAATTGAGGTTTGATGTTGAGGGTTTAGTGGAAAGCGTGGTGCTGTGGCACTCGCTTTGGAGTGTAAGTATGCTGTCGGCTTATGACGCCGCGGCCATGTTAATTGCCGCTGCTACCGATCACCATTTGATAAACGAGGAAAGTAAATTTATCTTAAGGTTAACTGGTGGCGAAAAATGCCGGAAAACCAATGTATAATTAACGAAATTGAAGTGGAGCAAATTACTTCTGACATTGAAGAGAGTATTTAAGTTTACAAGAGAATCGGACCGTACCAAAGGAGGTCGTGTAGCCGCAGCTCAGTATATGGTGCCCTGGAAAGATGAATAGTGTCCTGAGAGTACTGCTGCATTTTTATTTGAAAAGAAAAAGTTCCAACTGAATATTTTTAATGTTTTCTTTTATGTGTTACAGTAGCACGTGTGATGTGATTACAAGTGCGTGAGTGTGTGCCTTACTGGTCGTAACGGACAGCCAGGTCCAGCTGTAACATGGCCTGGTTTCGGCAGATGCGTATGCGCGTATACGCAGGCGCCATCCCGGAGCGCGCGTATGCTGTACATGGCGATGCCTCGGAAGTCGTGTACTCTGTATGCGTGGGAGTCACACTGTGTGCGCGAAAGTGTTATACTATGTATGCGCGGAAGTCGTGTTCTCTGAACATGCATCAGGCTCTGTCCTGGCAGGCAGTGTCCTGTTTCGCGTTTTTGACGTGATTCACGTGGTTAACGTGGGAACTTGCAAGTTCATGTAAGAGTATGTGTGAGATACTTCGTATACAAGATGTATCCATACTTGTGAAAGCAAAGTGCTTTAGTATAGTCACCGGTATGAGAGCGTATTTCAGTTTGAGGACTTCGTATGCGTGATGGATGAGAGGATAGGCAACTGTGTATATTGTCCTGACATTAACAACTTGTTTTTACGCAGATCACGATGACGACAACCCCGACGATGCCTGTGAACCCTCAGGTGAACCTGCTGCTTCCGTTGATGCTTGGAGTGCGTGGTACGGTGCAGCATCTCGCTGGCGATGGTGAGATGCGACGACTCGTTGGTGCGAGTGCGGCACGCCGTGTGCTGTTCTTTTAGCCACGTGCGCTTGCCACATGGTAGCTAACTATGGCGTGTGCTGGTTTATTTTAATAGCCACGTGCGCTTGCCTTACGCCTGCCGCAGAGGCGAGCAGTGAGCGACGTGTTGATGTTTACTATGTGAGCAATCCCAGCGGTGTGCTGATGAATACTGGTGAGTCGTACCCATTTTATTATGATTCTGGGCCGAATGCCCTCTCATCAAAGATTGTGTTGCGCCAAAGTTTGGTGGCAGAAGTGTAAATAATATTGTAAATTCAACCGGAAGTGGTCATGTTAGTGTGCAAAGTACCCCACAAATACCCCCATGATCATTTGAGGAAGATCCCCGATCACCAAGTTCCTCGAGAGTTAGATGTCATAGTTGATGACAGTGGTAGTGAGACCAAATTTGATTAAGAATGCTTGTATACTCATACTCAAAACTTTAGACCGCACCTCATGAGTAACATGTGGCGATGGGTCTGTAGGAAATCGTTGGTGCGATTTCTGTCTGTGTTGGTGCATATTTGGCGGCAGATATGTAGGGAATCGTTGGTGCGATTCTGGCATATGTGGCGGCAGATGTGTTGTAGCATATTTGGCAGTGGATATGTGGAGAATCGTTGGTGCGATTCTGGCATATGTAACGGCAGATATGTAAAGAATCGTTGGTGCGATTCTGGCCTGTGTTGGTGCACAGAGCCCCTTGTGTATTGTAGCATATATGACGGCAGATATGTGGAGAATCGTTGGTGCGATTCTGGCATATGTGACGGCGGATATGTAAAGAATCGTTGGTGCGATTCTGGTCTGTGTTGGTGCACAGATTTCAATGAAAGTTTCACGAGTTGAATATGCATTGCTTATAAATTGTAAAGAGTAAAAAAAAGTGTTAAAATTACTGTGTTGGAACTTGTTGATCGGACCTTCCACAATAAATTATGTTGTGCAGGAAGCACTGTGTACGAAGCCTTAATCACAGGGCATTGTCAATAATGACAGTTGACTATTGTACTTAGACTTAGGAGAAGTAAAGTACCATTTGGAATCGATCTTGTTTCGATTGGCAGGATAGCCGAGCTAGATTAATCTCTGAGCATATTTCTGTCCACAGACACTACCGAGGACAGGTGCTGGTAAGGGATGGCCGTGTCATGGCTTGATGGCGCTATGGTGCAACAAGCAGCGCCATCTAACAATTAGTTTTCCGAACTAATAATATGTACCCATTCATGTCAGGATGGACGAGCGGACGAATTGTTGTTTGTTACAGGAATGCATAAAGATACACGCCCGAGGACGGTCGTACGTCAGGATAGCCGTGTCGGAGCGTCTATAAAATACCCGGTTGGATCGAGGTAGAAGGGAGGGTATATCGAGAAACCCCCTCTTGTGTATGTAATATGAAGTTCACTGTAGGTGCCGTGCGTGAGAGAGTTCGCTCAAGTTATTCAACGAGTGTGGTCATTCTACTAGTGCTAAGATAGTGTCGTGGTTTTATTCGTTGTTGTAATTCTTCTAGTGCAGGCAAGGTGGATTAGTGTTGCTGAGAGTTGAGATAAGTAGTGTTGCTGTTGGTTTACATATTTTGGTGTTATCATGTAATTACGTACCTCACGTCACACTGGTGTGTGATTGTGGCAGAGACGTGTTACGGTGTGGTCGAACTGTAATTTCACTATACTGAATGTATAGTGCGTTACGTTGTCTTATTACTGATAATGATTAAACTGCGTAAGCAAGAGAGCAAGTTGAACATCCGTTCTCACACTTTTATTATTTTTAACAGTTAACGCTATCCTGATGTATTTCAGAGATCAAAATTCTGTTGTAAATATCCGACATCAGAAGTGGGATCTCCTGTTGTCATTTCCGATATATATATATATATATTAATAGGGTGCTAATAGTCTATACGGACAGAAAAGGATGCCTACTCATTATTTAGCAGAATATCTTTCACATCTTTCAACGGGGCCACAAAATTTCAATTTCTTGAACGCTTTTAAGGAAATCTTTAAGTATTCATAAAAAAATGCCTATGCAAAACGGCCGAAAAATTGAAAACAATCCAATCTTTATGCAAGTATTTTTGCAACATGAAGTTCTTTCCAAAAACTTTTAAGCGCGATATTTCAATAAGTTATACAAATATGTTCCTAGTTTTAGTGTAATCGATTAAAAAACAGCTTTTCAAAAACATGCAATTGTAACCACAAAATTTCCTGTATATGACTTTTAAATTAAGACTAAGTGATTTTTTTAATAGAATAAGGGTGACAAACGAGCACATAGTCTACCTGGTGGAAAGTGGGGGCTGCAGCCCGTAGACATTTACATTTCCCCTTAATTAAGAATCAAAATTCAAAGGCGTTGTCAACTTTGAGGATTAAGATGGAATGCCTCGTTTCCAGTAAAAAGGGTCTTCGGTTTTCTACACTTACAAACGAAACACAGCAGCACTGAGCTATTTTGTGAGAGCGTGGTCCTTCCACAGTCGAGTCAACTCATTCGTGCTACAACCATATTATAGCTGCAGCTTGGCTCTATTACGTAAATATATGTATATAATTATGAAATTGCCGTTCTGCAATATTGGCCATATCAAATCAAAATAACTTTTGTTTAGCTAATAATTCTAATTTCATATTAAATTTATTTTAAATTCATGGAATTCTTTTTTCAAAATTAATCATTTGTTTATTGATTAGAATCGTGTTATGAGTCTTTTTCGTCATCATAGATACGTTAAAAATTCTAGCAATTATGAAATCTGAGTACAGTCCTGGCAGCAATAGTTGTGCCGACAAGCGGCACACAACATCAACGATGTTTACGGAGCGAATAATACGTGAATATATTAAATGATGGCCACTGTTTGGTGATCTAGCGCCAGTTTGATTCATCACAGTTTACTACCAAACGGGATGAGCATTACTGTAGGTGTGTACGGTGAAGAACTGAACACAATGATGAAGAAACTCGCACGTCTATAATCAGCTTTGATCAATCTCTCGTCCCCACTGCTCCTGCACGACAACGTCCGACCTCACACAACACCTACACAAGAGATGGTCTCCAAGTTATAGGAGCTAAGTTTAGAAGCTCTCCGTCAGCCGCCGTACTCACCATATCTTGCGCCCACAAACTTCTACTTTTTCCAGAATTTGTAAAACTTTTTGACGGGAAAAAATGTTTATACCCAAGAGGCATTACAAAAACCCCTTGAAGAATTTGTTGCCCCCCCCCCCCCCTTCAGCTGATATCTTCACGAAGGGCATCAATAAACTGCCACTGCATTGGCAAAAACGCATCGATTGCATGGGTGATTACTGTGATTAATAGACATAACATATAAAAAAATATGTTAACTTATTTCTTAAAAACGGCAATTTTATTAGCAAAGGCCTAAAACAGAAATACAGACACGGTAGCCTAATGGGGAAGCACTCATCGTAAATTTCACCATTGGCAGTAATGAAATTAATATTGCAATTTTAAGTGCTGCGTGCTCAGCGGTGTAGGAAATCATCGTGATAAAACTTGCATATTTGAGTAGTTAATATTTCGAAATGTTCTAAAGCCACCCACTCCGATTGGGGTAGCGTAGTGGACACCCCCTCGTTAAAAAACCCAGACAAAAATGAGAGGAGGCCTGTGTTCAATAAGGAGACAGGCTGTAAGTTTAACTTACTATACTTTTTATATTTTTTTATGTTAATCGTTCTCACATAAAGGCCTTAAAGGATTTTATTTCTTATATTTCCAATACTCCACGTTGATTCAAGACGGATACTAAACGTCGGAATTAATTTAAATAAAGATAAGTAAAATTAGTTTTATCCTGTAGAAGATTTGATATAACGCTCTAATCCTCACCATGCTATGCAAGCACGTGAAAAAGCAGAGTTGAATACTCTCGCATTGGTGATCCAGCGTGCCATTATTATCTGGTGAAATTTGGTTTCAAGGTATTTGTTTAGATTTTCCTGTTATCAGTTTATCACCTGAACCTCGCCATCCAAAAAGTCGGTTTATACAATTTTTTTATACATTATTTTTTAAAACTTGATATTTATTTGCCAACAATTTAACAATAATAATGTATTAAAATTAAAATTAAATTTTCTCCTACCTTAATCATGCATATAATAACTGACAAAAGTACTTATTAATTACCAAGAAATTCGTAGAATTGCATTCAAGTCGCCATTCTGGTGACATTTCTTTAGCAAACCTTTGGGGAAAGTAACTGGTGTTTGGTAACCTGGTTTCCTAATATTTAAATAAATATTTACAACGGCTTGGTTCGGCAGTCAGATTATGTTATTACTTCAAAATTTTCACAATAACTTCATTTTCTGGTTATCTATTGGAAACATCGACTGAAATCCAATACATTCTTTTGATGTTCCAGGGCCAAGAAAAATCGTTCAGGGACGGTTCATTTAAATATTGTTACGAAAAACGACTAGCTACATGAAAAAGGAACTCTAAATTTATAATATCTCTCTGCGCGCAATGGGGTGGTATGCAAATTGGCTAGCAGATTTAATTTTAAGTTTGTAATGACTTTACATCGACGTTCTAGTTGTTTTTATTACTTTCAACACTATACGTCCGTGGCATAGTTTTTGAATTACTAGCACCCGTTGCAAATGTCGCTTTAAGTGATTTATTAAGTAACTTTTAGGCGCATATTACGCTTATTTATATTATATTGAGCTTTTATTATTTCATTTGTTCGAGGTACAGTCACGTTGAAATATGTTATGGCTCGACCGGGGAATGACCACACTCACCCAGAGCACGAGCGTAAAGCAGCAATATAACCCCTTTTACTGATAACAAGGTTTTATTGCGTCATAATTCTTAGGGTACATAACTCTTTCGCTCTTAGAACTAAATCGATGATAGAACATAGGTGACTGTAGGCCACAACATTCGGTCGCTATCAGATAAAACTTTGTGCATAGTATCTTTTTGTCAGTGTAAATAATGGACATATATTATGACTATTAAGCGTTTGATGATATGCTACGAGAATGTCATCAAAAGCCATTAAGGATAATTATTTGTATGGCCCGCAACTAATTGTAGCCGGTACAATAAAGTTCAATAGAAACTAAGTAATTATTATGGCATAACGAAAATCTCCCCTAGTGTCTGGTTAACGTTAAATATAATTAGGGTATAAAGAAATAATTCACATAATCGGCTTTGTGATAAAGCTTAGAATATAAAATATCAAGTACTCTAACGTAGTACAGTCGTGCTGCAGCTATATTATGGTTCTCCCTCTCTCAAAGAATACGTGTAGTTTCGTATGGTTAGTTTAGCGAACCGGAGAACCTTTTAACTGGAGACGAGGCAACCTTTTAAGTGAATACAAATTTACATTTAAATTCTTAATCGATGATAGATGTAGGTGTCTTTGGGTTACAGCATATACTTACCATCTGGTGGACTGTGTGCTCGTCTGTCATGCTTTTTATAGTAATAAAAATATACTGATAGGAATTGGAATTTCATATTGACTAGTCTAGTGGAGACTTATTAAAGTATAGTAAAAGTTTTTTTTAATAAGTATCGACTAGACTCGACTAGAGTAGTCATAAGAAGGCAGACTATGAACGCGTGATAAATAATCACTTAAGGACGTAGTTACATTTTGACGTGCTCGAATCTAGATATTCGAATTGCAAGCTCACTTACGTATGTACACACTGAAACAATTTGCCGCTATGCAAATGCGTTGTCACCCCTGAGGACTAAGATGGAATGCCTCGTTTTCAGGTTCTCCGGTTCTCTACACTGACCATATGAAACACATCAGCATTTAGTTGCTATTGTATGCTGTTATTCTTTGAGAGCGTGGTCCTTCCCCGGTTGAGCCAACCCATTCCTGCTACAACTATACTACTAATAGATGCTCTACCTACTGCAGCATGCTCTACCACGTAAAATATTGTCGACCATCAAAAATTATAATATTTTATTTTTATTTTATAAAGGACTATGACTTGCCGATAACACTATAATAGTGCGCTATTCTCGTATGCATGGCAAACGTCAGGCAGAGCACCGAACTTCGTGACCTCTCTCTAAAAAGCCTAGTGGCTGTATAATTAGAATTGATCCAAACGTGGAGTCTTATTGCGGTTTTATAGCACTTCTCAAATATTTATGAAGAAATAATAATGCTATTTTATTTTTAAATTAAAAGGGTAAGGGTTATAAAAATGTTCTTCTAACATATTTAGTTATTATTTTATTAAATTAAGCAACATAAATTGGTGAGAATAATCGTTTTACGCACAGCATTTTCATAAAATTTCAATGGGCTTGAATTTTAATTTCTTATGTACATAACCTAAATCAAAATATTTTTTTAGTTAACTATTTTGCTTGGGGTTTGTCAAATTATTACTTTTTTGTTTTGTAAATTTTGTCAACCATTTCAAAACCTCTCTTTAGTTTTCTTGATAGTACGAGTATCCACAATTACTGTATTGATATAAAAAAGTTCTCGTTTAACTACTTCCTAAAGTTACGATTGACTAACATTTGTGTAAGATAAGTTGTTGATGGATATTAACAGGTTTGAAAAGTACTGTTTTGAGCTAATCAGCGCTTGGAACCTATACACGTCCTTATGGTAATTGCAATAAATAATTTAATTAGTGCCGGCAGTGATCGAACCAGAGTTGCTCGCATGCCGTGAAACGACGACGAGCACTTCGACTATTTACAGACTTGACTGCATACAGGTTTACTATATATATATATAATAAATATTATGTTTAGAAGGTTGGCAAATGGGCACACACGCCATATGATTGTAAAAAAATGCTGTGTCCTGTTGAACACTTTCTTCAATGCTCAATTATTAAACTTAATGCAGATGCACCGTTGCACCTGGGAAGTGACAGTAAGTTGGAATGCATCAATGCCAGTAAAAGGTTCTCCACATACCAGCATATTATGACGCTATTCCTACACTAGTTTAGCCGATTAATTTGTGTTGCCACTATTATATTCGCAGCAAGATATATTTTTCATAACAGCCTGTCGATAGTCAACTGCTGAACATAAGCCAGATGCCCTCATAGATTGCCTAATATAGGATATTGCCATAACTGCCATGCTTGGCAGGCGGGTTGACAACTGCAGTTTTTTTTTAATATTTTGTGTTGTTATCAGGAAGATGCAGCTGACATCTCCTGTTTCAGATTCCCTTATCGCTTCTTACGACACCCACGGGACTATATGGAGATGTTTAGATATTATCATTATATTGATAAGTATTGAAATGGCTGCAATTATTTTATGTTTTAAAACTTTAAGAGGTAAATACAATAGAATTAATAATTTTAATATAGATATTTTACATTCCCGTGTCAGACATATATATAATCTACATAAACACAAATGTAATCTTTATTTCATTTTTGTTTAAATGCCTTTTAGATTCTTCGTAAATCTTTAGAAATTTATTATAATAATTACGCTCTTACTAAAGAATGCTATGTTTAAAAGTAAAAACTTTGAATTCATGTACGTTAATAATTTAAAAATTAAATTTCTTTCCGGATGTATTAACTTTACGTTATATCGTGCAAAGGCCAAATATAAATAATTTTATCTTTAACACAACATGAGTATTATTTATTTTACAAAACGATTACCGAAACAAAATAAAAGACTTGATGATTAATTGTAGCAATCGTGTGATTTTTTACATAAAACAGAAGGTTAATTAGTAAAAAGAAGTTTTACGTTGTGTAGACCTAAAAATATTTGAGGTTAATATTTTGTATGTTAAAACTTAAAAGTATGTGTTTATTGCTCTCTAGGTACATATTTAGGAATATAAATAATTTATTCACTCTTTTTTGTTTTCTAACTTCTAACTATAATTGAGTTCTAACAAAAATTGCAATATAATAGAAGAGTTAAAAATTAGAACTAAAGTACCGATATGTTTAAAAAAAATCATATTTTATCACAAAAACAATGAATTCCACTGAAAAGTTAAGATGGAGATTATTAAACAGTTATTAAAACTACAAGGTTTAATAGGTCCGCATGATTAAGTACCATTTCGCGGGCTGCAGAGTCTACAACACGGATCACAAAGATCATAAAAATATGTTCAATATTCACAACACGGACCGCAAGAGAGTTCTTAAATTGTCATACAATAAAGTATCAACAAGTGTCATACGGACCGCAGCATGCCTTATTTCTATTTTTTTATCAAACTAAGCGGATTATCACTAGATAACTTTGTAGCACTGTTATGGTTTTAATATATAAATGTATAAAGATGAACACAGAGATGAGTGCTTGTAAAAATAAAATAATGTGTATTATACATTTTTGTGTAACGAAAGTTTAAAAAGGTTATGGCTCTTGGACATTTTATTTTGTGCTGTAAAGTTTCCTTCGAATTGATCTAGTTGAAGTAGAATTAAGTATTGTAAAAGTTTTCGGAGGTATTTCCAAGCGTTCGTACTCTTTGTCACTTGTTATTTATTCGCATTGCTTTTTGGTCGCATTGCACGAATTGGTGGTAACTGCGATTTACTTGTGAGTCATTCATGAGCGATGGACATCTGATAGTGTGGTGAAAGGCCTTTGTCTTGTAGAAACTACTGTTGATCGACTTGGAACGACCTGATAGTCGTTGTATCTACAGTAGATCGTTTCAAAAGAAGTTTTACGAACTTTTACGTGGTAGAGCCATGCTGCAGTTATATTAGTAGTATAGTTGTAGCACGAATGGGTCGGCTCGACCGGGGAAGGACCGACGCTCTCACAGAATACCAGCGTAAAATAGCAGCTTAACACTGCTGTGTTTCGTATGGTGCGTGTAGAGAACCGGAGACCCTTTTTAATGGAAAAGAGGCATTCCATCTTAGTCCTCACGGGTGACAACACATCTGCGTTTTGATTCGCAAACGAGAATAAATGTGGATGTATATGGGCCACAGCAACCACTTACCATCAGGTGGACTGTGTGCTCGTTTGTCATCCTAACCTATAAAAAAAAAGTGATGAAGATTGTTTTTACAGTTTAAACAGTTTTCTCTTAGTCATTGCGGCATTCAGATCAGTGTGTGTAATCAAATACTTACTTAAAGTATTTTTTTTTTGTCTTGGCACACTATTCATCATGATTTTTTCGGAAAAACTTGGCGGGAAGGGTGACCAAAAGTGTTATTACTCCGTAGTTATTATTAAACAAAGTATGTTTTGTTAAGTACCCTAAACCGATGAACATGTATGCATAGGTACATGTATACGTAAAGGAGGTGTTTTATCACGAGTATTGGCAATGCAATGCCGCATATGTCAACCGAGGGTAAAAATTCAACTTTTGCATTTTAATCCAGACCATCCAAACTCGCAAAAAAATTATCGCACGAAATAAACGCTTAGATATAAAATTATTTGATTTGGTAATGACATTAACAGTCGCTTTAAAAGTCGCATTAGTAAAGAAACCAGAGTTAAAGAAACAGCGTTTGAAACTGGTCTTCGCTTATGATCCTTCATCGAGTAAATTCTTAAAACAATCATGCCTGATGAAGTTATCGCTGGATTTGTTATCTCAGTTTTATGTTCATACGAAATATGATTTACATGAGGTACATTTTAAAAATCGAAATGTTTAGCGATGAACCGGGGAAATGTTTAACTTTAACATGCCATGGATTGAGATGTTGATTGTCCTTTTTTGTTATAATGTGTTGATGAGTGAAGCAACTTTACAAAGCGCAAGTTCGGCCCCACATGGAATACTGTTCTCATCTCTGGGCCGGGGCACCCCAGTGCCAGCTCCTTCCACTTGACCGCATCCAGCGCAGAGCGGTTCGAATCGTCGACGACCGACTTCTTTCTGATCGGCTCGATACACTGACACTGCGTAGAGATGTTGCATCTCTTTGCGTATTTTATCGCATCTATCACGGGGAGTGCTCTGAGGAATTGTTCGGACTAATTCCAGCCGCTCAATTTCACCATCGCACATCGCGACAAAACTTGCGTTACCATCCATACCATCTGGATGATTGGCGGTCCACCACTGTGCGATTTAGAAGTTTTTTCCCTCGCAGAACTTTCTTGTGGAATCAATTACCACAGCGAATTTTCCGGACCGATACGACTTAGGAACCTTCAAGAAAAGAGCTTACACCTTTCTAAAAGGCCAGCAACGCATCTGCAATTCCCCTGGTGTTGCGGTTGTTCATGGGTGTTCATCGTTTGCCCCCTCTTCTATAAAAAAAGCAGTTTTGCTCTGAATATTGTGTGGTCGACAGTATTGGTATTTGATATTTAGGGTTGTCTTTGTGTGAAGCTCATCGAAAGGACAATGTCGTAAAGGGCCTACATATAAGAAAATAGTAAGGAAAAATTAATTTAAAAAAACTCAAAAATTCTTCTGTCTTTTTTATCTTTTAAGTTCAAAATGCGTGATAATACATTATTTTAACTGATTTTACTGCGCATTCACACATTTATAAGTGTCGATCGGTAGGCAAAAACGTTGTTGCCCATAAGTCACATTCAATTTGGGATAATTTCAAATAAAATTAGAAGCCTCGCATTTTCAAAAACTACAATAACGTTATATCATTATTTATATATTTGATATTAACTTTAAAATGTGGCTACTCTTTGAAAAATAACCCTGTTTATAGAGAAAACAAGAAAAGTAGCTTATGAATTAAATAGTTACAAAAAAGTGTCGGCCTCACAAAGGAGACAAGAGATAATTTAATTGAAATAGGGAAATTTTTGATAGGGAAAAAACTTCTGGGTGCGTATTACTGATGACCCCGACATGCTTGTGAAGTATAAAGCTTTGCTTGCCGACTCTGTTACTTACTTTGCTGCAAAAATCTGTTTTTTCGTTTTAAAGTCTGCTTTGCAAGTGAGTAGGTACTTAATTCGACTGTAGGTTTCTTTATGTGTATTACCTCATAACTTTTTTCTAGGTGAACCGATTTTGATGATCCTTTTTTTTATTAAAAAGCTGGTGCCTTCTCATGTAGTTTCTGTCAAGTATAATGTAGTAAATTTTATCATGATATGACCAGTAGTTTTTGAGTTATCCTTAATAATTTTATTTTGAAGTCGGTTTTACAAAATTTTTAAATTTACCACTTGTATTTAAATAAATTTCAGACTTATTTCTAACATCAGAAGCACTAAAACCCCACGAGACTACCTCATGTCACGTTCATTACACTTTCACCACAATGGAGAATGGGCTATTGCACACATCGGAGGATCCGCCAGGGCATGCCACCAAATCAGCTTGTCCATCTATTCTTCTTCTCATGCAAGCACGGCATCGATCTCCACCTACGTAACTAACATATATGTCAATATAATAAAAATCAACATTTAAGATTAATGAGATGGTTTTATATCTAATAAACAACAAGCTTTCATTTCTATATAATCGTAAAAGTAAGATGCGAAGGTGATACATACTTGCGCGTATGAAATCGCAACTTGTATAATTAAAGCGCACGAAAAGTTTATACGTACAAACATTAAACAGATAAGCTTTTACAACATTGTGTTATTTGCATAGTAATTATTACAAGAGACCAAGCCACCGCTTTAAAACACGCTCACGGAAATTAAATGTCACTGCTATCAAGATCACAGCCCATTTTATGTAAACATTTGCATGGTAATTGACATTCATCAACACTGTTTACAGATGAAATGTAAATAGAGAGTTTGAATGATTTTAAATCAATTAATGATGTATGTAGAAATGTTTGACGTGTAGTGGCGGCACAAGAGTATAAGAATCCGCTGCCTTAGATCAATCTGTGGGTGTCGTAAGAGACGACAAAGGGAAACCAAAGCAGGAGATGGGCAGTAGCATTTTCCTGGTAGCAACTTAAGATTGCCAATATCAGGTATATTGGCAATCTTGATAACTAATCGTGGTAACTTTGGCAAATATTTATCTTATGAGATAGGGTATTTCCTAATAGTAACTTAAGGTTGCCAATCCTACCTACCCTATGAGGTAGGGTAGGCCTATGATCAGCAATAGGTTTTTAATAGATTGTTATGAGTGTGTGAAAGAAATAATTTACAATCATGATTAGAAAATATTAAATGTAGATACATTCAATATTTTATAATCATTATTGTAAATAACTTAAGTCTTTATTCAGTTTTTATTGCCGTATATTCGCAACATATGAAAATTCATCATACCATTTTGTCCTGTGAGTGACGTTTTTTTTATAGGAGAAGGGGCAAACGAGCATGCGGCTCACCTGATGGTAAGTGACTACCGCCGCCCATGAACAACCGCGACACCAGGGGATATGCAGATGCGTTGCCGGCCTTTTAAAAAGGAGTAGGCTCTTTTCTTGAAAGTCCCTAAGTCATATCGGTAAAACTTTCTTACTAGTCATTTGTGAAATGTAAGAAAGTTTTATCTGCTTTCGGTATATGGGGGTGTCGCTGTTACGTTTAACTGGCGACGGTTAGTAATGTTAAACATGCAAGACGAGCTGGTGCTGCTATTGACAATCGTTCTGGCAAGCTTGGCGATTATCACTATTACCGACGAGACTTTAGTACATTTTAAAGCCTTTAGTATCTACATTTTACTTTGTGGAAGTCTCGATCTATTACGAATTTTACCAAGTGGCTCACCAAGTATCGGTCTATTAAGTCCGTCCTATGCAGCACGGTTATTAGGCGTCCTCGCACTGGATTAGTGTTGTTGTAGGATTATTATTATGATGATAATGATGGGCATACACAACGCCCTGATGAAACAAGTATAAGTCAATGGATGCATGCAACTCAGACTTGTGCTTTGTGGAAATCTATGGAGGAGGCCTTTATTCAGCAGTGACTTGTGATGGGCTGTAATAATAATGTTGATAGAACATACGCATGTATTTTTACTCTTCTCAACTCTATATAGTCAAATGTTAACTGGGAAACTAGATTAACTGATATTATAAACATAAGAAGCTTATCGTAAAATGGGAATTCGATTTACGCGCAGACTTGAAGCTCATCAATTTTGCTACGGACGCGATAAGTTTCAAGACCGTACAAAGTTTATTGCAAGTACATACTTACCTTTTTATAAAAATTGTATAGTGCATTGGTAAATTTGAACTTAAATTTAGAAACGTATTTTTATGCATACGAGAGTAACAGTAAAAATATTTGAAAGTTAAATGTTTTCATTTTGACGATTTAATTTTACTATCAAATTTAATTGTCACATTTATTTTAAATTTGAACTAGCGATCCGCCCCGGCTTAGTACGAGTGATATATGGATCTTGACAACAGCGCTAACTGCCGGATCCAGTTGAGTTTTTAAACCAACCAGGGCCCACCCACTCAAATACAAAAAAAAATCATCAAAATCGGTCGAGCTATATCTTGTACCGTATGAAATTCGAACCCGTGGCCACCTCATCATCACCTATTTCATAGGTGAGATTTTGCCATAGTGGCCAAGCTTGGTAGTCGGGTTGGCAAAAACATTTTTATAATTTTGAGTTGTTGTTGGAAAAAATACTGCTGGCCATTTCCTATTTTAGTTTACCTCTGTCGCCTCTTACAACATCCACGGGACGATATGGGATAGTAAATATTCTTACACCGCTACTAAACGGTTTCACTGTTAATGACCGTGGATTTAGTAGTTAGTCGATATAGACTTGTCAGAATGGGTCGGCTTGTCAGTTAAAGGACTGCGCTTTCATACCAGTGAGAATAATGGAGAATACTAGTGTAAAATAACAGCTTAATGCTTCTGTTTTTCGTATGGTAATTCAAGAAAACCGGAGACCCTTTTTAATGGTACATAGGTGTTATATCTTAGTCCTTAGTGGTGACAACGCATCTGCGTGTTGATCACAGAGTACTGTTGATTCTTGATCGATGATAAGCGTAAATGTCTCAAATTATTTTTATAGCTGTGTTTTGAACCAAAGTAATTATTGGTTTAAATCATGCGGTTAATACACTGTGGCTATTTTCGTCTATGTTTATTATATTATTTAATTCCTTGTTTCTTTTCGCCTTGAGACAACTTTCATTCGACAAGAATTACCCAACATCAGAACTTGATAAAATTCAGTTGCTGAAAATAATTAAAGTAATTAATGACAGACTTGTATGCGTTTAAACACTATTTACTTACAAACCTAAGGAGAACAATTTAAATACTTAGGTATATAAAAATACAAATACATTTGACCTCAAGTTTCTTTTAAAGTTAACTCTAAACTCCAGTCTCGAATACTTTATAACTTTTAAATATTACAAAGTTTTACAATTTATAAAGTGTGCTCAAAAACTAGACGCCTTGAGTCCTTCATCTCCGTTCCACTTACAGTCAACCACCTGGTTTGCTCCGTTGACGATCACGTAACGGCAGTTATTGAAAAATAGTTCGAAGAAAAGGTTTGACGGCTCCGTGGCGCAGTGGCTTATCAATGAGTTGTTGCGCTGGAGGCCGCGGGTTCGAATCCCGCACGGAACAAGTATTTGTATGGCCGACAAATAATTGTTCCGGGTCAGGGTGTTTGTCCCCGTGCAATTTAAATTTGTAAACTGCCTCCACGACACAGGTGAAGATCCTAGTATGGGGGTAACGTTTTTTTTTTAAAAAATAAAATTAATATGCCTTCGTATGCATTGAGATACTGTTCAAACAACTCGAGAAACATAAGTAAAAGTCAAGGAGTGACTTTTCACTAGTAAGTTCAACATACTATTATCTTTAAAACACGCTTAATTTAATTATGTTGTATCAACTGCAACGTATACGTGAATGTCAAAGAGTAATACATTTTTATGCGTAGACTTGACAATATCACTCAACACACACACATTAAGACGGCTTCTAATAAAATTAAAATGACATGGAGTATAATTAATAGCGAAACTGGTAAGATCAACTCTCACAATTCAAACTACCAGTTAAGTGTTAGTAACAAATTAACCGAATCAGATCAAGACGTTGCAATGGTTTTTGAGAAATATTTTACTGATATTCCGATATTAACCACTAAGTCACTGAATTCTTCTCCTGCGGTCGCCGAATCATTACTTAAACAAAATGTAAATGCGTGTACAAAGAATTTTGCATTTCATAAAGTATCATGAAAAGATATTGTAAAATATTTTAAAACTATTTATGTTAAGAAAACTGCGGATCTGTGGGGGATTTCCGTTAAAGTTATTGCGTCTATAATAGATACAATCGCGCCTCATTTAGCTATTATTTTTAATACTAGTATCGAATCTGGTGTGTTTCCTGATTTAATGAAGTATAGTAAAGTAATACCTTTATTTAAATCTGGTAGTACATTAGACCCCGCCAATTTTAGACCTATTTCTGTACTACCAACACTTAGTAAGATTTTTGAAAAAATTATTCTTGATCAAATGTTAAATTTCTTTAATATAAATAATTTACTTCATAAAAATCAATTTGGTTTCACAAGGGGTCGCTCGACAACTTAAGCCGGTGTTGAGCTAATTAAATATATATTTAATGCATGGGAGAATTCACAGGATGCTTTGGGTATATTTTGTGACCTATCCAAAGCCTTCGATTGTGTTCACCATGAAACATTAATCAGGAAACTTCAACACTACGGTGTAAGAAGTGATGCTCTTAAATTAATTATTTCATATTTAAGTAAGAGAACGCAAAAAGTTGTCATTAACGGTATGAGTTCTTCCGGGTCGATGGTACAAATGGGCGTGCCTCAAGGCTCAATTCTCGGCCCCTTTCTGTTTGTTGTATACATTAATGACTTACCTTACATAGTAGGAGATAACCATGATATAGTATTATTTGCAGATGACACTTCTTTAATTTTCAAATTAAGTCGACAATTGCTAAAATATGACGAAGTAAATAATGCTATATCTAAATTAGTAAATTGGTTCAATGTTAATAATTTGCATTTAAATGGCACTTAAACAAAATGTATGAAATTTATGACTCCAAATGTCAAACAATTAAATGCTAATGTAATTTTAAATGGGGAGAAACTGAGTCTTGTAGATACCACCATTTTTCTTGGAATCACACTAGACGCGAAGCTTCAATGGAACCCCCATATATCAAAACTAGCAAGCAGACTTAGTTCTGCAGCATATGCCGTAAAAAAGATTAGAAGTCTAACTAGTGTTGAAACAGCTAGACTAGTTTACTTTAGCTATTTCCATAGCATAATGTCGTATGGTATTTTGCTATGGGGACACGCAGCTGACACTGAAATTATATTTGTTTTACAGAAGAGGGCCATAAGAGCAATTTATGATTTAAAGCCTAAAGAGTCGCTGCGATAAAAATTTAAGGAAATTAATATATTAACTTTGGCCTCTCAATACATTTATGAAAATGTAATGTACGTACACAAAAATAAAAGTAGCTTCACAAAAATAAGTGATATCCATTCTGTAAATACTAGGAACAGACACAAGCTAGTAGTACCAGTTACTCGACTCCATCGAGTCAGTAATTCATTCTTGGGGCGATGTATACGCTTTTACAACAAAATTCCAGAAAATATACAAAATTTGATCTGCTCAAAGTTCAAAAACTTTATTAAACTAAGTTTGTATAAAAAGGGTTATTATAATATTAATAAATTTATAGATGATAATATCATAGTGATTTCTTATATTTACGCGAACACTACACATTTAAATGAAACTAATTTTACGGATTTTATCGCGTATATTAACTTATTTTACATTCCCGACGTTTCAAGCACTTTACAGCACCCATGGTCACGGGGGGGACTGAGGTGTATGACGTCCCAATGTCATAGTTAACCACGGCTACCTCCAGATTAAAACGTGCTTGAAACGTCGGGAATGTAAAATAAGTTAATATACGCGATAAAATCCGTAAAATTAGTTTCATTTAAAAGATGATAATAACCCCTGAAAATGGGGTGATCGCTACCAAGCTATTTCTAATTTATTGTGTTGTTAATTTGTGTAACATACATGATTGTAAGCTGTTATTTAAAAAAAAAAGTCCCGCTGGGTTTCTTGCTGGTTCTTCCCAGGACAGAGGTTTTTTTTTCGAACCAGAGGTAATCATACAAAAGAGTGACTTTCAATAAGTATTATTTATAATCTATATTGAATAAAAACGTTTCTGTTTCTGTTTCTATCGACGTATAATGTTAAGTAATTATGAACAGTAAAATATTAATATATAATCACGGTACGAAATGTTGATGAATTAAAATTAATATTTTTTATTATATTTTTATTTAAAGGATTCCTCGACCCTGTCATGAAACAAAAGAATCATGGATCTTTGTTTAGAAGAATTGCAGCGAAGAACCGTCAGATTATTCAAACGTATGTTCCGTGCAGTTCAAATACACCACAAAAACAGGAAGAGTGTACTTAATGAAATCAGCAGTACCATGCGAAAACGCAATTATATTATTATATAAGACTGCACGGATTTTTGTTTTATTTTGTGATTAGACGACGAACGAATTTTTTGTAAAGTTCAGTATATTATTTAAGAGAGGCGGAACCCTCGGTGCACGAGTCATACTAGTATATAGCAGTTTTTAAAACTGTAACGCTAGAACTTTTACAGGCTTACCAAATAACTAGTATCTGTTTTTTCAGCCAACAAAATGTGGTGAACAGGAAGTATCAGAACCGTTGTCTGAATCAATAAGCATTTCAAAATCAATTTTTGATAGTCTGAGCAAAATTGTACTTAAAAATAAAATTCGCAAGTGATTTCTCCTAAGTCTAATTTGTGTGATATATACGAAGCCTAAGCTTTTTAATATAGTTCTACCTTAGTAATGGAATCAATAATTCTAAGTCAACATAAAAATAATAAAATATGAGCACGTTGTGATATTGTGTTTGTATTTAATAGCAAGGAATCTGCAGCTAGAAAGGATCTATCTAAAAAAAATGTACTTCTTACAAATAAATTGTACAAAATTTGAAACATAAATTCGGTCTCAACTTGAATGCTGAGATTGATTTAATGGCTAAATCAGAAGTTGTGGAGTAGTACATAAATCTTTAATGGAAAAGAATAAACAGAGCACGTATTATTTATTATACACTACATGCACCTTTACGCAAATTCGCATTGATTTTACACTATTATTTATCAGCTGCGTATAAATACGTTATAGAATGCTAGAAAAGTAATAATAATGATCTTTGAAAATAAATGCATATTTTTATATTTTACATATTTACCTTTTAAAATATTAAATAAAATATCATTAAAATGTTTATTCTGACATAATATTATGTTATATTATATTAAATTAACACAAATGCAAAATAAATAACAATTAAAATATATACTCGATATAATTAAGAATACAATCTAAATAAACAATTACTTATTACATACTGATCATTCCATCTACGTATAATCTTTGATGACTAAAACCGCGCATGGGCAAAAGACATAGAGTAGCGCACATTTTTTCCTTGGAATAGCTTCTCTAGTACGTTGTACATTATAACTCAATGATCGTGCCCCAGCTTATACTAAAATGGTAAATGTATATAAAACCTCCTTCAGTAACATATCATAAAATTTATCTTAAAAAAATTATTTGAGTATAAACAATATAACACACTTGACAGACTTGGACTCAAACTCTCCGCTCCGCGCGGGCTGGTGACGGGGATAGTGCACGCAATTGAGGGAGGGCGGAAGGTGACATGATAACCGAAAGGACGCAATTAAACAAGTTTTGAAATTAATTTTATATTTTAATATTTACACTGTAAAAAAAATATTTATATGCCTAATTTAAGAATAACATATAAGGCCGGAAGAATTTTGTTTTAAATGATCTGACAGTAGTAGTGGGTTGTTCACATGTGTCAAAAACAGAAAGTTCAATGTATTCATGAAATAGGTACGCTTAAATACAAACTGCATAAATGACACCAAATTTTAGTTCTTAAACTATCAATACAATACAATTCAAACACTCACGCCTGTCACCCAGAGGGGTAGGCAGCGACAACGGACTTCCATTTGGCGCGATCCTGACACACCTCTCCCGCCTCCTTTACATCCATATATCTACGCATACACGCTCGTCGGTTAAGGGTCCTCCTAATCTTGCCCATTTTTAATGTATCGCCGATTTGGTCGATAAACCTCAGTCTGCATTTATACTTCTCTTTCACACCTTCATCTTGTAACCTTTCTATTCTTATACGCTGTAACGCAGTGGTAGATACAGATGTCCGATGCCGCCAATGCTTGAATAGACCATTAATTCGGCATAAGACCAAGTAATGATCCGTCCCTACGTTGGACGCCGGTAAACCCTTGTATCTACCACTGCGCTCCTCATTCTTACATCCACAATTATAAAATCTATCATGCTTCTATCATCCCCTCTTTCCCATGTATACATGTGAATCCTCTTATGGCGAAAGAAAGTGTTCTCCACAAAAAGATTCTTTTCCACACGTACGGTGAGGAGGTCTTCACCATTCTCATTTATTCTTTCATCGCCAAATGTTCCTAATATTATTTTATAACCAGACCTCTTCACCCCAACCCTTCCATTAAAATCTCCTAACATAATAATATTTTCATTTTCCTTACATTTCATAAACACCAGCCTTACCATGTCCCAAAACTGCTCTCGGATATAAGTGGGCTTAGACATATCTGGGGCGTACACCTCTAGCACAAACAACTTCTTTAAGCCCACTTTCATTCGTATCCACAGCAGCTTTGGGCTTACACATTCATACTCTTTCACACATTGACCCATTCTTTCTGAGAGGATCACACCGACTCCCTGGCATGCCCCCTCGGTCTCGTCTACACCAAACCAGTAAGCGGTATACATGCCATGGGCAGTGACATCTTTTCCCTTTCGTTTCATCTCGTTTACACATAACACATCTATTCCTCTATCATTCATCATTTCGCATACTTCATCCATCTTATCATTCATTGCTCCACATACATTCAGCGTAGCCAGACGGGCCTCCGCAATCTACTTTTCCCCCTCCGGGAGACAGGACGTGATGGGTGGCGAACCTCGTCGCCGGTTTTTCTACCGGAGATTCTTCGCACCCCTGCCCCATTAAAAGGGCGCCGGGAACTCGGGGCCATATCTTTTATTTCTTGGCTCATGGTGCGAACTAAGGGTGGTAGATTTTACGCCGCTACCATACGGCGAGGACCCGAGTCTATCCTATCGGCTTTGTCGGCTTTGTCGCTCGTTTAGCACCACCCGGGGGACACGTGTAGGGTGGGCCTAGGATTAGGTGGTCGAAGCCTACGGACGCGTGCGACTCATCCCTATCTATCCTAATACTAATATACCAATACTTTGTTGTACGAGAATAATAAAGCGGAAAAGTTTTTTTTTTGTTTGTTTGTTTAAACAGGCTAATCTCTAGACCGACCAGTCCGATTTGAAAAAAAAATTATATATTATAGCCAAACTCATGAGGAATAGTATAAATTATCTGGCATTAGGCTATATTTCTTATCTAGCCTTAAATTTTGTTAAGGAAGTGAGAAGAAAAAGCGTTCTCGAAATTATATATCCACGTGAGCTGACGTAATGGTTAATACGTGAATACAATGTTCTACAAAAATATAGTTCTTTACTTTCTCTAAAAATAATTCAACGATACCATATCCCTATTTCTTATGCATAAGCCATAATAAGATATTTTGTGACAAAAAGTTATTAGAAATTAAAAAGTAATTTATGAGCGATTTTATTAGGCATGACACATTAATTCTTACGTACGAAAGTTACTTCATCCTCAAGAAAATTTTATGAAGGTAATATTTTCTTTTTATAGCATACTATTTGGGCGCATAGTTTAAGAGAAAAGGAAAAATTAAAATAATTCAACACTCGAATCGGCGTGCAAACGACGCATAAACCCTAGCCAACCGATGAGAACCGAGAGAAACGAGCAGTGAACGCTACTAGGATTAGTATAAGCGAGGTTAGTTCAATCATTTTAGGTTAAAAAATTCACAATATTAATGAAGTACTTTTATCTAACGCTATATGTAAGTTATAGCGCAAAGTTACATTTTATCCACTCACCTAACCTCTCCTGGGTGAGCAATATCCCCCTGTACCCTAAAACTCCTCGAATCGCGATTTTTTCCAGTTTTAAAGAAAACAGTACACGATACATGAAACGTGTACAGGTACGAAATTATTTTTGATAAATAATGGGGGGAAGCCGTGACGCTCACTCGGAAAGGGAATGGAAAATGGATAAAATTTAACTTCATTCTATAACATACATTTTTTATAGGAGAGGGGGCAAACGAGCATGCGGCTCACCAGATGGTAAGTGACTACCGCCGCCCATGAACAACTGCAACACCAGAGCAATTGCAGATGCGTTGCCGGCCTTTTAATAAGGAGTGAGCTATTTTCTAGAAGGTCCCGAAGTCGTATCGGTCCGGAAAAATCTCTGGTGATAATCGATTCCACAAGGAAGTTGTGTGAGGAAGAAACCATCTTCTAAATCGCAAAGTGTTGAACCGCCAATCATCCAGGTGGTATGGATGGTATCGCAGTTTTATCGCGATGTGCGATGGTGAAATTGAGCGGCTGGAATTAGTCCGAACAATTCCACAGAGCACTCCCCGTGGTACTTGCGATAAAATAAGCAAAGAGATCCAACATCTCTACGCAGTGCCAGTGAGTCAAACCGATTGGAAAGAACTCGGTCGTCGACGATTCGAACCGCTCTGCGCTGGATACGGTCAAGTGGAAGGAGCTGGCACAGGGGCCTGGCCCCTGTCCAGAGATGGGAACAGTATTCCATGTGAGGCCAAACTTGCGCCTTGTAAAGTTGCAGGCGGTGTGGCGGCATGAAGTACTGTCCCGCTCTGCTGAGCACGCCGAGCTTTTTAGAGGCCAATTTGGCCTGCAATTCCAAGTGACCACGAAACTGCAGGTCACTCGATATGGCGACATATTCCGATAGATGAAATTACTCCATTAACTTTACCAATTTTTCCATTTATTGCTATATAAAATGCTTTGAACTAGATGTCCATGTCATGTCGTGCGGTTTAGATATGTGGTATACGCGGGTGAAACCGCAAGGCTGAGCTGTTAATAAACAAGAGAGATTATGTCATAATGCCAATGTGTTAACAATTAGCCTGACGACAGCGATAATTACTTAACATCTATCAGACATTTTATTACTTTCAGCTTTAATAAGTTTTATGAGTCTACTAGCTGCAACAGCTACTTACCTATAGGTTGACTTGTACTTGGATAGCTCGTTTTAAAATATGTTTTTTTTTATAGGATTGGGTGACAAACGAGCACACAGTCCACCTGATGGTAAGTGGTTACTGTGACCCATAGACATCTACATCTATCCTCAATAAAGACTCAAGATGCAGATGCGTTGTCACCCGTGAGGACTAAGATGGAATGCCTCTTTGCCAGTAAAAAGGGTCTCCGGTTCTCTACACTCACCATACGAAACACAGCAGCGTTAAGCTGCTATTTTACGCTGGTTTTCTGTGAGAGCGTGGTCCTTCCCCGTTCGAGCCGACCCATTCGTGCTACAACCATAATATAGCTGCAGCATGGCTCTACCACGTAGATATGATATTAAATATAGTGTATACCCTAAAATTAAACTGAATTTCCTTAATGCATCTATAAAGCTGTAAAAAGATCTGAACAGAAGAGTGGATTTAGAACTTATAAAAAATTATGTGACATCTGTATCTCTTAAGACCAAACAATAAAGGCGAACATTGCGTAAATTACAATGAATGCAAAAAAAAAACAAGCCAAAACCTTGCCTAATTTATTGTAAAAACGCGCACTCTTGTACACATATGCATCTTAAATCATTTTCAACCAACAACATAATGTTTAGTGCGTATGTTCAGTAGTGAACATTTTACGGGCCGATAAAGAAAGTAAGAATAAAGATGTGTGCGTGAGTGCGTCAACAAGTTAAGCATTTTTTGGCACCACTTGAAATATATGCAACGCTCCGTCTATCTTATATTGTTAGTTTGAGAGTATCACAAATTTTGTAAAGTAAACTGAAACAACATCAAGTCGTAAAAAAACTGTATTGTAATATATGAGATTGAAGGTAGAGACAAACTGGTCCGACGTACACAACACGCATCAACAAAATGGCCGTACGAACGTAATTCACAATGCATTTGCTTCCGAATTTATCTAGGAAAAGGACTATGGTAGTGAGGGAATAAAACTTGCATATATGCTTGCGCACACACATTCGTGAGCCATAATCGTGCCCTGCACCCATGGTCACGGGGGGGGGGGGACTGAGATGTTTGACGTCGCTATGTCATAGTTAGCCCGGGAACCTTCTGTTTTATTAATTTTTCCGATCTACGCAGAATGAGCTTATAAGTATCTTGAAATCTTGCAGTGGCATGCTTGGGTTTGAATTTAATTTTATTAATTATAGGATCCCAAGCAGATGACAGCATCCATGCATCTTCTCTATTGAAATTAGGATGTTTTTTTAATTTCAATAGCCTCGCGAATCACCCTTAGTAGGAATCGGTGTTCTTTTGCGAGGACTTGTAGTCTATCAAATCCAATGTAATGGCAGGGACGATCATGAACACGTTCACAGATTGCAGACTTCCCAGAGCGTCGGTGCTTCACGTCAGCTATATGTTCTTCCACGTGGGTTTTAATGGATCTTTTTGTTTGTCCTATGTAAGAGAGACCACATTCGCAATGAAGCTTGTACACTCCTGCATCTTGTAGAGGGATATGATACTTGACGGATGGTAAAAATGGACTAATCTTCTTCGGCGGCTTGAAGTATTGTTTAATGGAAGCTAGCTTCAAAATGTAGCCAACCTTGTCTGTGACGCCTCTGACATATGGTAGACTTCACTTGGTCACTGTGACATACTCGTAGGTGCGGGACAAGAAGCTTGTTGTCTTGCAATACTTGCACAACGCGCTGAAACTCGGCGGCCTGATGTTTTCTGTCACAGATCCCTCGTGCTCTCTGAAACATTTCCATAAAAATTAGTTTCATTTAATGTGTAGTATTCGCGTAAATATAAGAAATCATCACTTTAAATAATTTTAACAATCTCCTCAAATGCTTGAAACAAAACTTTTATCTTTTTCTTTATAGCGTTTATATATATACATAAGTATATCATTCTCAAACTTACTCCCAGAATCAGAAAACATGCTATAAGTTTGTACTCGTCCGCTAACAAGTGACAAGAGTACCTGACGCCAAACTTACGTTGCATGCGTAGGTCAAGTATGTACACTAACGTGGGAGCGTTGTATAGCATACGTTGCATACGTGGGATCAGTCTGTTTCTTCCATAAATAGTATAACTTTTATCAACTTCATCCATTTTCATCAATTACCCTACTTTTGAGTGTCGCTCTTAGGATTGTTGGTTTGCAGCATGATTATCAATTAAAAGAAAATACTGGCAGTTTTTGAATAGAATTTTTTTATCTTATTGCTTTTGGAGATTCCCCTTTTTTGGAGCTGACATTTAATTTAATTGAGAGATTAACAGTAACCGTCAAACTTATTTTATTTTGATGTTTCTTAGTTAATTTAGCATATTTATAATCACTGATATGAATGCCTTTTTATATAAGTCCAGGGGCAAATAGAGAACTTTGAGAAAATGAAAGACAGAAAATAAGTATATATCATAATAAATTCTTACTTATGTGAAATAAAAATTACGTAGCAAAAAAACTAAAAGAATAATAATTACTATAAGCATAAATGAGCAATAACACACATTCTAACTAGGAATATCTCGGCACTGAATTTCCGTGAAACCGAGACAAAGTATTGTAGAGTTTTGAGGTATACCTCAAAACTTGAAAACGAGACTGTACACCCAGTGCGTGTTGCCAGTGATGACATACGGAACTGAGACGTGGTCCTTCACTGCTGGCCGGGTATGAGGAAGCTCAAGGTCGCTCAGCGAGCTATGGAGAGGGCTATGCTCGGAGTTTCTCTGCGTGATAAACTCAGAAATGAGGATATCCGCAGTAGGACCAGAGTAACCGACATAGCCCAACGGATTAGTAAGCTGAAGTGGCAATGGGCCGGCCATATAGCTCGAAGAACCGACAACCGATGGGGAAGAAAGGTTCTCGAGTGGCAGCCTCGTACCGGCAGGCGAAGTGTAGGGCGTCCCCCCACTAGATGGAGTGACGACCTGGTAAGATATGCAGGAAGTCGATGGATGCAGGTGGCTCAGGACCGTGCTTTGTGGCATTCTTTGGGGGAGGCCTATGTTCAGCAGTGGACTTGTGAAGGGCTGTAATGATGATGATGATGATGAGACAAAGTAGACGTGAAGGTACATGAATTAAGAATTTTTTTTAATAACTTCAAGTTGCTTAAATTTAACATATTTTTACACACATACACACAAACACTCACGCGTGTTATCCAGAGGGGTAGACAGAGACTACGGACTTCCATTTGGCGCGATCCTGATACACCTCTCTCGGCTCCTTTACATCCATATATCTATCCATATACACGTTCGTCAGTTAAGGGTACTCCTAATCTAGCCCATTTTCAATATATTGCCGATTTAGTCGATAAACCTTCGTCTAGGGCGTCCCTTCTCTACTCTGCTCTTCACTTCTGAAACATAAATTTGCTTTGTCACTCTTTTCTCATTCATTCTTTCTACATGACCAAATCACCGAAGCATTCCTTTCTTAATCCTGATGACAACGTCACCTTGCATGCCACACTTTTCTCTTATACTTTATTTACTCTTATATACTCTATTTCTCACCTTGTCATTCAGATTCAGCCCTAGCATACTCCTTAATGACCTCATTTCTACATCATTTATTCTACTCTCATGCTTCTTCTGCCAGACCCAACTTTCACTACCATACATTAAATTAGGGACTAACTCAGTATTATGAATTGTCATACGTGCCTTATTTGACACATTCTGACTTCATAATAGCGTGTAGAGCCCCATTCACTCTATTTCCTGCTGTCACTTGTCGTTCTATATCCTTATCATATCTACCATCCCTGCTAAATAAACATACAAAATATACAAACTCATCCACTTGCTCAATCAACTCCCCTTCTATTCTTATTTCACATAACGTTTTCCTTTCTTCTCTTTCAAAAACCATCACTTTCGTCTTACTTGTGTTCACTTTCATACCCCTTTCTTTTAATGAGCAGTTCATTAAAGTAACCACCATTTACAACTTGGCCGCCGAAGATGCAAATATGACTTGATCGTCGGCGTACAAAAGGCATTTGACGGTTAACTCACCCATTCTCAACTTTCAAAGATTGCAAAAAACTGTCCATAAATTGGTTAAACAGCCACGGGGAAGCTACACAGCCCTGTCTGAAACCTTTTTGAATGCCAAATCAGTCCGAGTAGACCCCGTTGATCCTGACACAAGCACTAGAGTCCCTATAAAGAGACCTTAATGCCTGTATCAAACCAGCGCTCAACCCAAATTAGTTCAGTGTTTGACATAACACGTTCCTGTCCACTCTGTCATAAGCCTTTTCCAAGTCCATGAACGCATAAAAATTTTAATCAATAAATAGACTTGATCCGTACACCCCATTCGCTTTCTAAATCCAGCTTGCTCATCCCAAATTATTCCATCAGTTTCTTCCATAACTCTTTCAACTAACACCTTAGCATACAGTTTACCCACAATGCTAAGCAAGCTGATACCACAGTAGTTTTATAGTCCTGCTGTGACCCCCTTCGCTTTTTAATATTTATATTTAATGATATTGGCAATCTGTTATATCATTGTAGAGGTATTTTAGGTATAAGTTAGGTTAATAAAGTATATATCGGCGTACCTGCCTTCGATTCACATAATTTAATGTGAAATTTCAGGTTAAGTCTGTTGGAATTAATCAGCTGGCATACATTTCTTGGAATATTTGCCAATACTTGTACAGGGATCGGTAATGCTGTAGTGAAAAAAAATAGTTTGGCATTTAGGATATATTTTATATCGACGCTAGTCTAAAAAAAAAGAGAGTAAGTATAACACTAGGTCTGTCACCATCTGGATGATTGGCAGTCCACCACTGTGCGATTTAGAAGATGTTATCTTCCTCGCACGACTTCCTTGTGGAATCGATTACCATCAGCGATTTTTCCGGACCGATACGACTTAGGGACCTTCAAGAAAAGAGCCTACTCTTTTTTAAAAGGTCGGCAACGAATCTGCAATTCCCCTGGTTCCCCTGGTGTTGCAGTTGTTGCATGGACGGCGGTAGTCACTTACCATTAGGTGAGCCGCATACTCGTTTGCCCCCTCTCCTATAGAAAAAGGTAGGTAGTCTCTGACTAGGAGTCTGTTTGGGTAAGCACCACCCTACTATTTTTTGTATAGCACATTTTGTATGGTAAATTAAGAGAACTGGAGAAAATTTTTACTAGTATCAGCATTCCGCCTTAGTCATTAGATTTGGCAACACATGATTAATATGATTCTTCATCGAGGATATATTATGTATATGTCTATTAGCCACAATATCCACTTACTGTTTAAACTGTTTTTACTTTAAGAAGAGACGCTTTTCTACCGATTTTCTACTTCGTATCAGCGGTTTACTCTCTGTCAGGAAGTTGTATATATTCTGGACAACCCTCAAAACTCACAAATCATTGTCTTATGATCCATGCCATTTAAATAAACGACGTAGAAACATGGTTGCCCAGACATACAGAACTAAAACCACATTTGCGAGCAGACAATTTATATCACGTTCTGCCTTTCTTTATAATAAAATAAACAAAGATATTTATATATACGACAAAACATATCACAAGTGTAAAAAACTTTTGTTAGAATGGATTCATCATAAGACATATGAAGAAATTGAGAAGCTACTGGATTGTGTAGCATGATTTGTTCAGACACTGTAATCACACATACTCTTTTTAACTCACGCAAGCATAGACACAAACACACACACACCCACACACACACACACACACACACGCACACACACACACACACACACACACACACACACACACACACACACACACACACAGACACACACATGCATACATAAATAATAGAATTAATATAGAATTTAAGTAATATATAACATTAATATGGATATAGAATATGTTTATCCATACTGCCTTGTAACATGGATATAGTAATGGAAGGGCGGACCCTCCAAACACAGGCATTATTTGCTTAAATGGAGGTTCCAATCTACTAGTTTTTAAGGCATTTACTTTTTAAAAACGAAATAAAATTTATTTATTTATTTATTTATTTATTTATTTATTTAACTGTATACTCAATGTCAGCCATACCTTTATGAAAAAAATACAATGCCATTTTAAAATTGCTGAAGACTATAGAATTTTTAGTTCTCTAAATTATTGAAAAATATTTTTTTCGCATAATACGTAGGTATTATAGACGAAATATAAAATAAATGTCAACTGTTTAATATTCACGTAAGCGCAAATAACATGACTGGCACGTTTCGTCGCGCGGCGTAAGGTTATCGAGGTGTTCATGCACTAAATTATGAAATTTCTCTTCTGCAAATTTGTCTTTATAAAGCAGTATTATGAAGTTCATGGTTGTATTAAAAATCAAGAGTTTTTACTTGGATTTGTGAATAGGGCAGAGCATGATGCCAAGGTAAGACCCTCCTTCGATCGGAGAGACCTACTCGAGCAGTGAACTTTAATGGATTGTTGTGATAAGTTTTATGGTTAAGGTAAATGGGGGAATAAGCAAACTTTTACTGCAAATACCTCCCATGCCTGCACTGTGTGTACATTGAAACCTACCGACGATGGACTGTTGTCGTAAAATTTGTTGATGGATTGTACAAGGGTGTTGGCGACCCGCTTAAAAAATAATTTTAATAATTTTCCTATTCATAAAAAATTAAGTAAATTTTACACTTATAATTATTTACTATTAAAAGTATAAAAACGTCCCAAATGATAAAGCATTCTATGTTAAAAGTAAGTAGATTCAATATAATGACAAGAACATGCGATTGTCGAGCGAAAGTTCGGGGTTCGATTCACCGGTCGAGAGTTAATCCCACAAAGTTGCTTTATAGAATAACTTAAAATCATGTGTTACATAGTATCGGCTATGTAACATCAATAAGCCTTGTATTAAATTAGATACTTATTTTAGTTGAACATATGTTTTGTTCTTGCGATAAGAGATAAGAACATAATGGCTAGATAAGAATAGCAAACGTCGTGCAGAAATTATTTGTTCATTTTGTATGGGACTCGAACATTGTCTAAATAATATACTAAAAAAAAATAACTAAAAAATTTTAGTATATTTAATCAATTTGTGAAAGGAGATGAACTAAGTTCCATACAAGTTTGGGCTCGGCGTGAACAATGTTGAAATATATCTTATTTTGAAGATTTAAATATTTGTTACTTACGACAAAAATTCATATTTTTGTAGGGCCTGGGATTTTGTTTTCATTTTGTTTTATTATTTGTAGGTTATGTAGTAAAATCACTCTTTCTTAGGGTAATTTGTTTCAATAAATTGAAAAGAACACAAAAGGATGCAGTTTTTAGTTATTATTGAATTGAATAAAATAAAATAAAATACAGCTCATACTTTTCTAATTGTTTAATTATTTTCTGCAATTATTAATAAAATGTTATCTAGAAAAGCAGCCGGAGGATGTTCATTGTCTGTTCTGTTCCTCTCAAAACCCAAGTAACACATTATTGTCATTATGTGGGCGCAACAACCTACTGTCCTGTAAATCGAGAGAAAACCCAGGGGTCAAGTTAAATTAATTTACGAAAATAAATACACGAAATATATCCACAAACACAACCACAATGCCAAAATGCGTATGACAAGTTTAAACTCGAAGTTACCAAGTCTCCTTCAAAACAGGCAATGATCAACGACCATACAGCCTATTCAATCGTGTTTGATATTTTTCAAATATTTTGTTTAGTTTAATAACGTATCCTATTCAATCGATTTCCTAAATAGATTTCTTTTATTCAGTATTAATCTCTACAGATTTGCCTCAATGTTACAATATTACGAGTTTTTTGATACTGAAGGCTATTTTTTACAAAAAATAGCCATCATTACCTAATGCCCCAGACAAAATACATAAACATATTTAAAATCGTTTCGTTTTTGCTATGGTAAAAGCATTAGCATTCGTTTTTCAGTTTAAAAAAATGTTTTTATGATTTTTCCATACACTACAGAAATAAAAACCATAGAATTATGCTTATAATTTATCGTTATATTAGCTACATATTTTTGTATAACTGTTACGAACGATGTCAACAACCCAATTTCATACATCTTTTTTCAGTAATGTGCAGTAATAAAATAGGCAGTAAGTGTTTCAGGATTATTGTTTAGAATAATAATATAAGTGATGTGTTAAAAGTGTTTAATTTGGTACTTAAAATAACGAAATAATAATGAATTTATTTAAGAAAATGAACGTCGAATTAAAGTGTATTAATACTGTTTAAAGGTTTTAATTTGTGAATTAAACTATTGTATTAATTAAGATATTCATGTTTATTAATAAAGATTGTTGGTTTGAACATGTGTGATAAATATTTAATATTTAGAACTTTAAAAATGTACTGTAAAATTGGTGTATTTTGTTGAATATCTTAATATGTCTTTAAGTGATAGCGATGTGATGTTTATCATAATAATAAGACTTTATATATGTTTTAATAAGTAAAACTATGCGAAATAAAGATATGGGGTTAATTGTGAGATTGTGATAATGAAAACTAGGGTCAGATTGTGTCGAAATGGCGCGACGCGCGGTATTCTTTCGCGTACAGCGTACGTACTAGGATAGGAGGCTGGTAATTTCGAAATTCATTCGAGACAGTTCGGGACCAGCTACCAGTTTTCCAGGTTAAATTCAGAAAGAAGATAGGAAGAAAAGTCATAGTTAAAAGTGATGAAAGTTTTCAATGTCGCACTCTTAAGGGGAAATTACGAAGATAAATTGGTGTTTCATTTCCAACTCCACTCTAAATGAAGATGCACTGTATATTGATAATGGGCGTCAAGACCGTGACCATTCCATAGGGACCCGTAATCTTACTCATCTAACCTTACTTCTCAGAAAGGGACAGACGGGCTTTGAGTGGCACACCTTCTCAGGGGTCACGCCCATCTCGTTGTTCCCGAACCCAACGTGGTGTGGTGTTAGTTTGTGTGGATAGAAGGTCACTGACCGATTGATCTATGCTGCAGGGCATGTTACCGGTTATATATATATACACTGTGGATTTCGGGTATAACGACGATGAAGGGACCACTCTATTTTCGTCGTTATATCCGGAAGTCGTTACAGGCAAAGGTAACAAATGCAATACATTACAGTTGCTACTCAGAATATCACTTTGTAACTGATAATTAATAGAATCAGGCGTTACTTTGCGGAAGTCAATTATATTAAAGTTGGCAAAATATTACTTCGCGTACATCCGCTCGATAAAATAAAATGATGTGTCTTACCTAGTTTGAAGAGCACCTCCCGCCCTCCCTAAATTGCGTGCACTATCACCGTCACCACTAACCTATTCCTAGTGTAGTGGGGTTGGGAGTAGTGGTGCTGGGATTAGTGGGGGATTATTAGGGAATACTTTGTAACTGAACCATAAATTTAACTTCGAAACGTACACGTTTCCCTACCTACTTCAAGGGACTTAGATTTAACGTCGCTATAGGTAAGTGGTCGCTTCCACCAAGGTCGTAATAAATGAAATCCACTGTATATGTAAATACCTGGGAGACTCATTGTTCTCTCCCTTCTTCGGCTAATCTTAAGTTGCTCACTCCTTTACACCGTACTGGTTACTTATGTCACTATTTCGCCCTCACGGCTATATATATATATATATATATATATATATATATATATATAAATTTGATCATGACTACTTAACATCATACGTGGTAGAGCCATGCTGCAGCTATATTAGTAGTACAGTTGTAGCACGAATGGGTCGGCTCGACCCGGGAAGGACCACGCTCTCACAGAATACCAGCGTAAAATAGCAGCTTAACGCTGCTGTGTTTCGTATGGTGAGTATATAGAAACGCAGAACCTTTTAACTGGAAACGAGGCATTCCATCTTAGTCCTCACGGTCGACAACGCATCTGCATTTTGATTCTTAATCGAAGATAGATGTAGATGTCTATGGGCCACAGCAACCACTTACCGTCAGGTGGACTGTGTGCTCGTTTGTCACCCTTATCCTATTAAAAAAACTGCCCATAACTCTCTCTCAGTTCTTCCCAAGGTAAGCTGGTAGAGAATGCCATCGCCCTTTGTACAAATCATTGGTTTAATAAAGAATAAAATAAATAATTATTGGCACATTTCTGCAGGCATGAACGAACGTAGTGAGGATGGTTTTGCAAGCGTACACTAGCACACGACTTTACTCAACCAGATTTATCATACTTTAATTATTATTACTTACCTTATAATATTAATTATATTCGTAAGTTTAAAAATGATTAAGAATATTCATTATGTTCACGCATTCTTATTTTTTCTAATTCTTAATTCCTACTCTTTCTTCATAAGAGCTCATATCTGTGATACTAAAGTTAATCTTGTTATAAATATTTACTCAAAAATGAGTCGCTGGTTTTATTAAGCCTGTATATTTTAACAGCAAGTTTAGATTTATTACACCTGTTAAAATTATAGATATCACTCATTTTGTCCAATGTTTTACTATTGCACTATACCTTTGCAATCATTTTGTCACAAAAATATATTGTAGTGTTATGTAACAAATTGGAAAGTAATATTTCCATATGTACACATCTTTTTATGTATAGTTGTGTCGATTTTTAATTAAAAAATTAGTACAATGTATTAATACTGTTGGAGCTCCGAAATTAATAAATAGTTTCTTTCTAAATATCATTCAAAATAAATGGTGCTAAAAGAGTTAGTTCTTTTATTTTTTTAAAAAGGTCTCTCAGTGAACCTCTTGGTGTAAAAATGTAAAAAGTTCGAATAGCTCTATTCTGTAATATTAATAAACTCTTTTTATTACAAATTATTATATTTTTTCAACAATAATCCATGATACATCTTCATCATTACAGCCCTTCACAAGTCCACTGCTGAACATAGGCCTCCCCCAAAGAATGCCACAAAGCACGGTCCTGAGCCACCTGCATCCATCGACTTCTTGCATGTCTTACCAGGTCGTCACTCCATCTCGTGGGGGGACGCCCTACACTTCGCCTACCGGTACGAGGCCGCCACTCGAGAACCTTTCTTCCCCATCGGTTGTCGGTTCTTCGAGCTATATGGCCGGCCCACTTCCACTTCAGCTTACTACTTGATCCGTTGATACATACTTCTATGGAAATAGTTGAAATATTATAAAATATGGAATAACGTATCAAGTAATATCAGTGACAGTAGGTTAAAGTGCGGTTAAACCGCAGACATTTATCTAATTTATAAATAATATATGATACATCAACCGCAATAGACTACACCTTGTATTAGCTGGCTACACCTGGGTGTATCAGCACTTCGGCTACTAGCCGTAACAGGAAGTGCGGTTACACATAGTTCTAGCCGGCTATAACTAAGTGTAACCGCACTGCGGCTTTTAGCCGTAACATATATATTTCACCAGTCTATGCTGATCGATTCTTGTAGTCACCACAGTCCATCAGTATATAGGTTAATAATACCTATAATACAATTAAGCACTTTCATGAACATGAACTTCGTTATATCTAGAAATTTATAACAATAATTCAATTCACCTCTATAAACTCCTGCAAAGGAGGTCATGCCTGTATAAATAAGGTTTAATAAAGATATGTCTACAGTCTAAATACATAAATACGGTCCGTTACGGGGCAAAGACCATTTTAATATTTTATGCATCAATTTAACAAAGTTCCTTTTAAATTCAAGATGGTAAGTATACAAACCGAAGCTGTACAAAAATGAAAATTATTATTTGTTTTTCTCATTATTCAGACTCGCCTGTTTATCATCCTCAAACTTAGTAATTGAAATAACAAAAGAAAAATGAAGATTAGACACCGATCTTCAAGGACGTAAATAAATTCAAAATATTAAGGAGGGGGTCGTTTTACAAGATAAATTGTTTTGCATAATTAAGTTTTATTTACCGGTCGTTCATTTTTTATGAAGTTTTTTAAAAGCCACAAAAATATGACACAGTATATTATCAACTACCCTCAGTAATTACTCTAAGCAACTACATATGTATGTTTCTATGTATGAAAATATATAAAACAGACAGCTATAATTATAGTACAGTGTTGCTCTATAATACTACGTAGCAAATTGTGAAAAGAACTACTATAAATATTTACGTGGTAGAGCTACGCTGCAGTTATGTTATGGTTGTAGCACGAATAGGTCGTCCCAACCGGAAAAGCACCACGTTTACAGAATACCAGCGTAAAATAACAGTTTAATGCTACTATGTTTCGTGTAGTGAGTGTAGAGAACCAGAGACCCTTTTTATGGGAAACGAGGCATTTCATCGTAGTCCTTAGGAGTGAAAACACACCTTCATTTTGATTCTTAATCGAAGATAAATTTGGATGTCTATGTGCAGCAACAGCATCACTTACAATCGGGTGAACTGTGTGCTCGTTTGTCAACCCCATTCTATAAAAAAATATTTTAAATAATACTCACCGCACATTTGTTCTTTTTTGTTTAGTAACAACAGTAACTTTTTCTGCTAAGTTTGTTGTACAAATTATTTTTATATTTTTATTAGGTAGCTGAAGAAATAGTGTTAAAAACTCCACCACGTCTTTTTTCATCTTGTTACATACTTACACTATTTTATTTTATATTTCGTTTTTTACATTTTTTTAAATTGTAAAATGCTTCGATACAATTTTATGCAAATAACAAAATCATAAATGTAAATTCATTGATTAAGAAAATTATAGAAATGATAATTATTTGATGGTTTGTTCTAATTACTATATTGAAATGTAATTGTACTCTGTGCAAAATAAAAATATATTATATACCTAGCTCTTGCATTAGGAACGCCATAAAATCATGTAGTATGTAATAATAATAAAAAACCTAAATTGGATACTTCATCTAATAAAATTATATAATAGAATAACTTCTCAGTATTTTTTTAAGTTGGGAAAATGAATTAATATATCTGTCACAGCAGATATTATTGCATTCCTTTTACTAACTAATATTATTTTAAATTACCATCAATATAACCATGATATTTTACCATTAATGATTAACCTCAAAGCGTTCTAGACGTCCACCAACTCTCCCAATTGGAGTGAGATATCGTGTACATCGAAAAACTACAGCAACTAACTCCTTTTCGATTTGCGCTTAACGCATCTCTGTAAGTGTGAGGGTGCGCGATGCGTATTCGACCAGCCGCCCCTCTTGAAAGAGACACGCTCCGAGGCCGTGTGGGTGAGTGTGTGATTTTAGAAGATTAAAAGCTTGTTCATGTACTTGAAGAAACTCAAACTCATCTTTTTTATTTAATAGTTCTCTTAATGGGGCTGATATCTTTGAATATTTTGGAATGAACCTTGAAAACTAATTAGTAACTCCCAATAACCGTACAACCCCATTTCTACATGTTGGTGAAGCCATTTTTAAAATGCCTCTACTCTGATATTATTTCATCTAATACTTTTTTAATCAAACGTATGCCCCATGAACATTATTTGTTTTGCATTAAACACCCACATTATTGTTTGTTGAATTTGACACCGCTTTCTTTTGCTCTACATATAACATGTTCTTTTTGATTTCGACCCCAAATTAATAAATCATCAGAAAACACTTCCATTCCCACCATTTTAAATAACTTACATATTTCATTATGGAACATTTCAGGCGCACAAGAAATTCCAAATGGCATTCTCAAGAACCGATATCCATCATACGGTGTAGACAACATACATAACTGAGAACTATTCTCGTCCAAACGCATAATATAAAAACCCTATTTTGCATCACATTTAGAAAACACTTTTGCTCTCACTATTACTTGTAATGACTTTTAATGTTGGCAACTGAAAGTGACTCCGTTTTACCATCATATTTAAGTTTTTAGGATCCAAACAAATACGTAAGGACCTGTCAGGTTTTTCAAGAATAACAATATTAGAAACCTAGTCATTCCTACCCTCTCCTTTTATTACGAAAATCAGGAGTAGTTCGCTGACGTTGCTCATCATGTATATAATTCCTTATGTTTCTCAACGTTATTTTTCTCGGCATGCGCTTGTATCTTAACTACATGTATTCCACGGTATCACTTTACGTATACTATACTTGCTCGCCAGCCCTTTTTGCTGCTCTGCACCATCCACTTGCCTCTTCAAGTGTTAGGGTAGCTTGAGACAAAAGCCTTTCTCTCATTTGTCCATCTTTCAATCAGCTGTGTCAAAATAAGACGGTTTTTAGAGATCCATATTTACAATTTTTAGTTTTTATTTTCAGAGATCCCAAAAAATTTTCGAAGTTTTTTACCTTTTTTTTTATTTGATAACCTTAAAAAATACGTGTCTTTCATAATTAATATTTGTTTTTGGTTCACAGTGCTCATTAAACTATTGACACAATGTGTTGTATAACTTATTACTATGACTTTCCACTTCACTGACGTCAAACTTCTCATAAAGTTCACGCCCTTGTATGCCCATAACATGCTTAAGTAATGCACACTTTTCTTTAGGAGATGCTGTTTCTCTTTCCGAAGCAATTAAAAAATAGTCAAATGCTGATTTTCATTCTCGCCAATACGTTGCCAAGTTGCCCTACTGTGCTAGTGGCAGCGGTTGTTGTAACGAAACATACGTCATAATTTCTTCTTTACTATAAGCCATTGCTTACCAGTTTTAGTATAAACAATAATACAAAACTGACTTATTTACCTTAGTTAGATTTTTCACTACTACAAGTACTTGTTGAGCACGAACTTACCATACCTGACACCATGTTATAGTATATTATAGATTAAGTAAAAAGACGCGTAAGCCAAGATTGCTTTATTGCTTTGTTGACGTCATACATGATATTGCGATTATTATAATGAGGGTAGTCTCTGTTTATTTTAACAACAATATACTATGAATTCATTAGAGACTTACTACAAAAGTTATATTGCCATCTGGCTTATGTAATTTAGAGCGTGGTCCTTTTCCGGTCGTGTTGATCTATTTTTGCTGCAGCTATAATATGCTATAATGTGGCTCTAAAACGTGAATCATTTTTCAGATAGATTCCAATAAAAAACGCTAACTCTCGCACTGGTTAACAAAGTGTAGAGTGACACCGCACCAGGTGGAGTGATGATCTGGTAAGAGATGCAGGAAGATGATGGATACAGGATAATTATAATGAACCAATGATGAATTGGCCATATGGTGGCGGAGTAAGGAATCCATCACTAAATTTTGTCCCGTGGGTATCGTTAGATGTGACAATTGGAATTCCAGAAAAATCTTACAGCGAAGGAGAGCAAAATGGCGATGTCGCAAGTACATCTATGAACATTCACGGGCTCAATAGAAGAAGAACCAACAATTTTGAAATTTTATTTTTAACTTTTCTTTTACTATTAGCTGTAGTAAAATAAATTGAATAGATTGAAATATTGTCTAGTTTCGAGAAATTCTTACGCAAGAAAATGAGAAAGTGACCAAAAAATAAGGACGAGGCAATATGCTACGTAAGTTGTACGTAAGTAATAAAAGGGGATATGGTTTATAGTCTCGCACCAGTTGGTATAGTCCAGAAGGTGCAAATTTAAAAAACACTTCGTGATTTAATAACGTATCTTTATTTCTATATCATTCTCGTTTTTTTTTAACTGTATAAAAATTTAAATAGCTTTTAAAATATAATATAAGATTATATAGATCACAATTATTTTATTTATTTCATCACTACATTATTTTTTAATATTTATAAATTATATTTAGCGTCTATAAAAATCACAAAGAGTAGGCACTCAGAAAACTCGCTACAAAACACTCGTGAAATAAAATTTAAACACGCGAGAGAAGTTGGACTTTACATTCTTTATCGAAGTGTTCAAATAGTACCAATATTAAAGTTACAGCAAGCACTAGATATCTGAACAGTCTTTACTTTTTGCAAGTTTCTTCTCACGTATCCTCTTAAAAGTTGACATTGTTTATTAACTGAATTCTAAAAACCAGGAGGAAACTGAAAACTGAACTTTACATTTGACGAGTATGCTTTTTATATGCATACTAGCTGTTCCCCGCGACCTCGCCCGCGTATTATTTAGGGTTTTAATTTATTTTGTGCAGAACCCTAATTCTTTTTCGAAAATAAAAGTAGCCTAAGTTACTCCTTATGACATCAGCTAACTGCCAGTGAAAGTACCGTCAAAATCAGTCCAGCCGTTTCGGAGATTAGCCGGAACAAACAGACAGATAGACAGACAGACAAAGTTTTTAAAAGTTGTAGTTTTTATGAGTATCATATTTTAATATTTTCATATACATTTAGTGAAAAGCTGTAATTTTGAAATTATAAACAGACACTTCAATTTTATTTATTTTTATAGATGTATAGATAGATATTCACCAATTTCTCGGAAACTCTTGGACTCATGTAAATTTAAAAAAAGGCTACTACTAAGCGTGAAAAAAAAGACCTTGAAATTTTAATGTAACACAAAATGGTAAAATAATTAAACTTGTAGCGCGACTGGGTCGGCTCGACAGGAGAAGCACCACTCACTGAATAACAGCATAAAATAGCAGCTTACCGCTGCTGTATTTCCTATGGTGAATAGAGAACCATAGACGCTGTTAACTGAAAATGGGTCATTCCAACTTAGTCCTTAGAAGTGGCTGTAGCCTATTTTTTTTGAAGTCTATTACTATAACTTTACTATTAATTTAAATTTTGTATAAAAACCGGGCCAAGTTCGTTTGTTAATCTATTATTATAAAAAAATATAATGAAAAATAATAAAACATGAACTGGAAATGTAAATGCAATCTTTCTTGTTTTGTATATTTTATAATCATTACTTAATTATTAGGAGCCATAGTGGCTCAGATGGTTAGCGCTCACTGTAAATTTCACAGTACACGAGCAACCCGGGTGCGATCCCCGCCGACACCAATGAAATTGTTGATTGCAATTTTAAGTGCTGATTTATCACGTGCTCGTCGGTGTAAGAAATCATCGTGAGGAAACCTGCATTACTTAAAATTAGCCCAGCATAATGGTTTGATTGGTGGTCCAATAGAATATGTTCTATTCTAAACTATAAATTGAATTGTGTAACAAAGTTCTTCCAGCCTCTTCACCGTAAATGGGAGCCCGCTTATTTATACAGTTAAAGCTTAATGCTTATACAGTTGTTGAGGGTTGAGATTTACTCAAACCTTAAGACAATGACAACATCCAAATACGTATATTTTTCTAAAACAATCTATATCAAAATGCTGATTTCCATTCTCGCCAATAGACATATTGACAGTTTATAACAGCGAAAAAATATAAGTTAATCTTGAATATACAATATCTACCGTGTAGTGGCAATGAAGAATATCCACTACACCGTATCATCCCGTGGGTGTTCTAAAAGGTGACAGACGAAGACTGAAACAGGATACTTGGAAATACTAAAAAACTGCGGTTGTCAACGTTCTTGCCAATCTATGGGGAGGTCTATGTGGAGCAGTGAACTTTTATAAGCTACAGGATGGCCCATAAGTCCCTTGAAATGTAAAAAAATAATTAAAAAAAACTAATGACATTATGAAAAAGGTTTTTATTTTGTCATAATCCTTATAAAATGGGAATTATTTTTTGAAAATTACATCATCTAAATGTAATCCGTTACGATCGCGGCACTCCTGTAAGCGACGTTTAAAATTATCCATCACTGCGTGGCAAGTAAGCTCTGTAATGTTTGCCATTTCTCTTTGGATATTTTCTTTCAGGACGTCAATTGTCCGCGGGTTGGTTTCGTACACTTTAGTCTTAAGATAACCCCATAAGAAAAAGTCCATTGGGGTCAGATCTGGACTACGTGGTGGCCAAGGAATATCTCCTCTTCGAGAGATCACTTTATTAGGGAAAAGTTGACGGACGACCGGCATAGCGACGTTAGAGGTATGGGCAGTTGCTCCATCTTGTTGAAACCAGGTCCGCGTATTGAAGCCTGGAAAATTCTGCAACTCTGGTGTAAAAAAGTCCTGGATCATAGCTACATACCGTTGTGAAGTAACAGTAAGCGCGCGGCCTCTGCCGTCCTCAAAAAAGTAAGGGCCTATAATGCCATGCGCTGACATAGCCGCCCAAACTGTCACTTTAGGGCTATGTAAGGGCTTTTGATGTTTGCGATTTGGATTTTCGCAACTCCAGTAGCGACAATTTTGCTTATTGACATGGCCGTTGATGTGAAAGTGAGCCTCATCAGAGAATAACACGTTATTAAACGAAGTAAAGCGGTTCAACATTTCATTTGCGAAATTTAGTCTGTGGATAGTGTCAGTATCTTTTAATTCCTGTACTAACTGAATCTTGTACGGGTGAAGATGTAAATCTTTCTTTAAAATTCGCTGTAACGATGTTCTGGGTAAGTTTAATGCACTGGAACGCTTACGAGTAGACTGGGTAGGATTTTCACGAATTGAGTGTTTCACTACATCGATGTTTTCTTCCGTCCGTGATGTCCTTGGTCGACCTGACCGTTGTTTATCCAACGTCGAACCACTCTCTTCGAACTTAATAACCCAGTTCTTAATCGTTTGAACACTTGGAATGTCATTAAAGTTGCGTAAATTCTGATATTCTCGAAATTTACGCCGCGCAATGGTAGCCGAATCATTGTTTCGATAAAACTCGCGCACACAAAATGCACGGTCCGCACCGGTGAAACGCTCCATGGCGACTGAATTCCCAGAAACCGTCGGTACTCCCCCCGCCCCGCGCGCGCCACTCATGCGCGCCTTTTGTATTTTATTCGAAATTTACATTTCTAACGACTTATGGGCCACCTGGTATAATGGATGTATGAATTGATACTATATCTATACAAAAAATGGTGAACTTACCTCTTAAATTATGATTTCTTTACGCGAAGACTACACATTAAATGAAACTAATTTTTTACGGATTTTATCGCATTTAATTTGACTTTTTGATTCCCGACGTTTCGGGTGCTTTACAGCACCCATGGTCACAGGAGGGGTGGGGGGACTGAGGTGTTCGACGTACCAATGTCATAGTTAGCCTGGCTACCTTCAGTTTAGGAATATTAATTTTTTGGTCCGATCTACGCAGAATGAGCGTACAGTATCTTGAAGTCTTCTTATTAATTATAGGATCCCAAGCAGATGGCAGCACCCACCCATCTTCTCTATCGAAATTAGGATGTTTTTTTTTTTAATTTCAATAGCCTCGCGAATCATCCTTGGTAGGAATCGGTGTTCTTTTGCGAGGATTTGTGATAAGCATCGAACATGAAACGGCTTCTTCATCTTTAAAAAGCGCAAGTCGGGCATGAAACACTCCTGCACATAAAGGCTGGTGCAGACAAAATGCAACCTAGCAGTCTTGAACCCATTAAAATGCATGATATGCGGCTTATTGGTAACCTTAATTAGGTTATAGCCCATCTAGCCCGCCTCTCGGTATTCTAAAGGATATTTTTGTTATATGTATTCTTATGTTTTCTCCCTGGATAATGTTACTAAGGCAAATAGGTCTTTACAATACAATATATTTCTACCACTGTCACGTTCTTATGTTGTTTTTCATACATTCATTATTTAAAAAACTAAAAACCTTCCAAACTGACTAAAATTGTTTAGTAAAACGCCGTATTAACATTCAGCAAACAAATAGAATAAAATGGAATAAGGATAGAATATTTTTATTCATTATAGATTCATTTTCCACTGGTTCGGAAAATACCTCTGTCGTGGGAAAATAAGCAATAAACACAGCGGGATTATATTTGAAGGCACGTATAATTTTTTAATAAATTATACAAGTATATGTATTCCAATATAATCAGCATGCTAGCGAACACCTCATTCCCAGGGGTTAATTTCATTGATGTGTTCTATAATAATATAATATAACCCCTTTGATATCGTTTTCCTTTAATGGAATGTTTAATCATACTTTGATCATTTTCTGAGATTTTGTTGTAAAAGTATTGAGAAAGACACTGCCCCATAAATTAATTACTACTTCTGTGGAGTTTAGTAAATGCCACTATAAGTTTGTGTTTATGCGTAGTATAAAAATAAAAACAACTTTTTTTAAGTAGAGTAGTAGAGCAAGAGTATAGTCGTTAAAACAACTTTGACAAAAAACTATTTTGTCAAACATTTATAAGCGTAAGCAATTATAGGGAAATACAAAGACATTTAAGTAGTAGTAGTATAAATGTATTTTAAATCTCTTTGGGTAAATACAAAAAACCATTTTGTGTTACATAACGTAATATATATAATCCCTTAACCAATAAAGATGTGGGATAATAAAGAGTCTACATTCCCACATGTAATGTACGCTTCCAATTGGAACAGTTGTAAATTGTCTCCCGCCTTTTCGCTGCTCCTCGCAGAACACATTAATGTCAAATATCATTGCTGTTTCCAGTCACGTTTATTTCACGGATAAGACTTCATCACGATTTCATTTCTGATTATTTAAATGCGTGCTACGTAATCTCGAATCTACTTTTATCTGCTGCGAACGTCGCTTCTTGGCAACTACTTTTACTTAAGTTAACATTGATAAGTTAATTATGAAGGACTGAGATTACATAAAACCCAAAAGACGCTGACAACAGCTAATGAGTTGAATACAGTCCGATTGCAAAGAAAAAATAAAGGTATGTTAGATGACACGACGCTTGTAACTATAACGGTCCCCACACACGGTCAGTTAAAATGAGATCAGTTCAGCTGATCATTTCAAACGGGTTTAATCCAAAACAAATTCGACACACACGGTCAGTTCAACTGATCATTCCAACTGATCAGTTCAAACTAGGACTGTTGATATTTTTAAAATATCTGATTTTCAATATATCGATAATTATAAATACATCAATATCGGAGTTTTATATATCGTAAACATAAGCGATATATCGATGCTTATTGCTTAAAAATGATTTACACAGCTTATAATTTAGTATATTTATTAAACAAATTAAATTATAAATGTATGAAAATGTTAGGTTATATTTCTTAGTAATTATTAATGAGCCGTGGTAGCTTAGACGGTTAGCGCTCGCTGTAAATTTCACAATACGCGAGCAACCCGGGTTCGATCCCCGCCGGCATCAATGAAATTTTTAATTTTAATTTTAAGTGCTAATTTACCACGTGCTCGGCGATGAAGGAAAACATCGTGAGGAAACCTGCATGTCTGAGAAATAAAATAAGAATTTCAGAAAACGTGAATTTCGCCAACACGCATTGCGGCAGCGCGGCGGACGTTGCCCTTAAACCCTCTCAGAAATTAGGAGAGGCCTGCCCAGCTGAGGAGTGCCCAGCATTGGGACGTATATAAGCTGTAACTTTAACTTTAATTATTGTTTAATTTAAATAAGACAATTATATATGTAGAGATAGACTATATATATATATATATATATATATATATATATATATATATATATATATATATATATATATATATATATATATAACGTTTTCTATATATTAACACTTCAAAAGATATTTTTATTCATGATAAGGTCAGTATTAAGACACTTTTAAGAAATGGGTCAGTTAATATGATAATTTTATTCATTATGGTAAATTTTATTTATTTAATAAATGTGTTATTTATTTTTATCTATTTATTAAAGTACCTATCTGTAAGAGCGGCGGCACCCCGCTGATACTAACTTGCACTCCGGTTACGGTGACCCCAAAAAAATCCGTGGGCCGCCACTGAGATCCTATATCCACCTTCGTATTACACCATCAGAAAGGTGAGGTCATAACAGTCATCTAGGTTCTTTATGAGCCCTTTCAAATGAGCTCAAACACGATCGTTCTATCTAGTGCCGCCACTGAGAACCTATATCATAAAGGATATCATTACAGTTATCTAGCTCTCCATTTACCTATTTGAAAATGAGTCCAAACACGATGGTTCTACGTAGTAGCATCATTGAGATCCTTTACCTACTTTCTGAGTGCACCATAAGGCAGGTGACATCATTACAATCACCTTGGTCTCCATCCTCTGTCAAACCAACTTCTCTAAATATATATGACGGCTCTGTGGCGCAGTGGCTTAACAATGAATTGCTGCGCTGGGGGGCGCGGGTTCGAATCCCGCACGTAACAAGTATATGTATGGTCTACAAGTAATTGTACTGTGTCTGGATGTTTGTCCTTGTGCAATTTGTGTTTGTAAACTGCCTCCACGATAGAGGAGAAAATCCTAGTGTGGGACTAACGTTTTTTTTTAATAAAAAATATATAAAATAATATAAAATCTAAACAGCATACAAATAATGTTAAAAAAATTTATAAAATACATATAAAAGCTACTAAGAAAGTATGTACTTACCAATAATGGAAGCGAACTGAAGCCAGCGGATTATGGTGCGCCCGGAAAATTGCGTGGGTTGCCGTCAGTTAAAAATTTTAAGTTAAGATTTCACATTCACGATCAGTTTTTGGATGTACGTCAGTTCAACGGAGCAGTTTAACTGACCGTGTGTGGCCACCATAAGAAAATATATAAGTCAGTTTACCAATTTATTGCATCGAGAAAAAACTTTCAAACACGTGTTTTCGAAACAATAGTTTTATCAGATATATGTTCGATCCGCATTCATTACAGCCTATAAAACTCCACTGCTGAATACAGGCCTCCTATTATATAAATCATACACAGAACATATAAATTATACAAACAGCTCATTGTCAGAAATATAAATGAATGTTAAAATTATTAATATTTTCTTTTTAAATCGAATAATTGCTATTTTTACAAAAAAATGGCTTTAGTGGATTATGGTGTACATTTAACAAATGGTTTTAGTGATAAACACGATAACTTTTGAAAATATCAATTGTTTAACTCATTCTATTTTTTAATCTCTTTGTCTATCACGTGAGAAGCTATGGAATATAAATGAAAGTTTACTTTTGTTTTGTTTAGTTATAATTAATTTTTTTCGGCTGCGAAATCTCGATATTTTCGGTGTTTTAGCAGTCTTGTATTAATTTATTTTACTAAATACATTTTGCTCTGCCTTACTACGTGCTCGGCCGCCGTCGTGAGTGGATTGCTGTATCGTTTGATTACATCATCGCAGCAAAATTACAGATCGCTGTAGAAATACAAAATATTCCAAAAATTAAATTTGATACATACTTGACCAAGGTCATTATTTTTATAATCACCGATTTTTATAATAATATTTTGTCGCTAAAAGTACGTAGGATTTATATATAAATACACTTATACGTACCGGCAGGCGAAGTGTAGGGCATCCCCCCACTAGATGGAGTGACGACATGGTAAGACATGCATTAAGTCAATGGATGCAGGTGGCTCGTGACCGTGCTTTGTGGCATTCCTTGGGGGAACCCTATGTTCAGCAGTAGACTTGTGAAGGGCTGTAATGATGATGATGACGAAGGTACGTCTTGGACTTTATGGAGTAATCTGAAGGTGTACGTCGGTGAATGCTACTGGAACTTCTAGAAGAGTAGGACTAGGTGTGGCGAGTTTGGCCTCGTTTTGTTAGTTATGATGAGACCTTACCTCTGAACTTTATAGAGTGACCTAAAGGTGTAATTTGATTACTGCTACTGGAACTCCTCGACGAGGAGAAGTGGGTGCCCCGAGTATGCGCTCGTTTTGTTAAATATGAAAAAAATAGACCTTACCTCCGGACTTGATGGAGTGACTTGAAAGTGTAATTTGCTGACTGCTACTGGCACTCTTTGCTGAATAGAACTACAATTTACATTTGTTTTTAATTTTTGAGGATCATATGAGCATTATGATTCGTGCACTTTTGGATTTCATAGATTTTTTTAAATTGAAATTTGACAAAATTATCGTAAAATTTGAAGTATAGTAATTATTATAAGACTTTTAATGAAAAATTGTGTGTTATTAAACTACTTTAAAAATTTACGTATAATCATGTTATACGTAATTTTTTAAAGCGCTTAAGACATGCACAATTGGATTTACCAATAGTTTTTTTCTTCACCTCCAAAATTTTTGCCAGTCGCAAAGAGCAGGATTTATTTTTAACTTTCAAACCAGTAATTGACCCGAATTGTTGGTAAGTGGTGATATAGCCGTCAGCGTGGTCAATATTGAACAGCTCTCCCAAAATAAGCAATTTAGAAGATATTTTCTTTCAAAGGCGCATATCCAAAAGAGGTTTTAAAGCCTGTTTAAGAAGAAGATAAGCACAATGGCATTTCCTTGTTGCGAAAGAACTCCATATACTCCATATACATGGTAAATAAAGATATTATATTAATTCATCATTATATGCTTGCCACAGCAGATCTCCAGAACCCTGTTAAGTTTTTTTACCTATTATATAATATAAGTGTTTCAATACTACTACCTACTAATACTACTACTAGGGGGTCATTGTAGAAGCGTGCTCGTCGCGACCCCTGCCAGCCCTTTTCAGGGCTGCAATTCTACTCAGCTGCGCACCCATGTCAACGAGGGTTAGGGCGTCCCCCCAAGGCGACGCACACCAGCTCGTCCCCGTTGGTGTGGAATGCAGCGCGCAAAGCGGCGATGGGGACCGCCACCCGTCACGCACAGCCCGACACGGCGGAAGGTGGAGGACGGAGTGCAGAGTTGGCACGTGGAATGTTAGAGGAGGCATGAGAGATAAGACGAATGAGTTGATCGAAATAATGAAAGAAAGAGAATTAGATGTCGTGTGTATGTCGCAGACCAAACGGAAGGGCAGTGGTACTGAAGAGCTCCCTGGCGGGGCGTTTGCTCTATGGTCCGGAGTCCCGGAGAGCGAGAACGCCTGCCAGGGAGTGGGGGTGCTGCTGTCTTCTCGGTTGGTCGATGTTATGACTGAATATAAGTTTGTGAACTCAAGACTTCTCTGGGTTCGCTTTAAATTGGGACTGACGAAGTTATTCCTTTTGGCTGTTTATGCGCCGGTGGCTTCGTCGTCCAGGGCTGAGCTGGAGGAGTTTTGGGAGAATGTAAGAGAAGTTCTAGATTTGGCTAGGGGAAACGAAAGGATTGTTGTATGTGGTGATTTGAATGGATGGGTTGGTACCGCTCGACCAGGGTACGAGTCGGTACTTGGAAAGTTTGGCGATAAATGGGTTAATGATGCTGGCAAGCTTATACTGGCGGTATGCAAGGAAAAGGGTCTTCTTGTGACAAACACTATGTTTAATCACAAGAAAATCCATATGTATACTAGAGAAAGAAAGAATGAGAGAAGTATGATCGATTTGTTCCTGGTGGATGACCGACTGCGAAAACAGGTTATGGATACGCGAGTGTTCAGGGGTGCTGACCTGGGAACGGATCACTATCTAGTGATTACTAGATTTAGGGGTCTGTTCGCGGGTTGGCGCTACCGGACGACAGTGACAGAACCACAGTCGGTCTGTCGCATCCGAAGCTGGAAGCTTCAGGAAGCGGATACTAGGGACAAATATCATGCGAGGGTAGCCGAAAAGCTTGACACCATCGATGGCAGAAACAAATGTGTAGAAAGAACATGGCAGAACCTTAGGGATGGAATGGTAAGTGCAGCGGAAGAAGTGTGTGGAACAATAAAAAGAGGCAGTAGTAAAAGAAGAGATGCATGGTGGAATGATGAAGTGAAAGAAGCTGTAAAGAAGAAGAAGAAAGCATGGTTAGACTACTTGGCCTCTAGTAATGATAAGGATATGAGAGAGAAGATGAAAGAAAGATATAAGTTGCAGAAAGTTCACACGAAAGCATTGATTGAGGAAGTGCGTGAAAGGTGTAGAATGGAAGTGGATGAAAGGTTGTCGCACAACTTTAAGGAGAACTCCAAACTCTTCTGGAAAGAGGTTGGAAGGACCCGAAGTGGTGCGACGGCCTTAAGAATGAACAAAGTGCTTTCGAGAACTAATGACGTCCTCTCAGAAAAATCAGACGTCATGCAGCGATGGAGTGAATTTTATAGAGAAATGTATGCGTGTGATGATCTTAGTGAGGGATCCGGGGATGACGCCGTGACTGGCACGTCAGACCCGGACCTCGATGACACTGAGGTCATCAGTATGAAAGAGATTGAACGTGCGATTCGAAGTTTGAAATGTGGTAAGGCTGCGGGACTAGACAGAGTTACTGCTGAAATGGTCAAGTATGGTGGGCCTCGCGTCTGGGACAGCTTTCATCTGCTGTGCAATTTGTGCTGGCGGACGGGGGATGTCCCGGATGATTGGCGATCCGCAGTCATTGTGCCTTTATATAAAGGTAAAGGTTCACATTTTGACTGCGGGTGCTATCGGGCGATCAGCTTGACCAGTTTAGCAAGTAAAGTTTACTCGAAGGTTTTGACACGTAGGATGCAAGAGAAATCGGAAAGATTTCTATGGGAGGCACAATGCGGATTTAGACCTGGAAGAGGATGCACGGATCAAATGTTTTCTCTCCGTATGATCACGGAAAAGCTTCTGGCTGTTAACCAGAAGATTTTCTGTGCTTTTGTGGATCTTGAGAAAGCATTTGATAAGGTACAACCTTATCAAATGCTTTCTCTTTCTTTTTCTTTCTTATCAAATGGAGGAAAATGTGGGAACTGTTGCCGGGGTATGGTGTGGATGGCCGATTGCTAAGGGCTGTGCAGTCTCTTTACTGTGACTGTAAAGCCTGTGTGCGGGTAGGGCATGACCTGTCACCCATGTTTAGCGTCCAAACGGGCGTAAAACAGGGTTGTGTCATGTCTTCCTGGCTGTTCATACTGTATCTCGACAGCTGTTTACAGAAGCTGAAAGATAGCTGTTTGGGTGTGAAATTGGGTGACATAAAAGTAAATTGTCTGCTGTATGCTGATGATGCAGTGCTTATTGCACCATCAGAGGCAGAACTGCAGGCATTAGTCACGTGTATGAAAGAGGAATGTGAAATTAAAGGTCTCCGTTTGAATGCTAATAAAACTAAGGTTCTGGTATTTGAAAGGGACGAAGAGAGAACGAAGTGTGAAATATGGGTAAATCAGGAATGTCTAGAACAGGTAAATGAAATTGTATACTTGGGGAGTGCTTTTAGCCGGGATGGAAGATGTGATTTAGATGTGGACAGGCGTGTCGCTGCCGGGAACAAAGTCAATGGTGCCCTGACTGCGTTAGTCAAAAGGCAAGGCGTAGCGAAGAGTGCACGCCTTGCAATACATAACGCAGTGTTGGTACCGACTTTGTTATATGGCAGCGAAACCTGGGTATGCCAGAAGAAGCATAAAAGTAAGTTGAATGCAGTGGAGATGCGATCTCTTCGTAAAATGTGCGGCGTTACTATGGCCGACCTAAAGCGAAACGAAGAGATTCGCAATATGGCAGGTTTGAAAGATGACCTTATCACAAAAATTGATAAGGGCGTGCTTCGGTGGTTTGGGCACGTTGAGCGAATGAGTGAAGACCGAATGGTGAAGAAAATATATAGCGCGAAAGTTAATATTAAAAGGTGTCGAGGTAGACCGAGACTAACTTTCGAAGACCATGTGAGCAAATTGCTCGAAGAGGGTAGGGTCAAGAGTACTCGGATACCTAGACGTGCATGTATGAGGAAGATAATGAATCTGAAAGAAGCGAAAGAGATATGTAAGGATCGTGACACTTGGCGATCTGTTCTCTCTGGCTACCCCGTCAGGGATTGTGCGTGAAGATAAGTAAGTAAGTAAGTAATACTTATATTATATAATGACCACAACATATTCTGTGACACATTTTTGTTTGACTCGATATTACTATATACGTGTATGCATATCTACAGTAAAATGTATCATAATAGAATACGGCAATAAAATTTAACTTAAGACGATAGGCAAAACCTTCATTTACCTAAATAATTAGAATACCTAAGCCAAATTTTAATATTATGTTCATATTTATTATAATACATTTGTATTCATATTTATTACTAGCTTTTACTCGCAACTCCGATCTCCTTTGATTAAAAGCCAAGATTTTTACTAAACTTATTACTAAAATTATTTTAACTAAAATTTACTGGACACTTCTAATTATTCTCAATATTGTTTATTATTTTTAAATAAAGGCAAAAGAACAGCTACTGTAATGTAATCTATAGTAGATAGACAGCGTATTTGAACTTTTTGATGACATTGTTAAGGACTCTAATTCATTAATACAATATAATTCTATCTATCTATTATTAACGCAATACAAGAGGTGTGACGGTTGACGGTTGACGGCTCCGTGGCGCAGTGGCTTAGCAATCAGTTGTTGCGCTGGGGGCCGCGGGTTCGAATCCCGCACGAAACAAGTATTTGTATGGCCTAACAATAATTGTACCGGGTCTGGATGTTGGTCCTTGTGCAATTTATGTTTGTAAACTGCCTCCACGACACAGGAGCAAATCCTAGTGTGGGGGTAGCGTTTTTAAAAAAAGAAATTTCAAGCAAAGATATGTAGTAAAATTGATGCTATAACATCAATGGTTTTAAAAACTATTATTTGGGATAAACTCAAAGTTTGTTTGCAACAAAAATCTAGCATTTCCTATTATGGTTTTTTATCTATATTGCTAAGCTTTTTTCAAAATCTGTGTAGTACTTTTTACGTAATCGAGTCTTGTTACTCACACCAATAACCTGAATAAATGTGTGCGCCGATGAATCACAGGCGGCGGGCGCCTGGCGAAGTATTTTGGCTTATAGATTCTTTTTTATTGTAAAAATGAGATACAATTTAAAAAACCACGAACGTCAAAATCAACAATTAATAAACCAGAAAAAAAAGTTACTAATGGACAGGCCTTACAACGGCTACGGTGGCTACCATCTGCTTCAATTTTACATTATGGATTATACTGCCTGTATGGAAAACTGCAAATATAACACCCGTTTATAAAAGTGAATATTAAAAATTACATAACGAACTATCGTCCTATTTCCACTTTTTTTTATAGGAGAGGGGGCAAACGAGCATGCGGCTCACCTGATGGTAAGTCACTACCGCCGCCATGAACAACTGCAACACCAGGGTAATAAGGGGAATTGCAGATGCGTTGCCAGCCTTTTAAAAAGTAGACACTTTTCTTGAACGTTCCTAAGTCGTATCGGTCCGGAAAAATCGCTGATGGTAATCGATTCCACAAGGAAGTCGTGCGAGGAAGAAAACATCTTCTAAATCGCACAGTGGTAGACTTCCAATCATCCAGATGGTGTGGATGGTATCGGGAGTTCTGCCGCGATGTGCGTTTGTGAAATTTGGCGGCTGGGATTAATCCGAACAATTCCTCAGAGCACTCCCCGTGGTAGATGCGAAAGAAAATGTAAAGGGATGCAACATCTCTCCGCAGTGCCAATGAATCGAGCTGATCGGAAAGGACTCAGTCGTCGACGATTCGAGCCGCTCTGCGCTGGATGCGGTCAAGTGGAAGGAGCTGACACTGGGGAGTGTCAAAATTACTCAAAAGGTATATCGCATAATATCTTCAATTTTTTTATAGAAGAGGGGGCAAACGAGCATGCGGCTCACCTGATGGTAAGTGACTACCGCCGCCATAAACAACTGCAACACCAGGGTAATTAGGGGAATTGCAGATGCGTTGCCGGTCTTTTAAAAAGGAGTAGACTCTTTTCTTGAAGGTTCCTAAGTTGTATCGGTCCGGAAAAATCGCTGATTGTAATCGATTCCACACGGAAGTCGTGCGAGGAAGAAAACATCTTCTAAATCGCACAGTGGTGGTTCGCCAATCATCCAGATGTTGTGGATGGTGATATCGCGAGTTTTATTATGGTCTAATGGTTGAAAAATGGGAGATGAATTTATTAATGTGACTATGTAAATGATAGTCTAGTTGTAAGCTTTTTTTTGACACGATACCCATGCTCACTACGGTGGCAATGCAGTTGCCTGTGGAAATTTCCGAATGAATATCTCGCTATTTGCAAGTGACATGCACTGAAAATTTGTGAAATCAAGTGAAATTAGCATAAATTTAAAATTTTGTTATACCCGTAGGGTGTATCCAGGGTATAAACCTACACTTACTATCAAGTAGACAGTAAGTTTGTTTGTCAATTCAGTTCTGAAAAAAAGGTGTGAATATTTTCAAAAGGGGTCCTCTCATAACTCTATTAACTATACTAACTGATAACTCAACTGACTCAACCTGGTAAGGACTACGTTCCCACAGAATATCACATAATACTAATATATCGTATGGTGGAAATGCTGGCTGGAAATGGCCAGACCGATTTTGACGGGACTTTCACTTGCAGTTAGCTGATATCATAAGGAGTACCTAAGGTCACTTTTATTATAGTAAAAATAATAGTTTAAAAAAAACGAAAAAAATACGCTTTTGTAGATAACCGAACTGAAAAGTAGAAAATAATTTTGACAGGATAGGGTGACAATCGAGCACACAGTCCACCTGATGGTAAGTGGTTACTGTGACCCAAAGACATATACATCTATCCTCAATAAAGACTCAAGATGCAGATGCGTTGTCACCCGTGAGGACTAAGATGTAATGCCTCTTTGCTAGTAAAAAGGGTCTCCGGTTCTCTACATTCACCATACGAAACACAGCAGCGTTAAGCTGCTATTTTACGCTGCTTTTCTGTGAGAGGGTGGTCCTTCCCCGGTCGATCCGACCCATTCGTGATACAACTATACAACTAATATAGCTGCAGCATGGATCTACCACGTAAAAAAGCTTAAAATAAAAAAAACAGCTTGTAGTTATATTGGCTCTCAAACCCTTAAGACCGGAACACAGCAGTGCAAGCACTACTTGCAGAAAACTCCTCTAAGTATAATAAATTAAATTAAGTTCTTTAAGTTATACAAGTGAAATGAAAATATTTTGAAATTTTATTCCACGCAAAAAAAAGGTTATTTTTCACTAAATACAGTACATATTTTCTAACCTATTTACGCATCTTGAATAACAAAATAAGGTCAATATCCAGCAGTGGAGTGTCAAATCGAAGTTGAGGATTAAAGCGAAAAAAGAGCAATTTAGTTAATTCATTACCCATTACAGCCTCATCAACATCCATACCTGAACATATACCTCTCTTGAAGATTATCTTATGGATATTAGACATAGTTTCCATGCTTAACACGTGGGTTTGCAACGGCATTTTTTATTTTGAGTTAAATCAGGAAGACGCTGCCCATCACCTATTTTATCTCCATCTGTCGCTCTTACGACATCCACTGAATTATTTGGGATATTGGATTTTCTTACGTCGCCCCTACTAGGCGGATTGCCTTTACATATTATAATTTAGATTTTCCATAGGCCATAAAATGTCATAATATATGTGTAATGTACGAGTAAAGCTTGGTTAACACGCCCCTGAACAGCTTTTGTTTTGTCCTGTCTGGGTCCGGTGTGATGTGGGGTTTTCTGAACTAATTCGCCCCCTATTTTATTTATCCACAGGTTAGGTAAAAATACTACCTTATTATTCGGGGGAGCTGGAGTAGGAGATCTATTGACGACAGTGGAACGCATATTTGGTGTCTACCGTCGAAGCATGTCGCGATGGAGAAGTTAACTTTAAGTAGTGGCCATTGCGGATTTCATCGAAAAAAGGTGCTTGTTTAAAAAGTTATAGCCAGTAAAAGTATTTACTAATTAAAGCAAAAGAAAATCTTTTCCTTCGAAACTATGATATTTTTAAAAATCGTTATAATTTATAAAAATACATTGTTAAGAACGCCATAGATGGAATAAAACACATGATATTTTTATGGATTATACACGGAGAAAATTAAATATAAGTAAATTTAAACGCGTAAAAATTGTTTTATTATATGTATTTATATTTATTTAGCGTGTACTCTTCGCGTAAATATAAGAAAAAAATTAAATATGCAATTTGCTATATGAACCATACCGATATTCAAACCTATTTATAACGTTATTTGTTTAATTAAAAATAATTTAAAAGGATCCATTGCTTGCAATAAAAGGCACTAGGAAATGTTCCGTAAAGTGGTTAAAAGTTAACGCATTCCGCGGTGGAAAATTTAATTTAGGTCCCGCTACGGTTTATTACTGTCTTATTTTATGAACGCTTGTGTGTAACATAAAAGTTTGACATACATAAAATTTGCAGTGTTAAGATGAAATGGGTGCTTTTACGTATTTTAACTACAGGAAAAATCAAGATTTCGGCGTGAAAAACGGCAGAAATTTACTATGAATTTAAGTATAATACATATAGGTCCAAGTGCTTTTTAATATTGTTTGAAATTCATAAGAATTTTATTCTAACCACATTATTGAACGGAAACTTTGTGGGCAACGTCTATTAATAATTCATATAAATTCCAAACACAGCTTAAGTTGAACTTGCTTCAGATTTCATATAAAAACATATTTCAATTTCATTGCTATGGTCAATGGCGTCATTGAAATTAAAAAAAAAAACTTTTAGAAAATTAAAAATAGAATATGTTGTTATAAAACTACGGCAAGGAAGAGAGAAATTGATGCCTATGAATATCCACTACTAAGCAAGCAATAGTTTGGTGAAATTTTGTAATATATTTAACTGCAAAACAAGTTCGCTATGAAACAATTGAGACTTGTAATTTGGTTGTCTCAACATAACAGGCGCTGTGAACAGAAATCACGTCATCGTACAAACTCGTCAGTACTTTCTCCAACTGGTTTCCAATTTTTTTCGGAAATCAAATAATTTTTAAAAAGGAAATATTTAAAATGAGAATTTTTACTTAGATAAGATGATGAAAATGACAATAAAGAATTCATCTATACATATCTTTGGAATAATTTTTATTCGATATAGATTGTTACATAATACTTATTGAAAGTATTTTTTTTTAATTTTATTTTTAAACACTAGTTCGCAAAATACCTCTGTGCTGCGAAGAATCAGCAAGAAACTCAGCGAGACTTTTTTTCAAACATATTTCACTTAACAATGATTTAGTTTATTTGTTTGTACAAATTTTAAATGAGTTTTAATAGCACCAACATGGTGGAAATAACCTCATTTCCAGGGGTATTTTTCATTGATGTATTCTTTGATATTATAATAACCCTTTTTGTACAATTTCCTTTAATAAAACTATACTAAATTTTGTACATTTTCTGGGATTTCGCTGTAAAAGCGTATATTACCCCATAAATGAATTACTAATTCTATGGAATCTAGTAACTGGTATTTACAAGCTTATGTTTGTTCCTAGTGTTTAAAGTATGAACATCTTTATTCTTATCAAAGCTATTTATTTTTTTATGTACATACATTACATTTTCATTAAGAATCAAAATGCAGATGCGTTATCACCCATGAGGACTAAGACGGAATGCCTCGTTTCCAGTAAAAAGGGTCTCCGGTTCTCTACACTCACCATACGAAACACAGCAGTGTTAAGCTGCTATTTTACGCAGGTATTCTGTGAGAGCGTGGTCCTTCCACGGTCGAGCCGACCCATTCGTGCTACAACTATACTACTAATATAGCTGCAGCATTGATCTACCACGTAAAAAAGCTTAAAATAAAAAAAATAGCTTGTAGTTATATTGGCTCTCAAACCCTTAAGACCGGAACACAGCAGTGTAAGCACTACTTGCAGAAAACTCCTCTAAGTATAATAAATTAGATTAAGTTCTTTAAGTATATACAACACAATATATCTGCATTTTGATTCGCAAACGAGGGTAGATGTAGATGTCTATGGGCCACAGCAACCACTTACCATCAGGTGGACTGTGTGCTCGCTTGTCACCCTTTCCTAAAAAAAAAGATAACAGTGATTGATACTTTATTTCTTTCAATTGATAACCAAGAAGATATGTTACAGACCAAAAAAAAACTAAATGTTATATTAATTGTTTTTTTTTTTATAGGATAAGGGTGACAAACGAGCACACAGTCCACCTGATGGTAAGTGGTTACTGCGGCCCATAGACATCTACATCTATCCTCTATTACAACTGAAAATGTAGATGCGTTGTCACCCGTGAGGACTAAGATGGAATGCCTCGTTTCCAGTAAAAAGGGCCTCCGGCCACCTGCACTCACCAAGCGAAACGCAGAGGTAAACTTCTACTTCACGCTGGTTTTCTGTGAGGTCGTGGTACCACCCTGGTTCGAGCCGGCCCATCCGTGCGGCAGCAAAAGCTGCCGCGTGGCTCTACCACTGTGTAAACAATGTGGGTTTATATAAATATATAATGATATTTTAAAAAAACATATTTGATTTTTTATACATTTAGTGGCAGTTTTATAGGTAAGGATTTAATAAATAACGAAACATCGTACTAATAGACAGAAAACAAATCTCTACATTGTATAAAACAAAGTCGCTTCCCACGGTCTACCAGCTTTGATCTTTTAAGCTGCGTAACGAATTTTGATGCGGTTTTGACAGAATGATTCAAGTGAAAGGTTCATATGTATAAAACATGCATATTATATATTATATAATTACTTTTTCAGTGTATACGTGACTGAACTTCTCCTAAATGCCTGGACTGATTTTGATGAAACTTTGTGTGTGTGTGTGTGTGATTAAGTTGATTAGAGAATGGTTTAGATTCACAATTGGACCCGGTAGGTGGCATTGTTTCCGAGATCCAGAAATCAATCATACGAAGCTGGATATAGTATATAGTGTTACAATAAATTTTAACTATTAATATACAGACGTGCCTGATATAGCCCAACGAATAATTCGCAAGCAGCCAGCTGGAAGAACTAACAGCGATGGGAAAGAAATTCTCAGGTGACAGCCTTGTATTACGCAAGAGTAGCAGTGTGCAGTACAAGGTACGACTTCCAACTAGACTGAGTAACAACCTGATAATAATGCACCGAGTAGAGAGATGCAGGTAGCTCCGGACCAACAAGATTGTATATCCTGTTCACTTTACCATGAGATTTTATGCAAGTATAAACATTATTCTTTCACAAACATTTTCGACTTTACTAGTTATTATGCTAAGACTCTTAGAATTATAGAATTAACTCTAATATTAGAATATAACTCTTCCAAATTTAAAACGATATTTCCACAATTACATATTTCTTCTGCGCCAACAACGTGCCGGGTACAAGCTAGTTTACTATAAATTTTATGTCACAGTACTATATAACGAGAATTTTATAATAGTGGAGAATGGGGGAGAAACTCATGCAATGCCTACCCATATATACCCGAACAACTTGGGAGGAGAGCAGAAAGAAGAAGAAGAACTTGAGATACTACGTAGGTATATAACATCAGCAGTGGACTTTAGATAATATGCTTTGAAAATGGGTAATGAAAACAATACTAATAACTTCATTGTACGAGTACCATCTTTTATTGACAATTTTTTTCTACGCTATGAAGAGATAATTTTTTTTTCATTTCTATCACTTTAAATACGAACCTTATTGTTTGACTATAGTCGTAATTTTGTTTCTATAAACTATGCCCGTAACCGATACGTACAAAAACGTAAGGAATGGAAGACGTGTGCGCTCCAATACATTAGGATCAATTTTATTTGGCACACATATTGTACTTTAATGAATTACTTTAATGAATTGGTCATTGAAAGAAAGGGGTATGAAAGTGAACGCAAGTAAGACGAAAGTGATGGTTTTTGAAAGAGAAGAAAGTAAAACTTTATGTGAAATAAGAATAGAAGGGGAGTTGATTGAGCAAGTGGATGAGTTTGTATATTTGGGATGTTTATTTAGCAGGGATGGTAGATATGATAAGGATATAGAACGACGAGTGAACGCAGGAAATAGAGTGAATGGGGCTCTACACGCTATTATGAGGAGTCAGAATATGTCAACTAAGGCACGTATGGCAATTCATAATGCTGTGTTAGTCCCTACTTTAATGTATGGTAGTGAAAGTTGGGTCTGGCAGAAGAAGCATAAGAGTAGAATAAATGCTGTAGAAATGCGTTCCTTAAGGAGTATGCTAGGGCTGAATCTGAATGACAGGGTGAGAAATAGTGTGATAAGAGAAAAGTGTGGTTTGCAAGATGACGTTGTAACTAGGATTAAGAAAGGAATGCTTCGGTGGTTTGGTCACGTAGAAAGAATGAACGAGGAAAGAGTGACAAAGCAAATTTATGTTGCAGAAGTGAACGGCAGGGTCGGGAAGGGACGCCCTAGACGTAGGTTTATCGACAAAATCGGCGATACATTAAAAATGGGCCAGATTAGGAGTACCCTTAACCGACGAGCGTGTATGCGTAGATATATGGATGTAACAGAGGCGAGAGAGGTGTGTCAGGATCGCACCAAATGGAAGTCCGTAGTCTCTACCTACCCCTCTGGGTTACAGACGTGAGTGTTTATGTATATGTTTTGTACTTAGACCGAGATTTCACTCCTTAAAAGAATTCAAAGTGTCACTGTTTCCAACAAATCTAAATTAGACGTAAAAGTAAAAAATCAAAAGTAAATTCTTCTTGAATAAACCCCTAAATAAAATTGGGATGAAGTAGTATTAAATTAATCCATTAAGCTATACAGTTACATTTATTCTCGTCTATATAAGTACCTGCCGTGACCTTTTAGCGAGGCGACGACGAGTTACAAGGCTGTTTCACGCTGAAATAGATATCGATCACCCCTAGTGACATTATCTAAGTTTAGTTTATAATGGCGTTGTTTTTATTTTTATTTTTACCACTGATCTCTATATATACAAGTACGCTGGACTGCCTATACCATACAAAATGCTTCTGTCGATTTGAAGCGCCCTCATTGTCCGTACCGGGAACTAAAATTGACATAATGTGCCAAAGTCTATTGTGTTATTTAAATTTTATCTCTGTATTTTGAACTTTTAAACTAAAAAATTAAAGTATTTTAAGTGTTTTGGATATGTTTGATTTAAGTTACATAATGAGAATTATTTTTAGTAATAGTGAGAGTGTGCATAATATATAGAACTCGTTGCCAAAAGGAATGTGGGATAACATTCCACAAGGAAATTAATATACAGCTAATATTAAGGAAATTAAAACTAAGTATTTGATAATATATGTACTTAAAAATTTCTTAATATCGTAATTATCAACAGTTTTGGCTTTATATTATTGAGTTTTGATAAGCAATAAAATCCTGTGGTGGTGCTATCGTCCTGCCTCAAATAAAACATACCGAAGCCTAAATCATGCTATCAAATTTCCTAAGTGCTGCGCGAAATATGTAGAAAAGCTCTGTCCTAACCTTAGAATACTAAAATAGACAATCGAAAGCCTGTCAACCTTATTTTGTACGAGAACCGGTGTAACCGGGGGCACACATGCAAGGTTACGTCTTATTATCACAACTAGAAACCTAATTCGCTCATTAGTCATACAAATTTCAATAATTTTTTTTTAATAGAATAAGGGTGACAAGCGAGCACACAGTCGACCTGAAGGTAAGTGATTACTGTGGCCCATACACATCTACATCTATCCTCAATAAAGAATCAAACTGCAGATGCGTTATCACTCAAGAGGGCTAAGATGGAATACGTCGTTTCCAGTAAAAAAGGTCTCCGGTTCCCTACACTCACCACACAGCATCGTTAAGCTGCTATTTTACGCTGGTATTCTGTGAGAGCTTTATCTATCCCCGGGCGAGCCGACCCATTCGTGCTAGAACAATACCACTAATATAAGCTGTAGCATAGCATGGCTCTACAATTTATAATATATTGTTACGCATATTATGAATTTTGTTATTAAATTCACGCTTTGAAAATTAACGATTTTCAAAAGTAAGGAGTTAAAGATTTTGTTTCGATTTTGAGAATGCGAGCAATACAACGCGCATGAGCCTGTGTGAACGCGCGCGCGCACGCGCGCTTGTGTGTGTGTGTGTGTGTGTGTGTGTGTGTGTGTGTGTGTGCGTGCGTGCGTGTGTGTGTGTGCGCCTGTGTATGTATGTTAATAAATATTCCCGTTCGAGATGGGCGACTCGGTGTTCAAAAGTGTTCATTGAGACTTCATGCTAATTAGATTTTCAAGTCAATTGGTTGAATGATTTTCAAAAAATAAAAACAAGAAAAACAAACATTTAATACACTTTCAAGCTTTGTGCTCGAAACTAAGCGGGACTAAGTTCCAGGGATTGCCTGCAGGGTCAACCGTATTTTTTATGAGTGATGTCCTCATATTATACCTGATTGTATATTTCACATACGTTTAAAATATAAAGTTTAAAATAAAAAGCTCAAGGCTAAAATTGTATTTACCGTGAAACTTATTCCTGTGAAAAGGAAAGGGTAAAATATTTCTAGAGGGAAACGACCTTAAAAGCGGCCTTATGCTTGGAAATATTTTATGTAAACTCCTACTTTGTAATTTATTTAATTACTTCTCCGATGTCTTGCAATTATCTTTTAATACTTGCTTAGTATTTCTTTAAGAAGACTGTTGCTTAGTATGCAAAATATACCTTTCTTTTTTGTTAAATCTCATAGCAAATGAAATCTAAATAATATTATTACTAGGCTCGTAATTTATATTTTAAAAGAATACAACGGAAACTTATTGTTAATACTTATGTTTAATTTATATTTTAAAAGAATACAACGGAAACTTATTGTTAATACTTATGTTTCCATTTTTATTACGTCTGTGACTATAATAGTGTCTTAATCATGAAACGTTTAATTATAATAATACACTATTTACGAAAAAAAATTGTATATTTCAATCTGAAAACGCGCTCATTTAAAAAAAAAAAACAAGATAAAGATCCTCTCAATGTTTTTTCTTTTAAGTTATGTAAACATAGTTAAAGCAAGAAATTAATTTGGTAGAGCCTTTATTTATTGATTTTAATATTATTTATTAATAACCTGAAATATCCCACTGCGGGGCAAAGGCCTCCCTACTCTTTTTCTACTTCTCTATCTCCAGAGCCATCACAGACCAGTCTTTCATAAAAGAGTCCAGGTCTAGTCTGCCTCGCTGACGTTTGCCTTTTATAGGGACCCATTGGGCTATCACTTTTGTCCATTGGTCCTTTGACATTGACATTTGTTTTCGGAGCGTCTTGCAACTTCTTTGCCTTGTCTTACCTGAAAAGAGACTATTTGGCCCACATAGAGATACTCATCAACATATGCAAACTCCACACCCTACAGTAATATTGTGATGCGTGTTATTCGTCATCAACTTTATTTTTAGCATGTTCGTTCGAAAACTAACCTGAAGGCTTATCTTGCTAAGATCCTATAGCATCAGTCGACTCATCTGCTGAAGACGGAGATTGGATAACCTCAGATGTGCAACTAGTATGCCGTCCAGCTAGGTAGTAGAAACATACCATACTAATAAAGGTATCTGTATTAAAAATAAAACCACCAAATCCTTTCTTTTTACAATTTAAAAAAATAATTAAAAATTGAAACAGAAGCGAAGTGTTTGCTGCATAATCTGCAGAATACGCAAGAAGCTTCATTCCGATCAAATTATGCTAATTCGGGTGACCGTTCAAACTTGTAAAATCAGGATTGCTGAGATAAAGGCTATAATATCGGAGGTTTACTTAACAAAATCCATCCCTCTCTTTTAACATGTAAATCACTGAAACTTTGAAACGATCAGTTGATCCGACTTTATCTTTTACTTATAAGTAACTGCGTTGATTATGATGATTAATTATTTAGCATTAGCATATTTAGTTTCATAATTATATATTTACTTTTATAAACATAAAAGCCGTGGTAGCTTAGATTGTGGTACCTTGATGATTGAGGGGTAAGGTTATCGACTATTAGTTCACCAATCCGCTTGCCTAGCGTTGTGAACAGCTTTTTTATCGAATATCCGTATCCACAGGATAAGTCATCCAATTTGTGTGGGTAGTGGATTCTCATGTGTCGCCCCTACACGGCAACTTTTATTGAATATTGATATATAATAACAACCTCTCGTTGACCATTTTTTATATCGAAGCATCGTCATCATTATAGCCTTTACACGTCCACAGCTGAACATAGGTCTCCGTCAAAGAACGCATCAAAACAAGGTCTTGAGCCACCTGTATCCATCGACTTCCTGTATATATTACCAGGTCGTCACTCCATCTAGTGGGTAGCTTACGAGTCATAATGTTTGCTTACCGATGAGAGACTGTCACCACTCGAGAGCACTTCTTCTCGGGTTCTTTGAATTATTTGCTTGATCTTTTGCCACCTAGCCTTACCACCACCATTTAGACCGGAACACTGAGATAGCCTAACAGATCAGTTAGGCTAAATAGTGAAGAGAGTTAATATAATTATTGACTGTAAGACATTTTATCTTAGTCCATAAAGGATAGCTTCGTCCAGGCTGCATGTGCCTCTTCCCATCAGTTGGATTGTGATGTAGTTTGTCACTTCAGATTTATATAGGAAAAAGTTATAGATTTTGTTATTAACAACAGACAAATAATTTTTATTTTACCTAACAATATTAATATGAATTCTGTGTCTTGAAGTCTTGCAGTGGTATGCTTGGGTTTAGTTGTAATTTTATTAATTACAGGATCCCAAGCAATTAGGATGTCTTTTAATTTCAATAGCCTCACGTATCATCCTTGGCAGGAATCGATGTTATTTCGCGAGAATTTGTGGTTTATCAAATTTAATGTAATGGCGGGGGCCATCAAAAATATGATCACAAACTACAGACTTCCCAGAACGTTGGTGCTTCACTTCAACTATGTGTTCTTTAACGCAGGTTTTTATTGATCGTTTTGTTTGCCCTATATATGAGAGACCACATTCACAACGCGGGTTTTTATTGATCGTTTTGTTTGCCCTATATATGAGAGACCACATTCACAATCAAGCTTGTACACTCCTACATCTTGTAGAGGAGTATTGCTCTTGGTGGATAGTAAGAACTGACTAATCTTCTTCGGGATGCTTTAAGAATGTTCTAATAGAAGCTCGCTTCAAGATGTAAATAATCTTGTCTGTGACACCTCTAACGTATGGTAGTACAACAGGCACACGCTCGTCTGTGGCCGGCTTCACTCGGTCATTGTGACGGAGGCGCGGGACACAAAGCTTGTTGTCGTGCAGAACCTGCTTGAAGTACCGAAGTTCGGCGGCTAGGTGTTTGCTGTTACAGATCCCTCGTGCTTATTAAATCGAGGTATACTTGCAGATTCCAAGTATACCTCGATTTTATATTCTACAGAGGCTCTGACATGCTCACCGCAATAACTATGAGCTTATTTAATTTAATAAATTTCTAGACTAAACAGAATTAGGTCCTGGAATGTCAGTCGAGGAAAATTATCCAGCTCCGGAAGGTTACCATAGTTGCAATCTGTCCATGATATTGGTCCAAATAGTTTAGTTTAGTTTAGTTTACGACGGGCTGTTTTCCGCAACTCCACGTCTATGCGCGTATTTTGCGTGTGGGCAGGAATAATGTGATTATTCGAGCCATGAGATCTCTCCGAAGAAGCTCAACAGTCCCTTGATGTTGCATGCAACTTCGGGGAGTGATCCCGGCGTGCCGAGATGTTTAGCCCTGTACGTAGCGACCTCCGGACATTTCAGTAGTACGTGGGCCGCCATTTCTTCCTCCCCCATATATGCCCTGCACAGGGGACTATCTGTAACACCTATAGTAAATAAATGTTTGTTAAAAAAGCCGTGTCCTGTGATAGCACTTGTTACTATCCCGATCTGCGGCTTGTTCAGTCTCATTAAAACTTTGGTTAAGCGACTGTTTATTTCAGGCAGGGCCTCCCTAGCTTGTCTACAGTCTACTAGATTTTTCCAAAGCTGAGCGTGTTGATTAGTGAAGTGTCTACGTACCATTGAACGAACGTTACCAAAGGGGATTGATATGATTGGTTCCGGCCCTATAGGGGCCAGAGCCGATCCTCTTCTGGCCAGTTCGTCTGCTGCATCGTTGCCTCTGGATCCACTGTGTCCCTTTATCCATTGCAGAGTCACATTGTTGTTTTTACATACCTCATTTAATCGTTGATGGCATTCATATATTAGTCCCGAGTTCACCTCATTGCAACTCAGAGCTTGTAGTACCTACTGTCGGTCAGTATTCTGATGGGGAAGTCATTAACCTTCCTAGCATCTATTGCTATGGCCGCTTGAATGATACCCATACATTCCGCCTGAAAGACCGTGTTGTAGGTACCCAGCGGTGTGCATATGTGAATATTGAGGTCTTCAAAGAAAGCTCCAGAATCTACACCTTCGAACCATCAGTGAAAACTCTAAGCTCTTTTGGGCTTAATCCTTCCGGCTGGCTGTTTTCATTTAATTGTATCTTGTATTTATTATCGAATATAAATTGTTTAGGAATCTTATCGTATTTGTCTTGTAGTATAGGAATTTTTGAGTGAATTCTATCAATTATGCCTGTATGAAACTATTCTTACTCCAAAGATAAAAGAGCGGAGTTAGCTCCAGCATCGCTTCTAAGGCTGCTGTTGGCGTAGTTCTTATGCAGCCTGTGGCAGCCATACATGCCAGTCTCTGGTAGCGCTGAAGCTTTTTAATTATGGTGGCTTCATTTGTCTTGGTCCACCATACCAGAGCGCCGTATGTGATCATGGGCCGAATTACAGTTTTGTTAAGCCACAGTTGGATTTTTGGCGTCAGCCCCCATCTTTTGCCAATCATGTTTCTACATTGCCAGAAAGTTATACTAGCTTTGTTGATTTTGTTTTGTGTTTATTCCAGTTAAGTTTGCTGTCCAAAGTAAGACCTAAATATTTTACCTCAGAGGATAGCTGGAGTTTAGGGCTGAAAAGACTTGGAAGATGATAGTTATTCAGCATTCGTTTTTGTGTGACCATTACTAAAACCGTTTTATTTGGATTGACGGTTAAGTCGTATTCCCTGCACCATCTCTCCATTATACGGAGAGCCGCTTGGGTCAGGTCGCACACTATGCTTGCTGTCTTTCCAGAGACCAGTATTGTCAGGTCATCAGCATAACCTACTGTATAGAAGTGATTGGCATTTAATTTGCTGATGAGTTCATTAATGACCATATTCCACAGGAGAGGTGAGAGAAGCCCACCCTGCGGGCAACCTTTCTTAATTTGGATTGGTTGAGATTCACCAGCATTCATTATTATTCGTGTACTGAGCATATAAACTATCCAGTCGATCAGTGCCGGTTCAAATTTATGTCTACTGAGTGCACCTTTTATGCTGGAGAAGTTCGTTCTGTCAAAAGCACCTTCTATATCTATGAAGGAACCTAGACGTATTTCTTTGTTTTGGACGGCCTCTTCAATCTTTGTAATTACCTGATGAAGTGCCGATTCTCTTGATTTTCCTAGACTGTAGGCGTGTTGCTTGTCGTGTAGTGGTAAGTTCATTAGCGCCGACCCCCTTAACTTCCTTTCACACATCCTCTCCATCGTCTTTAGGAGAAAGGATGTGAGGCTAATGGGCCTGTAGGATTTAGGGTCAGTGTATTCGCTCTTACCTGGTTTGGGTATGAATGTGACTTTCACTTCCTTCCATCCCCTAGGAACATATTTAAGAGCCAAACAGGCTCTCATTATGGCAACAAGTCTGACTATTAGGGCATTACCCCCCCACTGTAGGAGAGACGGGAATATGCCGTCAGGTCCTGCCGCCTTATAGGGGAGGAAACTCTTAATGGCCCAATGGATTTTGTCCATCGTTACCACTCTCTGTGCTAAATTCCAGTCTTCTGCTGTTGGTGTCAGTATGTCGTCATGCCGGTTTGCCTCTTGGGTTACGCAGCAATCTGGGAAGTGCGTTTCAATTAGGATGCGTTGGGCCTCATCCGGCGATGTTGAGTAGCTACCGTCGGGTTTCTTTAGAGACATGGATCCCGACGTGTTCTGTTTAGCTAGAATATTCCTTATCCTATTTGCTTGTTTGCAGATTTCTATGTTGCCACAGAATTTACGCCACCCAGTCGAGCGTCGATACCTGATACATTTTTTGTATTCAGACTTAGCTTTCTTATATAGTAGCCAGTCTTCATCCATTGAGCTATTCATGGCCCTATTTAGGGCTTTTCTTACCTTCTTACGTTTCCTATGGAGTTCTTTACCCCACCACGGTTGCTTTACCTCGGCATGCCTTGGCGGAGTGATTTCTGGACATGATTCATGGTAGCTGTCTATCATGGCCTTAGTAACAGCTGCTACCTGTTCTTCTAGGAGTGACTGATCTGCTATAGTATTTATCCCCTCAAAACCCGCGAGCGAAGACGTCAGCCTATTTAGGTATTTTGTTTTATCCGTCTTGCGGGGATTTCTTCATGGTGGTGTAGAGGGGATATCAACTTGTAGTGCGAAGCAGATTCATCTATGGTCTGAGCATGAGGCCTCTCTCGACACATGCCATCCCGTAATTAGTTTGGCTGCTCCTTCTGTTGCAAGTTTGAGGTCGATTATAGTGCGACAGCGTTTGTTTATGAAAGTAGGTTCAGAACTTATGTTTAAAATGGTTAGGTTGGTACTAAATAAACATTCAACTAAAACCTTACCTCGTTCATTTGGTTTTTCCATTCCCCAAAGGGGATGATGTGCGTTGGAGTCCGTCCCGATCACAACCTCTAGTCTGGTCCTCTCGCGGAAGTTCACCAGCCTGCCGAGGTCATGAGGGGGAGGCGTGTCTTCCTCCGGCATGTAGACCGAGGCGACGACTAATCTTCTCTCCTGTGTGTATTGTATTGCCACGGCATACATGTCCCTAGAACAGAAATCTGTTAATGGTTGTACACAGATATCTTTAGTAGTGTAAATACACGCTCTAGGCTTTTCGTGTTCAGAGCTGTAGAATAGCTTACCTTTTAGGTTGTTTAGGCCTTTAATTTTACCAGCCCCAACCCACGGCTCCTGGATTAGGGCTATGGCAGTCCTTTGAACCTCCAACCACTTGCGTAATTGAGCCGACGCAGTTTCGCTGTGGTGGAGATTGGCCTGCACTATGCTAGTTTTGGACGAAGGGCACGCCATCATTGATCACGTCCTCCCCATCCCCGCCCAAAAATAGGCCTGCCAGAAGATCTCGGGTTTCATCGTCAGCCACCGAGTCGGAAGTGGTCGGCAAAATGCAGTCCTCTTCGTCACTCAGTGAGCTGCCGCTGAGCCCGATCTCCACTGGGGGCTTCGGCTCAATTGTGCAGGCCGTTTTTTTACTGGACTTGGCCTCCAGTGATTCCGCTGTACCGGTAACCATGGCTCCGGTTTCCATAACTACCGCGTTGTTTTCTACCTTTTTGCTCGGTGGAGTGTCAAAGAATTTACGACCCTCCACGACCCTGGAATTTTACGTACACCGCCCCGCATACACATGCGAGAAGGCGTCCGACCTTCATCAGGGTCGGGATATGATCCTCCGGCATCGAAACAACGAGGAACCACCCGTCGGTCTGCTTATCAGCCTTGATTAACAGCCAGTCCCTGAGTTAACCCAGCGGTTCTGGTTTGCCAGCACGCGACCAATGTCGTGTGAGTCTTTCCAGGCTCCTTGGGCATCAGGGCTAAGGATACCACATTTGACTCTCTGTGGTATCTCTGACTGTTTCTTTATTGTCAGCAAGGTGTTGGATTTAAGGTCAAGGGTAGCAATATTCCCCTTCAAATAGTTCAGAGCCTTCTGATCGTTGCACCACATTTTCAGGACACCTTCCGTATAAAAGGGTTTGCCCCTAAAAACTGGGCCCGACGCATTAGGGTCTTGGCTACTCCAGGCCTCGCTGATCATCTTCCTCTGTATTGCCACGAGGATGTCGTTTGCTACTTCCTTCGTAATGTGACCTGAACGCGCACACGTTAAGGCCACACCCAAATCTGCTTTATCAGCGGAAGCGTAGCTCGTTCTTGCAGCCTTTGGTTGCTGTTCGAGTCGCACTTTTTTGTGTTCCCCTCTAGGCGAGGTGAACTCTTCCAGCATCCTTTTGGCTGCACTTACCTTGTTCACAGGACGCTTGGCCGCTCGCTGCTTCCTGGCGGATATCCTATAGTTGGTACCCGCGGCCGCGACTTCCACTTGGGCTGGATTTTTATCCTTCCCACCTTCAGCGCGGCTACTGGTTCCAGCGCCAAGCACCCCAGTCGCAGTAGCTTGCCCAGCCTCCTTGGTTTTAATTTCGGAAGCAGCCAATGCGGCTCGTTCTCTTCGGCCTTTTTCCCGCTGCTACTTGTTCTTCTTTTTGGCCTTTGCACTCCTGCCTGCAGGGATAGGCCCTCCTGATGGTCCCTCAGGTAGGCAAGTCACCTTTTTGGGTGCCTTGCCTTTCCCCTTACGGCTCACCACTTGCCAGGCAGCAGAGAAAAGGTCGTCAGTTCGTAGTGGCTCCGCAGTTTTGTTACTCGCGGGCTCTTGTTCTTTTTTCTCGTCCAGCTCCTTGGAACTGGTTTAGGAAACGTTCAGCGAGATAGTTGTCCCTTTGGTGGGGGCACCTACGCTGGACGGTACTGTCCGTGGAACCGTCGATTTAGTGACGGTTCCCCCTTGTTCTTTGGTGTCTCTGGTAAGCACCTCTGACACCTCTCCCTCTTTTTTATTGGGCCTTAAATTGTCCATAATTTTTTGTTCTTTAAAATTCATCCCCCCGGCTTCCCACCCTCTATGGAGCCCGCACCTTTGGAAACGCCCTACTTTAAAAAAGAATTTCAGGCGTTAGGATTACCGGGAGAATATAGGGACGCGAAGTTGGTTCACAGCGCGACATCGGGAGCTCGATCCAGCTGGTAGATGGGACTGACAAGGCCCATCCCCACCACCCGAATAAACTATCACTTGCTCCGTCAGCATGGCCTATACCACCACCCAGCCCCCTTTTCAGGAAAACTAGGCAACCCCCACATCCCTCGCCTGCGACCCTCTGACGGGGCGCTTAGCCATTTCCCTATCTGTGGCTAGCAGATAGGGCTACCGTTTAGCTTGATATCCGGACCAAAGAGGGCGTGTTGCTTCTCGCCACTATATACCCCAGCGACGATCGGCTCAACCCTCCAGGACTCCTTCATCTTCGCGTACGGCGCTCGACTGCGCAGGTCCTAGTGCAGGTGGGTGTGTTATTCCACCGGATACACCCACTTTCTCCGGCGGAACCGTCCCGTCCTCCTTTCTCAACCGGGCTTGGGACTGGCAATGGCGGAGTTTTCCGAATAGTTACTGCGAGATAGGATACAATCAGGGCACACAAGTTGTTGAAGCGCCTGTCAAATTATATTAGCAGTTCTCATGCCAATATTAGTCCGTAAGCTGTGTAGGTATGTTTAAAAAAATGTTGTACCTGTCGTCGTTGTAAAATTTAGAGATCAAGTAAAGGTCGATTGAGCAAATTACTGCATTTTACTATTAAAAAGAGATCAAATTCCTATTCATGGTCCTAAATCGAAGCCGGATTTGAAAAAACGTAATTGGACAAGATATTATTTAGTGGAATACGCTTGGGAAGTCTTAAATATTCGTTGTGGAAATACCACCGAGGGAGTGAAGATATTTAACCAAGAAATCTGGAGTCTTAGCCCCTTAGATATTGGACTATTATTTAATTTATTTAACCCAGCACTCATTATCAGGTAGTATTTTGTGTAAATCGACTGCTAATTTATCAGGTTAGTACCAAATTACCTATAAAATAATTACGTATAACTTAAAGTATTTAATCGGCTAAAATTCATTTAATATTGTTTTATATAGTTTCTAATAACCGTCAAATCATGATTAAATCAAATTATAAAGCTTAGTTAAATTATATTGACGATATTATAATTTTTTTTTTCTCTCTTTATTGGTTTAAACTGTTTTTTAAAAAATAAGTCAAGAGAGTGTATAATTGAAAAAATTGCATAATATTATTTATTACATACTAAGGCATACCTGTGAAGCTGTTTGATGGTCTGAATTGTATTTGTTACCCTTAATTGTTGTTAATTATAAAGTTAAATATCAAGGTAGTACATGTACCATTTTGTTTAATTATTTAAGAGTTTGAAAAATAAGTAAGGGAATTAGTTTTCATTTCTTTACAACTGTAAGCAAAATTGTATAAAACTACTTATGAATTATATTTTATAAAATATAAACTTCTTGTTTGTATAAATTTCAGGCATTTGCACTAGTCTCCCAATACCAGCCAGCATGCCAGAAGATAAGGAGCAAATTAGGAAACGAGCTAGTTACAAGGGACAAATAACAGCTTTTTCAAATTATTTAAATTCACTGAAGGTATCTTCATTGGCTGCTACTGAGGTAAATGAGTTGCAATTACGTATTAGTAGGATTGAGTCAATGTATGAACGATATGATGAGGTACAATTATCCATCGAGTGTAATACTGATAATATAGACGCCCAGATATCAGAACGAACTGATTTTGAATCCCTGTATTTTAAATCGCTTTCTCTTGCAAAAAGGATCTTAGCAGATTGCATTAAGTCAGATGACGTAAGCAGTGACGGTGGCTCTCATTCCGGCAATCATAAATTTGTTAAACTGCCCACTATTCAACTACCTAAATTTAATGGTTCTTATGATAATTGGTTAGAGTTTCATGACACGTTCATGAGCCTCATACATTCAAATGACGAGATAGATGACATAAATAAGTTTCACTATCTGAGAGCGTCGTTGGAAGGGCCCGCTGCTGTGGTAATACAGTCAATCGAATTCTCGGCAGCTAATTACACCGTCGCATGGACTATATTATGTGATAGATATGATAATAAAAGACTACTAATTCAAAATCACGTGACAGCCTTATTTAATATAGCACCAATTAATAAAGAATTGTCTGTCAACTTAAAACGTCTTATTGACCAAATAAATAAAAATTTACGTGCACTAGAATCTCTCGGTGAGCCAACTAAACAATGGGACACACTTCTCATTCATATTATTACTCAAAAATTAGATGCTAAGACATATCGTGAATGGGAAGAGTCTAAAGGTCGTTTGGAGAAAGATACACCTATTACGTTCGATATATTTTTGATGTTTTTAAAAAATCGAGCCGATTTAATCGAAACACTAGAAATGTCTGATTCTGGTGCTACTAACCGTTTAAATTCTTCTATAAAATATGCTCCAAAAGTTAGGGCAATGGTTTCAGTGCGGGATACCGGTAATAAAAACGGTTCGGCCTTTTCCGCCAAACTGTGTCCTAAATGTAAGGGTGACCATAAGTTAAGCAGTTGTCCTCAGTTTCTTGGATTAAGTAACGATGTGCGTCTACAGTTACTGCCAGAGTATAAAGTATGTTTCAATTGTCTTAATTCAGGACATTATGCAAATCACTGCAAAAAGCCAGGATGCAAAATATGCCACCGAAAGCATAACACTCTCGTGCACGTCGCAGATTACCAGTCAAAACCAATTACAGATATTAATACATCTAACACGAGTAGTGGTAATAATAAGCCCGTTATGCAAGGTCATTTCGAACAAACAAACAGTTCGACAGGCTCACAGTTGTCATCCAATTCTAACGCACATCTGTCATTATCCGCAAAGGTAGGCACTGCATCGTGTAGTGAACAAGGCGACGTATTGTTATCGACGGCATTAATTAAAGTTATAGGTAAGAATGGTTGTCCATATATTGCTCGTGCTATTCTTGATAGTGGCAGTAACGCTTGTTTAATAACTGAAGAGTTATATCAAAGGCTAGGTTTGCCCGCTCAAAATGTAAATCAGTCGGTAGTCGGTATTAATAATGCTTCGGCACACATCAAGAAGATTTGTAAGGTATCGATAAAATCATTGAATGATAACTTCTCTAGTAATCTTCATTGTTTTGTCCTACCATCAATAACCCAAAATGTACCTACTAGATATGTTAATTTGTCAAACTTAAAAATTCCATCTAATATTTCTCTGGCAGATCCTAATTTTCACTCACCTGCTCCCGTTGACATGCTTATAGGTGCTGATGTCTTTTGGGACTTAATAGGAACGCAGAGATTAAAATTAGGGGACGGTCAGCCGATTCTTTGTGAAACTAGCTTAGGATGGTTAGTATCAGGTCCGATAGATTATAGATATGTAAAGAAAGGGGTTAACTTTATTAAATGTAATTTTACAAGAATATTTCAAGATGAGGCTAGTAAAGATTTAGATGAAGATATACAAAAACAATTAGTACGCTTCTGGCACCTCGAAGAGGTAAGCCCTGCGTCTCTTTATTCAAACGAAGAAAAATTATGCGAAGAACACTTTTTAAAAAACACCACGCGACTGGCAAATGGTCGATTTTGCGTGAGGATACCCTTAAAACATAATCCTGACGTATTAGGTGATTCTTGGCCACGAGCTAAAAAGTGTTTACTATCGCTAGAGCGCAGGTTAGCAGGTCAATCTCAGGTCTATGAAATGTATAAAGAATTTATGTCAGAGTATGAAAGTCTGGGTCATATGGAGAAATGTGAGAATGATAATTTACCACGTAAGATGCATTTTATACCACATCACGGTGTGCTTCGGGAAAGTAGTACTACTACTAAATTAAGAGTCGTTTTCAATGCTAGCAGTCCGACTTCTTCGGGTGTTTCCTTGAATAATATACAGATGGTAGGTCCCGTGGTACAGGACGACCTTTTGTCCATTCTTTTACGCTTTCGGCTACACAAATACGTTCTCACAGCTGATGTTGAGAAAATGTACCGGCAAATAGTCATTCATCCCGATGACCGCTATTTGCAACAAATTGTCTGGCGTGATAACCCTTCAGAACAGCTTCAAGCTTATCAACTTAACACCGTGACTTACGGCACCTCTAGTGCTCCCTTTTTGGCAACTAGGTGCCTCCAACAATTAGGCTTAGAGTGTACCGATGACAAGGTTGCTCAAGTGATCATTCACATGATTTTTACGTTGATGACTTGCTAACGGGAGGGGATGATATTAACGAGGTTACAGATTTGCGCCGTAAAGTGACTTCCACACTTGCATCAGCTCATATGGTTTTGCGAAAGTGGAAGTCGAATGAATCTCAACTGGTTAGTGAAAATGATATTTCTCCGCTTGATTTGAATATTGGTGGCTTTGAACCGACTAAAACTTTAGGCCTTGGTTGGCAATCACATACTGACCAACTTTGTTTCCCTATAGGAGGGCTATTCTCAGGTAGAACAAAGCGTGATATGTTATCTGTGATTTCTCAGATTTTTGATCCACTAGGACTTCTATCTCCCTGTGTAATTAAGATGAAAATGCTTCTTCAACAGTTGTGGCTGCTCAAGCTGTCATGGGATGAGCAGTTGACGCCAGAAATCAGCAAGATGTGGGCTGAGATAATAGTCGATTTACCTAAATTAAATACTCTACGTATTCCACGTCGTGTTATTTGTGACTCGCCTAGTTTGTTTGAATTTCATATTTTCTCGGACGCTTCTGAGCGAGCATATGGCGCCTGTTTATATGTGCGTAGTGTTAATGATCAGGGTGAGGTTTTAATTCAATTATTGATGGCGAAAAGTCGTGTCGCGCCGCTTAAACCTATAACAATCCCAAGACTGGAACTTTGTGGTGCACTTGTTGGAGCTCGCCTTTACCAAAAGGTTGTAGCATCGCTGAGACAACAGGCTAAGCGCACTTTCTTTTGGACAGATTCGTCCATCGTGTTAGGATGGTTAAAGGTGTTACCTAGCAAGCTACAACCCTTTGTCAGAAATAGGGTTGCTGAAATATTAGAGAAGACTGGAAATTGCGAGTGGAGGCATGTCCCAACAGAGTGTAATCCGGCCGATCATATTTCTCGCGGTGTGAGTTGTAAGGATATTTCATCCATGAGTAAGTGGTGGTCAGGACCTGAATTTTTAAAGAAAGAGGTCTCTCACTGGCCTGCAAATTTCTTAAGTATTAATCACGAGTTGCCTGAGATTAAATCGTCAAATGTTATCCTCCACGGAATACTTCATTCTAGCAACAATGAAGATTTAGGTGGGAATAAATTAATTGAATTTAAACGCTTTTCTAAATATACTAGATTAAATCGGACCGTTGCTTATGTGCTGCGTTTTATTAATAATTGTAGAAAGCAATCCGTTCACGGTCCTCTAAGCAATCAAGAGTTGCAAACCGCACTGAATGTTATTATAAGAATATCCCAGAGTGAATCATTTGAGGAATACACCATGTTAATTAAAAATAAAAGTTTACCCACTAAAAGTCCGTTGCATAAATTTAATGTATTTCTCGATGATAATAAAATAATGCGTGTTGGAGGGCGTCTTGAAAATTCCGATTACTGTTATGAGAAAAAACATCCCATACTTATACAGTCCACTCATTATTTTACCAAATTGCTCTTCAATTATGAGCACATAAGGTTAATGCACGCGGGACCACAGCTAATGTTGGCCACTATAAGAGAGATGTACTGGCCGATGAGAGGTCGTAATTTGGCCAGATCTTGTTATCGACAATGTGTAAGATGTAATAGAATGAAAGGAAAAACCATCTCTCCAATAATGGGCAACCTACCACACCAACGCATCCTTTCTGGTTTTCCATTTCAAAATATTGGACTAGACTATGCGGGACCAATTCAATCTGTTTCTCGCCATGGCCGTGGTTGTAAAATTGTAAAGGTGTATATAGCTATTTTATTTGCTTCGCGACTAAGTCAATTCATCTTGAATTAGTGGGTGATTTAACTAGCAATACCTTCATATTAGCTTTGCGCAGATTTATGTCTAGAAGAGGGAAACCTCTTAATATTTATTCGGATAATGGTACCTCCTTTGTAGGCGCATACAATGACATTTCAAAATTTATTAGGACGTGTTGTAATTCTTTATCTGAGGTAATGGCAAATGAAGGAATTAATTTCCATTTCATACCGCCTTATTCTCCCCATTTTGCTGGGCTTGCGGAGGCTGGTGTCAAATGCATTAAATATCATTTAGTTAGAGTGCTGGGCAATTGTAATGTGACTTACGAGGAACTAAATACCACATTAATACAAATTGAGGCTATACTTAACTCCAGACCACTCACACCTTTGTCAACGAATCCTGAAGACTTGCTACCACTAACGCCCGGTCATTTTTTGATTGGACGCCCCTTGACTTCCTTGCCGACACCAGACTATAAAGATCATTCCGTAAGCTCTTTAACCCGATTTCAACGAATAGAACAATTACGTCAACATTTTTGGGCTAGATGGAGCAAGGAATATATATCAGAGCTTCAACTGCGGATGAAATGGCGTTCCTGTAAAGGCTCTTTGAAGTTAAATTCACTGGTACTCCTAAAAGAGGAGAATTCACCGCCATTAAAGTGGAAGATGGGTCGCATCGTCGCAGTCCATCCAGGCTCGGACGGCGTATCAAGGGTGGCGGATATCAAAATATCGACTGGTATAGTTCGCCGATCATTTAGCAAAATTTGTCCGCTTCCTGAACCTGAAGAATCTGGTTGAAAGGTAGACTTTCAACGCCGGGGGGCATGTTGAAGCGCCTGTCAAATTATATTAGCAGTTCTCATGCCAATATTAGTCCGTAAGCTGTGTAGGTATGTTTAAAAAAATGTTGTACCTGTCGTCGTTGTAAAATTTAGAGATCAAGTAAAGGTCGATTGAGCAAATTACTGCATTTTACTATTAAAAAGAGATCAAATTCCTATTCACAAGTAAAAAAACTTATTATACTTATATACTACCTCACACCAACCTATAAATTGCCAACACTAGGGCTGTACTTATTATTGCAACTAATGGGGTTGTTATAAACTAATTTGCTTAATTCCGCGTGAAGAAAGAAAATGATGTGTCCTGCCCAGTAATTTTCTTTGCTTAACATTATTTAAAATTATTTAAAAGAGCTTAATGTGATTTATCAACTTGCAGTCTCTGACGGTTATTTAAAGAATATCATTGACATTGTAATAAAAAAGGAACAAAAACTTGGCGTACGCAATTCTCTGTACGCGGTTAAACCTCAAAGTGATCGTCGATATGTTGGCAGCTTGACCGACTTAGGTTCTATATCTGAAAAAATAGCTAATACTCTTCGATAGAGTGGCGTGTACGTGGCATTCAAAACAAACAATTCACTTGGGAATATCTGTAATTATAAAGATAAGTTAGATATTCGTCTAAAGTGTGGTGTTTATAAACTTGTTTGTGACGAATGCCAAGCCATTTACGTGGGTCAGACTGGTCGCAACTTCGAAACACGTTATAAAGAGCATTTAGCCGCGTACAGGAATTGTAACCCCGATAAATCACATTTTGCTAAACATTTCTTAGACACTGGACACAGCTTAGATAAGTATGCTGGAACAGTTAGAGATATTAAAAAATAATAACGGTAACATTGTACTGCTAAATGAACAAACAAATGTTTCCAACTTGCCTCTCTTAAACATGTTTAAGCCTGCTCCTTGATGATATATAGCTTCGCAACATGGTCGTTTGTCACCCTCACGGTGCAGTGGTCAGCGTTTGGTTGCGTGGTAGTAGGGTAGGCGGACGTTTCGTAGTAGTTTGTTGTTAACTTCACACCAAATATCGGCGTATGTCAGGCGGTCGTTACGTAATTGGAGCGCGGTTGCGTCAGCAAGTAGTATAAATAGCAGTAGTTTCGGCTCACCGCTCACTTAGCGGCCAGCCTCCGCAGAGTCTACTTCACCTGAGGATGTCTCGTGTAGAGGCGAAACACGTGTCGTATTTCCGAGAGTGGTGTGTCGTGCCTAGTGTGGTGGTGCTGGGGGTGGGAGTGCTGGGATTAACGGTGACGGGTATAGTGCGCGCGATTGAGGGAGGATGGGAGGTCCCCTTAAAACTGGGCAGTACACATCATTTTCTTTCTTCACGCGGAATTAAGCAAATTAATAACAACCCAACAACGTGGTCCTTCACTGCTGGCCGTATGAGGAAGCTCAAGGTCGCTCAGCGAGCTATGGAGAGGGCTATGCTCGGAGTTTCTCTGCGTGATAAACTTAGGAATGAGGATATCCGCAGTAGAACCAGAGTAACCGACATAGCCCAACGGATTAGTAAGCTGAAGTGGCAGTGGGCCGGCCATATAGCTCGAAGAACCGACAACCGATGGGGAAGAAAGGTTCTCGAGTGGCAGCCTCGTACCGGTAGGCGAAGTGTAGGGCGTCCCCCCACGAGATGGAGTGACGACCTGGTAAGACATGCAGGAAGTCGATGGATGCAGGTGGCTCAGGACCGTGCTTTGTGGCATTCTTTGGGGGAGGCCTATGTTCAGCAGTGGACTTGTGAAGGGCTGTAATGATGATGATGATGATGATGATGATGATGATGATGAATAACAACCCCATTATAATGGATTTCCGCAAAGTAACGCCTGATTCTATCAATTATTCTTGCAACTGTTTGGTAGGCAGGCGCACTGGTGACTGCTGTGAACATGTCATGTATATTTTTTGGTTTTTATCTTGGGCACGGCATCGAGATGAGGTTGAACCACCTGCATCTTTTTTATATGAAATATTTATTTCAAGTGATGCCGTTGAACGTGACGATTATTAAGATTAATGCAAATTATTAATGTAATGGTGGTTTTTTCCATAGTTGCTTCGTATGGCGGAAGGCTTGTGCCAACGCCAGTTTTTGTGGTATTTTATAGAAAGTTGCTTCTGCCCATGTCCTAGTATTTTTATTTCACTCTGTCAACTTTTACGATAGCCTATGGGACAAGATGGTACGGCCCATGTAATATTTTATACTAGATGTTTTATTTAGGGGAGGCCTATGTTCAGCATTGTTCTGTTGTAATGATGATGAATAATGATCAGTAAAAAATTTAATTTTTGATGCTTACTTAGCCTATTTCTATTTTACTGTGTGCCTTATTGAAGTGAAAACTTCTTTAGCGGCGTTGTGCACTTTTTTTGTAATGGGGAAAAAATGTTAAACTCGCGTCAGGTCACGTGTCCTGATCGAAAATTCGTAAGACGGACGGAGAGTAGACAGCCGGCGCGGCGTAGTAGTATTATTCAGTTTAGGTTAGGTTTAATTAATTTTCATTTATTAATTAATATAATTTTATTATTAAGATTAGGTTTCGATCGAGTCTACTGTACTGCTTGACGAAATTATTAATATACTTAGATACATATGTACTTACACATTATAGATGTAATATTTGTAATATGTTTATACTTTATAGCATTAACCTATATTTTCATAACATCACAATAAGCACATGTGCGGTGTAGGTTTACCAAACAAATAATTTCGAATGAAAATAAATGAAATAAGATAATAATAAATAATCTCCGCCATACCAAAATATCAAAAATGCACAACGTTAATATTCAAGTTTTCACTTCTGCCGGCACTGTGAAGATACTGCTGCCCGTCTACTATTTTCTGTTATATTATGTTATATGTGTAATTTACAAGTAAAAGCCGGGCAAAGTTGAATTTATTGCTCTGGCAACTTTTCTTATTTCTTTTAATTGACAATCTCCTTTTGATTTCTAATAATATCATACACGGGCAAATATCTCTAGATATGCTTTGATTATGTTTCAGAAATATACTTGTGAATCAATCAATACTTAAACAAAGGTCCTACACCACACTTGTCTCTCTGGGCTATTTTAAAGACTACGAAATTATGATTTTCGTATTTAATATCATAAATATATAATTACTAAGTCATTTTGGTTTGAATGGTGCTTGAGGTGTATACTTGCTAATCAACCAATACGTATTAAAGCAATGTCCTGACACTACATCTGTTTGTCTGTGCTACTTTTAACACTTTCTCTGTACTGTTTGCAGGCACAATAGTAATAAATTAGCATTGACCCACACGTGGGTCACGGGACAGTAAAGTAACGATTTTGAAAGTAATGATGATTTTACAATCATAAATTCAGTAACAATTCTGTGTTTTTCATTTGTTATAGAATAAGGGTGACAAGCGAACACACTGCTCACCTGAATTCTGTGGCCCATAAACATCTACATCTATCCTCGAATAAGAATCAAATTGCAGATGCGTTGTCACACCTGACAAATAAGATGGAATACCTCGTATCCAGTAAAAAGAGTGTCGAGTTTTCTACACTTACCAAAATAAATTATCAATAATCATTTACCATATTAAACATCTATTCAAAAATCCATTTCGTAGTTTTTGCGTGAAAGGGTAACAAACATCCATACATCCTCAGAAACTTTCACGCTTATAATATTAGTAGAATTAAAACCCTAGTGATATTTTTGGACCAAAGTTGACTATGTGGACAAGATAATTATGTACGAATACTTTCGGAGATAATAAACAACTGTGAAATTTAAAGACCAGAACCTTCTATAAAACGAGAGGAGGCCTGTGCTCAGCAGTGGGACGTATATATTTTTAGTATCTTTTTTTAATGTTACCGCCAGTCTACGATTTTCACTCTTATCGTGGGAACAATTTAAATACATAAATTTCAAAACAACAAGCTAAATATTCAGACTCAAAACAAAAGATCGTACAAATGCTTGTTCCGCACGGGATTCGAACTAGCAGCCTTCAGCGTCACGGAGGCGTCTATAGACTGTAACTATTCATTTCGCAGGTCAAATTTAACGGCACAACTGTACGCACTTGTGCCGCAAAATTTCTTAAAAACTCTTTCTAAATCCTAACCTATCTGAATAATAATTTATGCAGGTGTTGGCGGGAGGGTATGATGTGGTGAGATACGGGCTGTAATTTATACAACCACAAACTGTGGTGTAGCATGGGTTGCTGCTACCCAGAGTCGCCAAAGCCGCAACTGGCTACCCTGCCCCATCCCCATCTTTATCAGATAATTTAAATAAAATATATTTTCTTAGGCTTAAGAAAAAGATTCACCATTCAAATGTGTTAAATCGACAAGAGAAACAGAGTTTGATAGCCGCCTATATCAATGACTATGTATTTGCAATTTCAAGTGCTAATTTACTAACACTAAAAGGATGAACCCTGCGGAGAAACCTGCATGTTCCTGAAATTTAAAAAAATTAGACATCCAAGCATCTGCCATTTCTAATGGTGAGGTACATATTGGTACTGCTCCAAAAGAAGGTGCATTCTACTGAAATTATATTTTTTTTAGAATATAGGTTGCCAACGAGCACATAGTCCATCGATAGTAAGTGGATGTTATGGCCTATAGACATTAATATCTATCCTCGATTAAGTATAAAAATGCGTATACTTTCTCACTTGTCATCCCTGAAAACTAAGATGGAATGCCTCGTATCTAGTTTAAAAGGGTCTCCGGGTCTCTACACTCACCAAAGAAACACAGCAGGATAAAACTGAACCGAAAAATAAAACTGCAAGGCACCGGTAAAAACTAAAACTGGAAACTAAAACTACATTTCTTGTGTTTTTCCTCAACCTGAAATTGTATTTATTATAAATATATAAACTATACAAAGACTAAGAGGCCACTTGTAACAGCTATAATTCAAGAATTAATAAATTGGGAGAGAAACATTACGTTTGCTGCATTGAATACACCTTTCATGAATCATGATGTTTCCCTCTCGTATATTGCGAGATCCTTACAAACGTGACAGCTGGCCGCACCCTCAAAGTGTTTTATTATATCTTACATCGACATTTTTTTACAATACAATATATAAATTTATACGTTGTTCAATCTTAGTTCATCCGAAAATGGACTGTGTGGCCGTTGGTCGCCCATATTTCTATATAAAAAAGTGTTCCGTATTTGATGTCTTTATTTTCTTTTCATTAATGGTTCGGTATAATTTTATAACTAGAAATAGTACAATTTGAAAGGAAAGCATCTCGTCTTACGTATAACATTTCGAATAAATATTTTTTCTTACTGGCAAGCACTCTTTAACTTTGAAGCGAGCAACCCTTTTTTCAACTACACCCGCAACGACCACTAGTAACGGCAAGTTCCTCGTCAACGCAAGCATTAACGCTTTTGACGGTACCTTGTACGCGCGCGTTCCGTTACCAGCAATAGATAAGATCTCATTTCCCTGCTCCATCGAATACTAAGGCAGCTTTCCATACCTGACCTGTGGATAAAAGAACAATAGTGGACACATTCGGCCAGAAGATACATCACATCGGGCCGGTAAACGTTGGGCAGCTCAGAAATTACCCAGGTGAGTGTTTGCCAGGTCTTATGTACATAACATAATTGTTTTTGGACCTTGCGAGCCAAATCTTTCCTTTCAAATCGTGCTGTCTTAGTAAGAGTGTTATCTTTAGTTTCACACACACTTTAAATTTTAAAATTTAACGTACATACGTACTTTCACCGACGTGTCGTATAGGCCATCTTTGCAACGCAAAATGCCGGATCCAGCACGAGTTGAAGAATTTATGTGTGATGTTTCATGCGAGCAGGACATGTTCGAACGCGATATTATTTTAGATGATTTAAAAAGAACATTACAGTTCGCAACGACCGATGAACAAAAGTTCCGTTCGCGAACTAAAGATCTTACGGCACAACAAAGAAAGTTTAGTAAATTACAAACTAAAATAGAAAAATGTCTAATAAAGACAAAAATGTTCAACAAAGATGAACAAATTAAAATTCGTAACGATTTTGATGACGCATACTACGCTATTGTCACGCATCTGAGCAAATTAAAACAAGATGACGAACAAGTCAGGCGTATGAGTAGGTCTTTTAACTCCGAATCGTTTGCACAATCCCACAATCCAAAATTGTCTAAAATTCCCTTGCCCAGCTTCTCGGGTAATAGTACTGACTGGAATTCATTTTATGACTTATATATTTCACTCGTACATAACAATAATGCCTACACGGATGCGGAGAAATTCAGATATTTACTCCTTACTTTAAAAAATGAACCTTATAATTTAATTAAATCAATTCCCATTACCGACGCGAACTATTCTGTAGCCTTACAGGTATTAATTTCGCGTTATGAGAACAAAAGAATTATAGCTTCCACTCATCTCGACAGAATTCTCGATGTTGAACCTTGTTCAGAAAAATCAACAATCAGCTTACGTAATTTACTAAACATTTACCAAGAAAACATTAAAGCACTTGAAGTCATGAAATTTCCTACAAACGAATGGAGTTTTATCTTATTAACGATTTTACTGCGAAAAATTCCTTCATCTATCCGCAAACGTTTTGAGTTATCATTAAAATCACCATCAGAAATTCCTGATATCAACACACTAATATCCTTTTTGGAGCGGGAGTTGTCCGCAAGCGAAATTTCTCACCCTAATTTCGGTCAAATTACTAAACACGAGGGTCAATCAAAATCAAACGCACCATCAAGCAGCGGCGGTAGCCGCACGACGGCATCTCAGGGCGCACGCCGTATATTTATAGGAAACAACACATCACAGCCTGTTTCAGAGTCTGCATATAATATTCCAAACAAATTTCCGAGTGTTAAATATTTCCATTGTATATGCTGCGACGCCCAACATACACTAACTAAATGTCCGACGTTTTTAAACCTATCACCCAAGGAGCGCTATACATTTATTAGTGGTAAAAACGTTTGCTTTAATTGTTTACACGTTGGACACGATGTTAAGCAATGCAGATCAAATTTTATGTGTCGGACGTGCAACAAACATCATCATACGCTAATTCATTTCGATAATCAATCTTATGTAGCTGCTACCGAGACAGCTGATCCGCATGACAGCTCCGCTTCACTCCCTCCTACAGCGTACGATCCCGCCACTTCGAGCGATTCTCAGCTGGTTATGACGTCGATACATCACACGACTCGCGACGCTAGCGCGCAATCTAGTTCTGCTCCGTCAGTGCGAACGAGTACAGTGTTACTGTCAACAGCGCTCATCGATGTTTACGTAAATAATCATAAGCGATCGACCGTGCGTTGTCTCATAGATTCGGGAAGCCAGGTTTCCTTTATTAGTGAGGCGTGCGTACAACGTTTGGGCTTAGCGAGAAAACATGTCAATATTCCTCCTGTTTACGGAATCAATGAAAACAAACCGGTTTATCCAAAGGGTTTAGTTTCGTGCTATATTACACCAAAAAATAAAACACAACCTTCGGTACAAATCGAAGCCTTAATCTTACCGAAGCTTATTACTACACAAATGCCCTCTTGTCAATTACCTTATAAGGAATGGTCCCACATTAAAAATTTGACATTGGCTGATCCCGATTTCTTCACACCACAACCCGTAGAAATGTTACTTGGAGCGGACATACTTCCCCAAATTCTATTAAACAATACGGTGACTGGGCCTCCTGGTACACCCATAGCAATAAATAGTATTTTTGGATATTTACTGCTAGGCAAGTTAGATTTTAATATTCATTCACCCGTTTCATTCCCAGTTCAAGTGTTTTACAGCTCGGTTAACGATGAGTTTGATCTTCAACGCTTTTGGGAAATAGAATCAATTACAGAACAAAGGTCTCTCACTCCCGACGAAGTTTTGTGTGAGACAATTTTCGAAAACACGCATACGCGTAATGATACAGGACGATATGTAGTCGCTCTGCCTTTCAAGCCTGACGCCTTGCCCCTTGGTGAGTCACGTGACATTGCTATCGCTCGATTTCGCAGATTAGAATACAAGCTTGAACGCAATCCGCCACTGAAATATAGTTATCATGCATGCCTCCAGGAGTACTTGGACCTTGATCACATGGAACCTTGTGATGGCCTTTCACCTCAATCTGGTGGCGTCTATTATATTCCGCACCACTGCGTGGTGAAGGAATCTAGCGAAACAACAAAAATGCGAGTGGTCTACGATGCAGGTTGTAAGACTACCCATGGGAACTCCCTGAATGATGTTTTGTTTACAGGACCCAAACTCCATCTGGATATAGTCGACGTTCTACTGAAGTTTCGAATTCATTCTATTGCCTTCACAGCTGACATTAAACAGATGTACCGCAACATTTTAGTCCGTGACACAGATAGGGATTTTCAGCGTATCGTATGGCGCACTTCTCCTGACGAACCTATACGTGACTATCGCCTTCGTACTGTAACTTTCGGAGTTAGTTCCTCACCTTACCTCGCACTTCGTACAATGCGACAACTTGCGCTTGATGAAGCCACTCGTTTCCCACGTGCTTCTCAAGTCATAATAGGTGACATATTCGTAGATGATATAGTGTCAGGCGACAATACGGAGGCAGAAGCTCTTGCTCTACAACAGGAGTTAATAAGCATATGTCAGGCTGCCGGCTTTACTCTTCACAAGTGGCACAGTAACTCGCCTGCGTTACTCGCTGCGGTTCAGCCCACAAGTTCTCATGGTGAGCGGCACCATTACGTACCTTTTGCGGAGATGGAAAATGACATGAAAACTAAAGTACTTGGTCTTCAGTGGAACTCAAATTCAGATTCATTTACTTTCAGTGTTCAAATTACCTCTAACAAATGTACTAAGCGTTCGATTCTTTCAGAAATTGCTAGAATTTATGACCCACTTGGCCTTTTATCGCCAGTCACCATTTTTGCTAAGCATTTAATCCAGTTGTTGTGGATAGCACGTGTAGATTGGGACGAACACCCACCCCAAGATATAATAAATTCATGGGCCAGTTTTACTAACGAGCTTCCACTCTTATCGAAAGTTACTTTTCCGCGACACGTATTTACCCACACTCATTCTGTACAACTTCATGGGTTCTCAGATGCATCCGAGAAAGCGTATGCCGCATGCGTCTATCTTCGCGTGCGGGGAGACATGGGTGCAGTGGATACTTACCTTCTTTTAGCTAAAACACGCGTGGCGCCTACTAAACGTATGTCCATACCGCGCCTAGAGCTCATGGCGGCCCTATTATTATCTAGATTAATGAAAGCTACCTTAAATATTTATGGGAATTGCATACCTCGCGATCAGATATACGGATGGTCTGACTCTTCTGTAGTACTAGCGTGGTTGCGTTCTTCGCCACATGAGTGGAAAACCTTTGTTTCCAATCGCATAACAGAAATTATAAGTAATATTCCGTATTGCCGTTGGCGGCATGTTCCGTCTGCAGACAATCCGGCAGACGCGGCTTCACGCGGAATGCTTCCCGCCAATTTTTTACATCACAGCATATGGTTCCGCGGTCCTCACTTCTTAAAAAAGGATGAGGCTACTTGGCCTGTTTTCAAAGCTACTCAGACACAAGAAGAAAAACGTAACATTGCAATTGTTTCCAATCCATGCACTTCTTCTTCCACCAACGACGACGTAGAAATTATATCACGTTATTCATCCCTGGGTAAACTGGTACGTGTCACTGCTTTATTATTCCGTTTCTATAAAAAATGTAAGAAGGTTCAAACCCCTCTTTCTAAACATATTTCCGTAACCGAGTTCAATTTTACTTTGAATCGACTCATATTTCTTGTACAACAATCCGTTTTTCGTGATGACATTTACAACCTTTCTAAGGGAAAACTCCCATCAAATCAATTAAGACGCTTAAATCCCTTTATTGACTCAAACAATTTTGTTCGCGTAGGTGGGAGGATACATAAGTCCCTTTTACCATATGAATCAAAACACCAATTAATCTTACCTAAAAAACATCCGTTATCGATTCTAATTATTAATTACACTCACGTATCTCACTTGCATGCCGGTGCGCAAAGTACACAATACATACTTCTACAAAAATATTGGATCTTATCCGGGCGTGACGTCATACGGCAATGTATTCATCGCTGTGTCCGTTGTTTTCGAGCATGTCCCGTGCGCCAGCAGCCCAGCATGGGTCCATTGCCTGCCTCACGTTTGCGACCCGAACGACCCTTTCTTAAAACCGCCGTTGATTTCGCTGGTCCTTTTTACGTTCGAGCTAACAAAGTGCGAAATGCAAAAATAGTAAAATGTTACGTCTGTGTATTTGTATGTATGTGCGTTAAGGCCATACACCTCGAAATAGTTTCGGAACTTACAACAGAGGGTTTCTTAGCGGCACTACGTCGCTTCACGTCTCGCCGAGGTTTATGCAAGGATATTTATTCCGATTGCGGTAAGAATTTCATCGGCTGTGACAGGTACCTAAAGGACTTGTATGCCTTCCTACGGAATGACACTGTACAAGGCGCGCTCCAGAATAAGACTCTGGAAGAAGGAATAACATGGCATTTTCAGCCACCGTATGCAAGTCATTTTGGTGGCCTCTTTGAAGCGGGCGTCAAAAGTTTTAAACACCATTTTCATCGGGTAGTAGGTCCTCGTATCCTAACCTATGATGAGATGCATACCCTACTATGTCAAATAGAGGCAGTGCTAAACTCGCGTCCGCTATGCATATTGAGCTCCGATGCGCAGGATCCCCTCCCTCTAACTCCGTCTCACTTTCTGATAGGTGAACCGTTAACAGCTATCCCCGACGTTTCACTTGTGGATGAAAATCCGGGTAGATTATTCAGGTGGCGTTTGATACAACAATCGGTTCAACATTTCTGGAAAAAGTGGAGCTTAGAGTATTTGCATGAAATTCAACAACGTGGCAAATGGTTCACCAATCGTGGAAATCCGGTCCGTGAAGGCATGATTGTGGTAGTATGCGATGATAACCTTCCACCTTTACAATGGCGACTTGCGCGTGTACACCATCTGCATCCAGGTTCTGATGGGATTACGCGTGTTGTAACTCTCCAAATTGGGAAAACATATTTGAAGCGACCAGTTAATAAAATTTGTCCACTTCCTATAGAATAATAAACGTAAATAATGATTCATATTCCTTATTTTACTTTCTTTAGAAATAACTTAAATATTTATCCGTAATTTTAAGATATAGTTTGATACTTACTAGGTTTAACTTTATTTATACTCCTTACATTTTTTTTATCAAGGGCTAGTTTGTATTACAGATTTGTTTAGATTTAGTTAAAAGATACTGCGTACTTTTAAGGTGAGCGGCATGTTCCGTATTTGATGTCTTTATTTTCTTTTCATTAATGGTTCGGTATAATTTTATAACTAGAAATAGTACAATTTGAAAGGAAAGCATCTCGTCTTACGTATAACATTTCGAATAAATATTTTTTCTTACTGGCAAGCACTCTTTAACTTTGAAGCGAGCAACCCTTTTTTCAACTACACCCGCAACGACCACTAGTAACGGCAAGTTCCTCGTCAACGCAAGCATTAACGCTTTTGACGGTACCTTGTACGCGCGCGTTCCGTTACCAGCAATAGATAAGATCTCATTTCCCTGCTCCATCGAATACTAAGGCAGCTTTCCATACCTGACCTGTGGATAAAAGAACAATAGTGGACACATTCGGCCAGAAGATACATCACATCGGGCCGGTAAACGTTGGGCAGCTCAGAAATTACCCAGGTGAGTGTTTGCCAGGTCTTATGTACATAACAAAAAGTGAACAGTAAATTATAGTTATGAAGTAGATTATACAGATGGCCGCTTTATTTAGCAGACGTATTAGTTTGTATATTATTATAGATATTTTAAAGTGGGGTCCTTCACTGCTGCCCGTATGGATGAAGTAATTCGTTTTTTTTTTTAATAGACATCTACATCAATCCTCGTTTGCGAATAAAATGCAGGTACGTTGTCACTCCTGAGTACTAAGATGGACTGCCTCGTGTCCAGTGAAAAGGGTATCTGGTTCTATACACTCACAATAAGAAACACAGTAGCATTAAGCTGCTATTTTACGCTGGTATTCTATGAGAGCCTGTTCCATCCCCAGTCAAGCCGACCCATTAATACTAATATCATAATATAGCTGCGGCATGGTTCTACCACGTAAAATCTACAAGGGTCTCAGGACCATGTTTGGGGGCATTCTTTGTTGGAGGCTTATGCTCAGCTGCTGAACTGATTGGCTGAAATGACGTTTATGATGAATGTGGTGAATGATAGTAGGTGTTAGTGCGCTTTTACTGCTAGAAGTTTATGTCGATTGGTACCACACTCTATTTCCAGCGTCATACTGTAATTCTTCTACGTTGACTTCAAAGTGAAAAGGTAGAGCGTCAGAATAATTTAATGCCGTAAACAATTTCACCTTAATCTATATTGATAATTGATAATAATATAGCTGCAACATTGCTCTACCACTAGTATTAATTTTTTTTAATTCTCGATTTAATTTTTTTTTTTTGTTAATGGTTAATCTTGTAGTCTAAGTAACTTACTACTATTTGGTATCTGCGTACGCCTTCAGGGATTACAGATTTGAAGCTATGTTTATATGTATTTATTAGATGGTAGAACTCACTTCCTGCCAAGGAATCAATTCGAGTTAGTATCTGTTTTAATATATCATAGCAGTGCTGACACTGCTGAGTTGCGATCTAAAAAGTAACGAAAGACAGAATATACATATGTAGGTCTAGTGATCCGCTCCGGCACACGTTATTACTATATGGTGTAATTATTTATATTATAATCTAAACAATTTAGGGACCCATTCAAACACGCACATAAAAAATTATCAAAATCGGTCATGCTGTTTCTGAGTTTTAGCGAGACTAACGGACAGCAATTGATTTTTATGTATAGATATAACACATTCCATCTTGGTCCTCAGCGATAGCAACGCATCTGTAACCCTCTTTGTTTAAAGTTATATGCACATGCAAATGGACTGTATAGCCCACTCAACGAAGACCAAAAACTGCCAAATAGGGGAAATAATTCGTGTAAAAGCGATTTTTGGCATAGTTGTAGGGAATGGTGTCTTAAACAACATACTCAAAGTACTGATGAATGGGGGTGAAGCTAACGGGTAGGGGGGGGTGTAAAGGTCCCTTTTTTAAGTTTTTCTTAAATAACTCGTAAACGGTGGCTCATAGCAAAAAAATTTCTTCTACTCAAGTAATCTAAATAAAATTTTATACAAAAAAGATTCTATACACTTTTTCGCTGGGATCAATATTTAACGAGATATTAAAGAAGAAAAGTTAATTATGATCAATTCTCGCGATTTAACGTCGTAGTAAAGTGCGCGCCACAGACTGTGCGCGCCGCCAGTGAAGTGGTTGTGTGTACGCCGAGTTTCGCGCCAAAATCGGTCAGAGGTTAAATCGCGTCGCGAGTTGTGATTTTTTTTCTACGTGGCACTACAAAATGTCGGAGAAGTGTTTAATTTGTGATAATGTAGTCGAAATGGACTTGTGTAAAGTCGGAAGTAAAGGGATAAGTGGGATAATAAAGGCAAGCGCGTTAAGAAAAGATGGGAAAGAAACATGTTTAAGGAATAAGATGAGTGGTGTTGTTCACAATACTTGCAGAAGACAATACGTTAGAAGTGACTCAATAAAAAGGTTTTTGAGAGAACAAGCTCTTTCAGAGCAACCATCAACATCACGTGGTGTCTCTTCTTTGCGTTCAGGACAAAGTCAGTTTGATTTTAAAACAAAGTGTTTTTTTTGCACAGAAGAGCATGACGAGGAGGCGGAGAGAAAAAAACCTTATTCTAAGCGTCGAACCATTATCAAAGTTCGTACGACTACGTTTCACAATTCCGTGCTTCTTCGTGGGCAGGAAAGAAACGATGAGTGGGGTAACGACGTAGTAAGACGTATCTGCACTGTTGGGGATCTACATGCAGTAGATGCTATATATCACGTGGATTGTTACAAAAAATTCACCCTTGCCACTCTACCTTCAAAAAGAAAAGCTGGGCGCCCCATTGATGAAGGGATTTCAGAAGCAATGAACGAAATCTACGATTACATTGAAAAAAATGATAACTGTCAATTTTCTATGGACGATTTGTTGGGACAGATTACGGGAGAACCACCAACTGTGAAAACCATCAAAGCCAGAATGAAGGAAAAATATGGGGACCAAATTGTTTTCAGTACAACTCGCACCAAACAAACAGTCGTCTGCTTTCATGCAACTGGTGAAAAAATTTTAAACGACGCGTGGTACACGTCAAGGTGTACTAATGAACAGGCAGAAAATGAAAGAATTGTACGAAAAGCCGCTGAGATTATCTTGAAAGATATTGAATCTATGGCTTACGACAACAGTGCCTATTTTCCTTTAACTAGCTTCTGCAGGGAGGCTGAAGAATTGATACCTCAAACTCTCGCAGTTTTCACAGACTGCCTTGCAAAGAAAAAAAGGTCACAAGAGACTGTGAAAAAAAAAATGACAACTATAGCTCATACACTTATTGCTGCTATTCGCCCTAGATGTTTCATATCCCCTATTTTGTCCAGCATCGCTCTGCTTATATACCGAAAATATGGATCCAAGAATTTGGTGGACCTTCTGTCGAAGTTGGGATTGAGTGCCTCTTATTACGAGGCTCAGCGGCTAGAGCTCTCCACCATCCACCATACGGAAGAGCCTATTCCAATTGGAACTTTTATTCAGTTCGTCTTTGACAATGCTGACTTCAATGTATCCACTCTCGATGGCCGGAATACCTTCCACAGCATGGGAGGTATCAAATGTATTACACCGGCCAACACTCTTCATGCATCCACAAATGTCAAAAGGTTGAATTCTGCTCCTCCCCAGGAAGAAGTGGGCCAGCTGGGAGTTCTGGAGGTGCATACATTAGAGGGTAGGGGAACCAACGCATTACAGCAAATGATCATAGAAGACTTGAGCTTTCTGAAGCCCATCCCTTCTGACATATTCACACCCACTATTCAAGATCTCTTGTGGATGAGTGGTAAGTGGCTCCAGGAGGTGGAACCTACTTTGGAGGTGCCTAACATTCCAGAATGGAAAGGTTTTATGCAATTGACAAGTAAATTAATTAACAAAGAAACAACTTCGGTAACTTTTCTTCCATTTATCAATTCTCCACCAAATGAGTACAGCACTATACGCACAGCCTTACAGTATGCTTTAAAAAAGAGTCAGGAGGTAGGAGTCACCGTTTGTTTCGTAACTTTCGACCAGCCTTTGTATTTAAAGGCCAGGGAAATCAGCTTTGGGAGCATTATGGTGAGACTTGGTGGGTTTCACTTACTGATGTCCTTTTTGGGTTGCATTGGCCACACAATGGCTGGATCAGGACTGAAAGATGTATTATGCCAAATTTTTGCTCCTAATTCAGTTGACAAGATGTTAACAGGACATGCCTACAGCCGAGCCGTTCGAGGACATTTGCTTGTTCAGCTTGTTTTAGCTCATATTATTCTGGATGGAGCCAATGTATCAGAAGAAGAGAAGAAGGACATCTCGACTATGTTGATCAACATGGAAGAATTTACTCCAGATAAAGTTAAAGAGAATGCTTCCTTGATGTCAACTTTGAAAAAATTTCAGTACCATCTCGAGACCCTTAAAGAGAATGGGCCTACCGCTGCTTTGTGGGTGCAGTATTTCAATATGGTTACACTCATGAAGAAGTACATTAATTTTGAGCGTTGTGGTGATTGGGACGGCCACTTGGCGTGTGTACAACAGATAATCCCATTCTTCCATGCAAGTGGACACTTCCAATACGCGAAATGTGCCCATATCTACGTGCAAGACATGATGCAACTGAAGAACAGCCATCCCCAAACGTACAAGGAATTTGCAGAAAAAGGCTTCTTCACCATTAATCGCACAGGCACACCTTGGGCAGGAGTTTGGTCGGATATGGTAATAGAGCAAACTCTCATGCGCTCCATGAAAAGTTCAGGTGGCCTGACGCGAGGAAGAGGAATTACTGATTCTGTATTGGCCAAATGGGTTTGCGGATCACCGGGATGCACCGCCATCTGCACTTCATTGGAGGAGTTCGCCGAAGTGGTTTTTGCTAGTGGAGAACAGCATGTCGATTTCCGGCAGTCACGGCAACAGAGAGATTCACGAGATCGAGCTAAGATTCGGGAATGGTTTAGTGAACATCCCCCATTTCCAAAGTTGAATTCGCTAATATCTCTCTCAACGGGCGTCCTGGGAAATTCCAAAGTAAACTGCCACCAAGCCCTAGATATTGGCACCAAAACGATGCAAAATTTCATTGGCAGAAGATTCAGTGACATGAAGCAGTCTAAAAAGAATGTGGTTTTGTCACTAGCCAGTATGAGTAGTAGCATTAAAATCAATGGTGAGACAGTTACTGTTAACCCTTTAACTATTTTCCAAAGAACTGTCATAGCAAAAAAGAATGACGAAGATGTTGCAGACCTTTTGACTTATGAATTAACCCCATTCCCCATGTCTCTGTTCCACGAGGGTGTGATGCGAAAAGGGAAGAAGTCATCCCTCTACGATGTTTTGCCAGTAGAGAATAACGCAGCTCTCGATCTCAACCAAACCACCAATGTGGTAGATGGTGGTTTCCTACTACACCGTATGAAATGGAAACCGTCCTCCAGCGTTTCTTCGATTTGCCATCAGTACATTACCTACGTACAGAAACATTACGGTACAAATTGTATGGTGGTTTTTGATGGTTACAGTGATGTCAACAGCACAAAACGAGCAGAGCAGAAGCGACGAGGTTTGACTAGAACGTCGGTTGACATTAACTGTAACGAAAATACGATCATCACTGTTCAACAGGAGCATTTCCTTGCCAATGAAAACAATAAAACTAGGCTGATTCAGTTCCTCACCGAGAAAATGACAGCAGCAGGGATTGAAACAACTGTTGCAACAGGAGATGCTGATGGTACTATTGTCAGCTGCGGGTTGGATAAGGCTGCCGTTCATCCAACTGTTGTAATAGTTGGGGAGGATGTCGACTTGATAGTCCTCCTCATGGGATTGGCTCCACCAAATATCAACGTGTTCTTTATGAAACCAGGACGTGGAAAGGTGGAGACCAAATTGTTTTCAGTGCGACAACTTCAACAGCTTGAATTTGCCAAGTCAATTCTCCTTCTCCACAGCTTCTCTGGATGCGACACCACCTCCGCAATCCATGGAAAGAGCAAAGTGGGAATTGCTAAGCTGTTCACGGCTAAACCAGATCTGACCCAAAACATCTCAGACATTTTCAGTGGGCTTTCAACATCACCTGAAAGTATTGAACAGGCTGGCGAGAAACTGTTTCTGGCAATTTACCAAGCGCCTGTCCAGGAACAAAATCTCAATAAATACCGATACTCAGCTTTTTTGAGAGCATCGATGAAGCCGAAATCAGATCTGGCCACTCTTCCTCCTACCAGAGGAGCTTCGAAGCAGCACTCATTGAGAGTGTACTTACAGGTAACATTAATCACAAAAGTTGTCAAATACTGTAATATAAATATATATTTGAGCTAAATACTTACGTTGATCTTATTACTTCTTTTACAGATACAACAATGGCTCGGCAACCCCCTACCACCCACTCAATGGGGCTGGGCCAGAGGGGACGATGGCATCCTAAAGCCGGTGACAACCAATGATCCAGTGGCACCTGAGTCCATTCTCAACACCATATTTTGCCGGTGCACGACTGGGTGTGGGGTGCGATGCGGCTGCCGGAAAGCAGGAATTGCCTGCTCCAGGGTCTGCGGCGTATGCTCCGGCTCATGCACTAACGGAGCCCCCATCGAAAACACCGTCGACGATGATGTTGATGATGATATTTTATATTTAGAAGATAATTAGATTTTTTTTAAACATATTATGTCTTGCCTAATTAAATAAATGTAAGTTTATTTTATTATTATCCATCTTCTTTCCTTTATATCTCATTAAATTTTGATCCCAGCGAAAAAGTGTATAGAATCTTTTTTGTATAAAATTTTATTTAGATTACTTGAGTAGAAGAAATTTTTTTGCTATGAGCCACCGTTTACGAGTTATTTAAGAAAAACTTAAAAAAGGGACCTTTACACCCCCCCCTACCCGTTAGCTTCACCCCCATTCATCAGTACTTTGAGTATGTTGTTTAAGACACCATTCCCTACAACTATGCCAAAAATCGCTTTTACACGAATTATTTCCCCTATTTTTCCTTCATTGAGTGGGCTAGTAAGTTCGTATGTTACTTCAGTTTTATAAAAAATGTTATCATAGATAATATTTTATTTCTCTGACATGTTGAGTTCCTCAAAATGTTTTCTTACACGAAAGCAATTTTACTTGTGCCGAAGGGAGAAGTTTGCTTGCGGACGATAAATTTTAAAACGAGCACTTAGCTGAACCGCGGTAAAGATGAGAGTTTCCTTGTAAAATATATCTACATAACTAGCTGAACCCCGTGACTTTGGAGGTATTTTTCGCGGAACCCTAAAATAAAAGCAGCCCAAATTACTCCTTATAACATCAGCTATCTGTCAGTGTGTATAAATATTGACAAATATAGACATTAATATTTATACGTTACTAACGTCACTCAATTGTTTTGCCTTCCCAGAACCCCTCCACTAACACTTAAACTGTATGGTATAGTATTAAAGTTCAAATTGAATTTTAGTATTATTACGAATCTTTTCTTTGGGAATATAGAAAAGTGTTGTTTTTAGACTTTATCAGGCAATTTTTTTAAATTTTTCTCTCCGTAAGAACCATATTCGTACTTCAAGGAATGTTATAAGAATCAGCGAAATCGGTTCAGCTGCTCTCGAAATTTGCGCTTAGCAACACATTCAGCGGTTTATTTTTATATTATAGATAAATTGTATATTCGCAAACGATAAATATAAGCTAAATTATATTCAAATGATGTTTATATAAATATTACTGACATTTGAAACTTGCACCATTTACATTACGGCCTATCAAAAATCCACTGCTGAACATAGGCCCGCCTCTTACGACACCCACGAGACGATATGAGATAGTGGATATGCTTACACCGCCAGGACATGCTTAAATGTTTACTTAATACTAATCCAGAGACGACCTACTAGTTATACATCAATTTTTTTTTCATTTTATCCAACAATTACATGTATTTCTTAAGTGGAAATCATACTTTGAAAACGAAATAAAAAACTACGTTCATTACTGCCTTCCAGGCTGGTATTAAGTCTAGATGGCAGTGCCATTTGATCGAAGGTTTTGATTTTTCTTGATTTACAAAAAAATGGAAACATTTTAGAACATTATGTAGTATGTACACCAATCATGTTGGTTATGTTGGACTCGCATCGACTTATACAACCAGTGTTCCATATCTGCGGTCCCACCAGCGCTAGCCGCCCCATGGTAGCCAATTCTCGGCTGAAAATTTCTTTATCCCCTTTTTCTCCTTAGGTAAGGCATTCTAGGAACACAAGGCGCGTCTTCCTTGCAAATTCACTCGCAAAAGACCGCCACCCAGAAGCCCGATACGCCAAGTCCACGGGGCCAGGAAAAATGAGTATTCGTAAGCACCAGCTTTTAATTAGAGGGAGAAGCAGCGCTGTCGCCCCAAACCACCAATCCGAAGTAGGTTTGCCAAGCGTACTCGGATTGACCACCTCGAGCGGCGCTTAACTTCGGGCCAGCCATGTGGATTCATCTTCGTTTACCATGGGTGTCCAAGCCACAGTTACTAATCATTATGGAGATAATATCCTCCGAATTTATCGCATATTTTGATAAACCAAGATTTAGATCAAAAAGAAAATGGATGAAGATTTTCATCAAAATCCCAAGCACATTCAGGAATTAGACCGCAGACCTGGATTCTTCTTTTAAAAAAGCAATCATTAGAAATCAAGAATCAGGAAAAAGGCTTCCTTATCTTTTTGTTTTTATTTTTACATAAATTTACTGCAATTTTCAATTTCACAATTACAATTGTCAATAATCGCGGGAACCCGCCATTAATAATTCATGCATATTAACATATTTGATTAAGAATTGTACAGTTTTGCTTTTAGGGAATTATAGGTTTCTTTTTTATATAATAAAATGGTGATAAGCGAGCACACATTGACACTGATATTCTGTGTCTATAAATATCCTACACCGCCTCATGGGAATGTGCCGAGGTTGGTGCGTAAACCTGTATGACCTTCAGCGAATACCGTTTAGTGATTCTGAGTATAAGGTACACAACCCTCGTCGACACAGTCTCAATCTTTACAACGTTGTTAACGAGAGACTTCTGACAATAAATCCGACACCTCTTTGAGACAGATGGTCGCCATTCCGGGGATAGAACAAATTGCCGGATTCGAGGATTTCTTATACAAAAGTCTATTTAAAATAAATTTAGCTTCCTTGTGTAGTTTCTTGCTCCTCTAAATTTCTTATTCCTCTCATAAATTTTCTATTTTCTTACATAAAAATATAATTAAATATGTATACTAGACTTTCCCTGTATCGTGGAGGCAGTTTACATACAAAACATTGCACAAGGACAAACATCCAGACCTAGAATAATAATTCTTAGGCCATACAAATACTTGTTCCGTGTGGAATTCGTAACCGCGACCTTTAGCGCCGCAACTCAGCCCTCCTAAGTCACTGCGCCACGGATCCAAGTGCAAAGTATGTCAGAAGTCTATTTTTTTTCACAGGGGCTTATAATTGAGTTAATTCATCTGAGTAAGACTTTAATTTCTGGCATCTAGTGAAACACAATATACTAATATATTACTCCACTGTCTTGTTTTTTAAACGTAAACCTTTTTTACTGCAATATCCGTGCGAATTAATTAGAACATAAAATGAGTAGTTGAATAGCTATTGTGAGTATAAGTCGATATAACAGCAAGCACGTTGTCATTTTGTAGAGTATGACGCTATGAAAATAAAAAACATCTTAATTAACTAAAATATAAAAGCCTAGTACCATCTTTGGAGGTTTAAGGAGGAATAAGAGTGACAAACGAGCACACCTGATGGTAATCAGGATAAAATCCTGTTCGAAAGAAATGCCGTGGTTGAGCGTGTGAATCTCACAACACAGGCAGTCTCCAAATGGGGCGATGCCAATCTTGTGAGATTCAACGCCTCCAAAACACAAGAGTGTCTTTTTACCGCTAAAAAAAGCCCACTCACCCTGTCTCCTACTTTCCGGAATGTATCCTAGGAGTACACTGACCGCCTTTAGTTGTGAGAGGTTGAATTTTCTTCGAACCTCAACTATGGGTTGTTCATTGAGTCCAGAGTCAATGCAGCTGCAAGAAAACTTGGTGTCCTTGTAAGAGTGCGGCGGTACTTCACGCCGGGTTAGCTTCAAAACTTATATAAAGCGCAAATCTGGTCTTGCATGGAGTACTGCTGTCACATATGGGATGGTGCTGCAAAATGCCACCTGGCAGCGTTGAACTCAGTGGAGAGACGTGCTAAGAAGCTCATCGGTGACCTTGATTTGGTTAAAACTAATCTTATTAGCCTAGAACACAGGTGCAGAATAGCCAGTCTCTCGGTACTTTATAGGATCCATTTCGATGAGTGTGCGCAGTAATTATACTCTTTAATTCCGTCCTCTTATTTCCACCATTGGACAATCAGGCGATCGACGGGTCCTCACCCCTTTAATGTCGATATTCCACGTACAACCAAATGGTTTGCTTCCTCTTTTGTAATGCGTACAGCAAAGGAGTGGAATAATACTCTTTCCTTCCGTATACAATATGGGCGTTTTCATGGCAGAAGTATATAGGCTTTTGTTACACAGTGCGATTTACCATCTAAGGCTGCATCATCACTTACCACCAGGTGGGATTGTGGTCAAGCACTGGCTTATAATAAGTTAAAAAAGTGGATGCTATGACACTACACACATCCATTCTTAATTGCGAACCAAAATATAAATGCATTGTTAGCCCTGAGCGTCGAAAGAATGTCCGTTTTTCGTACGGTTAAAGTTTAAGACGCGAGCTCACCTTGCACTTGATGATTTAAAATACAGATATGATTAACCACTGCCGATTATAGCTCCTGCAGCAGCTCCTCCCCTAAGCTTGCGTATGTATGTGCGTGTGTGTGTGTGTGTGTGCGTGTATGTGTGAGTGTGAGTGTGTGTGTGTGTGTGTGTGTGTGTGTGTGTGTGTGTGTGTGTGTGTGTGTGTGTGGGTGTGAGTGTGCTTGCGTGTGTGTATGTGTGCTTGCGTGTGTGTATGTGTGTCTGGTCACTTGCGCTTGAGTGTTTGTTTAGGTCTTTACAGTGCCGGAAAATTCGGTGACCAAAATAATAGTAGAAATAAGCTGAAGTAGTATTTGAGTTAGGAAAGACACACATGTTTATATAATATGACTACGTGTATTATTGTCACAGTAATGTTCTCCACAATGATAACATACATAGCAATTTCCAGCACTCAGTGGAGACCGTATACAAAATATAGACTCTCTTTTTCCGATATTTATTTTATGGTCTCCGGTGTCATAAATTTTTACTCTTACTGAGATAAATATTTGCAATATACATTTCAAAGTATATTTAAAATGGTAACTGTGTGCATAGCCAAAATAATTCTAAGTATAGAAAATCTATTATTTTTAATATATTTTTTAATGTTGATAACTTTTTTCAATTGAAGTTGTGGTGTTCGTTCAAATCGTCTAACGAAAAAACCAATAAACAATAATAAAACTAAAAGAAAAATGCAAAACTCTGATTGTATAATATTGTTATCTATTCTATTAATAGAAAATAAACAACATTAAAACGAAGTCAGTAATAGAAACGTTCAAAAATAGAAATGCGGCTTCCGAATTAATTAAGAACTTTAAATGAGTCACGAAATGAAAGTCCACCTTTTGTGAGTCCAGTATTCCAATTTGAATTAAGAATAGTTTCATGATTCATTTCACATATTTTAAGCTCTATTTTAAAAGCAGTGGCCGGTAATATTGCATTTTCATTTTATAAAATATAACTGCATAAATAATTGCCGCATGTAGAGCAAACATCGTCCCCGTTTCAACCAGTGGGTGTCGTATGGGCTGGCTCAATCAGCCTATACGACACCCACTGGGGGTAGCACAAGGGTAGTGATTACAATAAATCTTATTTATTTTTGTGGCCAATGCAAGGAAAAGGGGAGATCTCCCGCCAGGCAAGGTGTTCTGCCCAGGGAGCGGCTAACGCTTCTATTGATAGTTCGGAGCTATTCTATATCATCATTACATCATTACAGCTCTTCACAAGTCCACTGCTGAACATAGGCCTCCCCAAGGAATGCCACAAAGCACGATCCTGAGCCACCTGCATCCATCGACTTCCTGCATATCTTAACAGGTCGTCACTCCATCTAGTGGGGGGACGCCCTACACTTCGTCTGCAGGTACGAGGCCGCCACTCGGGAACCTTTCTTCCCCAACGGTTGTCGGTTCCTCGAGCTATATGGCCGGCCTATTGCCACTTCAGCTTACTAATCCGTTGGGCTATGTCGGTCACTCTGGTTCTACTGCGGATATCCTCATTTCTAAGTTTATCATGCAGAGAAACTCCGAGCATAGCCCTCTCCATAGCTCGCTGAGCGATCTTGAGCTTCCTCATCCGGCCAGCGGTGAAGGACCACGTCTCAGTACCATAGGTCATCACTGGCGACACGCACTGGTTGTACAGTCTTGTTTTCAGGTTTTGAGGTATACCTGACGAGAAGATGTGCCGTAATTTCCCGAACGCTGCCCAACCGAGTTGAATCTGTCTATTGACCTCTCGGTCGAAGTTGGACTTACCTAGTCGGACTATTTGTCCCAGGTAAACATACTCGTCAACAACTTCGAGCTTAGTGATCCCAACAACTACCGGCATAGGTGTGACATGGACATTAAACATGATCTTTGTTTTGTCCATGTTCATCTTAAGACCTATTCGTTGGGAAACACTATTGAGGTCATTGAGCATAGTGCTTAGGTCCTCCAGCGATTCTGCTATAAGGACTATATCGTCGGCAAATCGAAGATGAGTGATGTATTCGCCATTGATGTTGATACCGTATCCTTACCAGTCCAGGAGCTTGAAAACGTCTTCCAATGCAGCGGTGAAGAGTTTCGGGGATATGACGTCACCTTGTCTTACACCTCTCTGGATAGGTTTCGTACTCTGGTTCTGTACTCGGATAGCCATCGTAGCCCTACTGTACAAGCACTTCAGTACTTCGATATACCGCCAGTCAACTTGGCAGCGGCCAAATTTCGACGGAATGAAAGGCTTTCTCATAGTCCACATACGCCAGATTTAGTGGCAAATTGTACTCCTCGGAATTCTGTACAATTTGCCGAAGGGTATGTATGTGGTCTATAGTGCTAAAGCTTGTTCGGGAGGCTGGAAGTAGTCAAGTCTGCTCGCGAGACGATTCGTAATGATTTTCGAAAACAGCATGTAGACACGGCTCACGTAGATGTGGCTCCAACGTTGATGTGTACAGCTCCCCAAAGAACCTCTCAATCTCACTCAAAAAATCAGGTGTCCTGGAAACGACGCTGCCACACTCGGTTATCAGCTTCGACAGTTGGCTCTTTCTGAATGACAGATCTCTAGCAAAGACTTTGGAACCCTGGTTCCGCTCGATCGCTTCTTTAATACGAGCAGTATTAAAGTTGCGTAAGTCCCGCCGTTTGCATTTGAAGATTTGTCTATTCAGTTGCCTGTATGCTGTCAAATCTACTGAAGACTGCAGCTTCATATCCTGTTTAAAAGCCATGAGATTAAGGGTGTGATCGGAGAGATTTGTGTTCTTCTGCGGCGGGTCTTGCAAAACTTAGCTCCGACCGCATGAACAGTTTCCACGAGCTTGTCATTCATATCGTCCACTGCATTGCAGTCTTCTAGGCACTGAAAACGGTTTTGTAACTTGAGCTGAAAGGTTTCGGGACTTTGGATTAGAGCACGAGGGGGACGGAGCGTTGACTTCATTAGACGTGACCTCTCAAACTTAACGTTTAGGTTCAGTATGCCTCTCACTATTTGGTGATCGCTGCCGGTTTTCACCCTCGCGATCACTGAGACATCACTGAACAGTTGTCGTCTGGTCGTCATAATGAAGTCAATCTCATTTTTTGTCGAACCGTCGGGGCTCGACCAAGTTCACATCCTGTGGGGCTGCTTCTGGAAGAAAGAGTCCCTCTTTCTTCATGAAATCAGTCAGCTGCTGGCCCCTTGGGTTCCGTTGCCTTATTCCGAAATTCCCTACTTTCAGCTCACCGTTCTCTTTTGTGCCTAGTTTTGCGTTGAAGTCTCCCATTAACACCGTATATTGGGTTTTGGAGAAATGCATGGCTCTAGAGATATCCTCATACATTTCCTCCACCTCGTCATCGGGGTGTGCCGAGGTTAGTGCGTAAACCTGTATGACCTTCAGCGAATACCGTTTGGTGATTCTGAGTATAAGGTACGCAACCCTCGTCGACACACTCCCAATCTTTACAACCTTGTTAACGAGAGACTTGTGGACGATAAATCCAACACCTCTTTGGGACAGATGGTCGCCCTCCCGGTGATAGATCAAATTGTCGGATTCGAGGATTACCGTGTCCTCCCCCTCTCTTCGGACTTCGAATAATCCTATGACATTCCAGCGCACGAGCACATTAGCACATAGCACTTGTCTATCTCTTCTTCCGGCTCCAGGATCTTCTCGTCAGTCCTCAGGGTGCGTGCGTTATAAGTTGCCAGGTCGAGTCGTCTTAGATGGCAACCGAACCTCCACCGGGGATTCTTAGTACTCCCTGCCCTGTCATTACCATGGTAGCCACCGTAGCCAGGAATAGCGGGGCCGCCGGGGACTGGGGGCCGTCTCTTCGTTACTTTCATGGGGGGTATATTGCCATAGTTTCCACGCTTGGCGAGCGAGTTGGCAACCGCAGTTTTTTTATTGTTGTTTTACTGTTATCAGAAAGATGCTGCTGTCCATCCTATGCTTCAGTTTCCCTCTGTCGCCTTTTACGACACCCGTGGGAAGATATGGGGTAGTGAGTATTCTTACCCGCCACTACACGGGGCTATTCTATATATGCCGCTTTAACTTCGGAACTTTGTTAGTGCGATTTAAGCTTCGATGTGTTTCGCTTGTGGCGCAACTACAGCACCGCCACATTACCCCCCTGCTCAGACCGGAGGTCAATAGTGCAGTCCGATTGCCGGTGCGTCCTTAATGCCGGTGGGGAATACTTGCTGTGTGCGTAAGGGCAAGTGATGCCGGTGTGAACGATCTGCCGGTGTGTAATGCATACTGGTCTAAAATATTGGTCTGGGTTGAAATAACAGTATAAATAATAAAATCAATAAATAGCCAAACCTGTACGTTGTTAATTAAATATTGTAACTAGATACGAAACGTTCCTTTTCATCGATATATAGATAGCCTATTACGATAGCCGCTTCAGCAACTTCTGGCAATATCATCAATTTTTATGTACTTAGCCATTATTTAGCCTTCTGACAATATATGTACAAGTTCGGTAAGCTATAAATAATATAAAAATGCAATTTTCAGAACTGCACCTTGTTATTTTAACTCAAAACTAGATTCGGAACGTTGCTTTCCGTCGCGATAGCCGCTTCAGCAACTTTTGACTATATCATCAATTTTTATGTACTTAGCCATTATTAAGACTTCTGACAATTTATAAACAGGTTCGATTAGCAACAAATAATATAAAAATAATTTGTCAGAACTGCACCTTGTGGTTTAAATTTAAACAATTTCTTTACAAATTTGTCGACCTCTGAAAGTCTTTAAGCCCTGACCTAGACTTCTGACAATAATTTTCCTAGATTCCTACAGTTAAAAACGTTTTTTAGAACTGCACCTAATCATTTTTTTCTTATTGAAAATTTACGACTTTGACCGCCTACCCACGCCTTCGGCAACGGGAGAGAGTGCTGATGGGCCTTGCTCTGTACTTATAAGCTACCAAGGAGAGGTTATATATATAATTCGTTACTACACCTTATCAGTGCACGTTCTCGTAGCCAGCTCTCCGACTATACCGTACTACGCACTTGCAAGTGATGCCAGTGAGAACGATGAGGTGGAGCAAGTGCTAGGGATTGCCTTGTAGTCTGCGGTGAGTCGAAGAAAAGGAAAGTAATCTGCGAGAGTGCTGTGAAGCAGAGGCTAGCACTAAGGCTCAGAGCCGTGTTGAAGACTGTAGCGCAGAGACTGCGATGAACCTTTGTAAAGCTAGATGGCTTGCGGAATGTGAAGACTGCAGACAATATCAGCTCGGGAGCGAATGAATGGGGTACTTAAGGATGATGAAGGTTTGAAAGTGTAGTTTCTGAAGGTTTGTTGATTGCGTGTTCATATCACGTCGGGGTCACCAGTATGGCCAAGGGATGAAAAGTAGAGATCTCCCCCCGGGCAAGGTGTTCTACCCGGGGAGCGGCCAACGCTCCGATTGATAGTTCGGAGCTATTCTATATAATATGCTGCTTTAACTTCGGAACTTTGTTAGCACGATTTAGGCTTCACTGTGTTTCGCTTGTGGCGCGACGACAGCGCCGCCATATTTTTAAAAGAAGTAAGGGTGACATACACAGTTTAACTGATAATAAGTATATGCTGCGGCACAAGGCCGCTTACGTATATACCCGAATAAGAAAATGTTAGCAGTAAATCGGGTCTCCGATAATCGTTAGTGACCATACAAAACACAGCAATATAATGCTTCTATTTTAATGGTATTCTCTCAGAGTGTGTTCCGTAGCTGAGCTGCCCCAAACCGATCCACCCCAAACTGTGCTGCTGACATAATAAGTGTAATTAAGTGTCTCCACTTCATATGGTAGTAAGCGAACCAGAGTTGTTTACTAGAAACGAGGCATTCTATCCACAGTCCTCTGGCGTGCAACGCATTGCATTTTGGTTTTAATTGAGGATAGATATATGTCTAGACGCCAAAGATCCACTCACTGTTACAGGACTGTATGATATTTTATCACCCTTATTCTATATAAAACATTAACAATATAAGTATAACCATTCAGCGAAGAAATGCAGCTAACGTTCTGGGCACGATACCACGGGGAGTAGGACGTCATGGTAGATAAAATGTTCGTTTTGGTTTACCTTTATTATAGTTTTTTTTTAATATGGCGTGTAACCTTTTAGTTAATTTTATTAATAATTAAATTATATGTTTTATTTACAAGAAAAATCAGCTCAGCAGAACGGGACAGCATTTTATGCCAGCACATCGCTTGCATCTTTACATGGCGCAGGTTTGGCTCCACGTGGGATATTGTTTTCACATCTGGACCAGTACACCCCAGTGCTAACTCCTTTCTCTTGACCGCATCCAGCTCAGAGCGGCTCGCATCGTCGACGGCCGAGTTCTTTCTAATTGACTCGATTCCTTGGCGCTACAAAAGGATTTTGCATCTCTTTGCATTTTCTATCGCATTTACAACGGGGAATGCTCTGAATAATATTCTAAATTATTCCAGCCGCCAAATTTCACCAACGCACATCACGACAAATCTCACGATACTATTGACATAATCTGGATGCTTAGCGGTCCACCTGTGCAGTTTACTATGAGTTTTCTTCCTCGTACAACCTCTTTGTGAAATCGTTTAACACCGGCGTTTTTTTTCGGACCGAAACGAGTTAGGGACCTTCAAAAAACTAACTTACTCCTTTCTAAAAGGCCAGCCATACTCCTGCAATTCCCCTGGTGTTGCGGTTGTTCATGAGCGGCGGTAGTCACTTACCATCAGGTAGACTGTAAATTAGAACTAGTTAAATAGTTCATCACTTCAGTTTTTTTTAAATTTGAACATACGTTAATTTCAAGTTGCATCTGAACTCAGCTTATCGTACTCGTATTTGTTAATCTCATGTAGATGTATTTCAGCATCATAATTAAGAAACGTGTTTTAACTATGGTAATTTAACGTGTTGTATGGAACGCTCATTCGGTCGGAGTAGATTAAAGTTTCACACGTATTTCCAAGAAGGTGTAACGTAGAGTGCTTAGAAGTATTACCGCTACAAACCATCAAAAGTTTACTGCTGAACATAGGCCTCCCTCATAGATTACCTCATGAGTGGGATATTTGCCATAGCTGTCAGGCTGTCAGCTGGCAGGCGGTTTTGCAGCCGTAGTTTTTTATTACTTTGGTTGTTACTAGGATGGCGCTTTTTTGGTCTACGCGATCTTATATGTTTTTTTTTTTGGTTTACAAATAATTGTTCTGGTGTTTTTTTTTATCTTTAATTAATTGTTCCGGCTTTGAATGGATGGACACACCCATGACAAATTTATTAATGTTAAACGCCTCTACGATAGAGGTGTCACCCGTGTTGGTATGTAGGGTTTAAGTTTTATTTAAACAGAAGGAAGAAAAAGGATGCAGAGGAATTTGCTGTGACTGTCTTCATTTCTTTGACACTGTATCCTAGCATGCTTTGGATTTTATCGCGTATACATTACACCGGGTATGCGTCAACTCAGAACACTGAGTATTCCTGCGTGTTCTCGTATGCATAAACTTATTACACTATACACACCACACTTGATAACTTCCGAAAGTAATAGTAATATTCTGGTTTTATCATCCTGTATTAATTTTTTTTTAATTTTTTTTTAAATAACGTCTGTAAATAAATAAATATGGATAAAGCAATATAACACTAATTAAATTAGTACCTTCAAAATAAAACTAATTTAAGAACAGTAACACATCGGATAAAGAAAATGCATCCATATCAGTATTATTAAATTAAAAAAATAATTTCAAATTGAAATTGTGAAGTCAAGACAAAGTTATTTAAATGTAAACAGTTAATATTTAAGCTTTAAATGTTCATTAATAACTCATGTGTTCATCTAACATTACCGTAAACATTCCGACAAACTTAACTTCCATTCATTTGCAAACAGATCGCAGTGGTTTATAATTTATTATGGAACCGTAATGGTTCAGAGTCTAAACGCCATACAGTCGAATACCACATACAGGTACACCTATGTATCTACTTCGTGGTGCATTGGGCCGGTATTCAGAAGCAATCGTGCTTAATCTCAAACTTCATCATCATCATCATCATTACAGCCCTTCACAAGTCCACTGCTGAACATAGGCTTCTCCCAAGGAATGCCATAAAGCACGGTCCTAAGTCATCTGTATCCATCGACTTTCTGCATATCTTACTAGGTTATCACTCCATCTAGTGGGTCCACACTACACTTCGCTTTTCAGTTCGAGGTTGCCATTTAAGAACCATTATTACCCATTGAAATTCGGTTCTTCGACCTATATGACCGGCTCATTGCCACTTCAGCTTAATAATCCATCAGCTTTCTAAACTCAAACTACACAATGTCAAACTTTATGTAACAAAGTTCAGTGTAGACTCAATTTTTGACATTCTGGTATTTAGTCAAGTTGATATTCTATAATCGTTAACGCTTATAGAAAACTGTAAAAATGAATGTAAATGACATATCTTTATGTTAAATAAAGTAAAAGTGTGTGGTTTTATCGTTTATTTTTTTTATTTATTGTTACAGTTTTTTTAAACTTTAATGATGTGATGATGTAATGACTTGAAAATGTCAACTTGGCTTACCCTTCCGGTAAAACTTTAGAAACAATATAATACAAATTAAGTAGGAATATCCACTACCACAAATAGTTCCGTGGGTGTAGTAAGAGATCATCATCATCATCAACAAAACATTACTCGCCTGAGAAGAGTGGCAACTATGGCGAAATCCTTTCAATAAGGCAATCTTTAGGGGAAGTTTGTTTATTTATTTATTTATTTTCACTTTAATTAAAATGGTTAAACCAATTACATTAATTAAAGACATCATATTCATTCTTCTCGCTCACAAAACTTCAGGCATTCCGACAATATTACCGTTCATTGTGCGGATGCACACAGGTCGCACTCAGTATTTGTGGAGAGCATAAAGTGCGGTGAGGACACGAGGAACAGTCGAGTTGGCGCACGAAACGGATCTGCGCAAATTTAGCAACCCATCTAATGATTAGCAAAATCAAAGTGACCGTAATCGATTGGGCTACGTTAGGTTTTTATGGACTCACCAAAATTTTTGTTAGGTCATATAGTTTTTTAATAAAAAAAAATTGCAAGAAGAAAATCGCATTTTAGCATCTCATTTAAAAATAAACTGAAAAATGTAACACACTCTATTAAGTGGATGTTGCGGCCCAATGCCACTTACATAATATGTACCCGATTGAGAAAATGATACGAATAAGTTGAGATGAAGAAGGATTGCCTTATTACCAGTAAATAGGGTCTCCGGTTATCGTTAGTGACCATACAAAATACAGCAATGATATGCTGCTATTTCGCTGGTTTTCTTTGAGAACGTGGTCTGTGGTCGAGCCACCCAATACGTGCTGCAGGCATAATACAGCTTTTAAGTGTCTCTACTGTATGTGGTGATAAGCGAACCAGAATATTTTACTGAAAACGAGGTATTCTATTTATTTCCTCAGGCATGCAACGCACCTGAATTTTGGTTTTAGTTGAGAACATATCACTCACACATCCACTTAATATCACGTGAACTGTAGACTTGTTTATTACCCTTATTCTATAAAAAACAAAAATCACTCTTTGCCGTCCACGTCCTTGTTCAAAGTGCTCCCACTTCAAGCTTTATATATTATCATTCTGTATCGCAGTCAAATTTTTAAATTAATTTCGATTATTTCTCTTGCCATCGCCTTCACATTGAACGGTATAGATAACCTATGTTATGACAGGCGAAAAAAAATACAGAAATCTTTTAACAAAATTTCAAGGTATGTATTACATTTCAAAATGTACGAAAAGTCTGTATCAAGAAACAATGTGGTAAAACTTCTAATTGTTTTTATTGGAAAGTAATAAATCATTTATCTCTTTAATCTCTGATTTTATTCGTGTTTTCTATACAAAAATTTTAACGTCATTTGCTGATACCATATAGGTTTTTAAATATTTTTCTAAGCTTGCCTAAAGTAATTCTATATAATTTTGAGATTGATTAACAATATGCTTCTAAGTTAATAACTGTGTGAAGTTATAAGTTTTGAAAAATAAAACTTTCAAACGTAATCCAGATAATGTGCGGATTATAGAGATAAATGTAATAAATATATCCCACCAAAAATATAAATGTGAAAAGGGGTCCAAGTTCGGTACAAACGACGATCCAGGTTGTCGGCTTCGTTCTATAGCAGTGGTTTAAAACGTCTATAAGAAAGAACTACTTTCTTGGACCTGGTATGGATCTTGGCGTCCGTTTAGATCTAGATGCCGACGACACGCCTCGCGTTGCTGCACGTACGGACTAGCGTTCCAGTGTAAGGCTGAAAGATGAGTTCTTCTGTACTTTTTCTACCCACTTCAAAATTGAGCCGGTCTTCAATTCGACTGTTTGTTTTATTTTATGTGTGTTACCTCATAACTTTTTAGTGGATGGACTCATTTCGATGATTCTTTTTTATTTGAAAGCTGGTGCTTCACATGTGGTCCCATATAAATTTGATCAAAGTTTGACCAATAATTTTTGAGTTATTCTTAATAATTTATATTGAAGTCGGTTGTACAAAATTTTAAATAATTAAAGGTTAATATTGTGTATTAAAACATTAATATTTTTTAACATTATGGTATCTTATTTTTCAAAGCAATCATTTAAATCTTTCGATCACAGATAATTTTAAACAAATAGTATACAAATTTTCCTGTATAAGTTATAAATTATTCGCTATGTTCGTTTACCTGTAGAGTAAGACTTGGCGATGGGCCAAATGGGATTGGACGACGAATTTACTTAAATCCTTTTATTAACGACCGGTCACGATCACGGCATAATTGGATTGCGGCCCACATTGGAGGTCAAACTAAGTTTAAAATTAGTGTATCCCGCTATTTTTATAGTTAATATTTTGAAAGTAAAACAACAATTTCTTAAAATTAATGGACTCCTGACTTTATGTTTTATTCAATTCTAGCGCAATACTTTAAAACAATTACTCACATATCCTTATTTACATCATCATTATCATCATTATATCCCTTCATAAGCCCACTGCTGAATATAGCTCTTCACCATGGAATGCCACAAAACACGGTCCTGAGCCACCAGCACCCATCGACTTTCTGGATGTCTTAAAAGGTTGCTACTCCACCTAAAACTTTGACGAATTTATAACGAATACAGGAAAATTTGTATACTATTTGTTTAAAATTATCTGTGACCGAAAGATTTAAATTATTGCTATGAAAAATAAGATAACATATTGTACAAATATTAATGTTATACACAATATGAACGTTTAAAAAAGCACAGAAGAACTCATCTTTCATCCTTAAAATTAATTACTTTATTCGTTTGATTCATCATTCAGAACAGCCTATGTAAGTCCACTGCTGAACATAAGCCTCCCCTTAAAATTGGCCAATTGAGAGACTTTTGCCGCAGTTGCTACGCTTGGTAGGTGGGTGATTAGCCGCAGTTTCATGATGATGCCCATTTCCTGTTTCATTTTCCCTGTGCTGCCTCTTACGACACCCATGGAGCGATTTGGGGTAGTGGATATTTTTACCGCCACTACACGGTTAAGTTGTAAAATATTATTCCATAACTAGGCAGGGTTAGCCAAGTTGACATTCTAACACCTATTTAGTTTAAAAAAAAAACTATATAAAAGAACGAGGAAAATAAATACACTATTAGTCACATCACTGTCACTTGATTTTAACGTCCATTCATTTTTATAGTTTTTTATTAGCGTTAACGATTGTAAAATATCAACTTGATTAAATACCAGAATGTCAAATTTTGAGTCTACACTGAACTTTGTTACATAAAGTTTGCCATAGTACACTTTGAGATTAGTAAACTAATAGATTATTGAGCTGAAGTGGCACTTGGTCGGCCATATAGCTCGAAGAACCAATGGGTAAGAAAGGTTCTTAAGTAGCAACCTCAAACTGGTAAGCGAAGTGTAGGGTGGCCCCCAATAAAGAGAGTGATGACCAGGTACGATATACAGGAAGTCTAAGGATGGTTAGGCCCGTACTTTCTGGCTTTCCTTGAGGGATGCCTATGTTCAGCAGTGAACTTGTGAACAATTGTAATGATGATGATGAAGCAGTTTGAGATTAAGCTCGATTGTTTCTGAGTACTAGCCTAACGCACTCCGAAGTAGATAGGTCTACCAGTGTGTGGTATTCGATAGGTCTGTGGTGCTTTAGCCTTTGAGTTATCACGGCTACATAAAAATTATAAATCACTGCAATTTGTTTGCTAATGCATGGTAGTTAATTTTGGCGGAATGTTTGCGGAAAGTGGTATTCTTATATGAGCACATGAATTTTTGATGAACTTTTAAAGTTTGAATATTAACTGTTCAGTTTTTAATAATTTTATTTTGACTTCTGCATTTCAATTCGAAATTATTTTTTTATTTAATAAAACTGATTTGGATGCATTTTCTATATTAGTAACAAATGTGTTACTGTACTAAAATTAGATTTATTTTAAAGGTACTAATTTAATTAGTGTTATATTGCTTTATCCGTGTTTATTTATTTATTGACGTAAATTAAAAAACAAAATTAAAAAATATAATACAGAGTCATCAGAATATTACTATCGGAAGTTTTTAAGTGCGGTTTAGTTATTTTAGTTTTTAATTTATTATAGTGCAACGGTTATATGCATACGAGAACACGCAGGGATACTTAGTGTTCCGAGCTGACGCATATCCGGTGTAACGTATAGCCATTAAGATCCAAAGCGTGCTAGGATACAGTGTCAAAGAAATGAGGACATTCATAGCAAATTCCTCTGTTTCCTCTCTCTTTCTTCTTTATAACAAAACTTTACCCCTACATCAATTAAGTTTTCTAAAAAAAAAAAAACAGTAGTGGAACCACCCAACAAAGGAGAAATCTCTATCGTAGAGGCGTTTAACATTAATGAATTTCTCATGGACAATTTTCCAGACCCGTAACGTAACGTCAATATTTATAACGAACACTTTTGAGTATTCTACATTACACCTACTTGGAAATACATATGAAAGTTTAATCTACTCCGACTACTACTACTCTACTACTCTACTACGACTTCTCCGTTAAATTGACAAAGTAAAAAACACGCTTCTTGTTTAACATACTGAAATACCACATAGATTAATAAATACATACATAAACACTCACGCCTGTCACCCAGAGGGGTAGGCAGAGACTACGGACTTCCATTTGGCGCGATCCTGACACACCTCTCTCGCCTCTTTTACATCCATATATCTACGCATACACGCTCGGCGGTTAAGGGTACTCCTAATTTGGCCCATTTTTAATGTATCGCCGATTTGGTCGATAAACCTTCGTCTAGGGCGTCCCTTTCCGACCCTGCCGTTCACTTCTGCAACATAAATTTGCTTTGTCACTCTTTCCTCGTTCATTCTTTCTACATGACCAAACCACCGAAGCATTCCTTTCTTAATCCTTGTCACAACGTCATCTTGCAAACCACACTTTTCTCTTATCACACTATTTCTTATCCTGTCATTCAGATTCAGCCCTAGCATACTCCTTAAGGAACGGGTAGGGCGCTACAACACGATTCACATCGTCTCCACACAAATTTAAGTTTTTAGTGTATAAAATAGTGTATTCAGGACGTGTAAAAGTGCAAAAAGTGAATAAAAACCAGTGAACTAAAAACGTACACTAGAGACTCGAACCAAGATTATCTGCAATGCATAAAAAAGCAAAAATACAGTAGTGAATAACACCAGTGCTCACCAGTGCTTTCTGCTTTTTACTGGACTTGATTGTAGATCGATGGTCTAAAAAAATAATCCAGACTCACGTAATCAGTGCAAAAGTGAAATACATTAAACATCAAAACAGCAATATTGTAGAACACTATAAACACAACCTAAGAGGTGATATATGTAAAACTTTTTATTTGCAGCCGAAAAGTTAGTCAAAAGCGCCATCTATTGATAAGCGTCTATACTACTACCAAAGCCGAACGATCGTTATCAATACACCACCGGTACAATAATTATATTAACAGTGGGCGCTATAACAACTCGCGACATCTACTAGCGGCGTCTTATACTACTATACCAAACTAGAAACCAAAACTGATTGTTCTTAATCAATACATCAACGTAGTACAACAACGAAAAAATAGAGGGCGCATTAATAACAATATAATTCTCTCAAATTTCTACTATGGAAGAAGTTCTGAACGCACTTCGTACCATACAAAAAGAGCTCGAAGAACATAAAACAATGATCCACCAAAGTGGGCAAAATATAACAGATCAAGTAACTCTGAATATAAATAAAATATTTGATGAAAAATTTTTTATATGGGAGGAAAAGTATGAAAAACTAAAAGAAAAGGTCGAAAATCAAGAGAAACGAATTTGCTTTTTAGACAAACAGTCAAGACAAAGAAATATAGTATTCTTTGGCATCGAGGAAAGAGAATCGTCGTACGGGGAAATGGAAAACAACATCTTAAAGTGGATAGGAGAGCGTCTTTCTATTAGATTAGACCATAAAGACATTCAAGAGGTAAAGAGAATTGGAAGAAAAAGTGAAAAACCTCGGCCAATAATAGTAACCTTCTCTACTCTCGGTCTCAAGATAAACATATTTAAACAAAAGGCAGCGCTGAAAGACACTCAATACTATATGAAGGAGGACTATCCACGGTACATTTTAGAAAAAAGAAAGGAATTACAACAACAAATTATCCTAGAGAAAGAGAAAGGCAATACAGTAAGAATAAAATATGATAAATTGATTATAGTGAAACCTAACAATAAAAGAACACTTCCTACATCACCTGAAAAATACCCTCTGCCACAGAACGATAGAAACATCCATGCCACCAAAAAGAACAAAACACTCCAACCACAGACATCGATCCGAAGATCAAATAGCTTATCAGATGGAGTCCTGAAAACAGGTATGCTGAACTTCTTAGTCAACAAAAATACTAACATTATAACAAACAACCAAGAGAATAAAGACAAGTATACATAACAACCAACCCACCCCTCCCAAGAAGATCTCATAGATGATAATATTATAACGACAAACAAAAATCATCTTCCAATACGGCTGGTCACCGAGGAAGATCACGACCAAAACCCTCCAAAGAAAAACACAACCACGCTAACAAACCCTGTATCTATCTCACCAACCAAGCTTTACATACTAACCTACAACATAAGAACTCTGTCATCGTACGAACGCTTAATAGAATTGGAAGAGGCAATAAAAAACATAAAATTCGACATAACGTATACTTGTATCATTATCTCTGATACAAGTATACGCACCTACGGAAACAGCGAAAGAAGAAGAAATTGATATTTTTTATACAAATGTAAACAAAGCTATTAACCATGCACATAGAAATTTTATATTAATGGGCGACTTAAATGCAAAATTAGGACAACCCAGGCAAGACAAATACTTAGTTATGAAATCAAATGGATATGGAGTAAGAAACCAGAGAGGCCAGAAATTAATAAACTTCGCGCTTGAAAATAAAATCGCAATCCTCAACACCTTTTTCAAGAAAAAACCGAACCAACGGTGGACATGGCGCTCACCAAATGGAACATACAAAAATGAAATCGATTTTATCATGTCAAATCAACCCAAAATGTTTCAAAACATTGAAGTATTAAATGTCAACTTTTTTTCAGACCACAGACCAGTAAGAGCGACAATAATATTAACAAAACACAAAAAAAATAGATCAAATTTCAGCAACTGCCAACACTCTACATTAAGGAAAGAAGAAGAAATATTGAGATACAAAGAGAGTATTACATCTTATCTACCAGGCTTACAAGACTGCTCCACCACCTCTATACAAACCTACCATGATAAAATAATAAAAGCTATCTGCCAAAGCCTTCAGAATGCCTATTTAGAAAATAAAAACGACAACAAAACTCAGAGAATACTATCAGAGCGCACCTTAACACTCATGAAAAGAAGACAAGAGTTACAAAGAACTAAAAATAAAACTCGCCTACTAAAAACTGAACTTTCAGCACTGTATAAGCTAATAAGCAAACTCATAAAACAAGACTATACAAAATATAGATATAACATCATCGAAAGACATCTGGTACAAGCAGGCAGCTCAAAAAAAGCGTTTAAAGAGTTACAAACATGCAAAATATGGATTGACGGACTAAATCGGGCAAATAAAATACTTAATAGTCGAAACGACATTATAAACGTTGCAACGGAATTTTATAAAACGCTATACAAAGCCAATGAAAAAAAACTAACTATGCAAAGTAACACGAACATCTCAGACCCTGATAGCAAAGAAGCTAGAGTGCAGTTCGACGTAAAAGAAATAGCAGAAGCAATTAAACGTTTGAAATCAGATAAAAGCCCAGGTTCAGACAACGTAACTAACGAAGCTATAAAAATAGCCTGCACTCAACTAGCTCCACCTTTGACTCTCCTGTTCAACCGCATACTAGAAACTACCGACACCCCTACTCAATGGTCCGAGTCAAATATAATATTAATTTATAAAAAAGGAAACCCACACGATATAGGCAACTACAGGCCTATAAGCTTATTACCATGCTTGTACAAACTCTTCTCTTCGCTAATAAATCAAAGAATAAGCGCTACATTAGATGCGGAACAACCCATTGAGCAAGCAGGATTTAGAAAAGGCTTTTCAACTATAGACCACATTCACACCTTGGAACTACTAATCGAAAAATATCAAGAACGAAGGAGAGCTCTCTATATTGCTTTTATAGATTACAAAAAAGCATTCGACACAGTGTCCCACTCAAGCATCTGGGAAACGTTGGAACAGCAGGGTGTAAAAAATGTATACATACAAATAATAAAAAACATTTACTTGAACAATAAAGGTAGAGTGAAACTGGAAAAAACCGGACCAAGCTTTCCCATTGACAGAGGGGTAAGACAGGGCGATCCCTTGTCTCCGCAATTATTTATTTCCATCCTAGAATATACAATGAGGAAGTTGGATTGGAAAAAGTATGGACTAAATATCGACGGTAAATACCTTAGTCACCTCCGCTTCGCCGATGATCTGGTTCTGCTGTCAGAAACAGGCACACAGCTACAACTCATGATCCACTCACTGAACGAAGTCAGCAAACAAGTCGGTTTAGAAATGAACCTGTCAAAAACAATGATAATGACTAACAGTACAGAATCAAGAATATCAGTCGATAACGAGATGCTTACCTATACAAAAAACAATGAGCTAGAATTAGAACGAAGAACACATAAATCGTGGAATAAACACTGGAGCTTAAAGGAAATATTTAAAGGTGATATGTCAGTAAAAATAAAAACTAGAGTGATGAACACATGTCTGCTACCATGCTTAACCTATGCCTGTCAGACCTGGAGATACTCTAGTAAAGAAAAAAACAAAATTATCAGCTGCCAACGCGGTATGGAACGCAGTATGCTAAATATCCAAAAAAGACAAAAAATTAGACACACAAAAATAAGAAATATTTCTAAAGCTACAGACGCCCTAATTCATGCTCAAAGACTAAAATGGAAATGGGCGGGGCATGTAGCGCGATTGCAAGATGAGAGATGGACCAAAAAAATTACTTCAAGGAATGGCCCAACAGGGAAACGCTACAGAGGAAGACCCCATGCGAGATGGCAAGACGACATCATAAAGATAGTGGGCCCAAATTGGTTACAAATAGCCAAAGACAGAGACCATTGGGATTCTTTGGAGGAGGCCTTCACCCATGGAGGGGTTCTTGCAAACCAAACTTATCTAGAAAAATAATTAGTTACTACAATCATAGATAGATAGACATACAAAATACAAAATACAAAATAGATATAATCATAGGTTATATAATAAACATTAGTTTGTAGTAGTAGTAGTAATAAGTCAATTCACTATTAGTAACTGTTTTATTTGTTTGTAAGAAATAAAAGGCTTTTTTATTTTTATTTTTTATTTATTATATCTACGCATACACGCTCGGCGGTTAAGGGTACTCCTAATTTGGCCCATTTTTAATGTATCGCCGATTTGGTCGATAAACCTTCGTCTAGGGCGTCCCTTTCCGACCCTGCCGTTCACTTCTGCAACATAAATTTGCTTTGTCACTCTTTCCTCGTTCATTCTTTCTACATGACCAAACCACCGAAGCATTCCTTTCTTAATCCTTGTCACAACGTCATCTTGCAAATCACACTTTTCTCTTATCACACTATTTCTCACCCTGTCATTCAGATTCAGCCCTAGCATACTCCATAAGGAACGCATTTCTACAGCATTTATTCTACTCTCATGCTTCTTCTGCCAGACCCAACTTTCACTACCATACATTAAAGTAGGGACTAACACAGCATTATGAATTGCCATACGTGCCTTAGTTGACACATTCTGACTCCTCATAATAGCGTGTAGAGCCCCATTCACTCTATTTCCTGCGTTCACTCGTCGTTCTATATCCTTATCATATCTGCCATCCCTGCTAAATAAACATCCCAAATATACAAACTCATCCACTTGCTCAATCAACTCCCCTTCTATTCTTATTTCACATAAAGTTTTACTTTCTTCTCTTTCAAAAACCATCACTTTCTTCTTACTTGCGTTCACTTTCATACCCCTTTCTTTCAATGACCAATTCATGAAAGTAACCATCATTTGCAACTCGGCTGCCGACGATGCAAATATGACTTGATCATCGGCGTACAAAAGGCATTTGACGGTTGACTCACCCATTCTCAACCCACATTCTTCAACTTTCAAAGTTTGCAAACAACTGTCCATAAATAGGTTAAACAGCCACGGGGAAGCCACACATCCCTGTCTGACACCTTTATGAATGCCAAACCAGTCCGAGTAGACCCCGTTGATCCTGACACAAGCACTAGAGTCCCTATAAAGAGACCTTAATGCCTGTATCAAGCCAGCGCTCAACCCAAATGAGTTCAGTGTTTGCCATAACACATTCCTGTCCACTCTGTCATAAGCCTTTTCCAAATCCATGAATGCACAAAAAACTTTCTGGTTTTTAGCCAAAAACTTCTCCGCTATCATGCGCATGGAAAAGACTTGATCCGTACACCCCATCCCCTTTCTAAATCCAGCTTGCACATCTCAAATTTTTCCATCAGTTTCTTCCATAACTCTTTCAATTAACACCTTAGCATACAGTTTACCCACAATGCTAAGCAAGCTGATACCACGGTAGTTTTTACAGTCCTGCTGCGACCCCTTTCCCTTATATATTGGGACTATAACCGCTTTGCACCAGTCTTCCGGTACCCGTTTCAGTTCCCAACATAAATTAAACAAGGTGTGCAGCAGGCCTGCAACCACACCCTCACCAGCCCTTAGCATTTCGAGTGATACTGTATCATATCCGGCTGCCTTACCTGCTTTCATGCTTTTCATTGCTTTCATTATTTCATCTACACTTATCTCCTTACCTCTCTCCACTTCTTCCGGAATTCCTATTTCACTTATTTCAGACGACTCTTCACTCTTAAACACGCTTTCAAAGTATTCCTTCCATCTCTTTAAATTCGAAACTTCATCATTCAGCATGCAGCCATTCTCGTCTCGTATAGCATTCATTCTAGGCTGTTTTGAATTTCCCCTGGCAGTTCTTACGAGCTTCCAGAACATTTTAATATTTGCCTGGAAGTTATCATATATCCTTCTATCATTCTTTTCTATCCTTTCTTGCTTTTTCCTATCAACAACTTCTTTTACTCTATTATTTATACGTCTAAAGTCTGCCTTTTTTCTTTCAATCTCATCATTCTTACCGCCAGAATTACCAGCTTTAGTTGCTAGTAAATCTAGCCATGCTTTCTTCTTTGCTTCAACTTCCATCCGAACCTCATCATCCCACCACAACGTATTACTTTTCCTTTCATTCGTTCTCTTACTTACACCGCATACTTCAGTGGCTGCATCCACCAAAACTTTCTTAATATTATTCCATACATTCTTCAATTCTAAATCATTCATACATAATTCATTCAACCCACTTATATTTTCCCTCAGTCTACATTTATACTTCTCTTTCACATCTTCATATTGTAACCTCTCTATTCTTATACACTGTAACGCAGTGGTAGACACCGATGTCCGATGCCGCCAACGTCTGAATAGACCATTAATTCGGCATAAGACCAAGTAATGATCCGTCCCTACGTTGGACCCCCGGTAAACCCTTGTATTTACCACTGCGTTCCTCATTCTTTCATCCACAAATATAAAATCTATCATGCTTCTATCATCCCCTCTTTCCCATGTATACATGTGAATCCTCTTATGGCGAAAGAAAGTGTTCGCCACAAAAAGATTCATTTCCACACATACGGTGAGGAGGTCTTCACCATTCTCATTTATTCTTTCATCGCCAAACGTTCCTAATATCCTTTCATAACCAGACCTTTTCACCCCAACCCTTCCATTAAAATCTCCTAACATAATAATATTTTCATTTTCCTTACATTTCATCAACACCAGCCTTACCATGTCTCAAAACTGCTCTCGGATATAAGTGGGCTTAGACATATCTGGGGCGTACACCCCTAGCACAAACAACTTCTTTAAGCACACTTTCATTCGTATCCACAGCAGCCTTGGGCTAACACATTCATACTCTTTCACACATTGACTCATTCTTTCTGAAAGGATGACACCGACTCCCTGGCATGCCCGCTCGGTCTCGTCTACTCCAGACCAGTAAGCGGTATACATGCCATGTGCAGTGACATCTCTTCCCTTTCGTTTCGTCTCGTTTACACATAACACATCTATTCCTCTATCATTCATCATTTCGCATACTTCATCCATCTTATCATTCATTGCTCCACATACATTCAGCGTAGCTAGACGGGCCTCCGCAATCCACTTTTCGCCCCCCCGGGAGACAGGACGTGACGGGTGGCGAACCTCGTCGCCGGTTTTTCTCCCGGAGATTCTTCGCACCCCTGCCCCATTCAAGGGGCGCCGGGAACTCGGGGCCATTTCTTTTTCTTCTTGGCTCATGGTGCGAACTAAGGGGTGGTAGATTTTACGCCGCTACCATACGGCGAGAAGCCGAGTCTGTCGTTTCGGCTTTGTCACTCGTTTAGCACCACCGGAGGGACACGTGTAGGGTGGGCCTAGGATTAGGTGGTCGTAGCCTACGGACGCGAGCGACTCATCCCTCATTAACAAAATACCATAAACTGAATGTACACAACAATAAAACAACAATAAACACAACAATAAACACAACAATAAAAATAGTAAAGCCTTGTACGGACTAATATATGTACGTGAGTCCCAATGTACGCGTAGTCGTCGGTTATTTGAGCACGCGTGTCAACTCGCGGCGAGTCGTCAGCATCCGGATCTGAAAGGGCGCCAAGATCCATAGCAGTTATAAGATAGTAGTTATTTTCTATAGATCCTACGTTTTAAAACACTGCTATAGAATGAAGCCGACAACCTTGATCGTCTTTTGTACCGAACTTGGACACATGTTTAGATTTATGTTTTTGATAGGATATTTTTATTACATTTAGCTTTATAATTCGCACATTTTCTGGATAACGTTTGAAAGATTTATTTTCTGCAACCGCATATACATAATCCGCACATTATCTGCATTACATACATTGAACTTTTGTTAAAAGATTTCTGTATTATTTGTTTTCGTCTGTTATAACATAGGTTATCTATACCATTCAATCTCAAGGCGATGGCAAGAGAAATAATCCATATTAATTTAAATATTTAATTACGATACAGAATGACCTGGGATTGCTTTTTGCTAGGACGTAGACAGCAAAGAGTGATTTTTTTTATAGAATAAGGGTGATAAATGTGCATACAGTCCACGTGATATTGAGTGAATGGAACTAAAACCAAAATTCAGATGCGTTGCATGCCTGAGAATTTAAATGGAATGCCTCGTTTCAAGTACAAAATTCTGGTTCGCTTATCACTGTATGCGGTAGAGACACTTAACAGCTGTATTATGCCTGCAGCACGTATTGGGTAGCTCGTCCACAGACCAAGTTCTCAAAGAATACCAGCAGCAGCATAGCAGCAGCATAATATTGTTGTATTTTGTATGGTCAGTAAATATAACCGGAGACCCTATTTACTGGTAATAAGGCAATCGTTCTTCATCTCAACTTATTCGTACATTTTCTCAATTGTGTACATATTATGTAAGTGAAATTAGGCCACAACATACAGTTATGATCAGTTGGAGTGTGTTTCTTAGAGTGTTTTGAATCATGGAACTAGTCCTAATTCAAATTGGAATACTGGACTCACAAAAGAAGAAATTTCATTTCGTGACTCATTCTTAATTAATTCGGAAGCCGAATTTCTATTTTTGAACGTTTCTGTTACTGACTACGTTTTAAGGTTGTTTATTTTCTATTAATACAATAGACAAAATATTATACAAACCGAGTTTTGCATTTTTCTTATAGTTTTATTATTGTTTATTGATTTTTTAATTAGACGATTTGAACGAACAACACAACTTCATTTGAAAAATTTAACAACATAAAAAAAAATTATTAAAAAAATAGTGTTTTTACCCTTAAAATCACTTAAGCTATGCACACAGTTACCATTTTAAATATATTTTGAAATGTATATTACAAATGTACATCTCAGTTAGAGTAAAAATTTATGACACCAGAGAACATAAAATAAATATCGGAAAAAGTGAGTCTATATTTTGTACACGGTCTCCACTGACTGCTGGAAATTGCTTTATATGTTATTATTATGCAGAACAATACTGTGATAATAATACACCCAGACATATTATATCTTTTATTTACGCTCGTAATCTGTGTGAGCGTGCGAGCGAGTTTATTTCATAGTTGCTTGTGTTCGTTCATAGCGTTTATAAGTACATACTTTAATGTTCATATTTTAAATTTTTACAAATAAACTGAGAAATTTTATATTTGAAACATTTTGCATGAAAGCATAGAACCGTGCTAGGTCAGGAGTTCAGCGTTCGCTGTAAATTTCACATAACGAAACCAAACAGGTTTCAATTTACGCCGGCACCAATGAAATTATTTATTGCAATTTAAATTCCTGATTTAAAACGTCTTCGCCAGTGAAGGAAACGTGAAGAAACCTGCACTTCTGAAAAATAAAAAATTGTATGTTTTAAAGGCATTTGACATGCAACAGACTCAGCCTCTACCTAAAATTCCCTTATCAAAAGCATTTTATTTGAGGCAAATATGGTTTTATAATGATTTTATAATTTTCAAGCGCCGAAGAAGCCGTACTGCCTACGAAGAAGCGATTTCCAACCTGTCAAACGTGTTTTCAGAGTTGGTTTAGGCGAATGGAACTTTGTATAGAACATGATGGAGAATATTTTGAAAAGATGTAAAATAAATATTAATAGTATCTACCATCTTTTTGTATATCTCAACGAATGCACTTGTGCCATAAAATTTCTCAAGGACTCTAAATCCTAACCTATCCAAATAATCTTTTATGCAGGTATTGGCGTGAGGGTATGATGCGGTGAGATACAGGCTATAATTTATACCACCACAGATAAACTGTGGTGTAGCATGGATTGCTGCAAAGTCACCAAAGCCACAAATGCCACCCAGGACCATGCCTCTCGCGCATCTTAACCATAAAATTTAAATAAAATATATTGTCTTAGGTTTAAGAGAAGGATTTATCTTTAAAATGCGTTAAATCCACGAGAGAAACAGAGTTTGATAGCTGCCTATATCAATGAAGATGTAATTTGCAAATTTTAGTGCAGATTTACTAAAATTAAAAGGATGAACCCTATTGGGAAACCTGCATGTCTCTGGAAAAAAAATGCGTGACATCCAAGCATCTGCCATTCCTAATGATGAGGGCCCACATATTGGTACTGTTCCATAAGAAGGCGCTGGCGCAATTCTACTGGAAATATATTGTAACGTGAAGAAACCTGCACGTCTGAAAAATAAAAAATAGTATATTTTAAAGGTATGTGAAGTCTACGAAAAGCATTGGGGCAAAGCGGTGGACACTTTCTTGACCTAATACCCTTGCAGAAATGAAATGAGGCCTGTACTCAGGAGGAGTATATTGGCTGTGATTTTACTTTCTTTACTGCATAAAAGATCTTTAAATAACCAGTCATTAACATCTATTGATGTTGGCAGGTACATTTTTATCCGTAATATTTTGTTACAAGTCACTTGCTAATCTACACAAAGCTAGTTTAGTTAGACTAAGCTCTCAAAGACCTTTGAAATTGTAGATAATATCGATATAGTTCTATAATTAGTAACACTCGTAGGATTTTCACTTTTAAAATTGGTACAATCCGCTTTTTATTCCACTATATACACATATAATAAACATTGCTTTAAAAATATTTTGTAACAATGAAAGTTAATCTTTTTAATTTGTCGCGAAAAAGGACCAAAAATCCAAAGTATAACTAACGAAATCGAAGTAGAGCAAATTAGTTTTGTTTTGACATTGAAGAGAGTATTTAAATTACTAAAGCTCAGTATATGGTGCCCTGGAAAGGCGAATGGTGTCCCGAGAATAGTGCTGCATTTTTTAGTGGCAGACGCGTATGCGCGTATACGCAAGTGCCATCCTGGAGCGCGTATGCTGTACATGGCGGTGCCTCGGAAATCGTACACTATGTGTGCGCTGAAGTCGTGTACTCTGTATGTGCGGAAGTCATACCCTATGTGTGCACGGAAGTCGTGTTCTCTGAACATGCATCAGGCTGCAAGCAGGCAGGCTCTGTCCTGACAGGCCCTGTCCTGGTTCATGTTTTTAACGTGGTTCACGTGGTTAACGTGGGATCTCGCAAGTTCAAGTAAGAGTATGTGTGAGATACTTCGTATGGAGATATATACATACTTGTAAAAGCGAAGTTCTTTATTATAGTTTACGGTATGAGAGCCTATTTATGTTTGAGGGCTTAGTATGCGTGATGGATGAGAGGATAGGCAACGGTGTATGTTGTTTTGATAATTGTAAAGAATTGTTGGTGCGATTCTGGCCTGTGTTGGTGCACAGATTTTAATGAAAGTTTCATGAGTTGAGTATGCATCGCTTATGAATTGTAAACAGTAACAAAATTGTTAGAATTAATGTGTTGCAACTTGTTGATCGGACCTTTAATAATAATCCATGTTGTGCAGGAAGCACTGTGTACGAAGCCTCAATAACAAGGCATTGTCAATTATGACAGGTGAATACTGTACTTAGACTTAGAAGAAGTAAAGTACCATTTGGAATAGACCTTGTTTCTATTTGCAGAATAGCCGAGCTACATTAATGTCTGAGCATGGTGGTGCCATATTGCAACAAGCAGCGCCATCTAACAATTAGTTTTGCGATAATTGTAGCTACTCATGTCAGGACGGACGAGCGGACGAATTGGTGACTAATAGTGTTTGTTACAGGAACGCATGAAGATACACGCCCGAGGACGGTTGAACGTCAGGATGGCCGTGTCAAAGCGTCTATAAAATACCCGGTTGGATCTAGGTGGAATTGAGGGTATATCCACAAACCCCCACTTGTTTTTGCAGTATAAAGTTCACTGTAGGCGCCGTGCGCCGAAGGATTCCGCCTAAGTCATCAACGAGTGTGGTCATTCTACTGGTGCTAAGATAGTGTCGTGGTTCTGTTCGTTGTAGTAATTCTTCTAGTGCAGGCAAGGAGGATTGGTGTTACTGGGAGGCTGTCCTGTGTTACATTGAGATAAGTAGTGTTGCTATTGGTTTACATATTTTGGTGTTATCATGTAACTAGGTACCTCACGTTACACTGGTGTGTGATTGTGGCAGATACGTGTTACGGTGGTCGAACTGTAATTGCTCTGTGTGTAATGCGTTTACGCTGTCTTACTACTGATAATGATGAACTGCGTAAGCAAGAGAGCAAGTTGAACATCCGCTCTCACACTTTTACTATTTTTAACAATTAACGCTATCCTGATGTATTTCTGAAATCAAAATTGAAATCCTCTGTTGTAATTCTTCGACATAATATATTTGTTATAAGTTTAATTATCTTGTTTAACAACGCATTATTATGGTGATGCACTAAATATTTTATATGTAATCAGTACTACGATCCTGCTTCGATCTTATTACTTTTAAATGAAATTTATACGGAGCCGACGTTACGGGCGTAACCGTACGAAGTCGGCTGACGGACGAGTCAGCCGTCGTAGTGTGTTAGCGAAATATGCAGTTAAGGCCTTAACAGTGGTTAAAATGCCTAAATCTTGGATATTTAAGTAAAAAGATCTCAATAACTGTTCATTTAATCCACAAAGAAAAAATACAGCGTACCAGAAGAGGATTTAGTAAATGTGTTTAATTGAACAAAATTGTATTTTTGTCAACCCCTTATTAAAAAATAAATCCCCAAAGAGTACCTATCTTTGTCATATTTTGCAAAATTTTTCCAAAACGGCACAAGATTTTTAAATAGCTCTTACACTAAGAAAAAGGTCTTAAAAATATTAATATTTTTAACTGAGAGTATTGTTTTTATTCCCCTTTTTATAAAAGAATATATAATTTTTCCCTGAAATTGAATATATTTACCCGAGCGAGCGTGCTCCGTCGCCCTGTCACAGTCCGTTTTCGGACATCGTTGAGGGTGGACCGCGCGTGGGTGTTGGTGCGACTTCGTTCAAATATATATCAGTTTTTTAAAAGCTTATACTCAATTATAAATATTTTTATGACTAGAAATACTTAATTTCATTAATATCTGTACACTGGTAACTGTAAATATTATTTTATAAATAAATTAATTTTTAAAGTGCCCAAAGAAGAAGAAATTTTCGCGGCGATTTTGATTAGTGAAATTAAAAAATGCATTTTTATATAATTTAGATGTCGAACTGTGGAACTACGAACATGCTCTCGTTACTTAGATTACGATAGTTTTTAACACTAATGTAATTTTCTTGTTGCATAATTTTATTAATTAGTTGATACTGAATTTTATAATTATGTATTACAATAGTTTTATTAGAGAAATTTTACTCATAGAAACAGCAAACGCTGTTTCTATGAGTATGACTTTATAAAATATTATTGGGCAGGGAAATATACATACAGATACTTACATTTAGGTACACTGTTATCAAATTAAATCAAACAATCTAAATAAATAAAAATATGGTGCTGCCCTAAGTATAAATAACTATTTAAAGACTTACTTACTTACTTATGTTCACGCACAATCCCCGACGGGGTAGCCAGAGAGAACAGATCGCCAAGTGTCACGATCCTTACAAACCTCTTTCGCTTCTTTCAGATTCATTATCTTCTTCATGCATGCACGTCTAGGTATCCGAGTACTTTTGACCCTACCCTCTTCGAGCAATTTGCTCACATGGTCTTCGAAAGTTAGTCTCGGTCTACCTCGACACCTTTTAATATTAACTTTCGCGCTATATATTTTCTTCACCATTCGGTCTTCACTCATTCGCTCAACGTGCCCAAACCACCGAAGCACGCCCTTATCAATGTTTGTGATAAGGTCATCTTTCAAACCTGCCATATTGCGAATCTCTTCGTTTCGCTTTCGGTCGGCCATGGTAACGCCGCACATTTTACGAAGAGATCGCATCTCCACTGCATTCAACTTACTTTTATGCTTCTTCTGACATACCCAGGTTTCGCTGCCATATAACAAAGTCGGTACCAACACTGCGTTATGTATTGCAAGGCGTGCACTCTTCGCTACGCCTTGCCTTTTGACTAACGCAGTCAGGGCACCATTGACTTTGTTCCCGGCAGCGACACGCCTGTCCACATCTAAATCACATCTTCCATCCCGGCTAAAAGCACTCCCCAAGTATACAATTTCATTTACCTGTTCTAGAAATTCCTGATTTACCCATATTTCACACTTCATTCTCTCTTCGTCCCTTTCAAATACCAGAACCTTAGTTTTATTAGCATTCAAACGGAGACCTTTAATTTCACATTCCTCTTTCATACACGTGACTAATGCCTGCAGTTCTGCCTCTGATGGTGCAATAAGCACTGCATCATCAGCATACAGCAGACAATTTACTTTAATGTCACCCAATTTCACACCCAAACAACTATCTTTCAGCTTCTGTAAACAGCTGTCGAGATACAGTATGAACAGCCAGGAAGACATGACACAACCCTGCTTTACGCCCGTTTGGACGTCAAACATGGGTGACAGGTCATGCCCTACCCGCACACAGGCTTTACAGTCACAGTAGAGAGACTGCACAGCCCTTAGCAATCGACCATCCACACCATACCCCGGCAACAGTTCCCACATTTTCTTCCTTACAACCTTATCAAATGCTTTCTCAAGATCCACAAAAGCACAGAACATCTTCTGGTTAGCAGCCAGAAGCTTCTCCGTGATCATGCGGAGAGAAAACATTTGATCCGTGCATCCTCTTCCAGGTCTAAATCCGCATTGTGCCTCCCATAGAAATCTTTCCGATTTCTCTTGCATTAACTTGTCATGCTAAACTGGTCAAGCTGATCGCCCGATAGCACCCGCAGTCAAAATGTGAACCTTTACCTTTATATAAAGGCACAATGACTGCGGATCGCCAATCATCCGGGACATCTCCCGTCTGCCAGCACAAATTGCACAGCAGATGAAAGCTGTCCCAGACGCGAGGCCCACCATACTTGACCATTTCAGCAGTAACTCTTTCTAGTCCCGCAGCCTTACCACATTTCAAACTTCGAATCGCACGTTCAATCTCTTTCATACTGATGACCTCAGTATCATCGAGGTCCGGGTCTGGCGTACCAGTCACGGCGTCATCCCCGGATCCCTCACTAAGATCATCACACGCATACATTTCTCTATAAAATTCGCTCCATCGCTGCATGACGTCCGATTTTTCTGAGAGGACGTCATTAGTTCTCGAAAGCACTTTGTTCATTCTTAAGGCCGTCGCACCACTTCGGGTCCTTCCAACCTCTTTCCAGAAGAGTTTGGAGTTCTCCTTAAAGTTGTGCGACAACCTTTCGTCAGCTTCCATTCTACACCTTTCACGCACTTCCTCAATCAATGCTTTCGTGTGAACTTTCTGCAGCCTATATCTTTCTTTCATCTTCTCTCTCATATCCTTATCATTACTAGAGGCCAAGTAGTCTAACCATGCTTTCTTCTTCTTCTTTACAGCTTCTTTCACTTCATCATTCCACCATGCATCTCTTCTTTTACTACTGCCTCTTTTTACTGTTCCACACACTTCTTCCGCTGCACTTACCATTCCATCCCATCCTACTTATTACATCCTACTATTTAAAGACATTCTTGGGTTTATGGTTTTTTTTAATGTTAGCCAAACTATCATCTAAAAATGTAAAAATTTCAAATTGGGGAGGGGTTTCTCTACGTGATAAAGGTAGAAATGAAGATATTCGCAGTAGAACCAGAGTAACTGACATAACCCAACGGAATATTAAAGTTAAATGGCAATGGGCGGGCTATATAACTTGGTTCGCGAAAGGCAACCTCGTACAGGTAAGCGAAGTAGTACTCAAACTTTATTCCTCTTCACGTATTCTCATACGCTTTTCTTCACACACACACACACACACACACACGCACACACACACACACACACACGCACACACACACATACACGCGCACGCACACGCACACGCATCCACACAAAACACACACACACACACACACACACACACACACACACACACACACACACACACACATACCCACACGCACGCACACACACAAATAGGTCGCAAATAATACTTACCTAGTACTATTATGCAAGAGTGAATAGTTTTTTGTTAAGTCAGTGCAATTCACCATCTTAGGCTACGTAACCACTTAGCGATAGGATTGTAGTTGCTTTACTACTTGCTGGGTAAACATAGTAAAAAAAAATTTACCCTGTGAAAGTTTGCATTTAGATATAATTTTTCTAACCAACCATGAAAATATGATTAGAATATGTATATAAGTATAAAGGTTGCCTCACACGGGACAGTAATAACATCAATGATTTAATAGAGATGATAAAGAAATATTTAAGAAATTTGTACAAATTCCATTTCGCAGCTTTATTTTCCCTTAGATTCAGAAATATCGATGGTCGTTGTGTTTTACAACGTAGTTCCAAGTCTTATCGCGCTGACTCGACCGTTGTACGTTGAAGAGAAACTATTACGTTGATATCGAATAAAGTTAGACGAGTTCACCTGTCGTTTTTAAAACTTCTAAAATTACTGTCACAGTCTATTAATAAGTTACTGCTGAACATAGGAATCCCCAATAGATTGTTTTGGGATATTGGGGAGGTATCTGTGATAGCCACGCTTTGGAAGGTGGATTAGCAACCGCAGATTTTTTTTAAATAAAGGTGGCAAAGGCACACAAGCTACTTGATGATAGGTAGATGCTGTGACCAATAGACATCTACAATCATCATCATTACATCTACAATCAATCATCTCAATTATAATCATAATTCAAAGATGCTGTCTGTACTCTGAGGACTTAGATGGAATACCTCGTTTCCTGTAAAATGAGTCTCCGGTTGTCTAGACTAAGCGCACGAAACACAGCAACATCAAGCTGCTATTTCATGCTGATATCCCGGTCCTTGTTCGCGACGACTCATTCGTGTACTACTGTGATGTCAAGAAAATACCCGGAAAAGATCAATGAAACACAAAATGTTAGTTATTCGTCCAAGTTTATTATCACCCTCACAGTATGCTCCTTCAGAAACAATACAATTTCTACAAGAAATAATCAAATCAATTCATCAATTTTTCGGAATTGAGTTCAGTTCTCGCTGCGAATTCTTCTTTATGACTTACACCGAATGAAAACGGGTGCCACGAAGTGAACATTTGCATACTATTCTTAGCGTTGTTTTTCCGAGCCATGAAATTTTCTTCGACGTTAGTTACGACATCCGTTGCTTCACTCTCAAATAAAAAAAAAATTACAAAAAAAATGATTTGGAACCATAAACAAATCATCCAGTGCCGATATTTTTTGACTGCATGTACATCCATAATTTAGCTGCAGCGTGGCTCTATCACGAAACAATCTTCGTTTTTTTTATCCTAGTTGTTACAAGGAAGAAGCTGTTGCCCATATCTGGATTTTTTTGGCTCTGTCGCCGCTTACGACACCAATAAGATGATCTTAGTTAGTGGATATTCTTACACCGCCACTTCACGGTATTTTATTAAAATTATAATTATTTAAATTCATTACTTGTTTTAAATATGTAAATTCTTATTTGAGAGTGAAGCGACGGATGTCGTAACTAACGCCGAAGAAATTTCGTGGCTCCGAAAAACAACGCTAAGAATAATATGCAAATGTTCAGAATTGTGAGTCTCTAAGATTGCCAAACGTCCAATATTGATATCGTTACGTTTATCGACCACAGAATCTATTAATTATTAGCTGGTACGCGGCCCCGTTCTGGCGCAGAAGAAATAATTGTGGAAATATCATTTTAAAAGGAATGATGAGGATATATAACTTTCGATATATAATTTCTTTTTTAATATATTTTTTCTAATAATTTTTTTCACGCAAGTGCTAGCAATATGTTGACAAAGTTTTACCGGAGTCTGATGAACGGTATGGTAGTGCATAAAATACGAACGAACAGATATTAATTTTTATATATTATATTAGATATATGTAATAAGTCTCCTATTGAGATGATATAAATGGTGTAAGCTTGATGCTCATTTACCATCTATTCTCTTTCAAATGCCAGAAAGTTGTTATCTACAAATAAAACGCTTAAAGAATGTTGCTTTATTTATTTTTTGACTCGTTGTGGCTTTTTCATTTTTTGCCAGCACAAAGAGATGAAGCTATAATTTCCGACTGGGATTCTGAAAATATATTTCGGTTCCCAATTTCTTTTTAGTAACGTCCGTAAAGCGAGATACAAGTAAAACAGTGCCGTATGAGTACATTTAAAGGAAATATATTCGTTAATTTTATGCGTTAAAGTAAAACTTATTAAAATGTAATCATTCATTAAAGCCTTCATTTCAGACTATCAAAAGTCCAACACTGAATATTTGCCTCCCATATACATTGTATAATAGGTTTGGACTACACAATAGTTGCCACATCTGACATACGGGTTGACAACCGCAGTTTTTACGCCGCAGCACTTAATCAAACTAAGATGAAAAGATGCCACATTTGAGATCAGATAAACGATCTACATTAAAGTTTAAATGTTCTGTTCGTCTTTTAAGCATATTTGCTTTGTCAGTAATAAAAGAGCTAGCCAGAAACCTTAAAAGTCATTTACTTTCTATGAAGAACCGATAAGTTTAGGTATTATAATAAAAATTGTGTTGGCATCAGAGAGCCACAGGATCCAACTAATTTTACACTTTTTTTTCAAACATTACTTCTACACTACGATTTTTTCCTGTATCGTGGGTGCACTTTAATAACATAAATTTCACGAGGACAAAGTCCCTTGCCCTTCTGTACGGGTTAATTTTCTTAGCTCAGCTACAAATTTTATCATACATGGTGCTACATTTATGAAGCAGGTAACTAGTGGGATGCGGGAAGTAAAGACTGTGAAAAACCTCGGATGGAGGCGGAGTTATAGCTGAAATAAGTAATTTTTTTTTTGGTTTTTGGATATTTGGACCCTTAGGAGTATAATGAGAAGTTTTGCCCCTATTCAACTATGACCCCCATGACATCCTCTACATGATAGGCTTTTTAAACTGACTGTGCCTAAAGTTCGAGTCGCCTCCCAATTTTTTGGTTTTTGGCCATTTTGACCCCCTAGAAGTGTAATTAGAACTATTTCTCCTATTCAAACATGACGCCCATGACATCCTCTACATGATAGGCTATTCAAAGTTACTAGGTCTAAAGTTCGAGTCACCCCCTACTCATTTCTAGACTTTACTTCCAATAATTACTACTTTATGTTTGGTCATGACTTCAGTGATAACTGTATCGTTTTCATTAAACCAGTCGTCGTGTATTCCTTGTTCAATACCAAATTCGATATTAAAACTAAAGTGAAAAACGAACCCACAGCTCACCTGAAGGTAAGTTGCTACTACTGTCTATAGGCACCTGCAGCTACTCGTAATTTCATACAAAGAAGCCTTGTCACCTCTAAGGATTAGGATTTCCTTAACTTCAGATCGATACACAGCAGTGCAAGCACAAATATTTGGTGACAGAAATACGTAAGAGAATTGTACCATCTAGTAAAATTAAATAGGAATAATGTTTCTATTTTATTTTATAAACATAGATTAAATTTCACTTGACTGTATTTTATGAATACTGAATAGTTTGATTCTGGTGGTTCTATTGGGTGAATGAAATTTTAAGTTTGGTAAAGACGAACAATCTTTATCGTAGAGTCTCTGCTTCTGCGTTTCATCTGGTGAGTGCAGGTGGCCGGAGGCCCAATTCCCCCCCCCCCCCCCCCCCGCCCATCAACATGGTAGCGGAATTACACCAAAGGCTACCCCAGGAGGGTACCAGCACCCCTGGAGAATCCCTCGCTGAGCATCCACGACCATGTTGTTCCACTCCTGAGCGTGGGTGCTCCGGCTGCCCCGCGTATCTTGGTTTTGGGCAAAATCTGCTCAAAACCATAACTGCTCGGGGCAAACTGAGCAATAATACCAAGGTGACCCCCGCCACGCTATCCGTGAATTTCTGAAACATCAGGGGACTTCACTCTCCTACCCGGGGTACAAATTAGAGCACTCTGTACATCATGATGATGTACAGCGTTTGGATGACAAGTGAGATGAGTGAGACATTGTGAATTTGCTTTGAGAAGCATATGAGCGCCTGCTAGACGAGCTGAAGGCAATCATTCATTCGTGCATTTCACACTTAAATCACTTCAGGCATTAAGCCTGAAGTGATTTACGAACATGCTCCCGGCCGTTGAAAGATCACGTTCAACTCTGAAGATCCTCAGCTGTCAGAAGCTTACAAAGTCGCACGAGAGAACGGCGCACGCACCTTCTGCTTGTGTTAAAATCTGCTACTCTATCGATTCCATCAGCTCCCATAATAAGCCGTAGCTCACGGCCAAGCTTCCATGAAAGCGGATTTCAGACAGATAGTCACGCTGCCACCGCTGCCAGAAATGTTGCTGCATTTTCTCTAGGCGTTCGTAACGTTGAATATGACTTTTTTTGGCTTAAACTAGATACCGTGCCGGCGCTGCTGTTAATGGTCTCTCAATAAGAAAGTCTCCCGGAGATAAGGGAAGAAGGTCATTGGGAGAAGAGGACAGAGGACATAAAGGACGGCTATTCAGAATAGACTCCACCTGGGCAAACAAAGTGCCTATTTCTTCGAACGTTAGATGGCTGTTTCCAATGACACGATTTATGTCGTGTTTCGCAGATTTAACACCCGCTTCCCATATACCGCCAAAATGAGGAGTGTAAGCCGGTATAAATTTAAATTTAATAATGTTTTGATTTGCAAACCCAAGTAGGGGTTCTTGATTTTGTTTTATAAATGAGCCTAATTCCCGTGAAGCGGCTACAAAATTAGTCCCGTTGTCACAAAATATTTCTGTTGGCTTACCTCGGCGTGCAATAAAACGTCTGAGTGACATTATAAATGCATCCTTAGTCAAATCGCTTACTGCTTCAAGGTGGATGCATTTATGTATGTATTTATGAAAAATGGAGAAAGCCCAATTATTTTGCTTTGACTACTTATAGGTTTATTTTTTACAAGTAAATCGTATTCAACCGGAAATGATTGAGTTTGTGCAATAATACAAAGCGAAAACCACAACTCTTGCAATTCGTTAATTGTTAAAATTCCAGTATGTTTTTGGTTTGGATTTTTAGTATTAAATATAAATCTAAGAACGTATGCGAATAGTCGCTGCAATCGATTTAACAATGAGTATTTTTCAAAATCCATAACAGGTTCAGTCATTGTAATTGTTTATTGAAAGATGTGCTAAGTCAGATTACTCGTTTATGAATTTAACGTATTCCGATTTTTTTAAATAATAATAATAAGGCAGTTTTACACAAAATCTACCTTCCTTATCTCGTATAGTATGAGCAAGAAAGTGACGTTCACATTCATTTTCAGGCTCATTCGTGCTACATTTAGTGGGAACTTCTTCCAATTCCCAGAACTTAGACATTAATTGTTCAATATTTTCATTTTGTGATTCAGTGATAATTGCGTGATTACAATGTATCTTTTTGCTAGATACTGTTGACTTTATTGGGCCAAATACTATTTAACCAAGATGTGAACTCCTTAACTTAAAACAATTGGGTCCTAGGGACTGCTGCTCATTGCCTAGAATGTCCCAGTAGAGATCAGCACCTATCAATACATCTATGGGGGCTGGCTGATGAAACATAGGATCAGCCAACTTAATATTTGAGGGTAGTTTTAATGAGCTAATATCAACCGGCATTTTTGGTACGTGATCGGTGAGTTTTTTTAACACAAAGCATGATAAAATTGCAGTAAACTTGCTATTTATTGATTTAATTTGAATATTACAACTTTCAATTACATGTTGAGATGAATTGATACCGATGCCAATGGCTTTTAGTGTGTCAATTTGACGGCTCGGTAAAGATAACCTGGTCTTTAGGGACTTAGAAATGAATGACGATTGGCTCCCGCAATCTAACAAAGCACGAACCTTAACCTTTTTCTGTTCAAGTGGATTCGATACTTCAATCATTGCAGTAGATAATAAAACCTGATTTGTATTTTGATTAGAGTAATTAACGATAATCTCATCTTGTTCATCCGCGAGGGTGAGATGGTTTGAAGAGGAAGACGGACGGTGGAGCAGACTGTTGTGGCGCTCTTTGCAGTCGCGCTCGCGACAAGGCCCCATGCGATACTCGCTTTCAGGGTGACCCTGCCTTAGGCAATTGATACACAATTTATACTTCGTTACGTCCATCATTCGCTCGTCAATCCCCTTAGCCCTAAATGTGGGGCAGTCGTAGATTCTATGACGCTCGTTACAAATAATGCATGTAAATATGTTTGACTTTTTACTGTAATTATTGCTGTCCTTGCAAATGTCTTTATGGTATTATTGTTTTGATGAAACTTTTGAGCGTAATTATAATTTTTATTAGCTGTATGACGAATATTGCCAGAAGGCGATTTTGAAATTTTATTTGTATCGGTCCTATTGTTACGACTCATTGACTCTAGTACATCGGCACGATCAATCAGAAATTTATAAAATTGTTCCAATGACGGTACATCACTCGTTAATTTATTGCGGTATTCCTCCCATTTTAATAATGTAGAACTATCTAACTTAGATGCTAACATGAATATTATAAGCACGTCCCATTTATCAGTGGGTTGTCCTAGGCTAGACAAGGCGCGTAAGTTTTTGGTTACTTGATCGACCATAAATCTCAAAGACCGTTCCGATTCGCGTGGTAGTTGTTTTATATTAAACAATGCGTTTAAGTGATGATTAACTAATATTCTTTTGTTATCATATCTATTGCAAATGATATTCCATGCCTCAGAATAATTCTTCGTTGACACTTCTAAGTTAGAAATTATTCTGGCCGCGTCACCTTGCAAATAAGACACGAGTTAATGAAACTTATAAATATCTGAAATGCGATCATTTTTATGTATAAAGTTCTCAAAAGTGTCCCGAAACTCCAGCCACCGGAAATAGGAACCATCAAATTTGGTAATTTGAATTTGAGGTAACTTCAAACCTGCTTCACGGCAACCAGTATCATCCACGCAACATGAGGCGCTGCGTACGGAGTTGCGACTTTTATCACATTCTAATTTTTTTTAAAATCTTTCAACTAAAGTTTTGGCTTTGGCGATGTTTATTATTATTATCTCTTGCTCAATATTGTCGCGCACCTCAATTTCTGCCGAAATATTTTCATAATTTAAAACCTCTATTTCACTCTGCAAATCATCAACCTTAACGGATAACGCTTCAAATTTGGTGAGTTTTAAACTTAACTCGGTAAATTGCACATTATCTAAATCCGTTTTACTGCTGATGCTATTTAAATAACTTTTAAATTTAGTTATTTGCCCTTTTGCGGACACTCTTTTTGTAGTTAATTCACGTAATCGTGTTTTATTAATTTCTGCTGATGAAGTCATTTTTAATAATTAACTTTAATTGTTATCTTCAAATAAGTTTTAAATGCTTATTATTTAAATAGCAATGCAACTGTTAGAATAGTAAATGATAATGGCACACGTTCCTCGTTCTGGCGGTACTTGCGTGCTATACAGGGAAGCCGGCTGCGCGCGCTCAGCGGATCGCTCCCGGTCGGTGCCGACGCAATAGCGACTAACAGCGAGCAGTGCTCCGCGATGATAATTACTTATATAACCTGGAATAATCGGCTAATACGCTAAATATTTTGTAGATAATCGATAAAGAACAAGAAACCTACCGCTAAAAACTTTATATTTTTTGTTAACTTTTACTTTAAGAACAAGAATTTGTACTGGCTAAACTTGTGAACCGTAATTTAATTAAACTAATTTAATCATTTATTTGTTAAATTTAATGGAATTCTAAGTAATGTTAGCCAAAAAAGTAACCAATTCCTTTGTTCACTTTTTTCTTTTGTAATGTAAGGTAGTTATAAAAGGTGATGCAAGAACAAAATTGCACGAAATTTAAGAACTGGGGGCGTAAATAGCCTAATGAACACTCTATTTACACAAATGGAGTACTATTCTGAATAAGTAATTAGGATTATTGGATATTTAAAGGAAAATAGCTTTGAAGGAAGGACACTTAACTTCGGCGGCGAGAACCAGGTCACGTCTCGATGTATAACTTTCGCTGTTGTACTGCTCGAAACTTGATCTTCTTCTCAGTATACTTCTCGATCTTAATAGACTATTCACTGCAAGGTTCCGCCCATAGCAATAGATGCGTTGTAAAATTCGAAGTCCGCCGATTGTTGTATTTGCTGAATTTCTTGAATTTTATTGATTTTCTTGCGGATTCTTTTTAGTTCCCCTCATGGTCCACCATGTTTTATTTTTAGAGGATAAACTGGTTACTACTTTTCTTTACTACTTTTCAAACTTTTTTTTCGTTATTACTTTTCAAACATTTGTTATATAAGACAAAATAATGTTAATCGTACAGCGTTTGGATAACAAGTGAGATGACATTGTGAATTTGCTTTGAGAAGCATATGAGCGCCTGCTGACGAGCTGAAGGCAATCATTCATTCGCGCATTTCACACTTAAATCACTTCAGGCATTAAGCCTGAACAGGTATTACATTAGTAATTGCTTCAGGTAATGTTGTGGTAGAAATAGTTTAAGGAAGATTTCATTTTTTACATTTTTTATTTTATTTGCATACTTAATATTATTGGAAGGGTACGTATTCCAAAGATATATACCCTGTACCGTTAAAGATAATCTGAAAAGATTAGACCTGTGCTGTCAAAATATCATTCATTTAGAATATGACTGGTTTAAACGAAAGATATTTCAATTAAGGTTATATTTTTACTACAGATCTACAAAACCAACTCTTCACAAACTGTTTTTAGCAGAAAAGAGAAATATAAGTAACTTTATACAATGCTCGTCACGTTTTACTACGTGATAGTTATTTTGTTTAGCGTTGTTCTTTATACACAAGGACCTTTACCATTTCTTATTTGGAAAGGTAGTAAATAGGTACCGTCCACCTCGTTGTTTTATATATTGCAACGTAATAAATAAGACGAAGACTTCATATATACTTCTTCCTTTATTTCTCGCAGGTTAAAGACGAATAGGCTTTTTAGTTATATAATAATAGTAGGTATGGCAACACTTTTCAACCAACATGGATTTCATCATGGTAGGTAATTCAGGGTAAAACTTGTAGAAGTTAATTGAAAATGGCAGTTCTAGAGCGAAGTAAAATAAACCAAGAAGTTCTAAATGCTTAACTTTATTTATTTTTACGAATCACTAGATATCTTGGCAAACTATGATATTATTTTTACTGCCTTAGAAGACCACGTTTGTTCTTGTTTCGAAAATCTATCAACTGTCAGAATTATTTCGCATTCGCCCTCATTTGTTTCTACATAAAAATATAAGCCACAAAAATAACAAAGAAAATAATCATAATATACACGAGCAAACAACCCCGCGAAATAACATATTTCGCGAGCTATGACGTAAGTGTACTGACGTTATGACAGGCGGGCCATCACCTGATCCAAATCCCTATCTGAACTCGCGCGGGTAATATTTCTTACTGTTGTAAGGCAGCAGTCCATCTTTTATAATGTTTTATATGAAGTGTCAACGTTAAAAAAGCCATAATAATTACATGCTTCAACGCATGTGTAATTATATCCCAGGCTTTATGTTGATAACGCATGTATATCCTTATTTTTAACACTTCGGCTTTTCTATAAAAGTGCTTTCTTGATGATTTTTCATAAAACCACTATGATTTTTGCAAGAGTTAAGGACGGAAGACGCAATATAAAAATAAATATTCCATTTTCCGTCCTTAAATCTTGTGTCATCCTAAGGTGGGATAATATAGTACTCCACTACTTACCTTGGAGTGTTATAAGAGGTGATGGGCTGCAAAATCTTCCTGACAACATCTCAAAATCATAAAAATCTTCGGTAGCCAATTTTCTCCCTATGAGGTAATATATGGGGGAGGATAATGTTCAGCAGTGGACTTTGATAAGCTGTTTTGATATTAGTGATGAATGATGATGATGGTTTGACCCGGGACTCGCAACTCAGTATCACTACTTCAATTTCCTTGCTATCAATGAAAAAGCCACTCATTATTTTCAGTACTTCACATCACATCAAGTTAATAAGTATGAGTAGTAAACGAATAATAGGTTTATTTACGAAATTAAGTAGTCCATTTACATCACTCGCTCGCGAACTAACCATGTCTGCTCATTATAGTCTATTATCAAGTACTTATAAAAAATCACGGTCGCTATTAGAGATCTAAAATATAAAGGAAAAACACCTACTATATGACTTTTACATAGCAGAAAAATAAATTCAATTTACGATGGCTCCAAATATATTTCGACGCTTGCTACGCCTTCTCCATTAAGATTAATGAGTTAATGACTTAATTACTACAACGGCCGCGTTGTCTTTCATTATTAGATGTTTTCCTCTTACAATACCCACGTTTATTCCTTTAATAGCATATTGTCTAATATCTTAGACCTAATTCTATAGTTAGATATACTCGAATTTGGTACCAGGCAATTGAGGTCCAAGAAAAGTAATGAAATATCACTGTCTTTACTAGTCAACAAGTTTTACTTAGAAATTTTGGTTATACATACAATTTTCAATTAATATCTATTCTTATTTATTAGCTCATGATAAACGACAGTTGGGCACGAACTTCTCCAATTGTAGCGTTTATCCATAATAATTGGCATGCTTTGCAGCCAAATGTCAATTAATACCAGCAGAGTATATAATAAAAATAAGATAAAAGAAAATAAGATACAAAATAGAGTCTCGCCGATTAAGTATAATAAGTATACCAATGAAAAATAATAAAAAATGAAAAGTAAAAATGAGACAAATATCCCCTTATGAGAAGACTATCTTTGTAGAAGCTTATATTCAGCCATGGACTTTGACAGGCTGTAATGATGATGGATAAAAAATAATATTAAACTGATAAAGTGTCAAGCAACTAAATAAATATTGAAACTTTTTTGATCAGGTGACTATAGTCGCCCCTATTAAAAAAAGATTTTATTATCACTGTCAATCTACACTAGTCTAAAGTGGAGGACCGTGGGAGATCGACCTTCACCCATGTGATAACCAGATAAGACTTATGTTTTTTAAAAATTTTATTGATTTGTAAACACGCCTATGATAGCTGGCCATTCAAGAAGTATTCATGACTATTTTTAATGAATTTTTTTTCATAACCTTCACTTGTTTGTTAACCGAACATATTTAGTTTAAACGGATCGTTTTTAACATGGAAAATATACTTTAGTAGGCTTGCCTACTTATTTCTGTTCATGGCTACCTGGAAAGCAGGTATGAACAGGTAAGTCAATATATGTAACCAATAAAAATTGAGATCAGAAAGACAATTTAATTTTATGATAATCGTATAGGCTTATGTCGTAAAGTTTTAAAATCGGAGTAATTAAGCGTTTGAAAAAGTTTTAAATTTTTTTTTAAAAAAGTAAAATGTTTGAACTCTAACATTATGCCATCATGGTGGTCTTCTTTACAAAAAACATTTTTAAAGATATATACGTCGATTCTATGTGCCTTCTTGCAACGGATCTAGACTGTATAAAATTGCGCCCAGAAAACCGCGATTGTTTTTTAGAAAATAATTATTTAAGACCAACTGAATTCGTTGGGACCACATGCCTTTGAAGATGGATGACAAAGCAAATTTGTAAATGAAGTAGAATTATCAGAGTCTGAAGATCTTAGTGTAGCTTCAGAAGATTCAGATTTTGAATAATAATTATGAACCACTCATTTTCTGTTGATCAATTTCGGCCGTTTTTTTTCTCAATTTCTTGATTGAGTCTCATTAGTTGTTGGCAGTAGATATCCGAATCGATGGTTTTCCCGGGCGGTAAAAGCTCATAATAAACGATGCCCTTACTATACACACAGCATCACCTTATTGCGTGTTAATCCGGGTTTCGCTACAGTCTGCAGAGCTTGACCACAAGAGTAAAGAAACCGACCAGAGGGGAAGCTACACACAAACAGCTTGCTGCGAATACACGCATACATAGCACAGCGATGTGTGCGTGAGCTCTCACCGACGCTCCGTTGGGGTACAAACCGGTTTGCGCCGGCTCAGTTAGAATATCCATGAAAGGGCTGTTAGTCGTGCGCATGTAAATAAATAGACCAAAAATATTTAAAAATTTTATACATCAATTAATTTATTAAGTTCTTTTGCAATTATTAAATAATTAAATTGAAGTATTTTAATTACATAAATTAAGAATTAAGTTATTATAAATTTATATAGATAAATAATATATATTGTTTAAAATTAATCGTTACGAAACAGCTCTTGATTTCGAACAATTAATAGATATTATGTTGTTACATTATGTAATATAATTTACAATTAACGCATACGCATCTTGTTTTATACACTATATAATACTTTAATTTTTTCTTATTATTTAAAATTAATCGATACGAAACAGCTAGATAATATATATACTGGGTGGCGATTAGGTTATCACATTAAATAACAGAGCGGTATATACAAGTTCATGTCGATTAAAACAATAAAATAAACAATTCTACCAAAAATAAAAATGCATCTTTAAAACAAAATAAATAGCGTAAAAATTGACACGAAATAAATCACCTTGATAATATTAGTTTATGTATTAGTGACATGTAAAAGCGGTAACGGTGAGGCAGGTACGCAGTGCTCACGCGGCATTGACATAGGCAATTATTTACCTACACTTTTCCGTTCATAAGTAATTAGGCAAAAAAGGAAAAAAATGGCTATTGCGACTAGAATGTTAATTGTTATATATTTTTATAATTGTGTATGTTCAAAGAACGTTATATAGGTTTAATCTTTTCATTTCATGTGATAACTTTGTCGCCACTCCGTATAATAGATATGTATTAATATAAGTTAATATAATTAATGCACATGCTGTCTTATGATGTACAATATTTTTATCTATTCCTTAAATTTTTCACATGCATCATTTTTTTATAGGATAGGGTGACAAACGAGCACACAGTCCACCTGATGGTAAGTGGTTGCTGTGACCCATAGACATCCACATCTATCCTCAATAAAGAATCAAAATGCTGATGCCTTTTCACCAGTGAGGACTAAGATGGAATGCCTCTTTTCCAGTAAAAAGGGTCGCCGGTTCTCTACACTCACCATACGAAACACAGCAGTGTTAAGCTGCTATTTTACGCTGGTATTCTGTGAGAGCGTGGTCCTTCCCCGGTCGTGCCGACCCATTCGTGCTACAACTATACTATTAATATAGCTGCAGCATGGCTCTAACACGTACAAAGTAGAAGAAGAAGAAGAAGAATCATGTGACAACCCTATCAGAATAGGTATACATATTTGACGTTGTTAAGAAGCTTTCCCTCTGGTCCTTACTCTTTACTCTGTAGCTCGACTACCCTCTTACCATGATCTTTTTCGCACGTTCTTGTCAAAGTTGTGTAAATAGATTAATATTGATAAATGAAACTGCAGATAAACTTAAAAGTAAAGGAATTAAAATGAGAGTTAAAAATATCTAAATAATTAAAGCGCAACCACTGAGGCCTTGTCTTGTGTATTTAGGTGTATACACTAGAAACCGAAAAACTTTAATTCAAATCCAACTTTTCACTTATGATGACATTTTGTAACAAATAATTTCACTTCAGTCCCAACTAGCGACATCTTATGAGCGGTTATTAGCCTTCGTTAGTAGAAATAAGACGATAAAAATATGTGCTTACTTAAACTGTATTATTTTAAATGAAATATCTTATATGAAACCTATTAAAATAAAACAGTAAAGGTTTGCAGTTGTTCGCGCATCACGGAAAACTACTAGATAAATTTGAATAAGGTTTTCTAAGTTTTATTTCTTAGAACCCTGGCCCTTATCTAAAAAAAAATATTGCGATATCGTCATTTAATATAAAGTGATTAAAGTTTTAAGAAACAACGATTTTATAAGCACTGCGTGTTCAGTGACGTGTGTTTTCTTGGCGCGGAGAAGTGGGGCAAGCCGTGTAGTGCGCATACGCAGGAGAGGGGAAGTCTCTTCTAACTCTGCCCAATGATAAAGCTAGGACCAGCCGCGCATTCGCATTATTTGCGTGAGCGACTTGATGTTGTTCAGTTGTACCTTGATCAATTGCGCGCCGTATTTTCCTATAGTTTTTAGAAATTTTTCACCGTTAACCGATTTGCTAGTAGAGCATCTCCAAATATTAAAGTAATTATGTAAGTAAGCATACACTCCAAATAGTCAATTTAGTGCAAACTGCAGATGTGCACCAGGCACCAACTTGTATGTGGGTTTCTCACGAAGTGAATACTTTTGATCCATTTTGTCCTTAGAAATGCGAAGAATTTCATATACAATTTGAATAATATTGTTTTTGGCATAGAATTATTACGCATAGAAACGCAGTCTAGTGCAAAACACGAGCGTTAAAATGATGCAAAGTCATTATGTTAGTGGGCGCGAGTCGAATGTGCCTACGCTCGTCACACGCACACATACACGCCATTCAGTGATACCAGTTTCTGGCGTTTGCAATCAAATTCTGCAAATCACTATTTTTTGATTAATTTTAAATAATTGATATAATAAAGATTACGTATTATGTACGAAGATGTATTTTATGAGAATATAAAATGGAATAAAATAAACAAGATAATGATGGTACTAATATAACTTTATTATACATACATTAATGGTACAAAAATGCAGACGTAATAAAATTTAAGAATATTATTAAACACAATTAATTTGCTCGAATACAATAAGCACATCGTGTAATGTTTAATTTTAACCGACTTCAAAAAGGGAGGAGGTTATCAATTCGGTGTATTTTTTAATGTTTTTTACCTCAGAATTCTAAAGTTTCTAAACCGATTTAGATTTTTTTATTTGAAATGATATACACACAGATTGATCCAATATACACGTTGAAATTTTAATGGATTTTGCCTTAGTAGTACAATAGATTTATTAAAATAAAAATTATTAGGATGTAAAATGGCAGATTTGCTATCGAGAAAAACATAACTCGAATGCGATCTCAAACTAATAGCAATATCTCGCAAGTAGGTCGGGCGTGCAGGCTAGCTTCTACCGAATTACTATAATAAAGTCTGAAAAAATAAATTCGCTGCACGTAATGTAGTGTTACGTCTATCGCACGCGCTACCGCGCGCTTCCTACACAGTGAACGGCCACTAATAGATGTTCATAACATGAACTCTCAAGCGTAGTGATACGACATGAACTAGTCTGGTCGCCCGACTAGCTTCTGAGGACTTACTATTGTAAATCTGCCCTTTTTTAATTGTAATATTTTTAATTTAATAAATTGGCTCTATTATCGAGACAGTATAATTTGGCTGCGGGACAACAACCACTAAAATTTCAACATGTATATACGAATTGATCAAGCTTAGAATCAGTGTACATACATATTGCTAGCCTTTCTTTTTGGGAGTCGGTTAAAATAGTCTAACCTAACATTTGGTTAATGTTTGGGTGTAAAGTGACATCTGGTTAGTAAAGGCGTTCTTATTAATAATCTCTTGATGTTGTAAATAAAAAAGTTTTTATTCTATACTCTAAAACGTAGCCTTAGTCAATAAACAAAGTAATTAAAATAAAATAGTTGCGTTAAAATGGCGTCGTCAAAACGCGATTAGCTGATCATTCCGTATTAGTTTTAAATAGGCACCCATTGTTAATATAATGTTAACACTTAGAGAAGTAGGTGTCTATATTTAAACATTTGAGTTTTACACAGAGTGTTGCGAATAAAGGTTTTAAACACAAATAGAAAATAAATATTTTTAAAAGAAAATTGTGATTTTTTCCCCACAGCTAGCAACATCTGTATTATGAGAGCTTAGGTAAGTATTTTTTTAGTTTTACGTTCTTATAATGAATTAAATGTATAAACTTATATGTGAAATGTAATACCATCACTTCTTTTATGTTTATCATCACCGTTGTGACAATATTTTACAACACAAACGGTAATTTTTACAATTTTTCGTGAGCTCTTCTCCGTATGACGTGACGTTGCGCACTGACGCGTCGCTGAGTCAACTAACGCGGTTTCGCGTTAGTTTTACTTGCATCACTTTCGGTACGCCTACTAGTATTCTATGCGTAATAATTCTATGGTTGTTGGATTTAATGGCGTTTGAAAATGTAAATTACTAATTAATCTTTATGCATAAATAAACATAGTTCCCACACACTATTTAGATTGCAATAAGTATAGAATAAATAATATATTGGTTAGAATTATTATTTAGTATAGACACTACAATAATCATTACCTTTTTTTCAGGTGGATCGCTCAGAATAAATGTGTATGCCTTGCAGACTGAACTCCAGTTCTCGTCACTCCCATATGAAACACACTAGCATTATTATGTTTTTTCATTTATTTATTTAATAAGGCTTACCAACTAAATACATATAGAAACAATTATTATGAGGTGCACTTAAAAAAATTTGTATATATGCATTTAAATTAAAGGTAAACACAACATATAATAAAAGACTTCCTTTAAGGAGAATAGTAACCTATAAAACTATCACTACAATAAAATAACAAAATTAAAGCAAACAAAAAAAAAACCTAACTTATATAATGTATAAATGGAAAAAAAAGAGGAAGTAAAAAAACTTTTAAAATGAAAAAATTATTTAGCTGTGTAATGTGTTAGTACCTTCCTCTTTAAAACATTTAAGCTATCAAAATGGATATCCACATCACAATTTTGAAATGTTGAATTGAATGCATTCAACAAAGATGATAAAGGTGTGTTTCTGCCATATTCATTACGACTTTTTTTAATATGAAACGGTTTGTAGTTATGTAGACGTGCACTAATTCTTGGAACAGTGATACCGATATCAAGTAAGAGAGACCGACAGTCAATTTTAAAACTTAAGAGCTTGTGCAGGAAAGTTATACTTAATACAATGCCTTTCTAAAGGTATCATATGGTAATGCTCAAGTCTTTTCTTATAGCTATTAAAAGTGTGATAAGTCCCTTCGATGTAACTGAGTCTAGCTAACATTCTTTTTTGTACCTTTTCTATACGTTGTATATTATTTTGATAACTAGGATACCAAACAAAGGAACAGTAGTCTATATTGCTACAGATCAACGCGAAATAGAGGGCCTTTAAAGCTGGTATGGACTTAAATTCTGTAGTGTTACGTGAGATGAATGCTATTAATCTATTACACTTATTTATTGTGATATCAATATGACGTGTGAATTTCATTTCGGAATCAATGTTTAGGCCTAAATCTTTAACATATTTTACTTGATTAAGACGAGTATCTGCAATATAGTAATTAGTCTCGAATTTTTTATATTTCTTTGAAAATTTTATGTGGTGACATTTTTTTACATTGAGTTCCATCTTATTATATTCACACCATTTACAAAGATCGTTAATATCCCTCTGTAATAGTAACTGGTCCTCTGTGCACTTAACGGTTCTAAAAAAATTCAGATCATCGGCGTATAATACAAACTGACTGTTATTTAATACATGTTTTATGTCATCTATAAACAAACAAAATAAAATTGGACCCAGGACTGAACCCTGAGGAACTCCAGAAGTAGCTTGAAATATGTGAGATACAAAACCGTTTACAACAACCCTCATTACTCTATTTTCTAAAAAGGACTCAAACCATCTCAAAAGACATCCATCAATAAAAAAAAAGTTTTTAAGTTTAGCCAGTAATATTTTATGGTCCACTTTGTCAAAGGCCTTGCTAAAGTCGGTGTAAACGGCATCAACCTCATTGCCATTACTTAGTTCGGTAAAAACCTTTTCAACAAAGAACATTAAGTTGGTTGTTGTGGATCGCTTCGCAAAGAAACCATGTTGATAGTCACTCAGAAGTTGTTTTACGTGCCACTTTAAATGGTTACTAACAAGGGATTCAAATATTTTTGACAAAGTGGAAAGTATGCTGATGGGTCGATAATTACAGATAACATTGATACTTCCGGATTTATGGATTAGTAAAACGATAGCCTCTTTCCATACGTTTGGAAAAATGCCTTCCGAGATAGATCGGTTATAAATTAAATGTAGTGGTGTCGACAATATTTTAGCACATTTTTTTATGAATATTGGAGGTAATCCATCAAAACCGGCTCCTTTATTGGTATTAAGCCTAGCAAGTTTAACTTCAATATCCTTTTTAGGTATTTGTATATAATTCAGATTAACAGAATTTGTCACACTGTCGTTAACTCTCGAGTGATCCCTATCTTGGACTTTGGAGGGTTTGTTATAAACAGATTCAAAGTGCTCAGCAAATAAGTTAACAATGGATCAAGGTGGGCAGGTTGATGTGATCTACACTGATTTTGAAAAAGCTTTCGATCGTGTGGATCACATGATCCTGCTCAACAAATTACAAATATTAGGGATTCACGGTGACTTGCTCCGATGGACTGAATCATATCTCACAAACCGCTCACAAGCAGTCGTGATAGGTGGTTTCCGTTCGAACTACATAAAGATACCTACAGGTGTTCCTCAGGGCTCTCACTTAGGTCCACTTTTTTACAATGCCTACCTATATGACATTGGTTCGTGCATTATACACACAAATTACCTCATGTATGCAGATGATAAGAAGATTTTTTGTAAAATTAACACCATACATGACTGCCTATTGATACAAAAAGACCTGGACCGTTTATTTGAATATTACAAAATAAATAATATAACTGTCAATGCAAGCAAGTGCGAATGTATTAGTTTTACACGGAAATCTAAGCCAATTCTAAATAAATATCACTTTGACGGATTAGAAATCAGCCGAAAAGTAAGTGTTAGGGATTTAGGCGTAATTTTTGATCATAAAATGATACTATCCGAACACATTGATTACGTTATCAGTAAAGCCTATAAAAATCTTGGTTTTGTTCTTCGCATCTGTAAACCATTCTCGAATATTAATACAATTAAAATGGTTTATTTTGCATATGTCAGAAGTGTTTTGGAATATGCTAGTTCAATATGGTCTCCACAGTACAATGTCTACAAAAGCCGCCTTGAGCGTATTCAAAAAATATTTGTTAATCACCTTAACTTTCGCTGTCGGAATAAAATCGATACTTACACAGACAGTTGCACTGAGCACAATCTCTTATCTCTGGAACACAGGCGCATTTTGCTTGACATGGCTTTGTTATATGATATAATAAACAGTAATATTGACTGTCCATATCTTGTCTCAAGAATCACCTTTCGTACTCCAAAATTCCGTACCCGCAATACTACATTGTTACAGACTCCCTGGCATCATTCAAACTACTGTCGAAACACTGTTCTTTCGCGGCTTGCTCGTACATATAATGAACAATTTGGACACATTGACCTCTTTGCGAAATCTAAACTTACGTTTAAAGATTACATCAAGAAAACTATTACGAAATAGAGCAGTTGAAGTTAAAATCACATACAATCATATATTCTCTCATCTATTTCTTCTATATGTATTTTTGAGGCTACTAATATAAATATAAGTACTTAAGTTATTTTATTTAATATATATTATAATTAATTATTTGTATTATGTTTATATATTTAAACATTTAATATGTATATATACATAAGTAAATAATATATATGTAGGTATATATATATCTTATATGTTTATATATATATATATATATATATATATATATATATATATATATATATATATATATATATATATATATATATATATATATATATATATTTATATATATATAAAGGTAACGTAATATATCATTCTACCTGACTATCTCTCCTGATCTGTAAATTTATGACCACCTTCATTACATTGAATTGCTTATAATTTTGCTTATAATTTATCTATTAGATTGTTCTTTTTTCTTTTCTTCTAACAACAATACACCTACCATCAAACAATATAAGGGAAACCTGTTATTGGCCATACTTTAAGTTTGTTACATTAATGTTAATATTTTCTATATACGCTGTTGGTTTTCTAAATAAATAAATAAATAAATAAATACCACTACCGTCATTAGCACCTTTTTTCCCCAGTTCCATTTCCTTAGGGATCGAGTCATTATTATTACGTTTATTCTTTTATGTAAGACCAAAAATGTTTCGGATTATTTAAAATATTTCTTTGCACATTATTTATATATTTGCTGTAACTCTTATTAATTAGCGTGTTTGCTCTTTTTTTTAACAACTCATATTCATATAAGAAACGATTGTTTTGATATTTTTTCATTTTTTTGCGGCTAATTTCCTTTTCCTTTCAAAGTTTTATAAGTCTCTGTGAGTACCATACAGGATATTTATTTTTAACAGATGGTTTTAAGGGTACATATTTCTCGATATTTTTTCGAATTATGGTATAGAATTTTTCTAAGCATTCATTAATTGAGCGGCAGCTATTTAACTCACTATCCCATTTTACTTCATATAGAGACCTATTTATACCTTCATAATCTGCTTTATAAAACTTATACACATTGAAATTATTGTATCGAAGTTTATCTATTTTTTTATAATATATGTCAATTTCTAACGGCGGGTGAAAGTTATCAATCTTCGATAAAGTATCTACAGCTTTACTGACCGAGATAGGATATTCAACGTTAGATAAAACCAAATCAAGTATTTTAGAGTCATTATTTTGTACCTGATTATACTGTTTAAAACCGTTACATGAAGTAAAATCTATAAATATCTGATTTATTTTTGTGTTAGATTTAATTATTGGATTGCTATGATCTGAGGTCCAATCAATATGACCCAAATTAAAATCACCCACTAGAAGGATATGATCAAGTTTTTGTACAAATATACTTTTAGTGCTGATGAAGTGGTTTAGATCATCACTTGAGATTGGTGGGGGTAAATAAACAGCACAGATATGAAGAGAGTAATTTGGCGTTATGTCTAAAGTAATCCATAAATCTTCACAAGAACTTTCTAAGAATGTATTCCTTCTAGCCTTTATATTTCTCTTTACTGCTATTAAGACGCCACCACCTTCCTTTCCAGTATAGAAGGTATTGGCCTGTCGATCTCTCCTGAATACCTGATACCTACTGTCAAATAGTTCCGTGCTAGCCACAGAATCGTTGAGCCATGTTTCAGTGAAAATTATTATATGAAAATTTCTTGACAGTACATTTTTATATATACTTTGCAGCTTAGTCCTAACACCTCTAACATTCTGATAGTAAATGTTTGTTTTATTATTATTATATAGATTATCAGTACACCACAGCTGAATAGGCCTACCCGATATTTGCTATGGTTGCCTCGCTTGTCAAGCTGGTTGGCAAAAGTAGCTATTTAATATTTTTGAATTGTTATTAGGAACATGCTGCTGCCTATCTCCTGTTCAATTTCCCTCTGCCCCCTTTTAGGCGAGCCACGGAATGATATGGGAGTAGTGGATTATCTTACACCGTCACTAAACGACGAACCTTAATCTGGATCTGAATTTTAATCTAAACCTTAAGTTGTGTCAAGATGCTTAACTTTATGTTTTCTATTTATTAATACGTAAAGAGAAAACTTTGTACTCCCTTTAATCTTTATACTGCGAGTACGGAGGATTGATTGGCATTTACTTTTAGGCTTATGGACTTAAAGTTAAGTAAGTTAAGTAAGTAAAAGCTTATATGCAGAAGGAGGACAGAGAGCTAAAACTTATATATAAAATAAGTCACAAAGGCATTATATTAAATAAAATTAAACATACATTGCTTATTGCCAATGTCCTTTAATAAGTACAAGCATGGAATGTTATTACTTTAAGGAAAATGTCAAACACTTAATAGTCTGTAGTTAAACGGTCGCATAGAGTAGAGATTTTCACCAAAGAATTTTTAAATTTTACCACTAGTATACATAAATATACGTATGGTATAATATTGTAAACTTAGAATTTTCCCCTAATATAAAAAACAGCGTGTATTTTAATTTTGCGACTTATTGTGACACCAATTGATATTATAAAGCAGATATTACTTTAAAATTAAATTGAAAAAGTTGGAGCAAGTTGTCTCATAATTAGCAAAAAAGTCAGAGAAGAATTTAAGAATTCAATAAAAGTCCTAAGTTTTGTCCTTAACGAATGACAGGAATAATATTTTAGTAATAAATGTAACATGAATGAATGTTAAAAGGTCACAAACAGTTACAGAGAAGAATGCAAAATAATTTATAATAAAAAAGCTTAGACTGTAATAACAAGTATACTAGATGGACCATGTGCTCGTTTGACACCCTTACTTGATGTAACCTAAACCTAATTTTCTTTCATGCCTACACTTTCATAAGAGTTACTGTTATCCTATTTGAAAAATAACATACCTATATTATTGTATAAAAAATAAACTGATTAGTTGTTTTAAACGAGGGGATGATGCAAGATAAATACGGCCGTCACCCTTTTGACCTTTACCTCCCTTACCGCCCTTCGTGGAAATGAGCGATCCGTTTAATTGATTAGGTAAACACGTCGATAAAAGAAAATGTTAAGTTCTCTAAACGTGTTCTACCTAACGTTTGTGTTTCAATATAAAATGCGTATTTTAGTCTGTTTATATTAAAACATAAACATCTGCCAGCATCTATCTTTCCATTCGATTATAATCGAAAAGTCTTTAAGGTAAGAGCTAACAGGTATTTGTAAACGTATGTGAGTGCGCCTTACCATATTTATAGTATAGTGGTTAAGGACTGGCTTATAATAGTAAAAAATCTATACGTCTTGACACAACAGCCATTTGACACAATGAAGACGAATCAATTCTGTAACAAACCCATAATTGCCTATTTTTGGCTCTCCTATATTTTTTTGGTCAGATTTGCCTTAATTTTCAAGTAGGCAGGCTCTGCGATCTCAGTACTAGTATCACAGCTTTGACGCTACTCCCAGTTGCACCTGGGTATTTTATACATACGAGAAGCATAAACAAGATGGTACATATACCACTCTCTATCGAAGACCAAGTGAAAAGATCGATCATTACGCAAGCCGGTAGGCAGAGGCAGGGCAGTAAACTATTTTGCAAAACGCAGATTTTACAGGTATTCTTTCCGAATAATATAAGTCGCGTAGATAAGAGCGTGTGCCGAAAAATTTGATCGGAGTACAGACACTTTATGCGACCGCGCTCACGAAAGGAAGCGATTTATAGCTGCGACAAAACATACTTAGTGAAAATATCTGTGGTCTCTTCCATGTGGAGTGCGTACGTAGTAAATTTATTTTGGTTGGCCTTGCGAGTTTAAGCATCGGATATACGACCGTAATAGTCACTGCTAATTTGAGTGATAGATCACATATTGTCATCAGTCGGTTTTCATCAGTTTTAATTTAAAACACGTGTTAGACTAATTAATTCTAAACCAAATAATTCGTCTAGCAAAATAAATCAAAAATCATTATCTTAACAAAGACGCCAGTAACTATGGGCCGGTGTGTAAATATATTTTATGATAGTAATCGACCAAAAATTCAACAAACGAGCCGTAACGTGGTAAAATAAATTAAAATTTTGATTCTGAGCTCTGAGCTCTCAAGTTAGTAAGATGGCCACCAACGTGGATATAAAACATAATAATATAAAAATAATAGAAACATCTTTTAAGCTTTATTATCGTGGGAAAGCAGTCTTTACCAGCTCCTAGTTGTCGAATGTCGAGTGTAAAATGTGTTTTTTTGAATATTGCCTATAATTATGATTTCGGGACGTCGGTAACTGCTACCAAAGTGGAGCGAGGTGATTTCTTTATGAATTTTTAAACTTACCCAAGAATACACGTAAATATGTTCCATGATACAAGGTAACCACATAACTCTACGATTCAAAAGCTACAAATTTTTTGACAGTATGAAGTGACAATAAATGATGTATTAAATAACAAATGCTATATTTAATATGCCATAAAACATGGTCGTTGGTCATCTATTGTTTTTTTTTGAGTAGGACATCGTGGAAGATATTTCTGATCGAATGTGTCCACACTGCCCTGCACTGTTGGGATAATGGCAGCAGCTAAAATTCCGCTCGCGACTAATGCTGCTCGGGGCAAGCGGAGCAATACAACCAAGGCGCCCCTGTCACGCTATCCGTGAATTTTTGCAACATCAGGGGACTTCATTCCAACCTTAATAACGCTGTCCATTACCATCTAGAGACGGCGAAGCCGGCCTTGCTCTTTTTAATCGAGACTCAGGTGTCCTCTCCGGCTGATACTTCATATCTCTCCTACCCGGGGTACAAATTGGAACACTCCTTTGTGCCCCGGGATGGAGTTTGCGTATACGTCAGAGAGGACATCTGTTTTCGACGCCTCGGCAGTCTTGAAGGTACGGACCTGTCCATCCTATGGCTGCGCGTAGACAGCGACGACCATCCCCGCGTCTACGGGTGCCTCTATAGGTCCCATAGCGGTAATGCTGACACAGACCGACTCATCAACCACGTCCAAATGGCTGCAGACTCCGTGCTACAACAGGTCCCATCCGCAGAGATCGTGATACTCGGTGATTTTAATGCCCACCACGCTGAATGGCTTGGTTCTCGTTTACCCGATCATGTGGGTAGATCTGTCTATGACTTTGCTTTGGCATATGGTCTAACACAACTGGTTACTTTGCCTACGCGGATCCCAGATGTGGAAGATCATTTACCTTCCCTGTTGGACCTTCTGCTGACCTCTCATCCGGACGGATATCAGGTCTCCGTCGATGCCCCTCTGGGCTCTTCGGACCATTGTCTGATCCGGAGTACGGTGCCACTCACGCCCCAATCGCAGTTGCGATCTGCAGCTTACCGCCGTGTTTGGCACTATAGGTCAGCTGGTTGGGACGGGATGCGGTCTTCTTTTGCATCCTACCTTTGGGGGCGGGTTTGCTTCTCGCTGGAAGATCCCAGCGTTGTTGCCGATTCTGTTGCTGATGTGGTACTTCAGGGTATGGAACTTTTTATTCCATCCTCTGTGGTGCCCATCGGAGGCAGATCCCAGCCATGGTTTGGTCGCTCCTGTAAAATAGCATCACGCTATAAGCAGGAGTGCTACCGGGCCTGGGCTGGCGCATCAACGTCTCGGGATGTAAACACCAGCGCACATAAAAAGAAGTATAATTCCGCCTCCACGTCCTTCAAAAGCGTCATTGCCAAGGCAAGGTCTGAGCACATCGGCAGAATTAGCGAGAAACTAGTTCGCCTTCCTTCGGGAACCCGTGCATTCTGGTCTCTCGCCAAGGCTGTCCAAGAGAACTTCTGTCAGCCATCTCTTCCATCTCTGCACAGGGAGGACGACTCACTGGCCCATGCCGCAAAGGAGAAAGCCGATCTGTTGAGCTCTCTTTTTGCGTCCAACTCGACTCTAGATGACGGGGGAAACACACCCCCGACCATCCCGCGATGTGAGTGCTCCGTGCCGGATGTGCGGTTTACACAGTGCTCGGTTCGCAAAGCAATCTTCTCCCTGGACGTCAGCAAGTCGAGTGGGCCCGATGGAGTCCCTCCCATTGTGCTGAAGACGTGTGCTCCGAAATTAGCACCGGTTTTAACGCGTCTTTTCCGATACTCCTACTCCCAAGGCGTAGTCCCGAATTCATGGAGGACAGATTTGGTCCACCCGATCCCTAAAAAAGGCGACCGCTCAGACCCGTCCAACTACAGGCCTATTGCCATCACCTCCTTGTTCTCCAAAATAATGGAATCCATTATAAACTGCCAGCTCATGAGGTACCTTGAGGATCACCAGCTGATTAGTGACTGCCAGTACGGTTTTCGTCGAGGTCGATCAGCTGGTGATCTTCTAGTCTATCTGACTCATAGATGGGCGGAGGTAGTTGAGTCCAAGGGGGAGGCATTGGCCGTTAATTTGGACATAGCGAAGGCCTTCGATCGGGTCATCCTTGCTGATCGGAGCATCAAGGTCGTAGTAGACGGTGCATGCTCTGATTTTGAAGCCTATCAACGCTGGTGTTCCACAAGTCTGCGTGCTATCACCAACGCTGTTTCTCCTGCATATCAATGATATGTTGCTAACTAGTAGCATTCATTGCTATGCAGACGACAGCACTGGTGATGCCTTATATACCGGCCGTGCCAATATTTCTCGGGAAAACGTCGCTGAGTACCGGAACAAATTTGTGTCTGAAGTCGAGTCTTTGCTTAACAAAGTCTCGGAATGGGGCCGACTAAATCTAGTCCAGTTCAATCCCCAGAAGACACAAGTTTGCGCGTTTACCGCTAAAAAGAACCCCTTTGTCGTATCTCCTCAGTTTCAAGGCACTCCCCTTGCTGCCTCAGCTAGTATCGGAATCCTTGGCGTCGACATATCGAATAGTGTGCAGTTTCGTGGTCACTTGGAAAGGAAGGCCAAATTGGCCTCTAAAAAGCTTGGCGTGCTCAGCAGAGCGAGACAGTATTTCATGCCGGCACATCGCTTGCAACTTTAAAAAGCGCAAGTTCGGCCCCACATGGAATACTGTTCTCATCTCTGGGCCGGGGCACCCCAGTGCCAGCTCCTTCCACTTGACCGCATCAAGCGCAGAGCGGTTCGAATCGTCGACGACCGAGTTCTTTCTGATCGGCTCGATACACTGGCACTGCGTAGAGATGTTGTATCTCTTTGCGTATTTTATCGCATCTATCACGGCAAGTGCTCTGAGGAATTGTTCGGACTATTTCCAGCCGCTCAATTTCACCACAGCACATCGCGACAAAACTCGCGTTACCATCAATACCATCTGGATGATTGGCGGTCCACCACTGTGCGATTTAGAAGAAGTTTTCCCCCTCGCACAACTTCCTTGTGGAATCAATTACCACCAGCGAATTTTCCGGACCGATACGACTTAGGAACCTTCAAGAAAAGAGCTTGCACCTTTCTAAAAGGCCGGCAACGCATCTGCAATTCCCCTGGTGTTGCGGTTGTTATTGGGTTGCGGTAGTCACTTACCATCAGGTGAGCCGCATGCTCGTTTGCCCCCTATTCTATAAAAAAAAAACACGAATGTAACAGATAAACCATCTTGAAGGGCTTTGGCTTATATGACACGAGTGTAAAACATCCATCGTAACAGAATATTGACGTGTGTATTGGTCGAGATCGGGTATTGTTCAATTGCTATGGAATCTCACGTTTATTAAAACGTACAGTACAAACCAGAGTAAGTTTTTCTTAGTAAAAAGAATTTTACATTTCATAAAGTGTCATCAAAAGATATTGTAAAATATTTTAAAACTATTGATGTTAAGAAAACTGTTAAGTTATTACGTCTATAATAGATACAATCGCGCCTCATTTAGCTATTATTTTAATACTAGTATCGAATCTGGTGTGTTTCCTGATTTAATGAAGTATAGTAAAGTAATACCTTTATTTAAATCTGGTAGTACATTAGACCCCGCCAATTTCAGACCTATTTCTGAACTACCAACACTTAGTAAGATTTTTGAAAAAATTGTTCTTGATCAAATGTTAATTTTTTTTTAATATAAATAATTTACTTCAATAAAATCAATTTGGTTTCACAAGGGGTCGCTCGACAACTGATGCCGGTGTTGAGCTGATTAAATATATCTTTAATGCATGGGAGAATTCACAGGATGCTTTGGGTATATTTTGTGACCTATCCAAGGCCTTCGTTTGTGTTCGCCATGAAACTTTAATCAGGAAACTTCAACACTACGGTGTAAGAAGTGATGCTCTTAAATTAATTATTTCATATTTAAGTAAGAGAACGCAAAAAGTTGTCATTAACAATATGAGCTCTTCCGGATCGATGGTACAAATGGGCGTGCCTCAAGGCTCAATTCTCGGCCCCTTTCTGTTTCTTGTATACATTAATGACTTACCTTACATAGTAGTAGCGGTAGTGTAGTGGCGGTCAAGAATACCACTACCCCATATCCTCCCGTGGGTGTCGTAAAAGGCGACAAAGGGAAACAGGCAGGAGATGGGCAGCAGCATCTTCCTGATAATAGCCAAAATTACAATAAAAAACTGCGGTTGCCAACCCGCTCGCCAAGCGTGGCAACTATGGCAAATACCCCCCTATGAATGTAACAAAGAGACGGCCCCCAGTCCCCGGCGGCCCCGCTATTCCTGGCTACGGTGGCGACCATGGTAACGGCGGGGCAGGGGGTGCTAAGAATCTCCGGTGCAGGTTCGGTTGCCACCTTAGACGACTCGACCTGGCAACGTACAACGCACGCACCCTGAGGACTGACGAGAAGATCGTGGAGCTGGAAGAAGAGATAGACAAGTTGCGCTGGCATATTATAGGATTATCCGAAGTCCGAAGAGAGGGGGAGGACACGGTAATCCTCGAATCCGGCAACTTGCTCTATTACCGGGAGGGCGACCATCTGTCCCAAGGAGGTGTCGGATTTATCGTCCACGAGTCTCTCGTTAACAACGTTGTAAAGATTGAGAGTGTGTCGACGAGGGTTGCGTACCTTATACTCAGAATCACCACACGGTATTCGCTGAAGGTCATACAGGTTTACGCACCAACATCGGCACACCCCGATCAGGAGGTGGAGGAAATGTATGAGGATATCTCTAGAGCCATGCATTCCTCCAAAACCCAATATACGGTGTTAATGGGAGACTTCAATGCAAAACTAGGCACAAGAGAGAACGGTGAGCTGAAAGTAGGGAAATTTGGAATAGGGCAACGGAACCCAAGGGGCCAGCAGCTGGCCGACTTCATGGAGAAAGAGGGACTCTTTATGATGAACTCTTTCTTCCAGAAGCGGCCCCACAGGAAGTGGACCTGGTCGAGCCCCGACGGTTCGACAAAAAATGAGATTGACTTCATTATGACGACCAGACGACAACTGTTCAGTGATGTCTCCGTGATCGCGAGGGTGAAAACTGGTAGCGATCACCGAATGGTTAGAGGCACACTGAACCTAAACGTTGAGTTGGAGAGGTCTCGTCTAATGAAGTCAACGCTCCGTCCCCTCGTGCTCTGATCCAAAGTCCCGAAACCTTTCAGCTTGAGTTACAAAACCGTTTTCATTGCCTAGAAGACTGCAATGAAGTGGACGATATGAATGACAAGCTCGTGGAAACTGTCCATGCGGTCGGAGCTAAGTTCTGCAAGACCCGCCGCAGAAGAACACAAAAACTCTCCGATCACACTCTTAATCTCATGGCTGTTAGACGGGAGATGAAGCTACATTCTTCAACAGACTTGACAGCATACAGGCATCTGAACAGACAGATCTCCAAATGCATGCGGCGGGACTTACGCAACTTCAATACAGCTCGTAATGAAGAAGCGATCGAGCGGAACCAAGGCTCCAAAGTCTTTGCCAGAGATCTGTCTGCCAGAAAGAGCCACCTGTCAAAGCTGAAGACAGAATGTGGCAGCATCGTTTCCGGGACACCTGAGATTTTGAGTGAGATTGAGAGGTTCTATGGGCAGCTGTACACGTCATCGTTGGAGCCACACGCAAGTGTGAGTAACGATCCAAGAGCGAGTCTCATCCGACACTATTCCGAAGATATCCCGGACGTCAGTCTGAGCGAGATTAGAATGGCTCTCCAGCACCTTAAAAACGGTAAGGCCCCAGGCGAGGATGGAATTACAGCGGAGCTTCTGAAAGCGGGTGGAAGACCGGTACTTGAAGTCCTTCAGAAGCTCTTTAATTCCGTCCTCCATGGTGGCATTACACCGGAGGCGTGGAGCAGAAGTGCGGTGGTCTTGTTCTTCAAGAAAGGTGACAACGCTCTCTTGAAGAACTACAGACCGATTTCCCTTCTGAGCCGCGTCTACGTGCTGTTTTCGAGAGTCATTACGAATCGTCTCGCGCGCAGACTTGACGACTTCCAGCCTCCCGAACAAGCCGGTTTCCGAAAGGGCTTTAGCACCATAGACCACATACATACCCTTCGGCAAATTGTACAGAAGTCCGAAGAGTACAATTTGCCACTATGTCTGGCGTATGTGGACTATGAGAAAGCCTTTGATTCCGTCGAAATTTGGGCGGTGCTGCATTCCCTTCAGCGGTGCCAAGTTGACTGTCGGTATATCGAAGTACTGAAGTGCTTATACAGTAGGGCTACGATGGCTATCCGAGTACAGAACCAGAGTACGAAACCTATCCAATTGCAGAGAGCTGTAAGACAGGGTGACGTCATATCCCCGAAACTCTTCACCGCTGCATTGGAAGACGTTTTCAAGCTTCTGGACTGGAAAGGATACGGTATCAACATCAATGGCGAGTACATCACTCACCTTCGATTTGCCGACGATATAGTCCTTATGGCAGAATCGCTGGAGGACCTAAGCACTATGCTCAACGACCTCGATAGTGTTTCCCAACGGATAGGTCTTAAGATGAACATGGACAAAACAAAGATCATGTTCAATGTCCATGTCACACCTATGCCGGTAGTTGTTGGGAGCACTAAGCTCGAAGTTGTTGACGAGTATGTTTACCTGGGACAAATAGTCCGACTAGGTAAGTCCAACTTCGACCGAGAGGTCAATCGACGGATTCAACTCGGCTGGGCAGCGTTCGGGAAGCTACGACACATCTTCTCGTCAGACATACCTCAAAACCTGAAAACGAAATTGTACAACCAGTGCGTGTTGCCAGTGATGACTTATGGAACTGAGACGTGGTCCTTCACTGCTGGCCGTATGAGGAAGCTCAAGGTCGCTCAGCGAGCTATGGAGAGGGCTATGCTCGGAGTTTCTTTACGTGATAAACTCAGAAATTAGGATATCCGCAGTAGAACCAGAGTGACCGACATAGCCCAACGGATTAGTAAACTGAAGTGGCAGTGGGCCGGCCATATAGCTCGAAGAACCGACAACCGATGGGAAAGAAAGGTTCTCGAGTGGCAGCCTCGTACCGGTAGGCGAAGTGTAGGGCGCCCCCCACGAGATGGAGTGACGACCTGGTAAGACATGCAGGAAGTCGATGGATGCAGGTGGCTCAGGACCGTGCTTTGTGGCATTCTTTGGGGGAGGCCTATGTTCAGCAGTGGACTTGTGAAGGGCTGTAATGATGAATGATGATGATGACATAGTAGGGGATAACCATGATATAGTATTATTTGCAGATGACACTTCTTTAATTTTCAAATTAAATCGACAATTACTAAAATATGACAAAGTAAATAATGCTATACCTAAATTAGTTAATTAGTTTAATGTTAATAATTTGCATTTAAATGACACTAAAACGAAATGTATGAAATTCATGACTCCAAATGTCAAACAATTAAATACTAATGTAATTTTAAATGGGGAGAAACTGAGTCTTGTAGATACCACCATTTTTCTTGGAATCACACTAGACAGACGCGAAGCTTCAATTGAGCCCCCATATATCAAAACTAGCAAACAGACTTAGTTCTGCAGCATATGCTGTAAAAAAGATTAGAAGTCTAACCAGTGTTGAAACAGCTCGACTAGTTTACTTTAGCTATTTCCATAACATAATGTCGTATGGTATTTTGCTATGGGGACACGCAGCTGACACTGAAATTATATTTGTTTTACAGAAGAGGGCCATAAGGGCAATTTATGATTTAAAGCCTAAAGAATCGCTGCGACAAAAATTTAAGGAAATTAATATATTAACTTTGGCCTCTTAATACATTTATGAAAATGTAATGTGCGTACACAAAAATAAAAGTAGTTTTACAAAAATAAGTGATATTCATTCTGTAAATACTAGGAAAAGACACAAGCTAGTAGTACCAGTTACTCGAATCCATCGAGTCAGTAATTCTTTCTTGGGGCGATGTATACGCTTTTACAAAAAATTCCAGAAAATATACAAAGTTTGACCTGCTCAAAGTTCAAAAACTTTATTAAACTAAGTTTGTATAAAAAGGGTTATTATAATATTAAGGAATTTATGGATGATAATAACCCCTGGAAATGAGGTGATCGCTACCAAGCTATTTCTAATTTGTTGTGTTGTTAATTTGTGTAACATCATGATTGTAAGCTGTTATTTTTAAAAAAAAGTCCCGCTGGGTTTCTTGCTGGTTCTTCCCAGGACAGAGGTTTTTTCCGAACCAGTGGTAATCAAACAAAAGAGTGACTTCCAATAAGTATTATTTATAATCTATATTGAATAAAAAAGTTACTGTTTCTATTTCTGTTTGTAAGGCTTTGAAGACTTGAACCAATATTATCGCATTATTGCAGGTAATGTTGCAATTTATGCCATTAATAGGTCTTAATAACTCTTTTACATAATATTCTCCTTGTGGCTATCTTTTTGTTTTGTTTGTTGATCTGCCGATATTTGTATGGCATTGCACTCAACATATACTTCGTTGGACTGTCGCACATCATTGGCATTAAAATGCACAATACTTATTAGGCTTATTGGGAATATATATCCTAAATTAACAACACCTTCCTCGAAATCCGAATAGTTGGTCAAAGATTGTTCTACTGGTGGAAAGTTCAGTTTACATTGGGTTTTAATAGTTCCCAAATGTTTATGATTGAAATGAAAAGATCTTGACAAGTAAGCGGCAGTAAATACCTGTAATCCATTCTGAGACATCTTATCAGGAAATTGAAGCCATCCCTGCTCATCAGTGTAACGTATCTTGTTCCTGGAAAACTGCTATCAAATAGCTCTTCAGTTGATAAGTGATTATCTTTCATTGCTGCACTTAGGGTTAAAACGCCAGTTGAAGATCGTATTTCAATCAAAGTTGTGTCTCTAAAAGTGACTTTGGTAATTTCAGTTCGACTTTTTATGGAGATCTCTATATTCGTCCACCGAACAATCTCTTAAACTATTTCAACAGTAATAGACAAGTCAAAACATTGTACAGTATCATATATATTTCGGCAGTACGCGTTGGACGTCAATGGTAGATATTCTACCATGACTTCGCCCCATAATAGTAGACCAGCAATGTCTGTTCTTACCTCTAATCATTATGCCCGCAGGAACAATTATACGCTGGTCAAGCTCTGAACTTCCTGGCGACGCCGAGGATACAGGCTGATATAAATCTTCGTCTTCTGGTACGCAATTTGACTCTTCTTCTGCTTTGTTGTCGTTATACTCATCTTTGAAATCACTCTGCTTGTCATCTTCGCTCATATTATCTTCTATCTCGCTGTCACTTTCATTATATTCATCGACGTTATTTCCATTTTCTTGGTTTAATAAAGAACATATTTCATCATCTAATAAAATGCTTCTGCTTGCCTTGTTAACCACATACAGAATGTTTTCTAAAAACATAACAGAAATAAATAAAATTCATATCATGATATGTCCCGTTATTTTCGATTTGGCTAAGTAAACTAGCGCTACTCCTATCATATTATATATTATTTGTAGGCCACAGTAACGGCCATGCGCGTACCTGCGCGGTTCATTTGGCCACGATAGTGTGAGACCCCTTGATGAAGAGTTTTTTTTAATAATCTAAGTTGTTGTTGGAAGATGCCGCTGCCTATCTCATCTTTCAATTTCCCCTGTCGCCTCTTACGTCATTCACAGGCAGGGCCTGATTCACCCACAGGGGGCGCTGAGCTTGCCTTTAGAAGTACTACTTATGTACAAAATAAAATTTGGTATTATATTCTTAATAAATATTAGACCTTACCTACCCGCAACCCACAAGTATTTTACTTGTTGTTCTTTCTACATTTTTTTGGTACAAAAAAATAAACATATTGTAAAAAATAAAACTAAATAATAGACAAGTCAAAACATTGTACCTTTCGTTTTTCGTTGACTAACTGGACGTTATTCAAAAATTTTAAACTGCTAATGTCTCTTCTCTACCTCTAATTTTGTTACGGTGTTTTGCCAAGGCTGTCCAAGGGAGCTTCTATCAGCCATCTGTTCCATCTCAGTAATCCTTGTGCAGAGATGAAACGACTCACTGGCCCATGCGGCAAAGGAGAAAGTCGATCTTTTAGGTTCTCTTTTTAAGTCTAACTCGACTCTCGATGACGTAGTATACACACCGCCGACCATCCCGCTATGTGATTGTCCCATGGTCGATGTGCAATTAACACAGCGCTCAGTGTGCAAAGAACTCCTCTCCGTTAACATGTTGAATCGGCCTAATGATAAATAAATTCTTTAAATATATATATATATATATATATATAATAAACATATATATAATAGTTTTGTTTGGTTTCGTAATAAATCCGGCACCGCTTTGAATTAATTTTTTAGTCTGCAGCGTTCATAAAATAGGTGGCAGTAAAATGCGGTGGGTCCTAAATTAAATTCTTCGGCACGGAATGTGTAATTTATACAGCCTTATTACATCATATATAAGATTTGCTGCAAGACACTTAAGTCCATGTGGCATGGGAGATATTTAAAATCCTTATACTTTTCGTTTTATAAAAAAAATACTCTTATTATCAGTGATATAGCACTTAAAACTTGGTTACTTAAAATAACCTTCATAACGTTACTAGTATCTGAATTTATTTTATTCACACCGTCTTTTAATACAAATAAATGTGCACAAACAGTCAACTTGATGATACTGTTACGTGTTCTTTAACACGTGCACAGTCAACCTGATAATAAGCTGAAGCCAAAAGCCATCTACACTTAGCATCGATTGAGAATCAAAATTCCTTGCTGCCTTGTTATTTCCGACGACAAAAATAAGATAGTATCCTATTACAAAGTTCTATCTTTGTCCTCAGAAGTAACAAGTTCTCTCGTTACTATAGAGAGGGTCTTTAATTTTCGTCACAAACCATACAAACAATGCAACATTTTAAGTGGTGCTACTCTGGTCATTCTGGTCTGTACATGTTTTTAAAAATAAAAATAATGTATGTTTAAAGTTATATAATATGAATATTAATAACCATATGCGTTTAAATCTAATATCACATAGGCTAATAAAAATCTTTAAAAAAATATCACCTAACCCCGACGATATTAGTAATAGGCCGATCAAGTCACTAAAGCGCCATCATTTTGCCTCCTAGTTAAAATTCTTAACGCGCGACTCACGAGGTGCGTTTTGCGGACACCTAGTAAGATGCGAACGTACTATAAATCTCTAAACCAACTTTGTTATTTGCGTAGAGATGCAAGATAGACATTCCACCATCATTACCATCATCGTCATCTCATAAATAGTCTACAGGATATAGACAATGCACTTCCTTAATTGGAATGAAATAAAAATATTGGAATAGAATACTTAGGAAACTACAAGAAGCTTACTCCTTTAAAACGGCCGGCAACACACCTGTAATTATTCAGGTATTTCGGTTGTTCTTGGGCGGTGGTAATCACTTATCATCAGGTGAGCTGCGTGCTTGTTTTCCCCCTTTTTTTTTATAAAAGTGTAGTATTTATCAAAATCATCGCGGGTGGTAACATCATTACGTCAACGTATGTAAATCAGAAAAAAGCAATCGTATTGTTTAATTAGGTTGGATTGTTTCAGCGGAGCATAGTTTTTGTGCAAAAACGCATATATTGTGACCGTCTCCGATCTTACGCGTAGGTAAACAAAGATGGAACGAGTGCTGCTGTGTCACCGTTTAGTCATAGTAATATAATTTTGGTCAGGAGTGTAGTAAAAGCACTATAATTTAGGCCACACTGTTTTTAGTTTTAAAAGTTTCATTTATCGCCTAGATCGAATATTGTTGTAGTCATCTGCATAAAAGATTATTGTTTCATTTTCCATTTTAAACGTCTGTGCCATTTGATTCTGAATCATTAATGAAAAAATGATCTGTTAATGATTCAAATATAAGGGTTCTTACTTTTCAATATTCTACTGTTGAATGTATGTTGATTCCCGAAAATGTCTCACAAAATCTTAAAATTACAATTCCTGAAGGGAAGCTGCAGAAACAATTATTTCCGATAGAATTTTATTTCGATATGGAGTTTCTTATTGGCATTGTAATCCTACCGGTCTGGAAACAGCTGTTTTTTCTCATAAATGGATTTAGCGTAATTCTACTGTCACTGCTCGGATGACAATTTTGGTACAAATCTGTTCCATTCCTTTTCACATTACTTTACAACTGCACTTTTACGTAATTATTTCTTATATTTACCCGAACACTACACATTGAATTAAATTATTTTACGGATTTTATCGCGTTTAATTTAGTAATTTTAATTCCCGGCGTTTCGAGTGCTTTACAGCGACCCATGCTCACGGGGGGGGGGGGGGGGGGGGGTGAGATGTTTGACGTCCCGATGTCACAGTTAGCTCGGCTACTTTCAGTTTTTGAATACTAATTTTTGGTTCGATATACGCACAACGAGCTTGTAGTATCTTGAAGTCTTTCAGTAATATGCTTGGGTTTCGATTTAATTTTGTTAATTATGGGATCCCAAGGAGATGGCAGCGACCATCCATATTCTCTATTGAAATTAGGATGTTTTACGTATCATCATGCCATCGTGCCCTACAGTACACTTTTACGAGCTAATAATGACGAAGAAAGAAAAAAGAAGAAAGAAGAGGTAAATTAGTGATTGCTATCAGATGTCTCGCACATTACTATCTTTACTAGGTGGTAGAACTCTTTTTATGCTTAGGAGAACAGTGCTTGCTTTGTTGTGTTTCTGTCTGAAGAGTAAAGAGAGCAAATACCATACCATACCATACTATTTACTCGACTCCACCGAGACAGTAATTCGTTCTAATGGCGATTTATACGCTTTTACTACAAAATCCCAGAAAATATACAAATTTGGCCTCCTCAAAGTTCAAACACTATGTAGCAAATTTATTATAAATTATTTATATTATCATCATCATCATCATAATGACAGCCCTTCACAAGTCCACTGCTGAACATAGGCCTCCCCCAAGGAATGCCACAAAGCACGATCCTGAGCCACCTGCATCCATCGGCTTCCTGGAAATCTTACCAGATCGTCAATCCATCTAGTGGGGGGGACGCCCAACACTTCGCCTGCCGGTACGAGGCTACCACTCGAGAACCTTTCTTCCCCATCGGTTGTCGGTTCTTCGGGCTATATGGCCGGCCCATTGCCACTTCAGCTTATTAATCCGTTGGGCTATGTCGGTCACTCTGGTTCTACTGCGGATATCCTAATTTCTGAGTTTATCACGTAAAGAAACTCCGAGCATAGCCCTCTCCATAGCTCGCTGAGCGACCTTGAGCTTCCTTATCCGGCCAGCAGTGAAGAACCATGTCTCAGTTCCGTATGTCATCACTGGCAACACGCACTGGTTGTACAGTCTCATTTTCAAGTTTTTAGGTATACCTGACGAGAAGATGTGCCGTAATTTCCCGAACGCTGCTCAACCGAGTTAAATCCGTCGAATGACCTCTCGGTCGAAGTTGGACTTACCTAGTCGGACTATTTGTCCCAGGTAAACATACTCGTCAACAACTTCGAGCTTAGTGCTCCTAACAACTAACGGCATATGTGTGACATGGACTTTAAACATGATTTCTGTTTTGTCCATGTTCATCTTAAGACCTATCCGTTGGGAAACACTATTGAGGTCATTGAACATAGTGCTTAGGTCCTCCAGCGATTCTGCCATAAGGACTATATCGTCGGCAAATCGAAGGTGAGTGATGTACTCACCATTGATATTGATACCGTATCATTTCCAGTCCAGAAGCTTGAAAACGTCTTCCAATGCAGCGGTGATGAGTTTCGGGGATATGACGTCACCCTGTCTTACACCTCTCTGCAATTGGATAGGTTTCGTACTCTGGTTCTGTACTCGGATAGCCATCGTAGCCCTACTGTATAAGCACTTCAGTACTTCGATATACCGACAGTCCACTTGGCACCGCTGAAGGGAGTGCAGCACCCCCCAAATTTCGACGTAATCAAAGGCTTTCTCATAGTCCATATACGCCAGACATAGCGGCAAATTGTACTCCTCCGACTTTTGTACAATTTGCCGAAGGGAATGTATGTGGTCTATGGTGCCTAGAGCCTTTTCGGAAACCGGCTTGTTCGGGAGGCTGGAAGTCGTCAAGTCTGCACGCGAGACGATTCGTAATGACTCTCGAAAACAGCACGTAGACACGGCTCAGAAGGGAAATCGTTCTGTAGTTCAAGAAAGGCGACAACGCTCTCTTGAAGATCAAGACCACCGCACTTCTGCTCCACGCCTCCGGTGTAATGCCAGCATGGAGGACGGAATTAAAGAGCTTCTGAAGGACTTCAAGTACCGGTTTTCCATCTGCTTTCAGAAGCTCCGCTGTAATTCCATCCTCGCCTGGGGTCTTGCCGTTTTTAAGGTGCTGGAGAGCCATTCTAATCTCGCTCAGACTGACGTCCGTGATATTATCGGAATAATGTCGGATAAGACTCGCTCTTGGATTGTTACTCACAGTCGCGTGTGGCTCCAACGATGACGTGTACAGGTGCCCCGGTAACAATGCTGCCGCATTCTGTCTTCAGCTTTGACAGTTGGCTCTTTCTGGCAGACAGATCTCTGGAAAAGACTTTGGAGCCTTGGTTCCGCTCGATCGCTTCTTCAATACGAGCTGTATTGAAGTTGCGTAAGTCCCGCCGCATGCATTTGGAGATCTGTCTGTTCAGTTGCCTGTATGCTGTCAAATCTGTTGAAGAATGTAGTTTCATCTCCCGTCTAACAACCATGAGATTAAGAGTGTGATCGTAGATTTTTTGTGTTCTTCTTCGGCGGGTCTTGCAGAACTTAGCTCCGACCGCATGGACAGTTTCCATGAGCTTGTCATTCATATCGTCCACTTCATTGCAGTCTTCTAGGCAATGAAAACGGTTTTGTAACTCAAGCTGAAAGGTTTCGGGACTTTGGATCAGAGCACGAGGGGACGGAGCGTTGACTTCATTAGACGAGACCTCTCCAACTCAACGTTTAGGTTCAGTGTGCCTCTAACCATTCGGTGATCGCTGCCGGATTTCACGCTCGCGATTACTGAGACATCACTGAACAGTTGTCGTCTGGTCGTCATAATGAAGTCAATCTCATTTTTTGTCGAACCGTCGGGGCTCGACCAGGTCCACTTCCTGTGGGGCCGCTTCTGGAAGAAAGAGTTCATCATAAAGAGTTCCTCTTTCTCCATAAAGTCGGCCAGCTACTGGCCCCTTTGGATCCGTTGCCCTATTCCAAATTTCCCTACTTTCAGCTCACCATTCTCTCTTGTACCTAGTTTTGCATTGAAGTCTCCCATTAACACCGTATATTGGGTGTTGGAGGAAAGGAATGCATGGCTCTAGAGATATCCTCATACATTTCCTCCACCTCCTCATCGGGGTGTACCGAGGTTGGTGCATAAACCTGTATGAACTTCAGCGAATACCGTTTGGTGATTAAAAAATAAAGTTTGGTTTATATTATATATACTATAAATTAAAGAATTTGTGAATGATAATAAACTTTGGGAATGAGACAACGTTTTGATTAAGATGTACTGTACTGTATTTTATTTCACTTGTGGCGGCGCTGTCATTACGCCACAAGCAGACTGCATAGATGCCTAAATCTCGTTATCAAGTTCTGAAGTACTCTGGTATGTACCTATAGTAAAGCTCTGTACTACCACACGGAGCGTTGGATACTCCTCGGGTTAAATCCCTTGCCCAGTAAGAAATCTCTCCTTTTAATTCCATGGCCAAGCTCTGGTTAAACCCTTTAACCGTCAAGAAACCTCTTAGCCATTAGTAATCTAACTACGAATGGCGATCGGTCAATTTCATCAGTGTATTTGTGGTAGCAGCGTTGACGAATTTGAGTTTCAAAATTTTTCATTTATGTAAAAGTTCTCGTAATGTATCCCATCACCTGAGGTTCTGCCTGTATAAATGATCCCATGGATTTAGAGGCTTCTGAAATATTTAGGAACGATGGCGGATAACCCTACATTATGACTTTAATTCATTAGTAGAGAGGCAGAGATATAAAACCCTAGTGTGGGATGCTACAAAGGCGACCTCTTACCTTAGGGGTATCTCGCCTAGAATGGCAACAAAGGCGGCTGAACTGAGTAAATAGTATCTGAGGGATGACTACATTAATATATTAATGCTATTTACTTTAGAGGCTATCGGTTCTTGAAGTCCATGTATGGTAATGTTCTTAAAGTACGTGGTAGAGTTGTAATGCAGGTTGGCTCGACCGGGGAAGGCCCACGATCTCACAGAATACTAGCGTAAAATATCAGCTTTATACTGCTGTGTTTCATATGATAAGTGTAGAGAACTGGAGACCCTTAATACTGGAAACTAGGCATTCCATCTTTGATTCTTAATCGGGATAGATGTAGATATCTATGGGCCACAGCATCTACTTACCATCAAGTGAACTGTGTGCTCGCTTATCATCCATATGCTCTTAAAAAAATCTTGCTTAACCAACTTCTCTTCAAATCTTATATTTATCTGTACTTTTATACAATACGAGCTGTAACACCGTTTTTCACCACCTCATGAGTTGAATTTGCTAAAATCGTTTTAGTGTGTGTCTACGATGAGAAAGGAGTATAAATATGACAAATTTCAACTCAATTGGGCGTACAGTTTTGTAGATTTCGTGATGAGTACGTTAGTCAGTAGTATTTCACTGTATATACTCGTATATAGATTAAACCACTCAAAATAAAAAAAGTGAAGTAAAGTAAAGTTACATATCCTACTGGGCGCAGGCCTCCTCTAATCTGAGAAGGCTCCAGTTCAAGGAAATGTTCGCCACGCCCTAATGCACTTCGGCCGACTTCACATGTCTCTGAAATATTTTCTTAATTTCTCTTACATGCTGATTTCTTCACAACGATTTCCTTCACCGCTGAGTACAGGGTAAATCAGCATTTAAAACTATTACGATCTATATTGATTACGATCTATTTTATGGTGTTTTCGAGGATCGAACCCGGATTGCTCGAGCACGATTCGTGAAATTAACAGCGAACGATTATTCCCTGAGTTCCCACAGCACCAATGTACCATTTTTATTGGTTTTTTATTGTTAAATAAAATAAATATAATAAAAAGTATCAATGTTTATGTTAAAAGAAAATAAATACGCCAAGTGGAGAAGCGATTAATTAATAGGTATTACCTAAATGCAAGGTGCTTTGACGCTTTTAAATAGAAAATCGATTCTAACGAAGCAGTGGCTTGAATCTTGTTAATTATGTTCGGAATTAATTACATATAAAGAACATAGCTCTCCTTTATAGACAGAGAGGTTTATTAAGTCTTTAATCTGAAGTGGGTTCATTATTACTACAGGGATGTGTGTGGCTTTGTGTTGAGAATAATTCTACAGAGGCCGAAAACACTCGTATATTAGCGTTAAAATACGTTGTAAAGTACCTAAAGTAAATTTTCATTGGTGCCGGCGAGAATCAAACTCGGGTTGGATGATTACTGTTTAGTCTACGGCGAGCGCTTCGCCCCTGAGCTACCATGGCTTATCTCGAAATATGTAATAATTAAACATAAGAGTAGGTAAGCTTTGTAGTTCTATTGTACAAATCTTGAGGAGCGGCAAAATTTGTAGCGAGAGTTGTAGAGTCACCCCCCACTTCCATTTCCTGCCGGACGTGCTTAGCTTTTTTTGTAAATTTTTAAAAATCTCATTTTGAGGTTATGTTTACGTAATATTTTTGAAAATATAAACCTGATTTGTGGGGGCAGAGAGTTTGGGGAGGGTAGCCCCACGCCACTCAACGTGGCACAGTCGAGGGAAGCTCGGTCGACGGAGCCCCGCTTTGCGGGGGTCTATTAAAAATCTATCTGAGTGATTTATTAAAAAAACCACGAAGGGGATGGAGGGGTCTGTTCGCTCGCTTTGCTTGCTCACTCGACCCCGCCATCACCTTCTAACCTAACCTGTCCGAATTGGGGTGCCTCAAGTCCCGAGCTCGCTTCGCTTGGTCTTGCACCAAATAAAACACCAAAATGTTAACTTTTATTATCCTTATAAAAGTTAACATATAAGTAAACATATTGTTTAACTTCCACCATTTCCAAAAACGTCCTAAAATAGCAAGCAATCGGTCTCCAGAGGGGTAGCTAAGTCTAGTGATTATATTCTCTTTGGCGAAGTCGTCCAAAAACAGGAGGCAGATAATAACAATAAGGAGCACATTCACGTAAACTCGAAGGCAACAGAATGACGCTTATGACGCGAGTCGCGAAGTCGAGTATAAATGTAGTGAGTATATTCTCTTTGGTCGAGTATATCTGTTACTGATTACTGTCAATGTCAAAAGTTCCGTGTCAGGTATTAATTAGTGATTAATGAATAGTTTTAGAAAATTATATTAAATATTTCGACGCAGCTCCGGCAGCTAAAATTGCATGGGGGCGCTTGAGATAAGCCCCCTTGACTGCCCCCCCCCCCTACAGTGACTACTAAAATTCTGGCGACTTGATTCTAAACCCAACCCTAGTGGCTTAGCAAGGAGTTGCAGTGCTAATGGCCGCGGGTTCGATTCCCGCACGGAACAAGTATATGAATGGCCTACAAATAATTATTCTGGGTCTGAATGTTTGTCTTTGTGAAATCTTTGTATTGTACCCCCGCGACATAGGAGAAAATTCTAGTGTGGAGGTCACTTTTTTTTTAAATTGTAATTTGTTTTCATTGAAATTTTTAAATCTTATATTTACCTACTTAATATTGTTTCACAAAAAAACATACATCAGTCACCTCTTTAAATGGGTAAGTTTAACCTTTTTTATCTTTATAAAAATATAAATAAATATATTAGCGATTTTACATCATCTATTCATATAAAAAATCTGTACAAAAGTAGTAATTCTAATATATTCTTGAAAAAAACAAGTCCAGGGAGGCCAAATTAGTGGTTTTTAGAATGTGTGTCTGTCTGTCTGTCTGTCGGTCTGTCTGTGTATTCCGGATTCACGTAAAATCTACTGGCCCGATTTACATCAAATTTTGTATGTAGGTAGTTAGGAACCTGGGGCAACTTATAGGCTTTTTGTTCGATTATGGAACTTCAAAAAAGAAGTTTAAGTATTTTCTTTTCTTTAGATGTTAATTTTCTATTATATTTTAGATATAGGCGGGATGACGGGTGATTTTCAAATAATTACCATATTTATAAAAAAAAGTTTAAAATAGCATTGGCAAAATAATTTGAAACTACACCAATTTAGCTATCAAAACAGCGCCATCTATAATCAAATGGAATATATAAATCTTTATATATAAAAATTACGTGTCACGTTGTTTGTCCGCGATAGACTCCTAAACAACTATTTTGGTCCAACTTGAGAGATAGGATAGTTTTTATGACCCTCAAAATTTTTTATTGTGCATTTAACGATTTTTATACGAGTATGCAGGGTCGTGGGAAAGGGCAGAATAACGTCTGCCTGGCCAGTTAGTATATATATTATTTAAAAATTCTAACGTTTTATTTTTGTTATTTTAATTTAAAAGTGTAATAATTTCAATAGATAATAGTGACGTCTATTAAAAATATAAAAGTTGTTAACTATGCCATTGGGACGTCATACCCCTCAGTGCCCCCGTGATCATAGGTGCTGAAAAGTGCTCGTAACGTCGGGAATATAAAATAAGTTAATATACGCGATGAAATCCGTAAAATTAGTTTTATTTCAATGTGTAGTGTTCGCGTAAATATAAGAAATCATTATTATTATATATTTTTTTTGCAATTTGAAGTGTCGATTTACCACGTTCTCAGCGGTGAATGAAAACGTGCATATCTGAGAAATTTCCCAATTGAGGTTATCCCGCGTTGGAATCATCGAAGTGAACACTTTTTGGCCAAATCTCTCTGCGGTCTATGCCCAGTAGTAACATGTATGTAAGCTGCTACTTTTTTACTTATCATTCATATTTTCGGGTGTTGATTTTTATTTTCACTCTACTGTAAATATTCAGGGTTGCAAAGATGAGTAAAACTCATTATCGTCAGTCCATCAAAAGTCTACTAAAATTAACAAAGGTCTCTCCCATAAATTGTCAGGTAGCTGGATATATGCAACAGTTGCCACGCTTGGTAGGCGGGTTGGCAACCGCAGCTATTATTATTTAAATCTGTTCTCACGAAGATGATGCTGCCCATCTCCTGTTTGTTTTCCTATGTCGCCTCTTATGACAGGACGATACGAGGTGGCAGATTCTCTTTCACTGCCACAACAAGGCAAACATTTTTCTACTTACGTTCATAAGTGTAGTGCTTCCCACGTTCATTGTGAATAAAATTTATTAGGAATAAAACTAATTTTAAGGATGTTATCTTTAATAACACACAATATTTAATCTAATTTAACAATAATATATAGAGAAATAATTCAACTTCTATACAATTATCTTGTCCACACAATTCTTAATGTATGCATTAAGATGTTAAGAACATCATTTTATTGTTATGAATTTAAAACAAATTTATGAACTGTACTATACTAACACCCATTTTAGCAGAATACGCTACAGCTTTCATTGTTTATTTCACTGTCTTTCAGAGAATAATTATTATACTGCCTTAGATAGGTACATCAAATTAGTTTTCATAAAGGAGAATGCCAAATTCTCTATAGAACTTTGCCCCACCCAAAATGTGTGGTGTACACGAATGCCGTATTCAATATTCTTTTCTACTTTATTATTTCATCCAAATTATATAATTAGAAGTCTCTAAAACTTGCGATTTATTTTAAACTGGACTTTAATATTTACATTGAAACAGAAACAGAAACAGAAACTTTTCATTCAATATAGATTATAAATAATACTTATTGAAAGTCACTCTTTTGTATAATTACCACTGGTTCGAAAAAAAACCTCTGTCCTGGGAAGAACCAGCAATAAACCCAGCGGGACTTTTTTTTAAAAATAACAGATTACAATCATGTATGTTACACAAATTAACAACACAACAAATTAGAAATAGCTTGGTAGCGATCACCTCATTTCCAGGGGTTATTATCATCTATAAATTCATTAATATTATAATAACCATTTTTATACAAACTTAGTTTAATAAAGTTTTTGAACTTTGAGCAGGTCAAATTTTGTATTTTTTCTGGAATTTTGTTGTAAAAGCGTATACATCGCCCCAAGAATGAATTACTGACTCGATGGAGTCGAGTAACTGGTACTACTAGCTTGTGTCTGTTCCTAGTATTTACAGAATGAATATCACTTATTTTTGTAAATCTACTTTTATTTTTGTGTACGTACATTACATTTTCATAAATGTATTGAGAGGCCAAAGTTAATATATTAATTTCCTCCATTTATCTTATTTTTAGAACAGCATTTGTTGCAGTTCATTGTAATTTCAAAATATAAATTGTAAGGCGCTAATGTTATTATATATTAATAAGAATTTAAGAAGCATAATAATATAATAATCAGTAACATTGGAAAAAGGGTTATAAAAGTCCTTCAAAATAAAAGTTCCTTACACAATATATAGCACCACCTGTTATTCATAAAATCTAAGTCGTAGTCATGTAAACGAGTTATATTATTTACAAAATTATTTTTTTAAGATACATACATAATAATATGACAAGTGTCTGAAGAAGATGTAAATATTTACAGATTAGTAACTAATTTTACGACAACGGCAGGACCATAAATTATCTAGTAGTTGCAAAGATCTCCATGTTGAGAGAAGAGTTAAGATTGTAATTCGAAATCAGGACACAAAATGCCCCTGCATGCTATCGACGCAAAGGTAACAATTAGTGCACCTCAACATCGTGGATGCAATTATCAGAATATCCTCAGTAATTAGTAGTAAGTAAATAAGTAGGCGTGATCGAGTTCATATATTAATAAAAGCATAAGTCGTCAGCAAAAGCAGGAAAAAGTGCAACGGTAAAGAAAGCGGGAATTAGCACAAGCAAAAATGTGATATACTCGTAATCATAATCAATATATTTCAAAAGCACAAATTTTGTCAACGATATTGACACAATGACGTGTGTGTATAATTTCCCAAAATGCACGAAAATCAATTATTGTTATTCAGTAATTATATAATGTAATTCATGATTATTATCGACTTATAATAATAATTGAAAATAAAAATTGATAAGTAACATCTTTATATGACAAAGACTTATAAAATATTTTAATAGAAATATGTAATGTTTGATACTTTATGCATACTTATGTACATATTCGTATAAAGAAATACAGATGTTATTAGAAACGACGAATCGTTGAATTCCTTTTTTTTTAATAACTTTTTACCGCAAGTTGTACAAAGTAACGATTTATCACAAAAAAATTCAAAATTCATAAGATTATTTTTCATATTTTTACCTTTTTTGTACAAGGTGGGGCACGATCTGATATTCTCCTTTGAAAACTTAACATGAACAAACTATCATTATTGTTTAATTTGACAAGTGTAACAAATAGGTAATCCATAGAATTATTACGCATAGAATACCAGTACGCGCACCGAAAGTGAAGCAAGTAAAACTAACGCGAAACCGCGTTAGTTGACTCAGCGACGCGTCAGTGCGCAACGTTTCAGTATATATAAAGGTACTCTGTGGCGCAACGTCACGTCTTACGGAGAAGAGCTCGCGAAGAATTGTAAAAATTACCGTTTGTGTTGTAAAATATTGTCACAACGGTGATGATAAACATAAAAGAAGTGATGGTATTACATTTCACATATAAGTTTATACATTTAATTCATTATAAGTACGTAAAACTAGAAAAATACTTACCTAAGCTCTCATAATACAAATGTTGCTAGTTGTGGGGAAAAAATCACAATTTTCTTTTAAAAATATTTATTTTCTATTTGTGTTTAAAACGTTTAACCGCAACGCTCTGTGTAAAACTCAAATGTTTATATATAGATACCTACTTCTCTAAGTGTAAACATTATATTAACAATGGGTGCCAATTTAAAACTAATACGGAGTGATCAGCTAATCGCGACGCCATTTTAACGCAACTATTTTATTTTAATTGCTTTGTTTATTGACTAAGACTAAGTTTTAGAGTATAGAATAAAACCTTTTTTATTTACAACATCAAGAGATTATTAATAAGAACGCCCAAACATTAACCAGATGTTACGTTAGACCCAAACATAGCCTATTTTAACCGACTCCCAAAAAGAAAGGTTATCAATATGTATTTACACTGATTTCTAAGCTTGATCAATTCGTATATACATGCTGAAATTTTAGTGGTTGTTGTCCCGCAGCCAAATTAGTCTCGATAGTAGAGTCAATTTCTTAAATTAAAAAATATTACAATTAAAAAAGGGCAAATTTACAATAGTAATACCTCACAAGCTAGTCGGGCGTCCAGACTAGTTTATGTCGTATCACCACGCTTGAGAGTTTATGTTACGAACATTTATTAGTGGCCTTTCACTGTGTAGGAAGCACGCGGTAGCACGTGCGATAAACGTAACACAACATTACGTCCAGTAAATTTTTTTCAGACTTTATTATAGTAATTTGGTATAAGCTAGCCTGCACGCCCGACCTACTTGCGAGATATTGCTATTGGTTTATGATGGCATTCGAGTTTTGTTTTTTTCGATTGTAAATCTGCCATTTTTGCATCCTAATAATTTTTATTTTAATAAATCTATTGTACTACTAAGGCAAAATCATTTTCCTTCGGGAAAACAACCATTAAAATTTAAAACCTTTCAAATAAAAAAATCTAAATTGGTTTAGAAATTGTTCAATTCTGAGCTAAAAACGTAAAAAAAATACACTGAATTGATAACCTCCTCCCTTTTTGAAGTCGGTTAAAATTAAACATTACACGATGTGCTTATTATATTCGAGCAAATTAATTGTGTTTAGTAATATCTTAAATTTTATTACGTCTGCATTTTTGTACCATCATTATCGTGTTTATTTTATTCCATTTTATATTCTCATAAAATACATCTTCGTACGTAATACGTAATCTTTATTATATCGATTTTTTAAAATTAATCAAAAATTAGTGATTTGCACAATTTGATTGCAAACGCCAGAAACTGGTATCACTGAATGGCGTGTATGTGTGCGTGTGACGAGCGTAGGCACATTCCACTCGCGCCCACAAACATAATGACCTTGCATCATTTTAACGCTCGTGTTTTGTACTAGACTGCATTTCTATGCGTAATAATTCTATGAGGTAATCTGAATGGTTTAAAAAAGGCTTAGGCCGCGTTCCGACGACACGCACCTGATACGTGCACGCCGCGCGCGTCAGCACGCGCGTCTAACTCGCTTTAAAATTTGTTGCATATAATTTGAGTCTTATGACAAATCAATAAATCTGAAATTGCATTTATCGACGTTCAACCGCACACGCTCTGCACCCGCCCCGCTACGCCCAACGCCCGCGTTTTTTATACAATGTCAGATTTATTGATTTGTCATAAGACTCAAGTTATATGCAACATATTTCAAAGCGAGTTAGATGCAGGTGATGACGCGCGTAGTGGGCGCGTGTCGTCGGAACGCGGCCTTAGGCTTACTCTCTTAACTATGCCGATACGTTAGCACATGGTAGGAACAGAACCACTTTGTAACTTTCTTATTTTTTGATCAGAAAAGCAGTTTTGATGAGAGTGATTGCTACATACCATAGAAGACTCCGCTCTCCCATCTAGTCGCCGAATTAACTTAAGATTAGTATTTATTACATATACGACTTTGTGAAACACAGCTAAGACGTAGCGGAGTTTCAATTATGTTACTACCGTCATTTTGGATTTAAGTAAATAAAAGTGTGCCAAAACGTGACCATGTGTGCTATCATGTGCCTTTTTACGTGGAAAAATGCCTACGCATTGCTATGCATCGCAGTTTATGTGACTCGCCTTTACTAAAACCCCATGAAGTTCAACCATCGCTGCATATTGGCAGGGCCACGGGAACTCTTTCGCATACATCCGCGGCCCCACCATCAGGTAGGGGGGGGGGGTTCTATAACGTGCCAGTGCCATGCCCGTGCTACTCAGATTGGCCGAAAAATATGGACTATTAGCTAACCCATCGCCTACATAATCACAAGCCAATTCCTTCATTATCACAAGCAATATCTTATTAGATGCCTTTTACTTCATGCTAGAGAAGTAGCGTATTTGGCACATTCAGACCAACATGGAACGAGATAACATAATATGGACATCATTGGCTAGGCTTTTCGCTACGAGGCCACAAACATGTATTCCTTCTTTGTGTATATAATATAACAGTATATTATGTAAAACGCCTCCGATTAGTTCTCAAATTGAAAATTAGCACTTGCATTATTATTATTTTTTGCTATTTTATGCCATTTATATAAGCAAGTATAAGAATAAACTTCTTTAAGGTGAAAGGAATTCATAGAATATATTATATAATAGATAGGAGAATAGATTGGCCTACAAATACTTATTTGTTATAGGTATCAATGTTACTCCAAGTGCAATTTATGTATGTAAATCACATCCATGATATTTATGAAAATCTTTTTTTTTTTTAATGGTAAATTAGTTTTTACTGTGAAATGGTATTTACGAGAGGCACACTGAAATGATCGGGAATAAGAAAAACCACATGCATGGTATAACTAAATTGTATTTTATTGTTTTTCAAAGTATTCTCCGTTCAATTTAATGCACTTTTCCATTCGTGCAAACCAATTATTAAAACAGTAATTCCAGTCTGAAGTTGATGTTGACAAAATGGCTGATTTGTACGCTTCCACAGCTGCTTCGGGGTCTTCAAACCGTTGACCGCGTATTAAATCTTTCATTCTAGGGAATGTAAAGAAATTGTTTGGGCTCAGGTCAGGACTGTACGGAGGATGCTTCAAAAATCATTTGTCTTCTGAGCCGTATGGGAGCTTGCATTATCGTGATGATAGTTTTTTTTTTATAGAACAAGGGTGACACACGAGCACACAGTCCACCTGATGGTAAGTGGTTTCTGCCGCCCATAGACATCTACATACATCCTCTCTTACAAATCAAAATGTAGATGCGTTGTCACCCGTGAGGCCTAAGATGGAATGCCTCATTTCCAGTAAAAAGGGCCTCCGGCCACCTGCACTCACCAAGCGAAACGCAGAGGTAAACCTTTACTTCACGCTGGTTTTCTGTGAGGTCGTGGTACCACCCCGGTTCGAGCCGGCCCATCCGTGCGACAGCAAAAGCTGCCGCGTGGCTCTACCACTGTTAAATGTTCGTTTTGATAGTAAGATGATGCGACGTTTCGGGTTATTTTTTCGGAGTTCGGCTGTCATTTCTGGCAAACAAACCGTGATATACCACTCAGCGGTAAACGTTCTGCGTTTGTGTAAAGGAATTGTAGCAACATGCCCAATATAAAGCTACCCAATGTGACCCTGGTTTATCATCTGTATCCAAATTACATATTATATACGTTGGTACGTGGGTATACATAGGCAGTCTATTAGCTGCATAAACATTATTTTCTAGACTGAGGTGAATCTTTTTCAGATGTTGTTGTACATCTAGTGTATCCATGATATTACTGCTATTAGTAGATTATTACAGTACCTAGCTACTCAATGAATAACATAGGAATGGTCAATTATAGTGATTTCTACATATTAAATTGCATTTTTGTGATATACAAATCGTACTTGAGTCATTGATCACCAAACAAAACACAATACGAAGAAATGTTGAGATAGGCAACGGAAATGTGAGATAAACTGATATGTTTCTAAATATTAAATTGCATTTTTGTGTTATACAAATCGTACTTGAGTCATTGATCACCAAACAAAACACAATACGAAGAAATGTTGAGATAGGCAACGGAAATGTGAGATAAACTGGTTGACGCATAAAGTAATTATCAACTCATTACGGAAATACTTTAGATTAGAATTTTTACGTACTGGTGGTATATAAGACCAACAAATGCAGTCATCGACTTAGTGTACGGTCGTTTGGCTACAGTGGATCTATCAATAGTACATTTGTGTTACTTCAATACACCAAAGGCTATGGATGTAAGTGTTTATTCTATTGATTAAATTACTTTTTTTCTGTTATTTTCATGTGTGTGTATTATTTTATTTAAATATTGTGTATGTATATGATTAAGCCGTGGTAACTCAGATGGTTAGCGCTAGCTGTAAATTTCACAGTACGCGACCCGGGTTCGATCCCCGCCAGCACCAATTAAATTGTTAATAGAAATTTTAAGTGCTTATTACCACGTGCTTGGTGGTGAAGGAAAACATCGTGAGGAAACCTGCATGTCTGAGAAAATTTCGAAGGCATGTGAAGTTCGCCAACACACATTGAGGGAGCGCGGCGGACATTTCCTTGCTCTAAAACCCTCTCAGAAATGAGAGGAGGCCTATGTTCAGCAGTGGACTTTAATAGGCTGTAACTTTAACTTTTTTAACTTTTATGATTAAGTGTTAACAAATTGATATTAACATGATAACTGTGTTGTTGCAGAAATCATTGAGCTTCGATGAAGATACCTATAAACAGTATTACTACTCGCCACTCTCCCCTCAAGAAGAGAGTGATAACCTCGTCATTAATAATAACACATGCGATGGTGGAAAAAGAAAATCGCAATCGATTGATCATTTTTTTGAAGCTGAATCAAAAATAAAAAAGAGGAAGGGAAAACTTCAGTGAAGTGTGCACCAGTGCTTTTTTCTCCACAATCATGGAAGAGAATACGGAACTATTCAATAGCGAATTAAATCAGGAGTTGTCTAAAGTTTGTGAAGAAATGGAGAGGGGTCAACTGTTCGATTCGTCATACGATGATGAGTTGTATCATCACTGTGCGATGGTTGAAACACAGTTTAAGTATGTAAAATAAACATTCATTTCGATCATAATTTACATATTGTCTTATACAGTTTTTAATAAATTTAAACATTTTAGCAGTCAACCACTACAACTTGGAAGAGGAACGAAGCGAACGTGCAGCAAAGAATCCAAGATCATCAAAAAACCAACAACGGAAGCAGAAGCGCATACCTCTGCAGGGAACAGTATCAGTAACAAGATGATCAAGTGGAATGTCCAACGTGCCATATATTTATCAAGAAACGGTATTTAGCTAATCATTTTAAAAGTAATGTTCATAAAAATAATCTTTTAAATTCACATAATTCTTTATCAAACGTTAGTGTTATTGAATCTGCTTTTGGAAATAGGATTTTAACTTATAAAATCAAGAGTAGAGTAGATCGTTCGACATGGGTAAATTTTGAAACTCCTGAATTATTTTTAAATTCTATTAAAGATGATATTTTATTTTTATTACAAGAGTGTATTCATCAACACATAATTTTTAAGGTAAACTTCATATTGCATGCTGATTTTGTTCAACAAACTAAAGATATTCATGATACGTTCGATTTTCAAACGCTTAACTATATTATTTGTCAAGGAGATGACTTAAATATTTTTCTTTCATCTTTAAATGATACAATTACTACTAAAATTAGTGCTTTCGAAAAAAAAGATAGTGGATGGAGTCTAAAAAACATAAAATCTATAGACATGAATGTTAATAAATTTAACCCCCTACGCGGTACTTCATACATAGATCTTCCTCGTGACATAAAATTAAAAAAGGCTGTTATAAATGTAAAAAACAAGGATTATTTTTGTTTTAAATGGGCGTTACTCTCGGCGTTATATCCTGTAAACAAACACACCGATCGGGTATCATCGTACGTTAAACATGCAATTATATAAAATAAATAAATAAACTAAACTTAAATTTGATGGTATTTCCTTTCCGGTTAAAATTTCTGACATAGCAAAAGTAGAGAAATTAAATGATATTAGTATTAATGTTTTTGGGTTAGAATATAATAAAGAAAAACGATGTAATTCTATAGTAGGTCCATTATTTTTAACAAAGTGTCGTAAAGATAGACATATCAATTTATTATTTTTTTCCAAGGATACAAAAAATCATTATTGCTATATAAAAAATTTATCGCGGTTAGTTAGTAAACAAATTTCAAAAGACGGTCACATCATGTACATTTGTGAAGCATGTCTACTTCGTTTTCCATCTCAGGAAAGGTTAAATAACCATGAACAATACGATTGTGCTCACATTTGTACAGTATTACCAAACAGTGAAACTTTAAAAAAAAAGAATTGGTTTGGTCAACCTATTTCAAATGATAAAATTAAATTTGATAGTTATGAAAAAAAGTTAAAGATACCATTCGTAGTTTATGCTGATTTTGAAGCATTTTTAAAACCAATAGAATCATGTTCTAACGATCCTTCCAAACCTTTCACTCATAATATTCAGAAACATGAACATAGTTTTGGATATTATATAAAATGTTCATATGATGATAAATTATCAAAATATGTAACATATTGCGGACCCAACTGTGCACAAGTGTTTATGGAAAGTTTATCTAACAATCTAAAAGAAATAAATAGACTTCAAAAATATCCACCACTTCCGCTAACAAATGAAGACAAAAACCAAATTTCAAATGCAACCATTTGTCATATTTGTGAAACTGAGTTGGCAAAACATTTTTATGATTTTGATTGGTACACTGGTAGTTTTATAGGTGTTGCTCATGAATCATGTTGTTCGAAGATCAGAACACCTAGTTATATACCAATATTTTTACACAACCTTAGTCACTATGATGCTCATTTTATTGTTCACGCGTTAAACTTTTGTGATGGTGAAGTCGAAGTTATCCCTCAAAATAAAGAAAAATATATATCCTTTTCCAAAAAATTAAAAGTGAATAACCACGAAATTATATTGAGATTCTTAGATTCATTTAAGTTTTTATCGTGTAAATTAGAAGAATTGGCCAAAAATCTCAGTAATGATCAATTTCAAGAATTACGTAGAAATTACCCTAATGATGAAGATTTCTTTCGTTTAAAACGGAAAGGTGTTTATCCATATGAACTTATGACTAATTATGATAGTTTAAGTCTAACATCGCTCCCTGAACAAAAATGTTTTTATAGTTCACTCACAGATTCACATATTTCAAATGATGATTACAATCATGCTAAAGATGTTTGGGAACATTTTGGGTGTTGTAATATGCTAGATTATTCAAACCTATATTTAAAAACAGACGTTTTACTTTTATCCGATGTATTTGAAAACTTTAGAAAGTTATGTATTAATACATATGATTTAGACCCTGTCCATTATTACACAGCACCCGGTTTAAGTTGGGATGCAATGTTAAAATATACAAAAATAGAATTAGAACTTTTAACAGATTATGAGAAAATTGCATTTATTAGATCAGGTATCAGAGGTGGTGTATCTCAATGTAGTAATCGTTATGCTAGAGCTAATAACAAATACATGGAGGATTATGATACAGGGAAACCAAATTCATATATCACATATTTTGATGCCAACAATTTATATGGTTGGGCTATGTCTCAATATCTTCCTACTGGTGGATTCGAATGGGTAAATCCAAATACAGAATTTAATGTGTCTAAGACATCAGACTTCGGTTTTATTTTAGAAGTTGATTTGGAATATCCAGATGAACTTCATGATTTACATTCGGACTTTCCTTTATGTCCAGAAAACATTTGTGTAGGCAATATTAATGAGAATAAACTAGTCCCAAATTTAAATAATAAAGATAAATATGTAATTCATTACAGAAATTTAAAGCAGTGCATAGAAATGGGGGTTAAATTAACTAAAATTCATAGAGTTTTAAAATTTAAACAGTCTCCCTGGTTGAAGATGTACATAGATCTAAACACAAAATTAAGAACTTTAGCAAAATCAGATTTCGAAAAAGATTTTTATAAATTAATGAATAATTCAGTCTTCGGTAAGACTATGGAGAATATTGAAAAAAGGGTTAACATAAAATTAGTTACGCGCTGGGAGAACCAGGGTAAAGCTTTAGGTGCTCAAGATCTAATCGCTAAACCACAATTTCATAGCCTTTCAATATTTTCGGAAAACCTAGTTGCGGTTCAGTTGCGAAAAACGAAGTTAATATATAACAAACCAATTTATTTAGGGTTTTGCATTTTAGATATTTCAAAAACATTAATGTATGATTTTCATTATAACTATATGATTAAAAAGTTTAGTAAAATCAAATTATTGTATACAGATACGGATAGTTTAATATATCATATATTTACAAATGATTTTTACACTGATATAAAACCTGACCTTTCATCATACTTTGATACCTCAGATTATGATACAAATAATATTTTTGAATATCCAAAATTAAATAAAAAGAAATTAGGTTTTTTTAAAGATGAAAATAATGGTAAAATCATGAAAGAATTTGTGGGTTTACGATCCAAAATGTACGCTTTTAACTTAGAGAATAAGACTATAGCCAAGGCAAAAGGGGTAAATAAATGTATCACTAAAAAGATGACAATGAATAGTTATAAGTCTTCTCTATTTAATAAAAAAGTGCAATATTATAGTATGCTTAGATTTAAATCAATTAAACACACAATTTTCACACAAAAATTAAATAAGATAGGTTTATCATATAATGACACAAAGAGACATATTTTAGATAATAATATTGAAACATTAGCTTGGGGTCATTATAAACTGCGTTAAGTGTTGATAGTTTTTACTTTTATGTCTGCGTTTAAGAAAAATTTATATTGATTGTAAAATTATGATAATTCTATAATATGACGTAGTTTATTACATATTTAAACATTGTTTTATTGTAAATAATTTAAGTTAATTGTTGTTTCTATTTATTTGAGGTTGAGTTAATTGTAAAATTATGATGTACTAATTGTTGTTTCTATTTATTTGAGGTTGAGTTAATTGTAAAATTATGATGTACTAATTGTTGTTTCTATTTATTTGAGGTTGAGTTAATTGTAAAATTATGATGTACTAATTGTGTTAGAAATAGTATACAGATAATTCTGTTTTATATAATTTTTGGAATATATATTAATTGTTTACACCAACACTTTCATTTTTTATTTCACCCCTTTGAACTTTAGACGTGTGTTATGTTTCACTTTATCCATCCGTTCACTGCTATTGTGGCAGGACCAAGTGGGTGTGGGAAGTCAAATTTTGTAACAAATTTCATAAAATCAGTTACAGAAATATGTAATTGTGATTTTAATCAGATCACATGGTGCTTTGATGAAATGCAACCATTATATAATTTACCAAATGTTAACTATCATCAAGGAATTCCAAATCTTAATATGTTTGATGGTGAATACCCACATCTTGTTATTATTGATGATCTAATGAGAGAGTCCGATGGAAGAATTGTGGATATATTTACAAAAGGTAGTCATCACAGGAATCTTAGTGTATTTTATCTAACACAAAATTTATTTCATCAGGGTAAAGGACAAAGAGACATATCTTTAAACTCAAGTTATATAATATATTTTAAAAACCCTCGAGATAAAACTCAAATAAGATATTTAGCAAGACAAGTATCACCAGATAACCCAAAATTCATTGAAAATGCCTACAGGGATGCAACTCTAGAGGCACATGGATATTTAATGGTAGATTTAAAACAGAATACCAATGATTTTTGTCGTATCAAGACAAATGTCTTTCCATTTAATGGTTTCTGTACAGTCTACGTCCCCACAAAAGAGTTTAAATACACCAAGAATCAAACAATTGAAATCATTGCTAAATGATGCATCGTCGACTCACAACGTATAAACATTTGCTAACCACTTTGCATACGCTTAAACCAAAATATCAAAGAGCATTACTTAAAACGTGTGATGAAGAAGAAATTAACTGTATTTGTGAGTGTATTCATAACGTTTTACAAGGAAAAGTACCTCTTAAAGATCAGGATAAACAAAAATTGAATAAACATAAAAACATACTCCGTAAACTAGTACGTAAGTGTAAACATAAACTAAGAAAAAATATAATTATACAAAAAGGAGGGGCTTTCTTACCAACAATATTAGGTGCAATATTGAGTGGATTAGTGAGTGGACTAGCCAGTTAACATGGAAAATGCAAAGAAAATGATACTTATCGAACCTGGATTGATTGAAAAATTAAAACAAGAAAATAAGGTTAATAGTAATTTATCTCGATTAGATATTGAAATGCAAAATATTATGAATAGTAAGACAGAAGACCGAAAGAAATGGATATTATATTTACAAACACTGCAAAGATACCTTCATTTTACCGAAGAGGATCGTCAACCACTCAAATTACCAATTTATTCTGATACATCTAATGAAGATTCAAATGAGTCAAAAATTGGTTTTAAAAATAAAGATAGAGATCTAAAAACTTCAGTTGATATTGAATCTTTGCTGGAGGAGAATCGATCCATTAAAAGTAAAGAAAATGATGAAAATCCACTTTACACACCAGCTCAAATACTCAGTTTAATACCAAAAACTTATCATAAAAAAGGGCAGTTATTATTAAACTTAGTTGAAACAAGTAAAAGTAAAATACATTGGGATAACGAAGGTAGAGTCATAATTGATAGTGAAAAAATTCCTGGAAGTAATATTGTTGATTTAATAAATGATTCACTAAGACCCCTAAAAAGAAGTGATCCGGTAGGGTGGGTTAGATTTGCTGAAGCATTAAAAGATATTAAAGTACCACTTACTTATATTGGAAATCCAAGGAGATGTGAGTTTATTAACCAACTTCAAGCAAAAGATCTGAACAAACCCTCTGAGATTGAAGTTCAAGAGTTTTCTACACCGTGCAGTAGAGATAAAAAGTCTACAACTAAAATACGTAAAGGACTTGAGTGGGAAAAATGGACTCCGTACTAGAAGAAATTAACAGGATTTATTATGATCCATCTAATCCCGCTGGTTTTGGTAGTATTGATAAATTATCAAAAGCCATGAAGGGTAAAATGAATAAAAAGCAAGTAAAGGAATGGTTAAAATCACAAGAAACATACACATTACATAAACCCATTCGAAAAAAATTCCCGCGTAATAGGTACATTCTATCAAATATTAATGAACTGTGGCAAGCTGATTTAAGTGATATGCGAACTTATTCTCAATATAATGATGGTTTCAAGTATATACTTTGTATTATTGATGTATTTAGTAAATATGCTTTTGCAAGACCAATGAAAAAGAAAAACTCAGAAACAACTAAAGAATGTTTTGAAAGTATATTTACTGAAAGTAATTTAACACCTACTCACATACAATCCGATAAAGGTACCGAATTTGTTTCAAAAGATGTACAAAAATACTTTAAATCCAAAAAGATTAATTACTATACCACTAACAATCCTGACATTAAGGCCAGTATTGTTGAACGATTTCAAAGAACACTAAAAATGAAAATGTGGCGTTATTTCACTCATAATAATACTTATAGATATATAGATGTTTTACAAGATTTAATATACTCTTATAATCACAGCTTTCACTCTAGTATTAAGATGTGCCCATGTGATGTAAATTCCAACAATATTATGACAGTTTGGACTAATCTTTATGACAGACGGTCAAAAAAACTTTCTTTAGAAAATCCTAAACCAAATTTCAATGTGGGTGATTATGTTCGAATAACTAAATATAAACATGTATTCCAAAAAGGATATGAATCAAATTGGAGTGATGAAATATTTATTATATCTTCAATAATTGATAGATCTCCATGGGTTGTTTATACAATAACAGATTTACAAAATGAACCAATAATTGGTACTTTTTATGAAAGAGAATTACAGAAAATCACTTACAACCCCACCTCACAACATAAAATAGATAAAATAATTAACACTCGTTATTCAAGTAACAGAAAAGAAGTATTAGTGAAGTGGAAAGGTTATCCAGATAAATTTAACAGTTGGATTTTAGCTTCTAGTTTAAAAGAAATATGAATAAAGAAAGTTTCTATTTAACTTTGCTCAGCAATAGTTCAATGGAATACTTTCCTGATAACAAGACCACAAATTTTTCAACGAAATTACCAAAAGCTATAAAATTAGAAGGTGAATGGTCGGTTGGAGTTGTCGAGTTTCAATATCCATGTACCATGTTTACTGTTCAAGACCATGAAAATGTTATATACATTACAAAATCTATGTTAATGCCTAATGAAGATAAGCCATCCACAGTGTACTACAAAAAACATATTCCAGCTACCAACTATGATAACGTTGAGCATATTTTAAGAGTGTTAAATGGTATCGGAGAGAACTTGAAATTTCGCTATGATGAAATAACAAAATTTGTGTCCATTTCGGTATTGGATAAAAATATAACATCCGTAACATTATCACCCAAATTAAGTTTACAGCTAGGTTATGAACCAAATAAAAATCTCCTAGAGAGAAATTTTGGAAAGTGTCCTGCTAATTTACACTTAGGGTTACCATCTCAACTATTTCTATATTGCAATATTATCGATCCTCAGATTGTGGGTGATGTTATGACTCCTTTATTAAGAGTCATTTCATTAGATCCTACAAAATACATTTATGGTGCAAATAAAATGCACGTTTTCTCTCAACCTCACTACTTACCTGTTATGCGAAGAGAGTTCGATACGTTGGAAATAGTTATAAGATCGAGTACAGGACAAAAAATACCATTCCAGTTTGGAACCGTGTGTATTAAACTACATTTCCGAAAATTATAATAATGAATTCTCTTCGTGATCATCATAAATGTCCATATGAAAATTATTATACACATCAAGCTGGATCAGGAGTTGGAGTAATTTATAAGGGTTCACCATATCAACGCGGTCATGGTATTGGGAGCTTCTTAGGGGGGTTATTCAGATCAGTTTTACCTTTACTTTCAAGTGGTGCTCGAGTGATTGGTAAGGAGGCATTAAGCGCTGGAGTAGGACTTTTATCGGATATGGTTGAAGCCCGTCCTATGGAAGCCTCAATAAAAGATCGTCTAAAGCAAGTTAGTACGAATTTAAAACGAAAGGCTGATGAGAAAATTGATCAATTTAACATGACTGGATCTGGGTATAAAACTAAAAGAAAACGATTGACATCGTTCATTCCACCATTAACTGCTAAAGTGAAAGCTGCGAAAAAACTATAGATATATTTTCAAACTAAATATGTCTTTCCTTCATAATCATTCTTGCGAGTGCGTTAAGTCAGAATTGGATTTGTTTGCACTACCGTCTACACAAACTAGCATTGAAAATGGATTGTGGATTCATTATAAACCAACTTCATCTCTTGGTGATGATGGACCTATCGAGTTTCAAGTTCCTGGGACCGGCGATGACTACATAGATTTGTCTCATACATTACTCCACATAAAGGCAAAAGTATTAAATCAAGATTCAACTAACTTGGTATCTACTACAATAGTAGCACCTGTAAATAATTGGCTGCATTCACTTTTTAGTCAACTTGATGTTTATTTAAACCAAAAACTTGTATCACCACCTAATAATACCTATGCATATCGAGCATACATGGAAACCCTTTTAAACTATGCCCCTGCTGCTAAACAATCTCATCTTACTTGTAGTCTTTGGTATGAGGATACAGCAGGAAAAATGGATTCTTCAGATGGTAAAAACATAGGATTTGTTAAAAGACAGGAATTGATTAGTGAAAGTAAGGAAATAGAAATGATTGGTCATCTTCACGGTGACATTTTTAACCAAGATAAATTTTTAATTAATGGTGTTGAAATGAGTGTTAAATTGGTTCGATCAAGAGAGAGTTTTAATTTAATTGTTGGGTCGAACGATGTAAAGTTTAAAGTTTGCATTACGGACGCAACTCTTATTGTGCGACGAGCACGAATTAATCCAAGTGTATTACTCGCACATCAAAAAGTTTTAGCTTCTACCACTGCTAAATATCCTATTACTCGAGCTGAAGTAAAAGTTTTAACAATTCCTTCAGGTGTTCAAGGAAAAACTCTTGATAATATATTTTTAGAACAGGTACCGAAAAGATGTATAATTGGATTTGTGAACAATTCTGCATTTAATGGTTCCCTTACTAAAAATCCATTTAACTTTGAAAACTATGGTATTAATTCTTTCAGCTTATATATTGATGGTCAACAAATACCTTCAAAAGCTTTGCAACCATCTTTTAATAATAGCATATTTACATCAGCATATCATACTCTATTCTCGGGAACTGGTATTCACTTTCTTAATGAAGGAAATGGAATCTCTTGTGAACAGTATGGCAAAGGTTACTGTCTATTAGCATTTGACTTAACTCCTGATTTATCAGCTAACTCATCAACTCATTGGAATCTCATAAAGCATGGTAGTGTAAGAATAGAAGTACGATTTGAATCCTCATTAATACAAACAATTAACTGTATAGTTTATGCTGAGTTTGATAATATTATTGAGATAGATAAAAACAGAAATGTTACTGTAGACTATAGTAGTTAAGGTTATAATATGTGTTGTGTGTTAGATTTTATGTGTTATGTGTAATGCATTTTGTGTGTATGTAACTATGTGAAACGTTATAAAATTAAATAAAACAAATTGTATGCAATATATTTTTTTTATTTCTTTATAAATCTTCTATTTAATCTAATACAAAACACTGTTCGAGTTGAAATTTTACATAAGCACACTGACTAAACCACTGAACATGCTGCTGCCAAGGATCATCATCATCTTCCCAATCTTTTAAACCACCACCACAATGGAAACACTTGGTCCCGTCTGCATGGCCAGTATAAAAGAAACCAGCTTCGGCAAGATCTTCAGGTTTCTGTCGCATAACTAGAGGCCAGTTTTCGAAACTAAGCAAACGGTTAGATTTTGAACTGAAGAATGGATATTCAGCTCTTGAGTACTGCATACTCTTCTCGTTTTCTTCTCCACTCAGTGTTGTAGTTTTGTTATTCAATGATGTGTTTTGTACACGTATGCCACACTCATCTCTTCCTTCCGCTCTTGTCTTCCTGTAATTGAAGTAAACAGAATCACATTCACTAATGATCAGCTAATGACTGTCATTGTTAAAAAAGTATTTTTTAACTTTTTCACTTTCTGCTATTGTCTTTGTTATATTGTATACGAGGGCGTTTGTATTGTCGTAGATGCTATCCTTATTAGTCTTTACGTAATATTTAATTCTCGTGGAAGCATGTTTCCAATGATCAGTAGTTGGAATCTTGGATAGCTTCTTCATATCGTACATTTCAATTTTGATGAGATGCGTCGCTTGGTCTCCGTCGTCAGAATTAGTAGAAATGTATGATACACCATCTCTAGCGGCTCGTGCTACGGTTGATGATAACAGCTTCCTCTTTTTTATTTTTGATTCAGCTTCAAAAAAATGATCAATCGATTGCGATTTTCTTTTTCCACCATCGCATGTGTTATTATTAATGACGAGGTTATCACTCTCTTCTTGAGGGGAGAGTGGCGTTAGTAATACTGTTTATAGGTATCTTCATCGAAGCTCAATGATTTCTGCAACAACACAGTTATCATGTTAATATCAATTTGTTAACACTTAATCATAAAAGTTAAAAAAGTTAAAGTTACAGCCTATTAAAGTCCACTGCTGAACATAGGCCTCCTCTCATTTCTGAGAGGGTTTTAGAGCAAGGAAATGTCCGCCGCGCTCCCTCAATGTGTGTTGGCGAACTTCACATGCCTTCGAAATTTTCTCAGACATGCAGGTTTCCTCACGATGTTTTCCTTCACCACCAAGCACGTGGTAATAAGCACTTAAAATTGCTATTAACAATTTAATTGGTGCTGGCGGGGATCGAACCCGGGTCGCGTACTGTGAAATTTACAGCTAGCGCTAACCATCTGAGTTACCACGGCTTAATCATATACATACACAATATTTAAATAAAATAATACACACACATGAAAATAACAGAAAAAAAGTAATTTAGTCAATAGAATAAACACTTACATCCATAGCCTTTGGTGTATTGAAGTAACACAAATGTACTATTGATAGATCCACTGTAGCCAAACGACCGTACACTAAGTCGATGACTGCATTTGTTGGTCTTATATACCACCAGTACGTAAAAATTCTAATCTAATGTATTTCCGTAATGAGTTGATAATTACTTTATGCGTCAACCAGTTTATCTCACATTTCCGTTGCCTATCTCAACATTTCTTCGTATTGTGTTTTGTTTGGTGATCAATGACTCAAGTACGATTTGTATAACACAAAAATGCAATTTAATATTTAGAAACATATCAGTTTATCTCACATTTCCGTTGCCTATCTCAACATTTCTTCGTATTGTGTTTTGTTTGGTGATCAATGACTCAAGTACGATTTGTATATCACAAAAATGCAATTTAATATGTAGAAATCACTATAATTGACCATTCCTATGTTATTCATTGAGTAGCTAGGTACTGTAATAATCTACTAATAGCAGTAATATCATGGATACACTAGATGTACAACGACATCTGAAAAAGATTCACCCCAGTCTAGAAAATAATGTTTATGCAGCTAATAGACTGCCTATGTATACCCACGTACCAACGTATATAATATGTAATTTGGATACAGATGATAAACCAGGGTCACATTGGGTAGCTTTATATATCGATACGAATGACGTCGGTCAATATTTTGATTCATATGGACGATCACCTGTACGATATCATCTAGAGTTTTTAAAAAGGAATTGTAAAAGATGGAACTGGAATGTTGATAGGATTCAGAATGAGTGGACTTCAGTTTGTGGCGAATATTGCTTAATGTATTTACTATATAAGTTTCAAGGATGTTCAATACATAGTTTTACGAGTATATTTACAAGGAACACATTGTACAACGATATTTTAGTGAATGAGATGTTTCGCTCCTATTTTATAGATAATAATTAATAAGATTTTGTATTTTATAAATAAAAATTGTAACAAAATTATGTAATGTGTTTTATTGATGATTCAGATTAGCGTTGTATAAACAAAGAATTATAATACAATAGCACTGATATAGTCGACGCACACGCTGCAATGAAGGTGATTAAGGAACAATAGAACAATAGAAATAGGAACAACAATGGGACGCTAATGACGGTGGAGGCCCTTACCGGATATCAATTAGATATTAGCTAATTGATCTACACATCTCCGGAACCGTGCATTCTACACAAAAATGGACCGCGGATTCGTGATCAGAGCATGCCAAAACCTTTTTTTTTTTTTTTTTTTTTTTTTTTTTTTTTTTTTTTTTTTTAGGATCGGGCGTCGACGAACGTCGTTGAACCACGTCTGACTCAGGTGGTCTAGAAGTGGTACAACTACACTACTCTTATTCGAGACAAACGTAGCGACCATTTTCTTTGACACGCTGCAGGAGCGAACCACTTTCGTAGGTTTGACCTCGTCTTCGAAAACCCAAACTGCTGACTGATGTTTTATTTCAGGTTCTTATGAATAAATCCATAATTCGTCAACTAAGACGATATTATAAACGGCATTTGACTTCCCTCCGTTGAAGCGTTGCAGAGTATTCCGCAACCAATCTACCGCCGCCTTTTGAGCCGCCTTTTGCTCTTCGGGCAAATAGTGGGGAACCCAGCGCGAAACTAGCTTTCTTACACACAGCTCCTTATGTTATATCGACTGAATTACAGTCATTCCGATACTCATAACAGCCCGAATCTGCTCGTATGTCACATGACGGTTATCTAATATAATAGTTCGCACAGCTGAGATGTTTTTGGGCGTGACCGCTGTTCGTGATTGACCTGCAGAAGAAACAGTCCTGAGCGACACACGACCGCGTCGGAACTCGGCATACCAGCGGTATATTGTCGTTTGACTTGGTACTTCAACATCAAAAATCGAAACAAGTTCGCTGAGACATTTATCTTGAGATAAGCCGCGACGAAAATTGTGATAAATTATGGCACGGAAATGTTCACGCGTGAGCTCCATTTCTGTTAACGACGTGTAAACTTTAAACCAACTTGGTTTTTGTTTTTAAACATTTTTTTTATTGTTTGAATGTTATTAAGATTCTAAGAGGCCAGTATTCAAATTCTAAAAAAGGTTTTATTGTAAATCAATCCGAAATATTCTATTGCCGATCATTTCAGTGTGCCCCTCGTAATTATCTACGGGAGTTGATTATTGAATATAAGTTTTTCAAAAATGCATATACGTGGCACGGATGCTGTTCTGAAACCGATTAACCCTATTATTTCAATCAAATTGATAGAAAACTTTTAGCAGCAATGGAGATTAAATGGAACTTTATTGTTTATTGGATGCAAATTTTAATATAGATCTTTATTTTAACTGAAACTAGGTTAGTTTCACGGCTGTCAGACTAAAAAATTAATATGTTGAAACAAATTTATAAGAAAAAATCTATACATTGTTGGGAATGAGTGTAAAAATAAAGAAAATACGAATAAATGAAGGCAAACTGGTGATATCCCACTTGTTTTAGCAGTATAAAGTATCGCACAGGCGACTAAGAGGCATCAGTCTGTAATTTTAAGACACCCACTGTCGTTACTAGGCTGGTAGGAGTATTCTACTAGCGTAGGCAAGGAAGTTCGTGTTGCTGAGAGGCTACCCTGTGTTACATCGAGATGGGTAGTGATGCTGTTGGTTTGCATACTTTAGCGTTACCTTGTAATTGGGGTCCTGATAGTAAGCAGGGTTTGTAACCGAGTAGTGTTCTTTTATTTAAATACTTTTGAGAATAATTTCTAAAATCAGAAGTGGAATAATTTCTTACATCAGAATTGGGGTAGTCCCTGTTATCTTGATGCCCCTAGCCCCTCTGCAAGACATCACAATATCTTGAACTGAACAAATCCAAATTGAATATACAATCATTAACTTTTTCACAATTTACAGTCATTTGGCTATTTTTTAACCAATTTATAACTTTTCTACGCAATGTCTTTCGATTGAAAACGTTCGAGCTCCTTTAACTATAAATATAAAGGTAACAAACATGTATCTACATTATATTGGACCTTAACCATTATTTTTCCCATGACACTCACCCTCTCCCCGATGTAATTATCTAAGAACTAAATCAATATATTCCAAACTACAATGAGAAATTTATTTTATATAACAATCTTCACTAATGCATGAAACTGAGCTGACCTGTGTCAATCTCCATAGGTACAACAATGTCATTAATTAAAATATTTAACAAATAATATAGTTTTAAACCCTCTAACTGTAATGTCTTTTTACAATTATTATTAATTAATCGAACCTTTTCATTTTCGTCGCTGTCCCCTGTTCTTTCCGCTAACTCAATTTGTTGGACATAGTTATGTTCTGAGGATCTGATTTGCAGACAAACCTTCTTTAAATGATCCTGCCTTTTGCAAATTCTATACAATTAAACTTGGAATTCGCATCGCGAAACCTCATGCGATTTGCCTCATGCAGTGCACTGCTGCCCGGACACCCTCGCCGTGGTGATAGCGCCTACCTCCACGTGGTCGCACCCGCACGGCCGACTGTCTCTCGTTTCCACCTCGTGTGACCTTGACCTGACATCCTGTCACCTTAGGCTCGTCTCCACTCTGCCACCAGCCGACCATCCCTCATTATTACGCGTATTAATTTTACAAACCGACTCGTTAATTTGACCTCTCCCATCTACGATCGCCGCGTCTCTTACTGTCATTTCCATGGACCATACCAATTGTAAGGCTCCTTCGAACTGTAAGCACTCTTCGATAAACAGCCTCTGTCTGATGCTATCCGCCCGTAACCCGCAGACCAGCTGATCCCGTAAACTTTCGTTAATTTTAACTCCGAAATCGCAATGTTTAGTCATTTTCCTTAACTCCGCTACATACTACATTATGTTTTCATCTTCTTTTTGCTTTCGTTGCCTAAATTAATATTTTTCCGCGAGAATACTTGGCTTCGGTTGCAAATGGCTGCTCATGAACTTGTTCAGTTCTTTATAGGTCAACGAAGACGGCTTTTTGGAGTGCATATATTCACTAATAACTTTTATGATGGGCCTCCCATAACTGTTATTAATGTTTGCACCTTCAATTTCATCTTTGACACCGTTAATAATGAAGTATTGTTCGAGTTGTTCAAAATATAACTACCAGCTTCCGGAACTCAATTTGAAAATTTCTGTTTTATCAAGCGACATCGTGTAAGGCACAAAACACGCAATACAATCACTATTATTTATATGCGCGAATAACGCACTCGTCGCCAATTTGTATAGTTAACCGGGGATTCGACAACCACACATATATATATATATTATTATTGGAACAAAATAATACACGTCTGTTCACCTTAGCGGTTTAATCTGAGAGAGAGGACAACATAGCCAAAACATGTAGGTACTTGACACTTGTGGTGATCCGATTCTTAAAACTAAGTACCCTAAAATACACTTATATTACAATTTAAAATGTATTACAAATACATAAAAAAAAATTAAACATTCACTACATACATTGTTTACACACTGCCAATGACAATTGTCAAACACATAATAGTCTTTGGTCAAACGTATGGTTAGAACATATGGTCAGTATGGTGGGACATATATCTCGTAGAATATAAAATAAAATTACTTGCGGACTATATCATTATTAGCTCGAATATTTCTCTAAACTCTTCACAAAATGCTAACAACATTATTTACGCAGAAAACACGGCATCTAATACTGCCTAAATGTAAAATCAATTTTTATGATACCTCATTACACTGGCATTCGGTGCGCTTTATACACATTTTGTGCTTTTAGTTTAATTCTTATAGGCACTTACGTAAAACTCACAGATGTACGTAATATTTAACAATTTACATTAAAGAGAGTTATTTAAAATCTTTTCCTATTTATATTTTCAACAATTATGATAACATATCTAGAAGTGACAAATCGCTATATAATATAAAGTAATATTAAGTTTATTATATTACGATGGATCAGAGCAATGGGTCGGCCATATAGCTCGAAGAACCAACAACCGGAGTGAAATGGATAGAAAACCGACGGTGAATTAAAATTGTTTTATAACTCACACCGAAGCCTGCCGCTAACTAACGTGGTTTGCGATGGATTCACTTCCACGATCACTTTTAATTCTCCATTGTCAACAGGGTCTCCGGTCATCCACTGGGTTTGTTCTGTACGTCAACATTTCCATAACGAATACGTTGGAACCAAAAGTGAACCGTGTTTTCTTTACAGCAGCTTTCCCATACACATCATTAATCATTCGATTTGTTTCTGCAGCACTGGTGCCCGTGGCACTTGCAAACTTGGATTCGTAAATTCGTAACTAAAGTGTTATTTTAAGTTTTCCATATTGAAAACAAACGATATCAAAGAAATATCAAATAGTGCAAAAACATATGAATCACTAAATTCGAAACACAAATACACAAGCCTAAATTTGAACTATATTTAAATTTGGAATTCCTAACCAAACGCCAGATATTTAAGATCAAATTGGCCAGTTCGACAAAACGCCAATTTCATATGTAAGGACCTAAAAATACGAGTATACCTAGTCAGGTCATAAGTATTGTCACATAGTAAAAACTTTTATTTTAGAATGCTGGCCACAAAAAAGTTTATTGAATTGTAATTTCGAATTGTTCATGAAAATAAAACTGTATACTTTTTAGAATTTTCATTTGAAATCCCAAACGTAAGCAGAAACTGTTGGCCCTTCAGATGGGGTTAAGCAGAACCACGATGAAAAGGGTGTTAAATGAAGACTTAGGGCTTCGGGCATATCGAAGAAAAACAGGACATCGTTTGAATGCTCGTCTAATGGACCTGAGACTGAAGAGATGCCGCGCTTTGTTGAAGCGGTACGCGGGAAAAAAATATCGGGAAATTCTTTTTTCGGATGAAAAAACTTTTTCCGTAGAAGAGAGCTACAACAAACAAAATGATAAGGTGTACGCACACAGTAGTGAAGAACCGAGCAACCGTATTCCGTGTGTCCAACGAGGTCATTTTCCATCCTCGCTCATGGTATGGTTGGGAGTTTCTTATTGGGGCTTAACAGAGGTACATTTTTGTGAGAAAGGTGTAAAAACGAATGCAGTTGTATATCAAAATACAGTTCTGACGAACCTTGTGGAACCTGTTTCTCATACCATGTTCAATAACAGGCACTGGGTATTCCAACAAGATTCGGCGCCAGCTCATAGATCGAAGAGCACACAAGACTGGCTGGCGCCGCGTGAAATTGACTTCATCCGGCACGAAGACTGGCCCTCCTCCAGTCCAGATTTGAATCCGTTAGATTACAAGATATGGCAACACTTGGAGGAAAAGGCGTGCTCAAAGCCTCATCCCAATTTGGAGTCACTCAAGACATCCTTGATTAAGGCAGCCGCCGATAATGACATGGACCTTGTTCGTGCTGCGATAGACGACTGGCCGCGCAGATTGAAGGCCTGTATTCAAAATCACGGAGGTCATTTTGAATAAACTTTAGTGTCATAAGAATGTGTCAAGTGTCATAAAGAATCTAAGTTTTGTTAAGTTCATTTTGGTATATAAATGGTTACATAATGAATAAACTTGTTTCAATTACTTTACATTAAACATGTGACAAAATTTATGACCTGAGTAGGTACTTGTATATCTTATATATTATAACAATGGTTTTTTGAAAGAGGGCCAAAGCTTTCGGTTTATTTTATTATCCAAGATTGCTAGTATATCTGTAAAAAAAAAACAAATATTGTTCTTGTATTTGTGTTCTTAAGATTTACAATAACCTTTTTTTTAAACCAAACCAATTAAAAAAAGAATTGAAACCTTACAAAAAGTTGTTTCCAAAAGAACTTTCCGTAAATGCGGCTTCAGTCCATTTTGTCAAGCCTGAATCCAGTTTAAATAAAGTTGCTGGATTAAATATCACTCAGTTAGGTTGCTTTCGAACATGGATATATTTTTCTAAGTTATATTGATATCTGTGAGACGAATGTTAACTTTATTAATAATAATAGCAGTATACAATATAAACGTTATAGAGTTATTATTTACTATTAGGTCACTGTCACGCTCGGTTTTTGCAGGTTCCTAGATAAACAAAGTTATTGCTATATATTCAATAGGATTATCTTTTCAAGTGAATTTCTATTAAAATTTGTGTTTACAACCGTTTTGAAAAACTTTAGTTTAGATTGACACAGAAACCAATATTCAATAATTACGGAGACAGCTATTACACTGAACACTAATATAAGCTTACAAGGTTATGATAATATTACGTGAATTGTCTATTTACTGAAACCAAACAAAACTTATTTGCAATCCAATCTCTGTATTTATAGGGAATCTCCCTATAAATACAGAGATTGGATAAAAGTGGTCGCGGATGCTAAATAGATAAAATTACTTTTAAAATATATTACTTTAAAAATTCGCACGCTTCCTGTAATTAAAGGCTATAAGACACTGTGTTGTCGCATAAATAGTGATCTTAATGTATCATTTGAAGAAATTTGCTTCCGTAACTCGAATTGTCTTTTTTAAAACATTAATAAATATATTGCTATTTTAGCTTTGTATCGTTCTTCTGCTGTTAGAGATTGTACAAAGTTCATAGATTCACTAGATTTATACTATTCCTATACTCAAACAAAAAAGAAATGTTTTATAGAATGATTCCGTATCAGTCACGTTGTATAACAAGCGTATAATTCTGTGTTATCTCTCTAGCACATGCACAAAAACAAAGGCTTAAGTATTTTTAGGGGTATACAAGTAGTGCTTATATTGCACGCCTCATCACGCAAAGCATTATTAGGTAGTGATTTAATCTCGATACGTCAAGGTCAAGCATTTGTGTTCTTAAAATGACTCTATTATAACCATATTGCACATATATGTACGATAATATGAGTAGCCATATATCAAGAAAACACTCAAATTATTCCATCGCATATTTTCTAAAATATAATTTAATTTATTTTAAATGTAGTTTATAAGTTATATTGCTATTAAACATTTAAAGGCGCTTTCATATTTTTTAGCCCTTGATAGACAAAGGACAAACGCACCATACAGCCTGTTTATTTTGGTAAACATTAATAATTTCTTTCCCTGTAAGATGACACTACCTGTTATATTAATAGAGCGCTATATAATACGTAAATAATATATTTTACAAGTCAGGAATAATTATTTTTTTCATTAATATTAAATGAAACGCTCCTAAGACTGGAGTTTGTGTATACGTCAGGGAGGACATCTGTTTTCGACGCCTCGGCTGTCTTGAAGGTACGGACCTGTCCATCCTATGGCTTGGATTTGATATTAAAATTAGTTGAAAATAATTTCCAAATAAGAAGTTCTATATAAGCTATATCTAACACCCCATATTATTACACCGTAAATGTCGTAAGATTGCGACAGAGAGAATTGAAACAGAAGTTATGCATCAGCATCTTCCTTATAACAACTCAAAATAAAAAATAAAACTGCGGTTGACAAGTCACTTGTCATGCTTAGTGCTTAGCTAATATCGCCCCTACGAGGCAAACTATTGGGAAACCTATAACTAGCCCGATAATAAAAACCTAACCTTTCACTATACGTGTGATAAATACTGACAGTGAATCAACTCGGCGAGTAGATGGAGCAACGACGGGGGCGGTATGAACGAGAGTTGAGTACTCCCCCTGCCTGTATCTGCGGTAGTACCGGGCGGCTTTGATTACATACCGGTACGCCCGTTTTGGAGTGTAACGTACACGGAATCAGTTGCACGCGTTTTGTGTTCACCTAACAACACAATATTACTCAGTATTATTTTTAAATATTGGGATAAGATTGTATGACGCCTTAAGTTCAATTGAATTTTAATAACTATGTGATTGCCTTCCATTACGATTTTAATGGAATTATATGTAAGGATGAGAATTAATTCATTATCATTAAATTCAACAAAAAACAATAAAAAACCAATAACAAATGTCGTAAATATTTTTCGATTGCACATCTGTAACGAGTCGGTAGAATAAATAGAACCAATGTACGATTTTAACCTGTATTTATTTATTCTGTTCAACTCTCTACCCAATATTTTAGGCAGAATATCTGAGATACTGCTATATAAGTAAAATATAGTGAAAATGTAAATAATTATGTAGGTACCTACCACCACAAGCCTTTTGTTTCCATCACGACGAATCAGGTAAAGCTGTTGAACGCAACTAGATTTGTAAAGTAGTAATTCGTTTGTATCTTTGTATAGAAAAATAAATTAATACGAGGAATACAAGTAAAATATAATGTTATGATAATATTATCTAAGGAATTGTTTTTGTCACAACCCTTGCATATTTTTAGCGACTAGACGTCGAGACAGCCTTGTAGGTGTTTTGCGGTGTAACAAAGGAGTTGACCAACTATTAGTAGTTATTTCGCACATGCTTTCACCCTATTTCACATAATTTATTCACAGAAATAATTAATATGATTCATGTTCTAATTCATTGCCCTTGAAGCCATTTTTGTAGAGTAATACTCTAAAGAACGTGGAAGAAGTAAACGATTCTATTGATGAATCGCCACGTTTATTGAGAACTTTGAATTTTTCTGATAAATAGATGACAACGTAAATATTGTATAAAAAATCAAATAAAAATATAAAATATGTATTGTAAAAAAGGAAGATTTAAAAATAAAATGTCTACAAAACTCAGTTTACAGACTCAGGTAGCCTAGTAGGTAGTTGTTTTTTTTACTTCCATATATTTGCCGCCAAGCAGCAGTGATAACATTATTGTTTTCCTGTTTAAACGGTATAAAGCCAATATAATTACACGGTATAGGGTATTCGTATGCCACAGAATAAACCAAACCGAATAAAATACAAAACCAGAGCACCAATATTTTGATGTGTTCTAATTAACACCCATGAGATTACATTTGAAAATACTTTTGATCGGAGTTTATGAACCTAATTTATATTTATTACAAAGCAAATGTCACCACTCACGTTCAAATTCACGTGAGCGTAAATAACGTGCCCGCCACGTGTCGCTGCGGAGCTAAAGGTTATCAAGGTGTTTGTGTATTTTTTTAATTTTATTTTATTCAAATATTATTACCACTCAATTTTTATTTTCATCGTAGTGATTTAAAGTAATTAATCTCTTAATGTTACAGTTCTGGAAGAAAAGTAGTACCCTGGTGGATTAACCCATTCACTGTCACATATATTACATAAAACTCACTGCTAATTGTCTTAAATGTCTAGATTTGTAAAAATAAAAATCACTGTCTTAAAATCAGACAGAGAAAGTGTTAAAAATACTACAAGCCATGCAAAGGTTGCCGAGTACATATAGGGATGATTGGTCGATCAATGTTACAAAAAAATATGATGATTTCGATTGAGACATAAGGTTCTTATGATATAGAAATATCAATTCTTGATCTTCCATAAACACAAAACTTGAATGTACGTCGCCTTTAACGACATCCATGGAATGATATCGCGATTTTTTCACCCAGCCATAACACGGCGCAGCAATTTATTTTAAAAGACTATTAAAGATGAAGAAGATCTATTTAATTTTATTTAATTATTCTTTATTGTTATATCATATAACTAAGTTCACAATGGGCGAACTTATTGCCCGTCGGCCTTCTCTCCCAGTCAACGCGTAGTGTAGTGAGCTATAGTGGCAAGATTATAATAACACAGAGTTATTATAAACATACTAGTCACAGATCTTTTTTGTATTTTTTTTTCACAAGAAATACAAAGTAGAAAAATATATCCTTGTTTCTATAACTGAGCGACATTTAACCTAATTAACCTTTAATTAAGCTGGATTCAAGCTTGACAAAATGGACTGAAGCCGTATTTACCGAAAGTGCACAAGGGAATAATCTCTTTTAAGGTTTCAATTATTTCTTAAAAAGGAATCGTATGCTTAATTTTAAAAAGTGGTTAACTTATATCTTAAGAATACATATATAAGAACATTATATTTTAAAAGATTTATATGCAACGTAAATATGTAATCTATACATCTAAATTTTCAAATTTATATTCAAATAAATGATACTGAAGTGTCTCTTTGTAATGTGAAAATAACAGTTTTTTACTAAATGCATATGAAATTGTATACCATATATATACAATAATCTATGGTATATACGACACGTAACAAAAACACATTTTTTAATTTTTTGTCTGCCTGTCTGTCCGTCCGTCTGTCTTGTCAGACAGACAGACGTCTGTCTGTTGACTAATTTCCGAAATGGCTAGACCGATTTTGATTGGACTTTCACTGGCAGTTAGCTGATAAGGAGTAACTTAGGATACTTTAATTTAGAAAAAAAAAAATAGGGTTCCGCGCAAAAAAAATCCTATGAAATTCAATGGTAATAAATTATGCCAAGTATGTCAATTATGGCAAATCTATAAAGGGATATAGCCTACATCGCTGGAAGATACGGAATCAGCGTTCGGGCATGTCTGAGACAGCCTGAAACATGTGTTTCGAAAATTTGTTCAGACGCATGAAACTTTGTATAGATGCTTGTCGAGAGTCCTTTCTTGAAAAGATTTAATAATAAAAAGCTTTAACCAGAGAACTTTTTTTTGGTTTCGCAAAACTTTCTGAATATACCACTAGTTCAACACGGATTCGGGTAACCAGTTATTGAAGGATCTTTGGACTGACCATGACCAAGATTCGTTTGGATAAAAAACTTTTGCTGCGCTGACCCATCAATGGTAAAATAAAATCTTAAGGTTTTCATTATTGATATGTATTTTGCCATCAAGTAAAATGCACAGATTTTCTTGTTATATCATAAACATAGTTTTAAAACTCAAGAAATTAGCGATTTACTAAGCAATTATCCACCGCTACACTACTATTAAAGGAGTTTTTAGGTTTTTCCATCGTTGTCGTAGCTTTTAACTTATTCATTATAGCCCATCACAAGTCCACCGCTGACCATAGGGTGCCGACAATGGCAGAAAGCACAGTCCTGAGCCACCACCATCCTTTAAACTGCATCTCTTACCAGGCCGTCACTGCATCTAGTCGGCTGCCGTCCTCTTGGCTTACCAGTACGAGGCTGTCACTCGAGTACTTTTTTCCACATAGGTTGTCGGTCTTTTGAGCTATATGGACGATACATTGCTCTGATCCATCGTAGCCTAATTAACTTAATATTATTTTTATTATATAGCGATTTAACACTTTTGAAAATGTATTTTTTTTTTATATTCTACTAAGCACTTATCTACGATCCCAGCTGATGGTAAGTGCTGATGTAGCCTACGATGGTGAAGCGCACTGACTTATACTTATTAAATCATTCCTGTTCTGAAAGGGTTTACGAGGACATTTTTAACTCTAGACTTGCTTTGCGTGACGTCCTTTGGAGATCTTCAATTTTGTCTTTAAGTATTATGTATTCGCGATCCTTTTTTGTTGAGTTTCCAGTTTTTCAATTTTTTTTTGGAAATCCTCATTTGCAAAGTTAAGAGAGACAGGGGTGTTCAATGTTTGAAGTAGTTTGTTGGAGGGTCTTAAGTGTGTTCATGATTTCCATATGTGAGTTTTTTGTAAAACTCATAAGTGAAATAAATAAAATTATGCATAATAAATATTATTCATTTGCGTCAATGAATGCACAGTAGCTAATAATAATAATAATAATAATAATTTATTTGATACAAACAACACAGATCCATTACAAAATTAAAATATTTTTTTTTAAACTATACCTTAAATTTTAATTATAATTATTGGTTAATCAATGATATTATTACATTTTATTAATAAGATTTTAATAAATTTGACCATCTACTAAAAATTTCACTACATGCATACATATTACAAATAATTTTGATGAGATTATTCTGCGACCCAAAAAAAAACTACTAAATCGCGCGATACGGTGACAGATTAACGCATCCAAACCAACGACACGGGCCTCTGCGAACATCTGGGACGCGCTACAGTATCGTGGCTGACGGAACAACACGCGGACCGAATCATTATACTGCACTAAGACTGCCTGCGACTAAGACTGTTGGTTTGTGGAGTTACTTGGGAGAGGCCTATGTTCACTGCTGAACATAGGCCTCTCCCAGCCAGAGCTTGTGACGTAGTGTAATAATGATGATATTCTTGACTCATCTGCGATATAACACAAGAACAATATAGATGATGATAATTTATAATTATTGATTAACTAGCGATCGGCCCATGCTTCACACGTGTGATTTCTGGATCTTGACAGCGCCACCTACCGGGACCAATTGTGAAACGTTTAAATCATTCATGGACCCACTCAAATAGACACAAAAAAATTCATCAAAATCGGTCCAGCCATTTTAGAGTTTTTGCGAGATTAACGGACAGCAATTGATTTTCATAGAGATATTGTTTCAAAGAAAATGTACTTGTGATGTACCAGAGTTTTGGCGGACAGAAAAACAATTGAAAAGTGGCGGGAAAGTGTTTTTTACTTTTTCCCTTCTTGTTAATGTCATATTTTTATTATATATATATAACTATATAAACAGATTATCCTTCAATTTTATATAAACAAAATACGGAGAAACTTTTTCCTCGACCTATTAAGAAGTTAGGTATTCTTTACGACTATCGAGTCCCCCGTCTCAGTATTCTATAGTAACTTTCTGTTCAACTTAGAAAAGCTCACGTCTAGAAAAACATTGTGTATTTACTTCTATTTGGTCACCATAATGTAATTTACATAATAAAAATTAGTATCCTAATTGCCATAGATATTAGAGTGAAATTTTAGCCAAACTCAAATAATATAATAAACAATCAATAATCGCAGAACTATACTCATTTGGTCTACTCGAACTAACCACCTCGTTGGCACTGTAGTCGTAATTGTGTAACATAACATAACATAAACACTCACGCCTGTCACTCAGAGGGGTAGGCAGAGATTATGGACTTCCATTTGGCACGATCCTGACACACCTCTCTCGCTTCCTCCACATCCATATACCTACGCATACACGCTCGTCGGTTAAAGGTACTCTTGATTTGGCCCATTTTTAATATATCGCCAATTTGGTCGATAAACTTTCGCCTAGGGCGACCCTCGGGGAGTCCGATGCTACACGGTAAGCCGGTCGTGACGGGGGGCCGGTCATAAGCCCCCGCCATCTGAATATGTCGTCTTCAAGTAGTCATGTATGGGTATCATAATGAAAATGGAATATAAAAATAAAACAATTCGTAATTGTGTCTGCTATTCATTTGGTTTGCGTTCGACTCACTGGTGGAGCTAAAATCAGTTATTATATTACTCTGTCAAGAAATCATGGTAGCAGCCTGGAGTCACAAAATTTGCGGTGTTACACACCTTTGCTTCGGAAAGCACCAAAAACCGTTGTGGTCCTGTACCTGATCTCACTCCGACCGTGTCAGTTTGCCGTCCTATCGGACTATGAGAGTGAGGGTACAACGAGTGCACTTGCGCTTGCACACACTCGTGCGATATAATTTTGTCAAATGTTAAATAGTTAGTTTCCGTTGGGACTGACTGATTCACTTCGGAGAACTTTATTATTATCTGACAAAGGTTAGTTCAAATTACACAGGTAACAGTGTTGGAAATCGGAGAAAATGATAGAGTTATCTATAGCTGGTTAAAGTTTCTAAGTTTTTGAGAATCACACACAAAGTCTTATTATTATAATATACATTACATCGTTATCACATAAAAACTTATTGAGATATTCAACAAAATATACCTATTTTACAGAACATTTTCAAAGTTAGAAATCTTAAATATCTAACACACATGGTTAAAGTAACAATCTTTATTAATGAACATGAATATCTTAACTAATACAATAGTTTAATTTACAATTTAAAGGTATTTTACACTTTAATTCATTTTTAATTTTCTTTTATAAATCTGTTATTATTTTACTATTTTAAACACAAATTGAGGCACTTTTAACACAGAACTGAATTTATTAACACATATAATAATCCTGCAACATATTACTTATTTCTACTCACCTTACAGAAATTTTCACAAAATAATAAAAAAAATATTATCAATGTACATCATTTAGAACTATTTAGATCCCATACAACATGAACTACCAATTCCTACACGACCCTTATCATATCAGTAGAAGGCTAGTCGTTTAACCATTCCGCCTGCGCCGTTGCTTCCGAGTGACGTGTGTTAAAGTTGTCCGCGCGCGCTAACGTCCCTACGTTAGTGCCCTATCCGCGTACCGCGCTTCGACATTCAGTTTGCGCTATATAGCGCCGAAGCTCGGTAAATGTTTTTACGCTAACTCTCAGCTCTTACCCCCCCCCCCCTCCCCCCGCCTCCGGTCGGGGAAGTTTGACGTACCGCTTATAATATCGTAGACTTGTTATAAGTTTATTTAGTTAATTTTATTTACTATTTGTTTAATCTATAGTTATTTCTTTCCTTTTTGTAATTATTGTGTTATATATAAGGTTTCTTAGAATACGTTACTTGCTATTTTCAGAGCAAGACCCTCTTCTTTTGAGAACAGGGGTCCGTACTATCTTAGAAAAGAACGTCCTGTTCTCTTGAGAACGGTGAACCCCGCCCCTACTGCCTTAGATAAGAACGTCACAACTTTAGAATATCCACCCAAGACCTAAAAGGTTCCCTTCACAATGCCATCAATAGGAACGATGACCCGCAGGCTCTCGCCGCAGCCCTGGCCATTTTGCCCTTCAGGCAAGTCAACCGCCGCCCGTTATAGCGGCTCACCTTGAGTGATCCGAAAGTCATTCGCCCCTCTCAAACTAGATATGGAGTGCTCGTACTCCGACTCCGGTTCCTCTGTAACGGCTTCCCGGAAGAGGCCCGCCACTAAGTCTGGCACCAGGACATCGGAGTCCTCTGACTCCGACGGTTCCGATGATTCCTCTTTCACAACGGTGACATCCAAGCGCGTCGAAAAACGCGCCGCGAACAACCGCACCCCCCCCCGCCTCAGCGGCCCTTGCCGCTCCCCCCAACCCCGCAGCCCCGCGGCTGCCGCACCCCCCGCAGCTCTCGCTGCCGCCTCTTCCCCGCAGCCCCTGCCGCTGCCCCGGCCCCCCTTATGTCGCTAGATATCCCAGCGCCTTTGAAGCCAGCCTCTCGCTGCGCTCCCGTACTCTCGAAGAAGCAAGTACCGCCCCCTGTCTTTTTAAGAGACAAAAAAGAATTAACTTGCCTCAGTAAGGTCTGCTATGATGCAGGCATCAAGTATGACCAAGCTACCAACATGGGTGTAGCAATAAAAACATAGACGATTTTCGCCGCCTTACAAGGCTTTTTACCAATGAAAGTGTGTCCTAACACACTTACGCTTTTCCGGAAGAGCGTAAAGTCAGGTCCATCATCCGAGGCGTCCCATTCGAACTCTCCAAGGAGGAGATCCTTGAAGACCTTAAGTCACAAGGATTCCCCGTTGAGGCTGTGCATAAAATGCACAGCAGAACCGGGTTGAGATACCCGTTAGCTTTAGTTATTCGTACAAACGTTCCGGAGGCTAAAACTATCTTCCGGCAAGTACGCACAGTGTGTAGCTTGTCGGGAGTGAATGTCACCGCATAGGCGCGGTTTCCCGGTGCAGTGCCACCGCTGCCAGTTGTATGGTCATGTGGCGGCCAATTGCTCCGCCCACTCAGGTGCGTTAAGTGCCTCGACCCCCACAACACGAAAGAGTGTCCCCGGCCCAAAGATGCCGAATCCCCACCCGCGTGCGTCCTGTGCCAGCAAACAGGCCACCCGGCAAGCTACAGAGGGTGCCCGTGCGCTCCTCGTCCTCTTCCTATTAGACAAGTCCCACCGCCGGTCAATGACCGCTCATTTCCGGCTCTATACTCAAGGAAGCCCCGTCAGGGCTTATCCCAGCCACTCCAGGGCTTCTCACGACCCTCTCAGGGTCCCCCCAGGCCCCCTCAGATCCCTCTTAGGCCCCCTCCTGGCTTCTCATTCGCAGGCTTCAGTATTTCCCTGGAGCCCCAAAAAGGCCGACCCACCGCGGACAACCTCCGCTCCGAAACAACCACAGCCCTCAATGGTCAATGACCTTAACACGGTTTATGCCGCAATAAGGAACATCGACATCGGTGAAATCGCTGTATTAGCGCGCAAATTGAGCGCTGCTCAGTCCCCTCAGGACCGTCTCCTCGCTCTTGTAGAGCATAATAATCGTTTGTGTTCATTGTAAGTTAAGTTAACTTAATTAACTTAACAATGACAGAGCGATCTGCTCTGCCTAAATGTCACGGTCGTATCAAGCCTAAAGGGTTATCGCTTGTTTCATTTAACATTCGCGGATTGCGAATTAACCTCCCAGAGCTTAAGCTCTTCCTTCGAGCCGATTTCCTCCTCTTACAGGAAACCAATCTTAAATCTAAGGTCATTAAAGGCCTTACCATTAAAAATTATTATCTTCTTCGTAATGACAGGCCCGACCGCCAGGGCGGCGATACGGCCATTTATTACAAGAAATTACTGCATTGCTCTCATATTAATACTCCGCAGCTTACCAATATGGAAGCTACGATATGCAGGTTAGCTTTGACGGGACATCAGTTTTTAGTCATAGCTTCCTGTTACATCCCCAGTGGAACCGTCCCCCTCAAAAAAGATTTTGAGGCCATCTTATCTCTAGGCAACTCAGTCATTATGTTTGGAGACTTTAACTCCAAGCATACTGAATGGACATGCCGTTCAACCTCCTATAGTGGCAAAAAACTGCTTGAAATAACGCAGTCTCTTGACATTACTGTTCATAGTCCCCTCGGTGTTACGCACTATCCCAATAACACCGACCACGCTCCCGATGTACTAGATTTTGCGTTACTCAAAGGAGTTTCTCTCAACCTCAGGTCAATCGAGACACTAGACGATATAGGATCCGATCACCGACCGGTCTCCCTTATTCTTGGCCATCAGCCACCCCCACTTACAACCACGAAAACCTTCCCTAATTGGAAGGGTTTCAAGGAGTCCCGAGCTAAAGCTCTGGACTCACAAGACTCCCCCATCTCCCTATCGTTGGAATTAGACTTAGACAGTCCCGAAAAAATCGACACCGGGGTCGATTCACTCTCAACCCTTATAAAATCCTCCCTTAAGGAGAATGAAAGGGTCGTTCCGGTTGCTAATAATAGTGGGCTTCCCCTAAATATTAGCAACCTATTAAAAGCCAAAAAAGCTACTTTGCCGTAGAGCAGCAAAATATGCCACCCCCGAATATAGGCGTACGGCCAATCGTCTTCAACGAGAACTCCGTTTCCGCCTCTCCAAACTTCGAGACCTCCAAAGGAGTGAACTCATGGAGAATATATCTCCCTCATATACAGCGTATTATCAGATGGCTAGAGACTTCCGTATAGACGCTACCACTCACACTCCCCCTCTCGCCCGCCCCGACGGTACGGTTGCCTCCGAGGACGATGAAAAGGCTGAGTGCTTTGCAGACAGCATTGCCGCATAATGCTCTCCTAGCTCTCAACCTGTCGACCCCTCACATATTCAGGCAGTGGAGGATGAGTTCCGCTGCCGGAACTCAGCCCTACAGTCTCTGACCCTATCACTGTGTCCAATGATGAGATCTCATCCCTCATCAAAGGACTTAAGCCCAAAAAGCTCTATACTGCAAAGATACCACACTACCTTCCGTACGGAACAAGATCCAAAAGTCAGTCGATGACCTAGGAGCTTGGTTCCAAAAATGGCGTATCGATGTGAACCCGGAGAAGAGCTCCGCAGTTCACTTCGATTATAAACGACGCCGTAATAATAATACTCCACCAATACGTATGTTAGGGACCCCTGTCCCCTGGCATACGTCTGCTAAATATTTAGGTGTCACCCTTGACACGAGGCTCACTTTCGAGCCTCACGTCAAAAAAGTAACCCGTGTAGCTCGTTTTTATCTAGGTAGGCTCAACAGTATGTTGGTCGACATAGTAAAATGTCCCTCCGAAATAAGCAAACCCTTTATAAAGTCTGTATACGACCGGTAATATCTTACGCGGCCCCTATATTTGCGCATGCTAATCCCAAAATTATTAACGAACTTAAAATAGTTCAAAACTTATTCTGTCGTCGAGCTACGAACGCACCTTGGTACGTCCGACCGACCTCCATCGGGACTTAGAAATCCCTACAATACAAAAATTCCTTAAAAAACTCTCTGAGAACTTCTTCAAAGCCTCAGAGTCGCATTTCAATAAACTTATTCGTGAGGCAGCTAATTATGCAGCTATCGCTATCGCGTCCGCAGGCCGAGGAACTCCCTCTCGGACCCGCCTAATAAACTTTCAAACGACCTGAACTGCTTCCTGGCGATTCAGGCCAACTCATAATAAATTTTCATAATTAATTTGCTTTAGTAGGCACTCCCTCAACGGCTCGTAGCTGCCTGCGTCCTCTTTTCCCAAAAGAGGGTCGCTTCCGATCCGGCATAAGAAGCTTAAAGAGCTGGTTGCCAGTCCCCAAAGGCGGTTTTTAGCGGGTATCACTTAGGTCCCCCGTAGGCAGTGAGTCCTGCATAACCACGACAGACTGGCTGTCGTGGTAAGCATAAATGCATTTTTCGCCTCCCTACGTAAAGGGTAGCCCTTTTTCCAATTGCTTCTGGGCGCAAAAAAAAGTAGGCTAGTGCTTTCTTTGTCTAAATTACAATTATATCTGTTCATTATGAATGATTATTTGTTTAAATATGCTATTCTTATCAGCCATAATGAATCTTATCTCTTATCACGAGAGCAAAATATATTTTCATCTAAAATAAGTGTAAGACTTTATTCGTATTGCATAGCCGATTACTATGTAACACATGACTCTAACTTAATCAAATAATAAATTTCGTGGAATTAATTTTGACCGGGGAATCGAACCCCGAACTTTTATTCGACATTATATTGAATCTATTTACATTTAACGTAGATTATCTCTTTTTCTCGAAGTGCCTTATATAATTTCATAGCAATTACTTCAAAACACAAAATTATTTATTTTTATGAAATGAAAAATTTTAAACTATTTTGTAAGCGCGTCGCCAACAATATCCCCCTGTGCGACAGCACCATCATTTGGGAGGCGTCACGGGTACCAGGACTACTAATCTGGAACTAGGTCTCCTCAATATACTTGTTTGTGTGATGCCTCACAATTATTATTAATACTCGTAATAATTAAATTTAATATAAAGACATTGTAAATGTCTTAGAAATTATATTTTTATCAATTAAAATGCAATAATAAGCATAAAGTTCAAATATATTCATTAGAAATATTGAATATTATACTTTTATAGTAAACGTATAAAATTGTCTTTAAAAATCTCTAAATTTATTAAAATTCTGTTTAAAATATTCAAAATTTATTAAATAACATAAGTGCAAGTCGACTATATTACAATAATAAAGATAAGTAACATCTATACAAATAAATTAAATTGATGTGTCTGTTTGTAATGTCGAAATAACAGCTTTTTACTTAATGCATATGAAAGTATATACGGTACTTATAACAAAAACATGATTTTTAAAATTTTTGTTTATCTGTCTTTCTGTCTGTCTGTCTGTTTGTTCTAGCTAATCTCCGAAACGGCTAGACCGATTTTGACCGGACTTTCACTGGCAGATAACTGATGTTATAAGAAGTAACTTAGGCCACTTTTATTTTAGAAAAAGAATTAGAGTTCCGCGCAAAAAACTAAAACCCATGAAAACCAATCGTAATAAATTACACGCGGACGAAGTCGCGGAGTACAGCTATTTATAATATAATTGAAAAAATATATTAAAAAATACTAAGATGATGAAGGTGTTCTTGTAGTACTCGGAAAACTTCAGTTAAAGTTAATGAGGGTGTTCACGTAATGATCCTTTATAAGAGGTGCGTTACCGGAGACACATACCCAAGGTTGTGCTTATATATATGGGGTGGTCGGGTGACCGACTGCTAATAGTAGTGTTGCACAATGACTAGCCCTATATTAGGGACTTATAACAGTATGGTCTATGGAACCAAAGCATTAATATAGAAGGTCTCTATGATGCATAAGCATAATGATAGCAGAGTTATGACTTGAAGTCCCATATGTATAAGACATATAATAGTATGGTCTAAGAAATAAAGCAAATAGGTGGAAGGTCTCATATAAAAATGAAATGAACGGAAAATGTAAAAGCATTATATTGAAAGAAATGGGTTTTGAAAAGGATTATTATAGTGGCATCTAGATTGCTTTACAGCGCCCGAGACTGATTTAAACTTGGACTCGCTAACCGATGTGTCCTAGACATATCATCTTAGTGCCGATTGTTAGTGGGTTTGTTGTAGTAATACGACTTGCCCGTGCACATCGCACACCCCTACCGTTTGTGGACGGCGTCTTAGCGCATAGCGTTATGATACGTCGGCTATCTTTCGGATTAGGGTTAGTGTGTTTGGTAGTACTTTTAAACAGCAAGCATACTCAACTCCATGTCTTAGTGCAATAGCGTTATGATAAGTGGAGTTTTGGCTACTGACGTCTTAGTAGCTTACTACTATGATACGTTGGTGGTATTTTAAGTAACAACATTATCAATTTTGTTACCAAAGTCGATAGGGATCATGTGGGTGTGTTGTGAGAGGGCGCCATCCGTGTGATAGTTGTATTGGTGCTTACTGCTTCTTGTGGTATTGCGTTTTATGATGGAACTGCGGGTGTGCTGCGCCTGATTCGACGCATCTTGTGGTTCTGGTTGATGGAGGTATGCGGGTGGTGATGTCTGCTGGGACCGTATGGGGGACCTTGGGATGGTGTAAGCCCGTCGATAGTCGTATTGATGCTTGTTGCGTTTTGCAGCATTGCGTCTCTGCGTCTTAGTTTGACTCACAAGTCAAGTCGGGTCACTTCATTACGGGGTTGCATACTGTCTGACCTCCATGATGTTTTATATAACAATATAATAATATATCTCAGTATCCCACCTTTGAATGATTGAAGGCAACTTGTTGGTGGGTGAGACAAACATGATCGAAAAATGCAAATACTTCACGTCATCGATACAAACCCTTTCTGATGGCGAATTATTGCCTAATATTATCTTATAACTGCCTATTGGCTATTTTTGCCATTGTATTTGTTGCGGGTGGTAGCTGGAGGGAGAATCTGAGGAGGCTCTCAAGGCTTCGGCCGAAAGCCGCGCAACGTGGGATCCCATTCCATTGAGGTGAGCGGTAGACTCATGACACGCTCTGCGGCCAGTTGGCCGTGCTGATCATGCAATTGGTGGTGATACCTTACACTTACATCACGTCAGCAAGAGCGGCGGTCTGGCAGGTGGTGGCGCTCACGGAGGGCTTTTTATGACGAGTGTGCCTATTGTAGCCTAATCCGTGTGACGTACATTCACTGTGGCTGGATTTGAACGTATTCTGTATGGCGTTTACACGCATTGACATGCGCGACTTCAGTCGATGTTTGTGGTTACGCTCTACCAAGGGGCCAAGCCCTCTTTTACTGGTTCGCCAGTTATTTTGTTGTTGGCTACGGTCCAGTTCCCGACTTAACGTTCCCTTCGGGGGCAGCGCGTTAAATGGTTGGCGCTCACCGCGCACGGCGTGTGTGGAGCCGTGTGCCTTTCCCACATTTTTTTTAAATGAGCTCAAAAATGTTCTTAACATTTTTTGAGCTCTGTCTTCGTGAACGGGGTTCTATATCTTATAGGGCACTACCAACAGCTTTCGACTGCACTACGAGTAGTGAATATTCATTATTCAAAGAGACACCTAGAAGAACTTAGTAACTACACAAACACAACGTAAGTAAGATTCCTAACTAGGACGATCACGCCATAAATTTATTAAACGGTATATATTTGAACCTCAAGAACCTTAAAACATCAAGATATGGTTAATATACTGATCACGTAAATTTGATATATTTATAAATCTCATAGGTACAAATTCTAAAGAAAGACAAAAATAATTATAGAGGGGGAGGGGAGTTGTTACATTTGTCTTACTTGGTATGTATTTTCGAAAATTACATTTTACACGAATCGCTGGTAACATTTCATCAACTGTCTCAAAAGGGGATGGAGTATAACCCATTTGCATTTTTTGTCAATTTCGTTCCAAAACTTCCTGATTGATGCAAGTGTATCGTATTCTCTCAGTCCTAGTGTTTTTATCGTCAAATTGCATACAACGTAGGATAAATAAGAATCTACGCTCACTTGTGAGTAGTCTGGCGATCACTATAGATGAACCATTCTTTTTATACAAGTCATGGGCGTTCGTTCATACGGCTACATTTCCTCACACCGCACAGTAAGAGTAATCCAATCGATCACTTTATTTCTGTTAGTATCACTTCTCGAGCATCTCTTTTTTGAGAATAGTTAGGCTGTATATTTCTTATAAATTAATTGGTGTTATTCACAACCATTGTCAACAACTCATCACTGATGAAGTAGGAATAACATTCCCTAAGTGTTAGACTTGTCTTGTCATGAAGCAAGAAGAGGTGGTAAAACTTTAAGGAATTGTTCTTTAATTATATTGACAGATCTAGTTCTCATGGAAACTGGGAGATTTGCACTCCAAACAGTCCCGTCTTTTCCAGTATACGTACTTCGTTGCTGGTCTAAAAATTGACGATATAATGACAAAGTAACGTTATCGTCATCGCTGTCACTAAGCTCAGCATCCGATTGAACACACTCATCCTGTGCTGGCAAAATTTCTTTATCCGAAACGTCATCAAAGACCTCATCTTCTGATTCCACCTCCTCTAGCATGCGAGATATTCGACGTTCTAACTATTCTTCATTCATTGTCTACAAAAAAATACATTTCTTAAAACTATACTTTTATAATATTGTAATATAAAACATAAAAAGTAATAATAAGATACAAAAAACATGAAATATTTATTTACCCCAGTTTCACTTTAATTGCACTGGATTGTTCGGGAACACAATCGGTCGCGCGCGAAATCTGAGACCGCAAACACAAATAAGAAAGCACGTGCGCATGCGACGAATGTCACAGGGCTACTGAGGGGTGCTTACGTTCCCGAGGATATCACGGAAGCGCAAGTATCTATGGTTTATAGTTTTAGTAAATTGACTAAAATAATTTCGTTGCGGACTCAGGGACCGCGCGCGACCCTTGGTAGGTTAAACGGTGATTTGGAAGGTACATTGTTTGTTTGTGTAGTGTGATCTCGATGGTTTGGCGGTTGAGACCTAATAACGTCTTATCGCATATTTCAGCGTTTAACTTTTCAATTCTTATAGAGCGACAAAGATCGACTATGTGAAAATATTCGGTTAACGTTTCTGTAGGTTTTTGGAACATGAATTGCAGTTCAAGGTTAAGGTGTGCTATGGTTTTAACGTTAGAGAATGTTTCAATAAGGAATGTTCTTAAGTCGGTCCATGAGGCATGTTCTTAACTGTGAACGTCTGCCGCACAGGAACCAGTGATATTGAGCTGAATTGCATGACCTAACGAATCTGTACACTTGGTCGTTATTATCTGTGTCGAATGAAGGAATTCATTTAAGTAATGTAGTGATGTCTAAGGCCATGTTAGGGTACTTTTGAGATTGTTTTACACAGGCAATGAATAATTGATATAATAAAATGATATAATATAGTAGTATATAATAGAATTGTATGATTATGTATAAAAAATTAATGTGAATGAGGCGGTAGATGTATGAAAAATATTTTAATAAGTTGCTGGTGAAGAGTTTTTTTATGAAATAAAATAAAGAATATTTCAAATGTTATTATCAGAGCACCATTTATTTAACCAAAAAACATTTTTCAAAGCACATACTGAGTCGTGATTAATACAACTATACAAATTTTTATAATTTTTATATCGATAATACAGATTTAACAAACTAGAACATCCTTTATCTTCTAAATTAATTATATTATCATTTTGTAAGATGGATTTTAACCATAAAACTTTTTTTAAACCTTTGACGTATGTACCTTTATCCTTTATATTATTTGCAATCAAGTTCTGATAATTTAAATAAGGTGTTACTCCCTCACACCAATATATCTTTCTATTACGTTGAATCCAATTTACATGTTTCTTTTCTTTTACAGTCAATTTATAAAAAGGTAATGGTGGTTTAATTAAAAGTCGTTTTATATTATTATTCCACAATATTGCAATTTCTTTCACTATGAATTCATTTCTTTCTGTTTTGAAACCTTGGACATCTACGATAGCAGTCATGTCAATTTGCGCACTATGTTACTTAAAGGCTTATATTCCACAAGTTGATCGTTTATGATTAAACAATATCCAGTTGTCTTCTCTGGTATTGCCGTTGTACATTCAATCTCCAAACGAACATCTACGGGTCCCGTTTTTAGACTGTCGTTTTTTCTTGAACAATCTATCACAAATAGCGGAGCCTTCTCCTTAAAGCTACTCAAATCAAGCAATGGGTCTGCGGGACAGATGTAGTACGACGAATCGGAAGCTCCCCTCTTTAAGGAAAAGGGGCCACAGGCGGCGAGGAGCCGCTGAGAGGGCGTGTGTTGAGGGATTGAAAGAATTTAGTTTAAATAGTAATAGGAAGCTAGGAGGTGGGGGTAAATATAAGGGAACATTATTCTTGTTTGTGTTATCGTTAACTTATTCAAAGATACAATTAGGAATGGTAAACTATAAACATTAATATCATATAATATTACAATCTAATTAGTTTAGTTTCGAAGAAAGTAAACAACATGAATTAGCTTTTAAGTAAAAATAAACAATATAAAGTATACAGGTCTTGTAACATAAAGTAAATAGTATCTATGACATAACATTAGTTTGGCTTCTAAGAAAGTAAACAATATGATTTAGCTTTTAAGTAAATAAACAACATAAAGTATACAGGACTTATAACAAATATAAAGGAAATAGTATCTATGACATAACACAGTTAAGGACTTCTAAAAATAAAATGTTATTTTTTATTTGAACGTTCACTCCAAACAAAGTGCTGGTTAACTGTATTTTCATTAGCGTTTCTGTACGAAATTGTGCTCTCTGGGCAATTTCATAGCTTCAAGTAACATAAATGGAAGGAACTTGTTGCTTCTTACAATGAACTTAATCTCTTGGTTAATGCAAAACAGATTTCATAGTGCGATTAAACTTGTTGTATTATTAAATACGTTGTTTCGGTCAAAAGTGTTAACTTAGCAATTACTATACATTTTTGTTCATTACGAGAATTAACTTCACTATCATCATCATTGGCCTGCAGCAGTCCACTGCTGCACATAGGCGTCTCTTTCCGTCCGTCTTCTTTCAGTCCGATCTTTCACTTCAAGCATCCTGCTATTGTCAGCTGCCTTGCGCAGATCGTCGCTCAGCAACATAAAGAGCCAATGCTAAAATGGGAAACCAAGTAAATATTAACCTACATATTATACACAAGCCTTTACCAACAGGCTCACCTAGTGTCTTTCACTCATTCAGCAGAAGGGCCCTAGGTGGACCTGTTGGCTAATGCCTGGTGGTGGAGTTCAAGTATCTGCGAAATATTTAATTTGTTATTATTATATCCACACAATACTTCACATCGATTTTTTTGTATATTTAAATCTAACCTAAGAGCAAGCTCCAGTATTGCGGCGGAGCAGTAGTGCCTATACAGTGCTTTTTCAGCGTCCTAAATATCAAATCTATGCCGCATGCAGTTCAGTGGGACACCGATTCGACGCCAGAGCGGCAAAGCATTAGCGTTCCTCGTAATACATCTAGCACTTTATTTTCTGCAGTGTATTTTAACAATAGTTCCATTCAAATTTCAACCACATGTATTGTAAGAGGCGTCAGATGAAAACTGAAACAGGAGATGGGCTACAGAATCATCATGTATAGATTTGAATCCCGCACGGAACAAGCATTTGTATGGCCTGCAAATAATTGTTCCGGGTCTGGATGTTTGTCCTTGTGCAATTTATGTTTGTAAACGGCCTACATGATACGGGAGAAAATCCAAGTGTGGGGCTAAATTTAAAAAAAAAGAATGACAGCCAGAGTGGCAACCTGTTAATACATCCGGGAAGTCGATGGATGCATGTGGCTCAGGACCGTGTTTTGTGGCATTTCATGGTTAAGACTTATGTTCGACAGTGTGCTTGTGAAGGGTTATAATGATGATAATAATGATGATATGTGAATAATCGTTGTTGTTTAGGCCAAAAAAGGTAATTTGTACGCCATCCAATTGCGTTCGAGCTAGCGCCTCACCTGATTTGGTATGTAGGTGAGATAAACGCTTAGGTGGGGCGGCTACGTGGCAGTCAGTCGCTCGACGCGTGGGCGAAGGGTCGGTGCCCCGCCGGCCACGATGCGGGGAGATCGTCAAGCCCTCTTCCCTAAATTCACGGGCCCGTCGTGGATCTAGACAGCTAGATGAAGAACGTGCTTCTTCGTCACGCAGATATGTGAATCGTGCGATACTTAACTCGTGAGAGAGTGCGGAATAGTGTACGCGCGTCGAGGAGATATACGGTCTAGGATTCGACCGTATATCTCCTCGAGTGGTCGAAATTATTGAGCTATAATTGAAAAAACTTAACGTCAGTTTGCATTAATTTGAAGAAATTGCTGTTGAAATTTCAAAATATTAACTATAGAAATAGCGTGATACACTAATTTTAAACTTTGGTTCACTTCCAATGCGGACCGCAATCCAATTATACCCTGCTCATGACCGGTAATTTATAAATGGATTTAAATGAATTCGACGTCCAGCAGTGTTTCCACTTTTAGGGATTTTTCCCTTTTTTAGGGAAAACTAAGAGAAATTGTACATGACTAGAGATTATTTTAATAAGACTCGGATTTAGGGAAATTCGGGGAAAATCAAAATTTATGATAGTAAACCTGTTATAGTATGTATAAACTCTATGGTTCATTTTTGAAAGGGAAATCCCCCGTACTATTAATGAATGTAATTCGTACAATTTAAATTTGTCATTTATATTATCAGTTCCGATGTTTTAGATGTACTCGATTGATAAAGATTTAATACCTTTTTTCAAACAATATCACCACAATTATTTATACTGCCAGAGATGGTTCGGAAAATGTTGAACACTTTTTTGTGCAACTTTGTCAAAAAGGAGCACCTGACTCTGAGCTCGAATCTAAAGAGCCTTAAGAAAATTGACGTCACTAAAACAGAAATTCACCTCAATAATGATCATATATACGTTAGTATGGAATCACATGCGATACTTGAAGATTTAAAGACAAAAGCCCCAATAGAAGAAGTGAACAAATTTTATGATAGTTTTCGTGAATTTTATGTGGAAATAGTATAGCAAATCCAAAAGCGGTGTGACTTGAATGAGATACTTTTTACTTATTGAAGTATGTGGATCCAAAAATAGCAAGAGTACTGGAGATACAATCAGTGAAAGATGTGTTTGATAAATTTAACTTTTTAACGACAAAATGCAACATGCAAAAAGCAGATAACGAATAGAGAAATCAAGCTCTTATAGACTTAAAGCATTTTGGAGTTGAAAGCGAAGAAGAATTAAAATAACATGTCAGCTGACATTTATTGGAATAAGGTTCTAAGCAAGAAAGATTATCATGGTTTTACTAGCAGTTCCATATTCAAATACTGAGGTAGAAAGATTATTTATTATTCTAAAAATGTAAAAACATATAAAAGAAGTTGACTTTCTAATGAAACTCTGAACGGCTTGTTTCATACAAAGTTTAGAATATAAGCAAACAATTGCTCAACTTTAGAACCCAACAGTGCCATGATAAGTGCAACAAAACATTACAAAAGTAATGCTTCAGCTTCTAAATCTTCTGTCTGATCTGGTTTTTGGTGATTGATCTTTTGTTGATTTATTAATAAATATTCAAAATAATAAAATATTGTTCAATTTCTCGAATAGAAATATGCTCGTTAAAAATAAGAATTTTTACGATACTTTAGGAAATTTTAGGGATAAATCCTAAAAAAAATAGGGACAAACCAAAATTGTAAGTGGAAACTCTGACGTCCAGTCCCATCGGACCCATCGGCAAGTCTTTAATCTTACCGGGTAAACGAACATAGCAAAGCATTTATAACTAATACAGAAAAATTAACATACCGTTGCTTTAAAATTATCTGTGATCGAAAGATTTAAAGATACAAACGATCACACAGTCCACCTGATGGTAAGTAGTTGCTGCGGCCCATAGACATCTACATCTATCCTCTATTACAAATCAAAATGTAGATGCGTTGTCACCCGTGAGGACTAAGATGGAATGCCTCATTTCCAGTAAAAAGGGCCTTCGGCCACCTGCACTCACCCAGCAAAACGCAGAGGCAAACCTCTACTTCACGCTGGTTTTCTGTGAGGTCGTGGTATCACCCCGGTTCGAGCCGGCCCATCCGTGCGACAGCAAAAGCTGCCGCATGGCTCTACCACTGTGAAAAATTATTGTTTTGAAAAATAAGATAACCACAGAATTTAAGAAACGCACAGAAGAACTCACCTCGCATCTTTAAAATTGATTACTTGTAACTATATATATATATATATATATATATATATATATATATATAGTTACAAGTATTTTTTAATTCAGTGCAATTCTATTGATTCATATAACATAAAACATATGTATATATCACATCATTGTATCAATTAACGTTTTATCCAAAATTATTATTTCGACGAATATAATGGCGTATAGACCGACATAGTATACAAGGGAGAAGAAAATTCCTTATGGCAAAAATGCAAGATAGAAAAGGACACCAAATCTCATGACTCTGTAACTGATATTGAATGACAAGTCGGCAATCAAGATTGTAATTTTTAGAGTGTAATAGTGGTTATTTTTAGTAAGTAGTTTTTTTTTCCAAAATAGTTACTTATTCTGTGAGTGACTGTGCAATTTTATTGATTCATAAGAATGGAAGTTAATTTTGTGGAAATGTTTACGGTAATGTTAGATAAACACATGAATGTTTGATGAACTTTTAAAGCTTAAATATTAACTGTTTAGTTTGTAATAATTTTGTCTTGACTGCTCAATCTCAATTTGAAATAATTTGTAATTTAATAATACTTATATGGATGCATTTTCTATATAAGTAACCGATGTCTAACTGTACTTAAATTAGTTTTATTTTGAAGGTACTAATTTAGTAAGTGATATATTACTTTATCCATGTTTATTTATTTACAGGCGTAATTTAAAAATATTTTTATACAGAATGATAAAACCAGAATATTACTTGCGGAAATTATCAATTGTGGTGTATATATTATAGTGCAACAAACAAGAACATGCAGGAATACTCAATGTTCTGAGCTGACGCATATCCGGTGTAATGTATACGAGATAAGATCCAAAGCACGCTAGGATACAGTGTTAAAGAAATGAAGACAGTCACAGCAGATTCCTAGGCCAACTTTCTCTTTCTCCTGTTTAAATAAAACTTAACCTCTACATCCCAACACGGAAGACACCTCTATCGTAGAGGCGTTAAACATTAATAAATTCCTCATGGACACACATCCAAAGCCGGAACAATTAATTAAGACCAAAAAAATGCTAGAACAATTATTTGTACACCAAAAAAAACCATAGAAACAATTGCTCGTAGACAAAATAGCGTCATCCTAATAACAACCAAAATAATAAAAAAACTACGGCTGCAAAACCGCCAGCCAGCTGACAGCCTGACAGCTATGGCATATATACCACTCATGAGGCAATCTATGAGGGAGGCCTATGTTCAACAGTTAACTTTTGATGGTCTGTACCAGTAAACAAATAGTAAAAAATAAAAATACTAAAATAAAACGACGTCAATATTTATTCCGAATACTTTTTAGCATTCTACGTTACACCTACTTGGAAATACGTGTAACACTTTAATCTACTCCGACCGAATGAGCGTTTCATACAACACGTTAAATTACCATAGTTAAAACACGTTTCGTGATTATGATGCTGAAATACTACTACATGAAATTAACAAATACGAGTACCATTAGCTGAGTGCAGCTTCAACTTATAATGAATGTATGTTCAAATTAGAAAAAAAAAAACTGAAGTGATGAACTATTTAACTAGTTCTAATTTACAGTCTACCTGAAGGTAAGTGGCTACTACATATTAGTATCTGTAGCCAACTTCAAACAAAAAGCTAAGTTATCCCTTCTGTGGACTAAAATGGAATACCTCACAGCCCCTTATTATACAGGTTCTCTAACACTTCTGAGCGGAACAAAGCAGTGCTAGCTATTCGGTGGCAGAAATAGGTAAAAAGGTGTTACCTACCCAGGGTAACTGTCTTAGACAGAAAAGGCGACCTACCAACATTAAATTACAAACATAGTAACAAATTATATGGGTAAAAATAGATTTTTTTTATTTCTTGTAAAATATAATATATATGATTATATAAACAATTGTTAAAAGTTATTCTTTCTTTATAGAAGAGGAGGCAAACGAGAATGTTACGGCCTACAGCTGCCCCTGCAAAGGTGGACTGGACTAGGGCCCATCAGTAGTCCAATCGACGGACAACCGCAGGTTCGAGCCCTTGGCTATATGGAAGAATTTCCTATAATACTAAGCTATATGGAAAATGTTTTATCCTACTACAATTTAATGGGGAGGCTAGTCAAATAGAGATTACTTACCTGTATATGAGGCGACTGCTGTCTCAGGGCTCGGTCAGGCTGGAGGTGTGTGTGTGTTGAGTATAGTGGTGTTTTTGTGGTGTTGGTTGTGATAGGCCTGACTGGACTATTGAAGTCGGTAGCAGCCCGGACTTCGGCACTGCTCCAAATTATGGTAATCTCCAGCGGCGTCACCCACAGTCACTTTCTTTCTTCTTCACTATGTCAGTCTATTAACTATACCGTACAATTAACTAACTTCCAGACGCCACTAACAATCGTTTATTATAAAGCGTAACACACAACACTAATACCGAATGTTCGAATCAAAGGTCACTTCCGTTTCGCGTGACAACAATTATTTCTAGAACAATTCAGACGTTGATCGCAATCAATGTTAACTTCCTAACAATTTGTTAGCCCGGCTTCTAATTCTAGACTTAACAAAAAAAACCCTCGTCAGCAACACTTTGCTAACAAAACCGACTCTCAAATGGTAGCTTCCCGGGCGACTTCACGACGTACTCTCGACAGCACGTATTCTAGCAACCGTTCGACTCGACCCAGCTACCGGTAGCAACCAAATGCCGTGCAATCTCCGGACGCGGCCGGCTGGCAACCAAACTCCCGTTACCGCCCACACTTCTACCGGTTATGAACGCGCCGTATCGAGCCGAGCACCTTCCGGCGTCAAATCTTGAAACCAATGTTTGGGCGTGAACAATCCCCCTTCCCGGACGTAAGGATTTATGTCCGCGAGCAAACCGACAAGCGGGACAGGGTCGCGACGGCAAGTTGCAAGACCGAACCTACAACCAAACTAGGCCACGTTAGGCACCCCATCAGATCTTGCAACCTTACCCACCGCCTCAAATTACAGCCCCAGCGTTGGCAAGCCGGAGGGTTGAGCCTCAACTGGATGCCCTTCCTGGACATCGCAGCACATAAATAAGTCCTATTCCTGGACAGAAGTCCGACAACCTCCTTCAAACACCTATCTGCGCCCCTATGATTCGCTCCGCAATCCGACCGGATCAGTTCCGCAAACAGCGACGCGATACGAAGCGGCCCAGCGTGGCCTCCTAAGCTTCAGTGCAAAGAGCACCCACAAATTCCACATGAACGTCGTCTGTGGAGAGCCAAACGAAACGCACAGATAGTCCCTAGTATGAATTTTCAAACAAGTAGACATAACCAAGCCATCCACTGGGGGTCGAGGGTCGGGCAGTACCCCGAGAGGAGACGCCGTTCGCACTTAGGCACAAAACTGCATGGTGACCACCCCGGCAATGCGGACAGGGCCACTGGTGCGGGCAGTCTCGTTTGAGGTGCCCTTCCAGACACGAGTAGCACCAGCGGCGCTCCCTGGCGATACACATAATATATTGTGACCACACTCTTTTCTTATCAAACAATTTCTCACTCTGTCATTCAGATTCATCCGTAACATACTCCTTAATGACCGCATTTTTACAGCATTTATTCTACTCTCGTGCTTCTTCTGCCACACCCAACTTTCACTGCCATACATTAAAGTAGGTACTAACACAGCATTGTGAATTGCCATACGTGCCTTTTGGGACACATTCTGTTTTTTCATAATAGGGTGTAGAGTCCCATTCACTCTATTTCCTGCATTAACTGGTAGTTCTATATCCTTATTCATATCTACCATCCCTGCTAAACACACATCCCAAATACACAAACTCATCTACTTGCTCGACCAACTCCCCTTCTATTCTTATTTCATATATCTTTTTACTTTCTTCTCTTTCAAAAACCACAACTTTCGTCTTACTTGCGTTCACTTTTATTCCCTTTTCTTTTAATATCCTGTTCATTAATGTAACCATCATTTGCAGCTCGGCCGCCGACGACGCAAGTATAACTTGATCATCGGCGTACAAAAGGCATTTGACGGTTAACTCACCCATTCTTAACCCGCATTCTTTCTCTTTTAAATTTTCCAAACAACTATCCATAAATAGGATGAATAGCCACGGGGAAGCCACATATCCTTGTTTGACACCTTTATGGATACCAAACCAGTCCGAGTAGGCCCCGTTGATCCTGACACAAGCACTAGATTCCCTATACAGAGACTTCAATGCCTGTATCAACCCAGCGCTCAACCCAAATGATTTCAGTGTTTGCCATACACACCCCTGTCTACTCTGTCATAACCTTTCTCCAAGTCCATGAACGCACTAAAAACTTTTTGGTTTTTGGCAAAACACTTCTCCGCGACCATGCGCATGGAAAAGACCTGATCCGTACATCCCATTCCCTTTCTAAATCCCGCTTGCACATCCCAAATTTATCAATCTGTTTCTTTCATAACTCTTTCAATTAGTACCTTAGCATACAGTTTTCCCATAATGCCAAGAAGGCTGATACCACGGTAGTTTTTACTGTCCTGCTGCGAGCCCTTTCCCTTATATATTGGGACAATAACGGCTTTGCACCAGTCTTCCAGTACCCGCCTCAGTTTTCAACATAAATTAAACAAGGTGCACAGCAGGCCTGTAACCACACACTTTCCAGCCCTTAGCATTTCGAGAGATACTCTATAATATCTGGCTGCCTTACCTGCTTTCATACTTTTCATTGCTTTTATTATTTTATCTATACTTATATCTCTATTTCCTCTTATTTCGGAATTTCTATTTCATTTAATTCAAACGTCTCATCACTCATAGACACGCTTTCAAAGTATTCCTTCCATCTCCTTAGACTCAAAACTTCGTCATTCAGGATACAGCCATTCTGATCTCGAATAGCATTCATTATAGGCTATTTTGAATGTCCCCTGGCAGTTTTACGAGTTTACAGAACATTTTAATGTTTGCCTGGAAATTATCTGATATTCTTCTATCATTCTTATCCGTTATTTCTTGCTTTTTATTTTCAACTACTTCTTTTACTCTCTTATTTAGATGTCTAAAGACTGCCTTTTTCCTTTCAATATCATCATTCATACTGCTAGAATTACTAGCCTTGGTTGCTAGTAAATCTAGCCATGTTTTCTTCTTTGCTTCAACTTCCATTTGTTATTTTTCCTTTCATTCGTTCTCTTACTTACACCACATACTTCGGTAGCTGCATCCACCAAACCTTTTTTTACATTATACCACACAGTCTCCAAGTCTAAATCATTCATACATGATTCAGCCATACCACTTATATTTTCTCTCATATATTTGAACTTCTCTTTCACACCTTCATCTTGTATCCTCTCTGTTTTTATACGCTGTAACGCAGTGGTAGACACAGACGTCCGATGCCTCCAACGTCTGAAAAGACCATTAATTCAGCATAAGTCCAAGTAATGGTCCGTCCCTACGTTAGCGCCCCGGTAAACCTTTGTATCTACCACCGCGCTCCTCATTATTTTATCAACAATTATGAAATCTATCATACTTCTATCATCACCTCTTTCCCATGTGTACGTGTGAATCTTCTTATGAGAAAAGAAAGTATTCGTCACAACAATATTCTTTTCCACACATACTGTGAGGAGGATTTCACCATTCTCATTTATACTTTCATCACCAAACGTTCCCAATATCCTTTCTTAACCAAGCCTCCTCACCCCAACCGTTCCATTTAAATCTCCTAATATCACAATATTTTCATTAACCTTGCATTTCATTAGCACCATCCTTACCAACTTCCAAAACTGCTCTCGGATATAATTGGGCATAGACATGTCTGGGGCGTAGATCCCTAGAACAAACAACTTCTTTAAGCCCACTTTCATTCGTATCCATAGCAGTGTCGGGCTTACACATTCATACTCTTTCACACAATAACCCATTCTTTCTGAAAGGATGATACCGACTCCCTGGCATGCCCACTCGGTCTCGTCTACACCAGACCAGTACGCGGTATACATGCCATATATAGTGGCATCCTTTCCCTTCCGTTTCGTCTCATTTTCACATAACACGTCTATGCCTCTATCATACATCATGTCGCATACTTCATCAATCTTATATCGTTCATTCCGTTATACATAGAACATTAACGGATTATAGTGAGCTGAAGTGTCAATGGGCCGGTCATATAGCTCGAAAAACCGACAACCGATTTGAAAAAAAGTTCTCGAGTGGCAGCCTCGTACCGGTAGGCGAAGTGTAGGCCGACTCCCCACTAGATGGAGTGACGACCTGGAAAGACATGCAGGGAGTCGATGGATGCCGGTAGCTCAGGACCGTGCTTTGTGACATTCCTTGGAGGAGACCTATGTTCAGCACTGGACAGCAGTGGAGTTGTGAAGGGCTGTAATGATGGTGATGAATGTGTTGTGTTTACAAATGCACTAAACAAAATAAAACAAAATATTCATTGCTCTGCCAATGTCAAACACATAATTGTCTGTGATCAAACAGAAGAGAAAGTAGATTGGAGCCAAATAATTTTAAAATGTATTTGGTGAACCAAATAATTACCGACATATTGTCTGAATGAGCAGTAAATGTTATTTAATTAATAATAGTGCTTTATTCATTTATTTATTTTTACTTTAATGAAACATTTAAACCAATCAAATTAGATAAAGACAACATACCTATTCATTCTTCTCGCTCACAAAACTTTAGGCATCCAGAAAATATTACTGTCCTTTCATCCAAAAAAAGGTCGCTGTCAGAATTTGTGTCCAGGAGAGCATTAAGTGCGGTGAGAACACGGGGAACAAGCGAGTTGTCCTTTGTGAATAGTGTTTTATATATTAATTTGCAGTTAAATGTGAAATTCAGCTTGTTTAATATACAAACCTAAAAATATAATTAAATACGGTGAATTCCGACTACGAAACGATCACTAGTAATTAAGATAATAATTAGGTACCAGCTCACATCTAGGCGGCGGTGCCGTGGAGGCCCATATGAATATAGGGTTTGCCATATAAAGCGCCACTAAAAAATATCCAGTTACTGTGTATTGTGAAACGATATTTTATAAATAACATAATATATTATTTTTATTTTCAATTCTGACCGTGTAGTGGCGAAGTAAAAATATCCACTAACCCATATCGCCGCGTGCGTGTCATGAGAAGCGACAAAGGAAAATTGAAACAGGAAATAGGCAGCAGCATCTTCCTGATAACAACTCTAAATTATAAAAAAAACTTTGCTTGCTAACCCATACAAAATCTGGCAAAATCACACTATGGAGCAATTTATGGAGTGAGCTTATGTTCAGCAGTGGACTTTACAGACTGTAATATATTGATAGATAGAAGATATTCGAAAATAGTACTTACAGTAGCAAACTCTATCGTGGGGCTTTTTTCATTCAAATAGACTAAGGAAAGATGGAATTTCATTATGGGACTCGTATAAAGAACGTAATTAATTCGAGTGCCACGTTTCTATTTTTACACGGTATTATTTAGGGCATAGACTGTAGAACTTCTTTTAGATGTCATAGGTTATAATTTTAAAAGACATATATGAAATATAACAGAGCTCTTACTAATGTCACACAGGCCACAGCATTAACAGTGGTAGAGTCACGCGGCAGCTTTTGCTGTCGCACGGATGGGCCGGCTCGAACCGGGCTAGTACCACGACCTCACAGAAAACCAGCGTGAAGTAGAGGTTTATCTCTGCGTTTCGCTTGATGAGTGCAGGTGGCCGGAGGCTTTTTTTACTGGAAATGAGGCATTCCATATTAGTCCTCACGGGTGACAACGCATCTACATTTTGATTTGTAACAGAGGATAGATGTAGATGTCTATGGGCCGCAGCAACCACTTACCATCAGGGGGAATTTGTCACCCTCATCCTATAAAAAAAATGTTACTAATTACTACTACCGGAATGACGGTGAAAGAGACAACCGTAAATGTATTTGTGGGTATCGTAAGAGGATATGAAAGATGTCCATGACGATCATCTCGTAAATATCACTATATTACATAAAAGAACAGGTTCAAAGCTGTGACTGCGATCGTTAAACATGGCGGCAAGTAAGGCGATTGCGGCAAATCTTGCTTTATTTGGCAAAGATCCATGTTCAGGATTGGAGTATTACTAACTGATAAAGAAAAAAGAATGAACCAAGTTCACAGAAAATACCAACATAAAATGCTGCTGTATTTCATGTGGTGACTATAGAGAACCGGATATCTTTTACTGAAAGCGAGGCATTGCATCTTAGCCTTTAGGGGTGATAACGGTTCTACATTTTGATTCTCAATTGGAAATAGATAAAGATGTCTAAGGGCCACAGCATCCACTTACAGCGTAAAAAAAAATAAAAAATAAAAAAGCCTTTTATTTCTTGCTTCAAAAAGTAAAAATTTACAATTTTAAAACAGTGTGCATGCAAAAAATTAATTAATCCAGTGTTAAAAAAACTTAGTATTTTGGTATATATTACTTTTAATAGTTAGGAATATAACGTTTATTTAGTAAGGAATATACTTAATTTTGATAGGTAGGTATGTAATAGAATAATATAGAACAAGATAATTTATCTTCTTACTTCTAGTAGTTGTCTTAGACAATTATAACAATGCACAATGAAAGTTTTTTTTTGTACGATTGCAAGAACCCCTCTCAACGGAGGGTAAAGGCCTCCTCCAGAGATGACCATTGTTTTCTGTCCTCTACTACTCGCATCCAGTGGGTACCTGCTATTTTTATAATGTCGTCTGCCCAGCGCGCAATTGGTCTACCCCTTTTCCTTTGGCCCAATGGTCCTACCCATGATGTGGTCTTTATGGTCCAGCGATTGTCAGTAAGTCTGGCTACATGTCCAGCCCATCGCCATTTTAGCTTCTGTGAGTAGCTGAGAGCGTCAATGGCTTTAGTTTTCTGTCTTATAGTAGTGTGGCGGATTTTTTTGATCTTCCTAATTTTCAAAATGCTTCTTTCCATACTTCTTTGACTTGTTATGATCTTATTTTTTATTTTCGTAGTAAATTTCCATGTTTGACAGGCGTATGTTAGGGAGGGAAGTAGGCAGTTGTTCATGACTTTGCTTTTTAGCCTTATGGGCAAGTTGCTTTTTAGAATTTCTTTGAGGCTCCAGAACTTCTTCCAAGTGATGTTGACTCTTCTCTCTACTTCTTGTTCGTTGTTGTGTTGGTTAAATGAAATTTGTTTACCCAGATAAATGTATGTATCAACATAGGTTAAAGGCAGGTTTTTGAGATATATAGGTATTTTAGTGTGATTTGTCATGATATTAGTTTTATTTAAGTTGATTTCTAAGCCTACTTTACTACTTTCTTCATGTAGAGAGTTTATCATCACTTGTAGTTGGTTTGTGCTTTCTAATAGCAGAACTATATCGTCAGCAAATCTGAGATGACTCAGGTAACAACCGTTTACGTTTATGCCGACTTTCTCCCAGTTTAGTTTGCGAATGATGGACTCTAGCACTGCTATAAAGATTGTTGGTGAGACTGGGTCTCCTTGCCTTACACCTCTTTTTATTTGTATGATTGGTCCAGTGGTCTCCAACTTCACTCTGCTATTACTGTTGTCGTAGATGTTTTTTAGGACTTGTATGTAGTCCAATGCCACTTCTTGAGAGAGTAGAGCTTACTACTTACAGCGTAATCATCAGATAATGTGTGGTCGTTCATCACACGTTTGACGAATTTATTATTTTCAAAATTTTATTTATGCTTTATATATACCGGCAATGTAAATGTGTAACTCTGGAAGGTATTGTTTGCCGTTGGGAAATCCCTACGGAACTGTGTTTTGCTATGTAATAATAATTTATTACCTAATGTAAGCTATTATATATAAAAAGACATTGGCAAAGACATTCAAAACGAAGCCAACCAAAACTCTCAGCAAAGGTACTTTGTCACACTGCTGGTCTAAATGTTTGTCCATAGTGTTTGTAAATTATGTATGTTAAACGTCGCTACAATATAGAAAACATTTTTATGTCAAAAGTAAAATGAAACTGTCCTTAATTTGAGTAGACTTCAAAAAAAGGAGGAGGTTTACAATTCTACCGTATGTTTTTTTTATATCTGTGTCAATTGTTAAATAATTTTAAGGATTATTTTTTAATTAATTAGGTAAACACTTCAGAGATAGCTCTATAAAAATTAGAAAAAAAAAGTTTGACCCATTAGGTTGGCAATATAGGAAATAAAATTTTTAATATTACTATTAAGATGATATTGAGATTATGGTATTCATTAATCCACTCGAAGGAGGTAAAAGAAATTACTTTAAAAAGAAAAAACCGACCTTAAAATAACTAAAAAGAATAAAATAAGTCAGTGCTAAGACAGAGTCTATAGACAAATAAACCCCCGATTTCAGAATATGAATGATTCAAGAAAAAAATGTTTTATATTACGTATAAAAAGAAATAAAGGAGAACGGTCATGCCCCATAGAAAAAAAACCCAGACCCGACAGAAACGAGACATATCTCAGTTTTTTTGTTATTTTTTATGTGATTAAATTATATATTTTTTATATTCGAAATCAATGGCTAACACCAAAATATTGCCTTATGTTCTTGTTTAGGCGTTACTCTAAAAAAATACAAAATGCCTATTTATCTACAAAATTCGTAAATGTATGTAACTAAATGACGATACAATAGCTATGGGATGTATCTAGGTGACCTGGAGATGCAGCTGGATTATGTTTTTATTTTGATTATTTTTTTTTGTGTATCGCCTGAACAAAAACATAAGGCAATATTTTGGTGTTAGCCATTGATTTCTAATATAAAAAATATATAATTTAACTGTATAAAAAATAACAAAAAAACTAAGATATCTCGTTTCTGACGGATCTGGGTCACAGATGACCGTTCTTCTTTAATGCATAAACTTAAAAAGCGTGAACTAGATTTGAAATCCATTTATAAAGGTCATGTTTTATTATTTTGTGTATTTATGGTTATATTTATCTTTATAATCTCTGTTCATTAACATTGTGACAAATTAATTGACGGGACTATTGATAATGAAACAAAACACAAAACCTTGCGGTTTTATTTTCCCCGGTCTACGTGTGTAATCTTTTGTAATTAAATTTTTGAATGGCTTGTGGAGCCGGCTTCATAAAATTTAATTTATTTTTGGCTAAAAGTTTGCTTTTTTACACATAAAACTTAAAAATCTACCTATTTTTGTATCTTTTAAATAGAAATTATATAATGTAACTGAAAAATATATTATAGTTTTAGAAATTATTCCACTTCTGATGTTAGAAATTATTTACAAAATTATGTAAAGAAAAGAATGTTACTCGTATTAGAATTTACTCTGAAGGTTAATTGTTAAAAATAATAAAATTGTGAGAGGGGAAGTTCAACTTGCTCTCTTGCTTACGCAATTAATCATTATCACGAATAAAAAAACGTACAGCACTACACATTCAGTATAGAGCAAATACAGTTCGACCAACCGTAATATGTACTAGTCACAATCACACATTGGTGTAACGTGAAGGACATAATAACATGATAACACCAAAGTATGCAAAGCAACAGCAACACTACTCATCTCAATGTAATACAGGGCAGCCTCACAGCAACACGATCTTCCTTCCTTAAGTTTTTCTAGTATAAACTAGAAAAACTAATACACGAACAGAACCATATCACTTGTCTTACTTAGGCGGAATCTCAGTATAGGGATAAGGTTTATCCAAACGGGCATAATAACGACATCAGACCCGTAGAATTACAGACTGATCCCTCTTAGTCGACTGCGCGATACTTTATACTGCTAGAACAAGTGGGAGATTACAGTTCCATACTCAATTCTTTTTATTTTCTCTCATTCTTAACAATAGCATGTCAATTCATATATGGCAATTTTCTTTAATTACGAGTAATAGACTACTGCATAAGATGTTATATTGAACGTGTAGGGCGGTGTGAGAATATCGACCACTCTATAATATCATTCCGAGGGTGTCATAAGAGGCGACAGATGGAAACAAATCAGGTGATGAGCAGCAGCGCATTCCTAATCATAACTTAAATATAATGACTGAGGTTGTCAACTCGCCTGCATAGCTTGGCAAACATGACAACTATCCAACCTAATAGGCAATCTACGACTGTAAGGGAGGCTTATGCTCAGAATTTGATTTTTGATAGACTCTAACGGTGACGGTAAAGGTATTGCATAGGATGCCACTTCTATGGATCCCGTATAAGGCGACTATGGGATATCCTAGAAAGAACTTACGGCTTCCGATTCATTTCGATATAAATATCTAGTTTACACCAGACATAAACTACTCAAGCCGTCTACAGGGAGTGGAGTTAATTGTACGAGGCTTCTGGTACTGCGATCGTCTCTTCGCCTGCCGAGTGTGTCGGCATAGGCAAAATCTCCCTACAATTGGAGAAGCTCACGTTTTGTTTGAATTTATTAGGCTGAGTAGGAAGAAGAGGTTATAAGTGCATCTTCCAAGCACAGTCTTAGAGCAGATAATAAGGTTATTTTTATATTCAGTATACATTAAAAATATTTCGACAAAAAGTTATTTTCTCTGGCGGTTTTGATGACCGAAAATCCATACAAACATTAAAAAATTTCTCAAACTGCTAAAAGAAAGCGGTAACACAATGCCATGTAGTCACGGCGTAAGAAAATCCAATACCCCGTATCATACCGTGGGTGTCGTAAGAGGCGACACAGCTAAATAGAAACAGGATAAACTTAGGTTCTTCGCACACCAACCTGTTTGCTCACCGTAGTGACAACCACTAACTCACACTTTCGAGTAAGACCTATATTCAGTAGAGTAGGCTTGCAAAAGTTGGTAATGTAAATATAAACAATTTTTACATTACCAGCCTTTACACAAATCAAAGGAACAGTGCAAATAAGCAATTAATGCTTACTCTACTCACAGAATACCAGCGTGAAATAGCAGACTAATGCTGCTGTGTTTCATATGGTGAGCGTAGAGAAACTTGAATCGACAAAGCTTTGTTACAGGAAACAAGGCATTTCATCTTAGTCTTCAGTGGTGACAACGCATCTGCATTTTGATTCATAATCGTGGATGGATATAGATGACCACAGTATTCACTCCTCATCAGGTGGACTGTGTGCTTGCTTTTCACCCTTATTATATATATTGAATTTGAATGTTATGGGAGCTTTTCAACAGGTCTCTATAACTTTCCTTCGTAGACGTCTTCTTAACCATAGGTGTATATGGGAAGTTAATTGAAACTATTAATTAAGAAACAAGGGCTGCTTTGTGGTCACTTGTAGGGCAGCGTGACGTTATAAGAAGATGACTGTTGAGCAAGTAATGTCAGAGGTTAGCCACAGCGCGTCTTTTATATCGTGCCTTTAGTGGCACAGTTTGTGTGGGCGTAAGTGAGACACACATGCTTTATTCGATCAATGAGCGAATAGGAGGGAAGGAGCACCGGGTGTGTTTTGAGTTTAATTAGTAGGCATACAATAATTCTTTATATGCATACAGCTATACTATATAAGTATACAACAACAGTCTATAGACATACAACAATTCTTTAAATAAACGGCAATAAAAACATTAATAAGCTTACGTACTAGACAATCGTCAGATTTACATGACTAAAACTTAAATAACAACATAGATCGAATTAAAGGCTATTATTTACATCAATAATGTCTAAAATCTAACCTGTTATTTACATATATATGTAAATAACAGCTTATATATATATATATATATATAAAACAACCAACCAAATTTTACGGGTTGTTGACGATGATGACGATTAAAAATTAATATTTCAAATACACACCGAACACAAGAATTAGGTAAAACTAACACTAAAAATATATTTCATTATATCGTAGGTAAATCTATAAAATGTCTACTAAACTTTCAGAAACGTTTGTGAGTAAATTCACGCTCCCGTCGTTTTGACTTGAAAGTGTACAAATGTTTCCGTGAAACGACCCTCTTTGTTTTATGAGAATTTTGTTAGGTACCTAATAGAAAAGTTGTACGTTTGTTGTTAATATTAAAATCTATAACTTTTTTATATATAAAACTGAAATGATAAAACACACAACCCATCTAATAGTAAGAGGCTAATGCAGACCCTGTATGAAGCTATCCTTTGAGGATTAAGATAGAATGTCTTACACTCAGTAATTATATTAACTCCCTTCTCTATTTAGACTGGAACACCGAGGTAGCCTAACAGATCAGTAAGCTAACGTGGCAAAGCCAGTGCTTGACCACAATCCCACTTTTTTATAGAATCTTGGTGACAAACGAGCACATAGTCCACCTGATAGTAAGTAGATGCTGTGATCCACAGATATCTACACTTGTCTTTGATCTAGAGTCAGAACCAAGGTGCGCTGCCACCCCTGAGGACCGAGATGGAATGCTTCATTTCCAGTAAGAAGTGTCTCCGGTTCCTTTGAATTACCTGGTGGTAAGTGGTAATGAAGATCTATATGGTAGAACGCACTGTTAAAGCGCAACAAAAGCCTATTCACTCTTGCATTGAAGACGCCTTGATTTTATCTGGACGGAAAGACAGACGCCGGCAAATTAATCCACTCCTTTGCTGTACTCATTACAAAAGATGAAGCAAGCCGTTTGAACCGACCACAAAGGGGTGAATATCCGCTGACCGTCTGGGTGTCCGACAGGGGAAGAGGGAGGTGTTAAAACATGTAAATCCTGTATCGGTATCGTTGAATACCGAGGGGCTGGCTACTTTGCGCCTGTGCTCAAGGCTGACAAGATTTGTTTCAACCAAATCAAGGTTACAAAAGAGCTTCTTAACACTACTTTATTTATACTAATATAAAGTTAAGAAATTATATATGTTAATGCTTAACAATAAATTTATAGTAACTTATAACTAAAAGATAATATCGGAGCAACTGGTCATTACATATTTTCAGTCATTTGCATGATAAAAGAGAGGGATGGATTTACTTAAATAAACCCCCGAAATTATAGCCTTTATCTCAACAATCCTGATTTTACGACATCGCGGCCCTTGGGAATTTTCGGGCTTTAAAAACAATCAAGTTTGAACGCTATTCGAATTAGCATAATTTGATCGGAATAAAACTTCTTGTGTGATCTACAGAATATACAACAAGCATTTCGCTTCTGTTGCATTTTTTTATATATTTTTAAAATTACGAGTATAGGAATGGATTAAGTCATTTTTTAATACATGTACCCATTTTATTATGTATAGGCTCTACTAAATATGAAATATAGTTTTAATAGTTGTTGATTAAAATAAAAACTAGTGGTAAATGCAATTGTGCATGCCTTAAGTGCATTAAAAAAATTACGTATAACATGATTATACGTAAATTTTTAAATTAGTTTAATTACACACAAGTTTTCAGTAAAAACCTTATAATTATTACTATACTTCCAATTTTAAGATAATTTTATGTCAAATTTCAATTAAAAAAAGCTTGGAAAATGCAAAATTGCACAACTCATAAGATTGTGAAAAAATTAATACATCACTGTCCGGAATTATGGTCTCATCATAACTAACAAAACGAGGCCAAACGTGGCATACCTAATTCTACTCTTCGAGTAGTTCAAGTAGCATTCACCGAAATTCACCTTCAGATTACTCCGTCAAGTCCGGGGATAAAGTCTCGTTATAACTGACGTAACGAGCATAATCTCAGCACACCTAGTTGTACTCGTCGAGGAGTTCCAGTAGCAGATACCGAAGTACACCTTTAGGTTACGCCGTAAAGTTCAAGACGTATACGTATATTTATATATAAATCCTATGTACATTCAGCGAAACAAAATAATATAATAAAAATCTGTGATTGTAAATATAATACCTAAATATATTAATATAATAATAAATAAACCTTGGTCAAGTATGTATTAAATGTGTTTTTTGGAATATCAGCGATCGATATTTTGCTGTCTTTTACTGCAAACATAAAAAAAAACGATACAGTAATCCACTCACGACGGCGGTCTAGCCCGAAGTGTGAGTGAATTGTGAGGCAAAGTGTATTTTGTAAAATAAATTTTTACAAAGCTGCTCAAAACACCGAAAATTACGGCATTTCTCAGCCGAAAAAAATTAATTGTAACTAAATAAAACAAAATAAAACTGCCATTTACATTCCATGGCTTGTCACATGATAAAATGAAGAGATTAAAAAATATATTGCGTTAAACAATTGATATTTTCAAAAGTTATCTTGTTTACATGTGGACTTGATAAATCTACTCCATAAGTTGCTAAAACCACTTTTTTATGTTAAAATAGCAATTTATCAATTTAAAAAAAAAATTATAAGTTCAAAAATCATTTATCTTTCTGACAACGTGTTTTTTATATAATTTCTATGTTAAATATGACTGTGAGATACAACTTCATGCGACAAAACGTTGGAATCTTGATTTATAGGTGCTAGCAGAACATACCTACCCGCTTTGCGTTTAAGGCATGCAATACTATTTTAGTCATAGACATAATAAAAATGTTTGGAAACATAACTATTAGCAATAAATTTCTGTAGTATTCGTTTAAAATTCTTATTTGAGCCGAGGAATAATATCATTTAGATTTTATTAGCTATGAAAGTTAATTAAAAAAGAAAAGCCTATTTTGCATATTAAGTAACGGTTTTCTTAAAGAAATACCGAGCAAGTATAAAAAGATGACAACAAGGGATCGGAAGCGCAATAAAAAAAAATACCAAGGAGGAGTTCACAGAAGATATTTCCTTGCTTAAGGCGACTTTTTAAGGTCGTCTTCCCTATAGAAATATTTTACCCTTTCGTTTTGACAGGGTTTTACAGGGTTTCACGTATAAGTATAAGTTTCACGGTAAGTACGATTTAAGCCTTGAACTTTTCATTTTTAAATAATATTGGAAACGTATGTGAAATATAGAATTGGGTATATAAGGACATCACTCAAAAAAAAAAAAACAACAAAATTCACAATATGCGTAACAAATACATTAAATGAAATTAAATACTACTAAAATATATAGTTGTGAACTTCTTAAATAGTTGTTCGTGAGCGACGGTTGACACTTACAATCAGGTGAGCCACATGACTTTCCCCCTCTGCTAAAAAAAGTTTTTATTTATTTAAATGCATTCTAGTGATTATTGTGCGCAGTTTTACAAATTTTTCGATTAATTTTTATTAGTGACAGATAATTGTACTATTCAATTCTCCGTTACGAAACCGACCATAGGTAAAGCTTCTAAGGAGAGTTCAAAATTTTTGCCTAGTTTGGTAGGATTGACACAGGAGGATACTATTCAATAAACAAAACGTTTATCAGCTTTTTATTATGTACCAATGAAGAAAAAAATTTTTTTCAAACTGCTTATATACCTTAATAATTCATTTTCATAATTTTTGTTTTTAATACTAAGCACTCACATGGCATAACTTAAAATATCTCTATGAATATTGGCGAAATTTTTGCTCTAGCAATTCTAAATAATAATCACCTACTAGTTACGCAGTAGTCTTTGTGATACTTAAAAATTATATATTTTATTAATTTGTTTTGCTTTGAACAAGTTACACTGTTATTGCATATACTATTTATATTAAATAATTATTAATTGTATATATATATACGTTCTATTATTGTTCATACACACAGTACATTAAACCATATTTATTTAGGTGCCTATTATAAAAAGAATACTTCGATTGTGAGTTAATTTTTACTAAACTGATTGTTATTAATAATAAACGTCGATTTACACAGACTGGAATCAAAGAGCAGCGTCAAAAGCGCAAAACTTCTGGTATTCCGATCGTCAATCTGTCTGTCTAACGTGGGACTTGTAACGAATCCAAATTATAATGAAAAAAAAAATAGCACAGAGCCATGCTGCAGCTATATTATTAGTATAGTTGTAGCACGAATGGGTTGGCTCGACCGGGGAAGGACAACGCTCTCACAGTATTATACTCATACTCATACATTTTTTTTTTATAGGATAAGGGTGACAAACGAGCACACAGTCCACCTGATGGTAAGTGGTTGCTGTGGCCCATGGACATCTACATCTATCCTCTATTACAAATCAATATGTAGATGCGTTGTCACCCGTGAGGACTAAGATGGAATGCCTCATTTCCAGTAAAGAGGGCCTCCGGCCACCTGCACTCACCAAGCGAAACGCAGAGGTAAACCTCTACTTCACGCTGGTTTTCTGTGAGGTCGTGGTACCACCCCGGTTCGAGCCGGCCCATCCGTGCGACAGCAAAAGCTGCCGCGTGGCTCTACCACGAATAAATACATACTCACATTGTAAAATAGCAGCTTAATGCTGCTGTATTTCGTATGGTGAATGTAGAGAACCGGAGACCCTTTTTACTGGAAACGAGGCATTACATCTTAGTCTTCACGGTTGACAACGCATCTTAAATTTGATTCGTAATCGATAATAGATGTACATGTGTATGGGCCGTAGCAACCACTTGCCATCAGGTGAACTGTGTGCTCGTTTGTCACCCAATCCTATAAAAAAGACAGTATACCAGCTCATTGAAGATGTGAACGCCACCTAGCTAGACAGATTAACTGGCTACACTACGAGCTAAGAGCAAGACTAAGGACTAGCTTCATTTTACATGTGTCACCAATACTTAGCGCCGTGTAGAGGCGGATAAGAATATTTTTACGTTCTTCTAATTATAACTACAAAATAAAAAATAAAATTGCAAATCCGCTTACCAACCCTGGCATCTACGCCAAATATTCCTCCTGTGAGGCAATTTATATGGGGAGGTCTATGTTAAGCAGTGAAGTATAAGACCGCAATTAATGATTGAAAAAACTAACACTTGATAGTAAGTATAAATCGTAAATTTATAAGTCGTAAAATATTTAACATAATTAACATTTTTATAAAAGATTGATGAAAGCAGCGAAAACCACTTATCCTAATAAATTGTTTAAGCTACGAAGCTTCTTGTACGCGAATCTACTACGTATTTAAACAGGATTATTTTTCAATGTATTCCTCATTTTCCGTTCCTCTTGTTCATTTATTATTCATTCATGACAGCCTAAGTTTAAAAAGATCACTGTTTAACATAGACCTCTCCCGTAAATTGATCAAAGAGGAATCGCTTACCATAGCTGCTGCGCTTTCTACAAGAGAAATTGAATGAAACGAACTTGTTATTGAATAAGAGGAATTTAACTAATTTAATAATAAGAAAATTCAATGGCCTTGTGTAATCGCTGTAAGAAAATCCATTAACCCATAAGCGTCGTAAGAACCGGCAGAGGGAAATGAAACAGTAGATGGACAGCGTCAATGATAGCTGACAATAATAAAAAACTGCGGTCACCAACCCGCCTCCCAAGCGTGGCAATTATGGCAAATATGACTAATTATTAGTTATTTTGTCCTGTGAGGCATTATAAGGAGGCCTATGTTTAGCAGTGGATTTTTGATGGGATATAATGATGTTGATGAGTCATTCTTAACTATTTATTATTGCTATTCCTTTTGTGATTATCATTTATGAAAATTAAATAAACTCAATTCGAGGACTTGATTTGCAACACATTAAACATTTAAAGTGATTCAGCATAAAATAGCTGCAGCGAAAAGTGATGAAACAAGTTCTTTTAAGCTAACTTATTTAGTTTGTACGTCTATTTTTGCAATGTATATTATATTTATATATTTATAATATATTTTGCATAAGACTGTCTAAAAATCTATAATGATGAAATAATGAGATATTTCTTTGCTTTTGAATTTAATGAAAAATAATTTTAAATATTTTTAGAAGTAACACAAAAGAGGAATTGTAATTCAACGAATTGAATTGATACGAGTACAAAATAAGCTATTTATTTCTTTTACGTCATAAAATATAATATCTTGTCAAATGATATGAAATTTTTAAATCCACTATCGTTTCAAAATGAGGTTCATCTAACCGGAAAAGGAACGGAAAAAGCAAATCCACAGTTAATCTCCTTTTTTGTACATTTTTAAAGTTTATATTACAAAAGATTAGCACATAAAATAATATTACAGAACTGAAGTCAATAAGAGACGCATCAGTAACAGAAGCATGTTCCAATAATGCACTCAAATCATTATTCATCATTAAAGCTCTTCAGAAGTCCACAGCTCAACATAAGCCAAGGAATGCCACAAAGTACGGTCTAAAGTCACCTGCATCATATAATTCCTACATGTCTTACCAGGTCGTCACTCCTTCTAGTGGGTAGCCGCCTTATATTTCGTGTACCAGTACAAGGCTGCCACTCTTTTACTCTATTTCTACTGCGGATATCCTCTTTTTTAAGTTTATCACGCGGAGAAACTCTCCATAGATTCTCCATAGCTGGCTGAGCGACCTTAAACTTCCTCATACGGCAAGCAGTGAAGGACCACGTCTTAGATCCATAGGTCATTACTTGCAATACGCACTGGTTGTACAATTTAGTTTTGAATTATACCTGACGAGAAGACGTGTCGTAATCTTCCAAACGCAGCCCAGTCGAGTTAAATCCTAAAGTTGACAAAAAAATTACTTTGCGTACATCCGCTCGATAAAATAAAATGATGTGTCTTACCTTATTTGAAGAGCACCTCTCGCCGTCCCCCGCCCTAAAGCCGTCGACCTCTAAGTCGGAGTTAGATTGACCTAGTTGGACTATTTATACAAAGTAAACATACTCGTCAACAACTTTGAGCCTAGATTTGTTATAGATTTGGGAGATCATGTTGAGGTCATTGAGCATACTTAGGTCTCTCCCAGGTATGCAAATTTATAAGTGTGTGTAGGATTAGTTTTTGAGTTATGGGGGGTTCGAAAGTAACTCGAAATGGTTTGTGTAAATATACACATGGCCATGTGTCTAGGTCATTAACCTTAATATTAGTTTTTAGTGGATTTTGAAATATACCCTAAAGTGTTTCGTTTTGGTTTTCTTAATATTTGCGCATGCGAACTCCTTAAGTTATTATGCCTGTTTTGGCATTTTGAGATACTGTCTGCTGACTTAAGCTTTCGTCGAAATCTCCAAAAACTTCTCAATGTGACGAACTAACGAATTGTTAAATTTTTTTTGAACAAAACAAACTATAATTGGTGAACATAACTACCATTGTGCTCAATAATTTTAATATTTTTACAGCGAAATGGAAACAGTGACTTTAAATTTAGTGAACAAAAATGAAATTTAATTTTATTGTAATAAATAAAATATAATGTGTTTTAATTTCAAAAAGTGTCGCTAAAACCTGTTATTAAGCAGGCCTTGTTTCTTTAGCCTATGCGTGTAATAAAATGGAAGATTTTTCCGCCATTTTTAGAGCTCAAATCCACGCGACATCGTAAATACTCTTTATATGTCAGGAGCAAAAACAACACACAAGTCTAGCTGTAAATATTCGTATGAAAGGCTTAATTTAATAGCTTTTATTCAATGAATAAAGATAATTGGTAAATTGTACTTACTAAATACTGTAATGTTACCTACATGCATGGCAGAATGTGCATAGTAGAAACCTATAAGGACTATCATCATCATCATCATTACAGCCTTTCATAAGTCCACTGCTGAACAAAGACCTCCCCCAAGGAATGCCACAAAGCACGGTCCTGAGTCACCTGCATCCATCGACTTTCTGTATGTCTTACCAGGTCATCACTCCATCTAGTGGGGGGTCGCCCTACACTTCGCCTACCGATACGAGGCTGCCACTCGAGAACCTTTCCTCCTCATCGGTTGTCGGATCTTCGAGCTATATGGCCGGCCCATTGCCACTTCAGCTTACTAATCTGTTGGGCTATGTCAGTTATTCTGGTTCTACTGCGGATTTTATCATACTTTTTACGCAAAATGTATGATATTTATGAGAAAATGATGATGCGGTTGAAAATTATGTAATGGTTTTAAATGGAGGGAAATAAGGCCTGCCATCAGATGTTAATTGCATTTACATCAATGTCAAGTTCATCCCAAATTCGCAAATCAAGTTATCTTTGTTTTATTAATTGTCTAGGGACAAACTGAATTTCCAGAATAACATATTTAATTACATTCTTTATTATACGAACTTTTAGCCGACTTCAAAACAAGAAGTAAGTTTTCAAATCGGCTGTATATTCTTTTGTATGTATGTTACGTAATTAATAATGATTGATTGTGTTGTAATAATAATAAAAAAAATTGTACCAACTTTGATGATTCTTTCTCTATTAAATAATTTATAAATATTTCACGGGTGGTCCTATATTTGGAGAGAAATCTCCACTCTTAAAGATGGTAAAACAAGAGATGCAGTTTTTAAAATTACTATGTAGATGACATTGAGATGGTGATATTCCTTAGTCCTCTAAAAAGGGTACAAAGAACATTTAATAAAAATTAAAATCTGGCTTTGAACCAAAAAGAATAAAATAATTTGACATTCTGAAGTCGGTGCCAAGACATAGTGTATAGAGGAATTATAACTCCGACTTTGGAATATGAAACAATTTTATTATTTATAGTTTTTGATTTTCCATGCCATGTCGTGACGGATCATATAGTGGAGAAACTACTACCCCATATTATCATCCCGTAGATGTCGTAAGAGGCGACAGGCGTAAACTGAAACAGAGGATGGGAAGCAGTATCTTCCTATTAACAGCTTATAAATTATATAAAACATGTGGATACCTACTCTGCCAGTCAAGCAAAGCAACTAGTGGAATGGAAACTTTGCTCTGAAGGGTATAAAGAAACATTATAATTTGCAAGACGTGAGCTATTCCATCATAGTCCTCTTTGTTTGAATTTGGTTGCAGGTGGGACACCTGTGCTACACTAACCATCAGATAGACTATTTGGTCGTTTGTATTTAATTTTTCTACATAAGCAAAGGTAAGCTATGGTAAGGGAATGCTGTGGCCCATAGACAATTACATCTAACATCTATCAAGAATCTAAATACATATGCGTACTAAGAAAGAATGACAAGTTATAAGGAAAAATAATCTTTGGATATGTACACTCACCATACGAAACACAGCAGCATTGTACTGTTATTTAACGCTGTAAGAACGTGTTCATGTTACGGTCGAGCCTACTCATTCGTGCTGCAGAGTGGAGACAAAAAATTACTTATATATGTGCCAAATACCGTCTATCGGAGTGACTTTATTATTTAATTGTCCTTTCGGAAAAATCGGTTTCATTATAACAGTTCAATATCTTTAACTGTTTTCTTTATCATTTATTTTATTTTTCTATTTTTCCAAGGTTGACTAGTAGAGAATGTCATAAGGCATTAAGTCCGCCCATTGAACCCTTAGTTTAAGCTGTCTGACAGTAGAGATTTAATAAATAAAACCATTTATATTCATTAAAAAAACAATGCATTTATAAACTAAATTTAGATAATGTCACTAGGGGTGATCAATATCTATATCAGCGTGAAACACCCTTGTAACGTGTCATCGCCTCGCTAAAAGGTCAGGGCAGGTATTTATATAGACGAGGATAAATGTAACTCTATAGCTTAATGGATTAATTTAATGCTATTTCATCCTATTTTATTTAGGAATTTATTCACCAAAGATCAAACAGAATCTGCCTTAAATAAATCTTTATAAATATATCTAAAAATGTTAGAAAGGGAAGGATGAAAATAAAATGTTACCTTTACCTACTTTTTCATAGAAATTATAAGAAAAAACTCATTTTTAAAAGTCTAAACCGAACTTCCTGTCTTAAGAAGTGGCTATATTAGCATGTGAAGGCTTTTTAAATGTACACTTTAAATTTAAATTTAGATTTGTCGGAATCACTGCGGTTACACAGACGATTCTACTGAGAGGTGAAAACTTGGTCAAAGAATAAAATGTGTGGCTCGAGACATAAAATTGAGCCCAATGTATTGGACATTCGCGCACACATCTTCCATTCCTTACGTTTTTGCTCGGCTTAGATCGGTTCTGAGCATAGTTTATATCTGCAAAATTAAACGTTGTTTCGGTACTTAAAGTGATACTTAAGAAAGAAAGATGAAGATACAAGTGAAATTGTCAAGAAAGGACGGTATAATAAATGCATTTATTTTTCACCATTCCCTTTCAGTAGAGCCTATCAACAGTCCATTTATAAGTACGTTAGAAGACAGTTCTTTGTTCTGTATAAATAAATAAAAACTTTTGTACATTTTCGTTTGATGTATGGGGATACGAGTAAAGTATCGAAATTAATCGTCTTTATAATATTGTGGTAAAAATTACATAGTAAAATGTTTGTAATATCTCAAAGTCTATACTCCCGCTGGGGGGTGTAAACTCCAGCAAAAACAAATTAAAAAAATATATCATAAAGTCTCAGCATAAATATTAGTAAGTTAAAAAATGTTCGTGAAAGACTAGCATTTATGCTTACATGAAATCTCATGCTAAAGTAAACAGCATATACAATCTTGTTGGTCCAGAGGTACCTGCATCTTTCTACTAGGTACATTATTAGCAGGCGCATTACTCAGTCTACTTGGAATTTGCAAGACGCAAAAAGAATCCTTCCCCATTGCTGTCAGTTCTTTATGCCGGCTCCTTGCCAATTAAGCATATATATTCGTTGGGCTATGTCAGTCACTTCTGTATATTAATAGGTTAAACTTAATGTATAATTTGTTTTTTTTATGTTCATTGGCACAATGTTTCATTATTTATTAAGTCCTCAACTATAAAAATGCCATTAAATGTGGAAAGATCATATTAAGTTTAAAAAAGACGATTATATATTTAGGTTTAAAGAATTTATTTTCAAAAAGACAAACAATGCCACTTACATGAAAATAATTATTACATTTTATTAATTTTATTCTAATGGTCGCCGAACACTCATTCAATAGCTTCACAGTCTCAATTGAATGGTGAAAAATTTTCAGTTATATCTTCAGACAGCTGAGACTTAAAACTATTGAATGAGCTTACATTTTTTATATTACAAGGCAATTTATTATAAATCAGTGCTCCTTCAAAAGTAATGCTTTTTTTGCGTAATTTTTTCGTACCTTTGGTAGTACAAGTAAGCTAGGTCGACGACGAAGACTGCGTTTCCAAATTTGTGATTTCTTTACAAAAGACAAGTCAGTGTGGATGGTTCTATCAAGTATTTTCCTAATTAAAATGCAAGTATTATATATATGTAGTTGTTGAACGTTCATAAGTTTTGATTCTTTGAAAATTTTACAAGTTGGTGTTAGATACGGATAGTGAAAAAGTATTTTTATTATTTTATTTTGTATCCTTTGAAGTTCCTGTAACTTAGTTTTAGCAGCGTTACCCCAAATTTCAATAAGATAAATTAAATGTGATTTGACTAAAGAGTTATAAATAGTGTACCGCATTTTTTAAGGTAGGCAATGGGAAATATTGTGAAGTGATCCACTAAGTGCCGAAAGTTTATTTTTAATGTGATCTATTTGGTTATTCCATGTTAAGTAGCTGTCCATTCTCAAGCTTAGTTATTTTTCACAGGTTTTTTGTTCTAAGGGGATGTTATCAATTTTCAGTGGGTCATGTAATGGTATAGTTTTGTTTTTTGATTTAAAATTATGTAACATGTTTTAGAAGTGTTTACCGTTAGCAAATTGTATTGGAACCACTCAAACAATAGTTCTAGATCTTCTTGCGCTTGCGAGATAATGTCATGTATATTAGATCCGAAATAAAACACATATTACATAAACATATTTAATTAAACCCAGAAGTTATATGATATTTAGTTTTCTTTTTTTTATCTAAGATATGTCTTGTTGGTTATTCTTAATGAAAGAAATAACAAACATTAACTTTTGCGCTGAACTTTTGCTATTTCAATGGAAGTTCATATCCGCTATAGAAATTCTAACAACAGAAATATAATGAACATGAATTCTTTTTTGGCCTTTTAACCTAAAATAAATAAATATAGATGTGTATGTGCCACATCATCCATCCTCTTACCATCAGGTGGATTATGTGCTTGTTAGTCACGCTTATTCTATTAAAACTAAAAATATAAAATTTCACCAAAATATTGCTCGCGTAGTAGCAAGCAACACGGGCCACGTCGGCTGCACTAAACTGGAGTAGCCATACGAAGGATTCAAGGAATGGATACACGATTACAATAAAAAAATATAATTTTCGTTTAACGTTGAATAAAACAGAGGTAATGTGTTTATCGAGCGATATCTGAGGACGGATTGAAAACATAGATTGACAACTTATATTATATAGCTGAAAACAACCGCGAACAAAACTTATTCTCATGAACGTCTGCATAATTTTCAGACAAATTTTTATATGAATTTTGCAATATTTTATACACGTGTGAAGTAAAAAATGAGTCAACGCCTTCAACTTGTTACTTTGCTTTGCTATGTCCTGACAAAGCTTATATCTACAGGGTGAGTATCCTTAACTCCTGTTCCCTTAAGAGACAAATCAATAGGAGACAAATCTTTTGTTTCCAGATGATTTTGTTTTATTAAAATAATTTTTCAAAGACCTTAAATTTAACGACCAAATGTACTAATGTTAATATAGACATTACTTATTGTCTATCTTGGGTTATCAAAATTCCACTTGAATTAACACATTCACTATTTTATTTTGCACTGTTTAAAATGCCTTTGATGTCGTTGAGGTCAACGGCGCGAAGCTTGACTTGGCTGTTCTCCATCTCGATTTCCTGTTGTAGCTTAGGCATGATGACAGGTCTAAACAATAAGCTGGCTTCGGGTATCCTTGTTTCTACAGATTTACAGATGATTTTATCTCCAATTTGTGTCTTGAAGTTTCGATTGACGATATCTAGAAATGTTGCTTTCAGGTTGTGCTTCATGACTTCATTATTACTATTTTCGAGAAGATATCTTTATTTTCGTAAGAAGTAACAATATTCCATCGGCTATGATATGGTTTCTTATAAAAAAAAATAATATTCAAATAAAGTTCTTAGGACATGCAGAATAATTTTTAAGCACCATTATTTGTTTTATACATGTCGTATGCGCATATTTCACGATGTTATCTTCCTTAAAGAGAACTCAGTCATCTTCGATATGCTCGTACGGTATAGATACGGGTCTGTATTACAGTCAACTCAATACAAGGTATGGATACTTTGGAGTTATGATAGAGGTTTTTAAGGAACTAGGATCGTATATAGGTATAGGAATAATCTTGTAATAATTATATTTGTGTCTAACAAGGGAACTTCTAACACAAAAACTAACTTATTACTATCGGAATAAGATTTAAAAATTATAGTTCTTCCTAATTTTGTAAGATTGTGCTTACTTACCTTATACACTAATGTATAATGTCTTTCTATCTTTAATGATTAAAAAGTTCTATAGAATTAATAATAGATTGGTGGCGTATGCGTACTCTACTAAAAGTGATTGCCGTTTCTATCTCTTGAAATACATTATATATAGTACGAAATTTATTTAGGATTTGATATAGAACATTCATTTGACTTACTACTATGAACTGATTATACTGCAATGTATGCTTTCAATTGCAAAGTTTTAATATTCAAATAAATTAGGTTATATTTCAAGTCATCCGAAATATTTAACTAATTTATCAAAGGCTTTTTTTATAAGCGACAGTTTTCTTTATACCGAATGTTCTCTATTTATAAGCTGCCTAATCTCCATATTGTAATTTATGGCGTCATCATTGTCTAGATTGCCTGAAATTTATTTAACAATAGAACGTGATGGGTTTTTTAAGTCTCTTTTTAATCTTTTGCTAGGCATTATTTGATTCGGTCTATCTTTTGACAAATAGTCCGACTAGGTAAGTCCAACCGACCGAGAGGTCAATCGACGGATTCAACTCGGCTGGGCAGCGTTCGGGAAGCTACGACACATCTCCTCGTCAGACATACCTCAAAACCTTAAAACGAAATTGTACAACCAGTACGTGTCGCCAGTGATGACTTACGGAACTGAGACGTGGTCTTTCTTTGGGGGAGGCCTATGTTCAGCAGTGGACTTGCGAAGGGCTGTAATGATGATAATGATGATCTTTTGTAAATCCCATAAAGGATTCCATTTGCAGAGTTAATTCTACATTTTAACTGTGCAACTCATTTTCCGAGTAAGTCATATCTTTTAGTCTATAATACGGGTAAATATTCTAAGTACTTTGCTACATTTTCTAAATCTAATGTCCTAAAATAGTCCAGTGACTATTCTCAATGAATAATGTAATGGCGAAGGAACAAAAAATTACATTTTCAATGAGGGTCGCACTGGGAGAAAAGTAACAGCATTAAATGGTACCTTAGAGAAAAGTAGAAGAAGATCATCAAATAAATTATTAAAATTTTGGTATAAAAATTATTAAACAATTTGTGTCTATTACAAGGAGATAACAGTTCCCTAAGCAATCATCGTATGATTCGTTAGTAATATTATTACGATAGTTAAGTGACCTTATAAATATATTTTGCACTCTTTCATTTTTATAGATATGTACGTATATAATACTACAAAAATATAAGACTGAACGAACAAAGCAAAAGACAGAATTTTCAGCGAGCAGGATTATTAAAGGGTTTGCTTATCCTAAAAATAAATCCTAAGCTACTGAATGACAACATATGATCAATATGGAGATTGGGTGATAATTTTTAGTCCATTGTTTCAGTCATTGAGTCAGATCTCCAATACTATCAACTAATTTAAAAATAGTGTCATTCAAGCTATAATCAAATATTATATTGTTGACTGTACGCGTATAATATATAATTAGGAATTGCTTTATTAGCGTCAGTTTTATTGAGGCCATTTATTTCAGCGCCTATTCTCTCATGATTTAAAACTTCAGAAGATTACTCACCACGGATTTAGTATTCAATGTCGTCAATGTACTGTTTAAGTTCTAAAGTTGAATTTGGTACCTATTACGTTGGTGGCGGGATAATAATAAAGGCTGTTGCACTTGCAGTTGTTTTCATTGTGGTCTAAGTTAGACTTTATAATTTTTTTGATATTGAAACGTTTTGATGTTTATCGGGTCTCGATATTTTATATTATCTGAATGGTTAATGTCGTGCGATGAAAGCGAATCCTCTGTTTTTATTTTTGATTTGATTTTCATTGATGATATTTATTGCTTTATTTAACTCAATATTACTCAAGTAGTCTTCGTCTAACGATATTCTGAGGTTAAAGACCTGATTTATTTTTGGAGTACAGGTACATTAATCGTAGGTGAAATATTCATTTAAAATATCATATTCATTTCGTGTTTTGTGGCATTACTTGGGGGAGGCCTATGTTCAGTAGTGGACTTGTGAGTGGACTTTGTGTAATGATGGTGATAATGGTGGTGAAATATTTATTTTATTAGATAAGTGCTGACTAGATTTCATGGTTTTTAATTATTTTGCGCAGAATCATAAACATTTTTCTAAGATAAAACTGACCAAAGTTACTCCTTATAACATTAGCTAACTGCCAGTGAAAGTCCCGTCAGAATTGGTCCAGCAATTTTAGACACCAGTTTTGTTTATTTTTATAGACAAGAGTGCCAAACAAGCCCACAGTCCACCTGATGTAGATGTTGTAGCTTCGGTTAAGAATTAAAATGCTGATGCGTTGTCAGCCCTGAGGAATAACATAAAATGCAACGTTTCCCTTAAAAGGCATCTTTGGTTCTTTACACTCGCTATACGAAATACAAGTATTATGTGATATTCTGCGAGAACGCGGTCCTTTCCTGGTCGAGTCGAATCATTAGTGCCCCAACCCTAATGGAATACTGTTCCCATCTCTGGGCAGGGGCTCCCCAGTGCCAGCTCCTTCCACTTGACCGCATCCAGCGCAGAGCGGCTCGAATCGTCGACGACCGAGCCCTTTCCGATCGGCTTGATTCATTGGCACTGCGAAGAGATGTTGCATCCTTTTGCATTTTCTTTCGCATCTACCATGGGGAGTGCTCTGAGGAATTGTTCGGATTAATCCCAGCCGCCAAATTTCACGAACGCACATCGCGGCAGAACTCCTGATACCATCCACACCATCTGGATTATTGGCGGTCCACCACTGTGCGATTTAGAAGACGTTTTCTTCCTCGCACGACTTCCTACGACTTAGGGACCTTCAAGAAAAGAGCGTACTCCTTTTTAAAAGGCCGGCAACGCATCTGCAATTCCCTCCCTGGTGTTGCAGTTGTTCATGGGCGGCGGTAGTCACTTACCATCAGGTGAGCCGCATGCTCGTTTGCAGGGGGCCTCCTATAAAAAAAAAGTTACAAAAATAAAATTAATTCTTACTTTGATTTCAATTTTATTTATTTTATATTTTATAAAATCTAATTTCATATCATTTATATTTACACTATAAATGCAAACATGAAAAAATATCGATATTTTAGAAATCGATTTTTGTGAATCGATACATCAGCTTATGATTAGAATCGATTTAAAAATCGATCTTTTTTGGGAAAGAATCAACATTCCTACTAACAATGACAATGACAATACAAAATGGCGTCAGTATTACCGTAGGAATTGACATAAATATTGCAAATATAATTGATTTTCAATAATTTTTTTCTCAAAAAGTACGCGTATCCGAATATCGAAACTTTGTGTGTGCTTATAATAATGTAACCTTTCTGTAAAAAAATATCAATGCCCAACTTGACGGACATCAATGAGGATTGGCATAAATATTGCAAAAATAATTGATTTTTAATAATTTTTTTCTCAAAAAATACGCGTTTAGGCATGTTGAAACTTTGCGTGTGTGCTTATAATAATGTAACCTTTTTGTAAAAAAAATATCAACCCGCAACTCGACGGACGTCAATGGAAAGTCGTGCCACATTTTATATTTTAAGTGTGATTTTGATTTTCAGAATGTGACTTATTCAAGAAAAAAGTCTTTTTTATTACGTGTAAAAAATTTAATGCATAAACTTAAAAAGCGTGAACCGTAAATTTGAAACCCATTTATAAAGGTCGTGTGTTATTGTTTTGTGTATTTGTGGATATATTTATCTTTATAATCTCTTTTCGTTAACATTGTGACAAATTAATTGGCGGGACTATTGTTTGTGAAACAAAACAAAAAACCTAGTAGCTTTATTTTCCCCAGTCTACGTGTGTAATCTTTTGTAATATAATTTTTGAATAGCTTGTGAAGCCTGCTTCATAATATTAGATTTATTTTTGGCTTCAAGTTTGCTTTTTACACATAAAAGTAAACATTTAGAATAAGTTTATATCTTTTAAATAGCAATTATAGAATGTAACTGAAAAAAAAAACTGAAAAGAAAATATTGATCCACTTCTGATGTTAGAAATTATTCTCAAAATTATATTAATAAAAAATGTAACTAGTATTAGAAATTACTCGGAAGGTTAATTGTTAAAAATAATAAAAGTGTGAGATCGGATGTTCAACTTGCTCTCTTGCTTACGCAATTAATCATTATCAGGACTAAGACAGCGTACAGCACTACACATTCAGTACAGAGCAAATACAATTCGACCAACCGTAATATGTACTAGTCACAATCACAAATTCGTGTAACGTGAAGGATATTATTACATGATAACACCAAAGTATGCAAAGCATAATTTGGTGTAACAGCTACACTACTCCTCTCGATGTAACACACGGTACTCCTTCAGCAACACGAACTTCCTTGCTTACACTAGAAGAATTACTACACGAATAGAACCATATCACTTGCCTTATTTAGGCAGAATCTCCGTGTATAGGTAACGTTTTAGCCCAACAGGCATAATAACGATATCAGACTCGTAGAATTACAGATTGATCCCTCTTAGTCGACTGCGCGATACTTTATCTGCTAAAACAATTGGGAAATTATAGTTCCACCTTCAAGTCTTCTTATTTCCTTTTATTATTTTACCCTCATTCCTAACAATATTTAATAAAACAACATACCTACATAAAAAAGAACAATGGAATCGATAACTTTCAACTTTTTTTGAAGTTGACTGAAAAGGCTATGTGATCAACTTCATCACTAACTACTATCCGTGTAGTCGTAGAAAGTCCACTACTGAACATAATGTTTTCCATATATTGCTTTTGAGAGTGTAGTGGCAGCTTAAGAGAATTCACTACCCCGTATGATGTGTTAGAGGCAGTTTCAACGTGAAATTAAAGCAGATAGCTGCAATCGCCTAACAAACGTGGCAATTAGGGTAAATATCCCGCCCAATAAGGTGATTTATGGAGGAGGCCTATGTTCAGCAGTTTACTTTGATGAACTGTAATGGTATGACGGTGATGTTTATTAACGTCTTTGAGGATTGATTTGTAATTTGGCCTTTTATTTATCTTGATATATAAAAATTACGTATCACATTGTTTGTCCGCGATGAACTCCTAAACTACTGAACTGATTTCAATGAAATTTTGCACACTGTGTGCAGTTTGGTCCAACTTAAAAGATAGGATAGTTTTTATCCCGATAAGTGACCCTCAATTTTTTTATTACTAATCTCAGGAGTTATTTTTTGGGAAAGCAAATTGTCGTCGGAAAGGGCAGAACAACGTCTGCCTGGTCAGCTAGTAATTTAATAAAATGGATATTGGCACGATTGACTGATTTTCATCATCGGCTTTTGGTGAGACGTAACTAAAGAAAGTTTACACGCTTGTTTATAAGTCTTTAACAGTCCTGCCTCGGATTTCGACCTCTTGCCTTGGAAAAAGGGTCGGCCGCAATCATAACGCTTGTCGATCAAATGTTTGCCTTTGGCTATCAAAGTACCAAATTTATTACATTTTTGATGCTGCTATCGGTCTGTTATTTTATATCTGGCATAAGATGGTAAACCATCATCCTCGGGCAACCTCCTGGTATTGATACTTTAAATATGTAATGAGTCGATTGTTTAATATGTAACCTTCGTGTTACCAATCTCCGGGCGATTTTATTATATAGGATGTCGAACCTACCAACTTATATTGTACGAGTACTTACATGGGTTTGTTTAAAATTTGATGAAAATAGGCATCTTATTCAATGACAATAAGTCTTCTTTTCTAGTTTTCGTAATTTATTTTTGTAATATATAATTTTATCTTTAGTATTCCGCTTTGGCATTATTACACTTTATATGTGTTAGTATCTCTTTACAATATCTACGCAGCAACTGAAATGGATTTGGTTGGGGTAGTTAGAAAAAAAAATATCTAAAAGATGTGTGTGGTCCCCTCCCCATCCTAGATGTCCAGAAGCGCGGTTTTTTCAACTTTTAAAGAATACCATACACGATACACGAAAAGTTACCGAAGTGTTCATTTCTTAATTCTGGTCACAACATCTTGCAAGCCACCCTTTTTTCTTATCACACAATTTCTTACTATATCATTCAGTCACCTCGAACATACTTCTTAATTACCGCATTTCTACAGTGTTATTTTACTCTCATGCTTCTTCTGCCACATCCAAATTTCACTAAAGTACAGTAAAGTAGGGAATAACATAGCATTGTGTGCTATACGTGCTTTTTTATACATTTAGACTTCCTAAAACAGAGTTAAGATTTATATTTTGTATTTATGGACCAAAATGACTCATATTCTACTCATAGACTACCAAAAAGAAAATAACAAAATCATTATCCAATGGGTGACGCAGTATCGAGTTAATAATAAATCTTACGGTAAAGTTGTTACAATCCAAATAGATTAATCAACACAAGAAGTATACAGCATGTTATTGTATAAAGTTATAAAAGCGATTTCGGAGTGAAAAATATTTGTTGAAAACGTTGACTAGAGTTAACATACCCCCCATACCCCATTTTGTTAAAAATAATAATCGCACAAAATTATTATTTTTAACAAAAGTTTAGTTTTTAAGTAATTTATACAACTTTTTTCAATGCATCACAGACATAAAATGAACTTAACTGTTTGAATTGCAATTATAATAAAAAAGAAGTAATTGTTTTACTTCTTTATGGGAATTTAACTTTCGTAACACAAAATGAACATTCTCAGCTAAAATGTTTTGTCTAGAGGCCTATTTAGGACACAATCGATAAAGTTGAAGTGCTTTGAAGTAGAACAGATAGCCTTTATAACCAATATTTCTTGAAAGGAAATTGTTTCTTTCAAATTAATGTATTTCTTTTTGTTAAATAGAGCGTAAATACTCACTTATATCGATATTCCTCTACCCGATGTAAAACTTTCACTACAATAGAGCTTCGTCACGGATGGCTAATTACAATACATTTTAACATAAAAGTTTAAACATATTTTAACCGTAGAGATGTTATATTTAGCATTTAAATAGCCGTGGACCTGCCTTGTAATAATATCCATTTCCCCAAGTCTTCTCGTGGGTTCTGTAAGAGGCGTAAAAATACCGCGGTTGCCAACAAACGTGACAACAATGGCGTTATATTCCGCCTATAGGTTAATCTAGGTGGGATGCCTATGTTGAGCAGTGGGCTTATGATAACATGTAACGGTTTTGATTTGAACTCGTTAAAAATGTAAAAAAATATCATTCATCTATACAAATAAATAAAATTGAAGTGTCTGTTTATAATATTACGAGCTTGGGGTTCGAGAAAATTAAGTTAATTAATAACTAGTGTTGCCATGTACAAGACATTAATAGTGGCGCGCAACAGTAATGTCAAAATTAAAGTTTTTTACTAAATGCATATGAAAGTAAATACTGTACCTATAACCAAAATACAATTTTTCAAAACATGTTTGAAATCAAATATTAAAACATTTTAAATTATATTTACCGTTGTGTACATTTAAGTAAGCATATTTCAGTTTAAAATGTACATTTTAAGAAATAAAAGGAATGTGTTTTAATCTTTAAAAAAAGACCTCTTCAAATTGTAATATAAGAATTAATAGCTGGAGTGCTGGCCACCCAGCGGACAAATTACTTCGTAACCCTCTCACAAATAATGGAGGCCTTTACAACAGTGGGATGTATAAAGGCCTTCACTTTATTTTATCTAATAAAGTACTAAAACATCTAATTATAATGTATATAATATTATTTTATATGGTACAAAACTCCATAATTGGTATTGTGGCACATTAGGAAAAACGAATATGTAACTAGGTATAGTTCATTTCAAATAGGATGGCAGGATTCCACTTGAGACTTAGCAATTACAGCTGTAATGTTAATCTATTGTTGTGTGATTATTTTATTGCTTTAACACTTGAAGTTAAGCATCTGTTGATAATACTGAACCAGTATAGCTGGAATGACGAATTTTGGTACTTGAACATTAAAACAAATTAAATTGTAGATAAAAAATCTTTAAAAAAATTTTTTGGAAGAATGTTTGTGACCATGTCATAAGAGTGGAAAACGAATTTTCGAGGGATCGGATACAACCATTTATAATAAATACGTGTGAGGACACAGATACCGATGAATGTGCTTCAGAGTGATTGATTAAACAAAATATTAACAAGTTGTTATAAGTATTTAAAATAGTTAAGTTAAAAGTAATAAAGGTTTTTTATCTACAATTTAATTTGTTTTAATGTTCAAGTACCAAAATTCGTCATTCCAGCTATACTGGTTCATTATTATCAACAGATGCTTAACTTCAAGTGTTAAAGCAATAAAATAATCACACAAAAATAGATTAACATTACAGCTGTAATTGCTAAGTCTCAAGTGGAATCCTGCCATCCTATTTGAAATGAACTATAAGGGTTTGCATTCTGGTTCGTAACTTTATACTTTTCTAAAAGAATACTAGGGTACTGGCGAGCATTATTATTGCTGTGCTTTGCAGTAGAATATTAAAAAAATTTAATTAAATCTTGCTTGATTCTATTTTAACATTTCATTATTTTATACAGGCCATTCTCAAAATCGTCAACAGATTTATTTAAATGTATCTTTATGCGGTTGAAAGTGAAATGAAAAGGGTAAGCTCATGATAAATATGACGTTTAAACAATGTCGTATCGTTTTAGTACTTTGCGGTGAACACGATTTTGTATTCTGCCTTTTATTTCTATATTCTGTACAAAAAATTCTTTTATTAAATTATTAATTCACTATTATATTTTTATATAACAGATAACATAAGATAGCCAAAGATTTGTTCTATGAAATATATATATATATCGCACCCAAGCTAGACATCGCAACAACACGTAAAAGAAAAACCGGTGGTAAGTGACTACCTAGTTTCGTTTTTAAGATAGACCCGGTTACCAAAACTTTGACGGCGCCACACTTAATTTTAAAAATAAAATATATTTTTTTCTCTATTCAATGAGATCCCTCACATTATGGGGTAATTTTTTTTCAATTCCTTTCACGAGTTCAGTATGGGCACAGCGGTGACACTTTCTGTACGTGAGAGTTCAAGCGTCGGTGACATTGGGTGACATTAAGCCGGAGCGTGTAACGCTAGGGTTGATACAGAACTGAAATAGAATATGATAGATTTGTGCCCAAGAAGATACATAGTAGGTATATGTTATATAATGTAAACTTATGTATTTAGGTAGTGATAAATACGACCAATTTTAAATCAACTTTTATTAAATATCATTACAGATGGGGAAAATTAAAATTTCCGACCAAACAAAATATGCACGACAGTTAATGGCAATCTTAAATAATTAACCAACACTTAGTAATTCAGTACGCATAATCAGTATTACCTACAACTCTTTAAAAATTACTTACTCATATATATTTTTGGCTTTTTCGATGACTTTTATAATTTTTATTATTATTTCTATCAATTGCGAAAATTCGTAGTCATATGTATATTTTTATTTAGAAAAACCATAGGGAGGCATAGATAGATAGATAACACTTTATTGTACGCCAAAAAATTTATTATTATTATTTCTAACAATGGCAAAAATTCGTAGCCGTATGTATAATTTATAGGGAAGCATAGATAGATAGATAGATAGATAGATAACACTTTATTGTACGCCAAAAAATAACATAAATATTAACAAAAAATGAGAAAAATAAATGTGGTACAATGGGTGATATTATCGCAAAGAGCGATATTTTCCAGACAACCTTTGGATGTACAGGATTGCAAGAAAACAATAAAAACGTGTGTGGTTTGGCGACAAAAATAACATTATTTTTATTAAAGCCATAAAATAAAAATATTACTTTAAAACTGTTATATATAACATATATGTGCCATACATATAAACAAATATTGTAACTAAACAAAGGTAGAATAATTATATACAAATGTAATGATTTCTTATATTTACGCGAACACTACACATTTAAGAAAACTGTTTTTTACGGATTTTATCGCGTTTATTTTACTATTTTTATTCCCGACGTTTCGAGTGCTTTACAGCGACCCATGGTCACGGGGAGGGACTGAAATGTTTGACGTCCCGATGTCACAGTTAGCTCGGCTGCCTTCAGTTTTTTAATATTAATTTTTGGTTCGATTTACGCAGAATGAACTTACAGTATCTTGAAGTCTTGTCTTGTGCAGTGGTATGCTTGGGTTTGGATTTAATTTTGTTAATTATAGGATCCCAAGCAGATGGCTGCACCCATCCTTCTTCTCTATTGAAATTATGATGTTTTTTTTTAATTTCAATAGCCTCGCGTATCATCCTTGGTAGGAATCGGTGTTCTTTTGCGAGGGTTTGTGGTCTATCAAATCTGATGTAATGGCAGGGACGATCTTGAACATGTTCACAGACTGCAGACTTCCCAGAGCGTTGGTGCTTCACGTCAGCTATATGTTCTTTCACGCGGGTTTTAATGGATCTTTTTGTTTGTCCTATGTAAGAATGACCACATTCGCAATCAAGCTTGTACACTCCTGCATCTTGTAGAGGGATATGACACTTGACGGATGGTAAAAATTGACTAATCTTCTTCGGCGGCTTGAAGTATGTTTTAATAGAAGCTCGCTTCAAGATGTAGCCAACCTTGTCTGTGACTCCTCTGACATAGGGTAGTACAGCAGGCACACGCTCGACTGTGGTCGGCCTCACACGGATATTAAACATGATGTTTGTTTTGTCCATGTTCATCTTAAGACGTATCCGGTGGGAAACACTATTGAGGTCATTGAGCATAGTGCTTATATCCTCCAGCGATTCTGCCACAAGGACTATATCGTCAGTAAATCGAAGGTGAGTGATGTACTCGCTATTGATGTTAATACCGTATGATTTCCAGTCCAATAGCTTGAAAACGTCTTCCAATGCAGCGGTGAAGAGTTTAGGGGATATAACGTCGCCCTGTCTTACATCTCTCTGCAGTTGGATAGGTATCGTACTCTGGTTCTGTACTCGGAAAGCCATCGTAGCCCTACTGAACAAACACTTCAGCACTTTGATATACCGATAGTCAACCTGGCACCGCTGAAGGGACTGTAGCACCGCCTGAATTTCGGCGGAGTCAAAGTCTTTTTCATAGTCTACATACGCAAGGCCCCGCCACTACACGGAATTTGCATAGCCCTTAGTAACATTATCCAGGGAGAATACATAAGAATACGTTTCTATGGACTAAGCGCCGTATCCTTTAGAATACCGAGAGGGTGGCAAGATGAGCTATAACCCTGCACTGACTTATATATGTGATAGAAGTGTTCGATGCCCGATTATCGTTTGATAAAAATTAAGAAACTGTCCTATGTGCAAAGTTGGAAAGTACATCTTACTATCTTAGTTACATTGCCTCTGGATTCGATGAACCGCCAAAAGTTAAGACGTCGACAACAGCTAATGACTTAAATACATGACTCGATTCTTGTAACTCACCAATTAGAAAACATAATACAATGTATTGCATATTAAAAATAAGTTGACTAATCGATAATAAAAAAACAACTGTATTTAAATCTTCTGTATTTATATATGATAATTTCTTGTTATTAATTTTATTAAAGTACGTTGTTAAGTTATACATATATTTTGCTGAAAATAATTTTAGGACGTAAGTTTACCATCTTTTTTGTATAGATTTTGTATCCATCCTTTACAGCCTATAAAAGTCCACTGCTGAACATAGGCCTGCCTCGTAGATTGCATTATAGGGGGATTTTGCCATAATTGCGGATTTGCAACGGCAGCTTTTTATTATTTTAAGTTATTATCAGGAAGACGCTGCTACCCAACTCCTGTTGCAGTTTTTCTTTATCAACTATTACGACACGGGATGATTTGGGGTAGTGGATATTCTTACCGCTACTACACGGTAGACATTGTTTGTATATTCATTATTAACATATATTTTTTTGCTACCATGTATTGTATAGATTTGGCTAAATTTTGTTTCAAAAATTATAAGTATGTGGGTCTTATTGCTGCCTAAATTTTCGAGGACATCTCAACCCCCTACAACTGCATAGGCGTTGAACGTTAACTGCATAAATAAGCAGGCTCCTATTTACGGTGAAGAAACTTGAATAAAATTGTTACAAAACTGGTTTGTGTTGTAAAATCGTATATATGTATATATCATAAAAGCATACGCATCGAATATAGAACCTTCTAGTTTAAGGAAATTTTTAAAGGGGATACGTGAGAAGAAACTTGCTAAAAGTAAAGACTCTGCTTGCTGTAACTTTAATATTGGTTTTATTTGAACAATTCAATAAAGGATTTAAAGTCGAACTTCCCTCGCGTGTTTAAATTTCATTTCATGAGAATTTAGTAGCGAATTTTCTAAGTGTCTTATGTTTGTGATTTTACGCTAATAATATTTTAAAAATATTTAAAAATATTGTAGTGACCAAATAAATGAAATAAATTTGTTCTACATTACACCTTTAACAGCTATTTAAATATTTATATAGTTTAAAAGAAAAGAGAGTGAAATATAAAATAAAAATATATTGTTCTACCACACAGTATTTTTAAAATTTGCACCTTCTGTTCTATACCAACTGGTGCGAGACTATCAATCGTATCTCCTTTTATTGCTTACGTACAACTTACGTAGCTTATTGCTTCGTCCTTATTTTTTAGTCACTTGTCTCATTTTCTTGAGTAAGAACCTCTCGAAACGAGACAGTATTTAAATATATTCAATTTATTTTACTACAGCCAGTAGCAAAAGAGAAATTAACACTAAATTTCATCATTGGTTCTTCTCCTTCTTAATTAGCCCGTGAAGTTCATAGACAAACTTGCTTTAGCGAGATGGTTGTATTGCCATCTCACTTACTTCATTTTTATCTCTTTTGCTTTTCGATTTTTCTGGCATTCAAAGCATTGCAGGGGCAGCATGTTGGACTTCCAGACTCGTTAGAGTCACGGAGAATTCTATTATGGTTGCAGCTCGAACGAGTCATCGTCTGTAACAGCATCTACTAACTATTACGTTAACTGTGTTAAGCACACATGATCTGTCATGAAAATTAAAAAAATAAATACATGCCCTGAAAAATTATTGAAGGCTTTAAGGATTTCCCTGTCATTCTGTCATCTATCTGCATTTTCATAGCATTTCAATAGATCGAAATTGAATCAGATAATGAATACAAATAATTTGTACCGCAAACTTGGCAGAAAAAATTACTGTTGCTACTACAAAAAAACTAAAAATTAGATTGGCATTATAAAAAGTATATTTCACAGATTGCTCTGTGGTATTATACAGCAACACTGTAATATGATAACAGCTGCCTGTTTTATTTATTTTCATCCTTAGAAACAGTTGATATTGGACAGTGTCATGTTTTTGTGGCTTTCAAAAAACTTCGTAACAAAAGTAAACAATCGGTGAATAACACAATTTATCGTTTTAAACACCCGTCTAAATAAAATTTGGAAATTAATTACGTCCTTGAAGATCGTAGTCTTATTTTAATTTTTCTTTTGTCATTTCAATTACTAAGTTTGTGATTGATAAACAGGTGAGGGTGAATAATGAGAAAAACAAATAATTTTATTTTTGCACAGCTTCGGTTTGTATACAAACTAAAGTTTAAAAGGAATTTTATAAAATGGATGCATGTATTGCGATGAAATTTAAAATTATTAAGTGTGACGAGGTTGAATTCTCAAAATTAGTGGTTCTAAAGAATTTACCAGGTCTTTTGGAACAGACCGTATTTAGGTGTGTATACTGTAGACACACCTTTGTTAAAAGTTATAAAGGTACGACGTATTATAAAGGTAGGCATTATTTACGTGGTAGAGCCATGCTGCAGCTATATTAGTAGTATAGTTATAGCACGAATGGGTCGGCTCGACCGGGGAAGGACCACGCTCTCACAGAATATCAGCGTCAAATAGCAGCTTAACACTGCTGTGTTTCGTATGGTGAGTGTAGAGAACCGGAGACCCTTTTTACTGGAAACGAGGCATTCCATCTTAGTCCTCATGGACGGCAACGCATTTGCATTTTGATTCGTAAGCGAGGATAGGTGTAGATGTATATGGGCCACAGCAACCACTTACCATCAGGTGGACTGTGTGCTCGTTTGTCACCTTATACTATAAAAAAACGACCTCCTTCTCAGGCGTTTATTTTAAAGGTGAATATAATTGTTATAAATTTCAAAATGTTATATTTAAGTTCTTTTAGAAAAAAATATTAAACCTATACTTTGGCGCGTCTGGCTACGCTGAATGTATGTGGAGCAATGAATGATAAGATGGATGAAGTGTGCGAAATGATGAATGATAGAGGAATAGATATGTTATGTGTGAATGAGACGAAACGAAAGGGAATAGATGTCACTGCACATGGCATGTATACCTCTTACTGGTCTGGTGTAGGCGAGACCGAGCGGGCATTCAAGGGAGTCTGTGTCTGGGTCAATGTGTGAAAGACTATGAATGTGTAAGCCCAAGGCTGCTGTGGATACGAATGAAAGTGGCGTTGTTAACGAAATGTAAGGAAAATGAAAATATCATTATGTCAGGAGATTTTAAAGGAAGAGTTGGGGTGAAGAGGTCTGGCGTTTGGCGATGAAAGAATAAATGAGAATGGTGAAAACCTCCACACCGTATGTGTAGAAAAGAATATTTTTGTGGGGAACACTTTCTTTCGCCATAAGAGGATTCACATGTATACTTGGGAAAGAGGGGATGATAGAAGTATGATAGATTTCATAATTGTGGATGAAAGAATGAGGAGTGCAGTGGTAGATACAAGGGTTTACCGTGGGTCCAGCGTAGGGACATTACATGGTATTATGCCAAATTAATGGTCTATTCAAGCGTTGGCGGCATCGGACATCTGTGTCTACCACTGCGTTACAGCGTATAAGAATAGAGAGACTACAAGACGAAGGTGTGAAAGAGAAGTACAAATGCAGACTGAGGGAAAATATAAGTGTGTTGAATGAATTATGTATGATTGATTTAGACTTGAAAAATGTATGGAATAATGTTAAGAAAGTTTTGGAGGATACAGCCACCGAAGTATGTGGTGTAAGTAAGAGAACGAATGAAAGGAAAAGTAATACGTTATGGTGGGATGATGTAGTACGGATGGAAGTTGAAGCAAAGAAGAGATCATGGCTAGATTTACTAGCAACCAAAGCTGTTAATTCTGGCGGTATGAATGATGAGATTGTAAGAAAGAAGGCAGATTTTAGAAGTATAAATAAGAGAGTAAAAGTAGTTGTTGAAAGGAAAAAGCAAGAAAAGATAAATAAGAATGATGGAAGAATATCTGATAACTTCCAGGCAAATATTAAAATGTTCTGGAAGCTCGTAAGAACTGCCAGGGGAAATTCAAAACAGCCTAGAATTAATGCTATATGAGACGAGAATGGCTGCATGCTGAATGATGAAGTTTCAAATTTAAAGAGATGGAAGGAATAATTTGAAAGCGTGTTTAAGAGTGATGAGTCGTCTGAAGTAAGTGAAATAGAAATTCCGCAAGAAGTGGAGAGGGGTAGGAAGATAAGTGTAGATGAAATAATGAAAGCACTGAAAGCATGAAAGCAAGTAAGGCAGCCGGATATGATAGAGTATCACTCGAAATGCTAAGGACTGGAGAGGGTGTCGTTGCAGGCCTGCTGTACACCTTGTTTAATTTATGTTGGGAACTGAAGCGGGTACCGGAAGACTGGTGCAAAGCCGTTATAATCCCAATATATAAGGAAAAGGGGTCGCAGCAGGACTGTAAAAACTATCGTGGTATCAGCTTGCTTAGCATTGTGGATAAACTGTATGCTAAGTTAATTGAAAGAGTTATGGAAGAAACTGATGGAAAAATTCGGGATGTGAAAGCTGGATTTAGAAAGGGAATGGGGTGTTCGGATCAAGTCTTTTTCATGCACACGATTGCGGACAAATTTTTAGCCAAAAATCAGAAAAATTTTTGTGCGTTCATGGACTTGGAAAAGGCTTATAACAGATTGGACAGGAACGTGTTATGGCAAACACTGACCTCATTTGGGTTGAGCGCTGGTTTGATACAGGCATTAAAGTCCCTTTATAGGGACTCTAGTGCTTGTGTCAGGATCAACGGGGCCTACTTGGACAGGTTTGGAATTCAAAACAGTGTCAGATAGGGCTGTGTAGCTTCTCCATGGCTGTTTAACCTATTTATGGACAGTTGTTTGCATACTTTGAAAGTTGAAGAATGTGGGTTGAGAATGGGTGAGTTAACCGTCAAATGCCTTTTGTACGCCGATGATCAAGTCATATTTGCATCGTCGGCGGCCGAGTTGCAAATGATGGTTAATTTAATGAACTGGTCATTAAAAGAAAGGGGTATGACGAAAGTGATGTATTTTGAAAAAGAAGAAAGTAAACGTTATATGAAATAAGAATAGAAGGGGAGTTGATTGAGCAAGTGGATGAGTTTGTATATTTGGGATGTTTATTTAGCAGGGATGGTAGATATGATAAGGATATAGAACGACGAGTGAACGCAGGAAATAGAGTTAATGGGGCTCTACACGCTATTATGAAGAGTCAGAATATTGGCAAATAAGGCACGTATGGCAATTCATAATGCTGTTAGTCCCTACTTTAATGATTGGTAGTGAAAGTTGGGTCTGGCAGAAGAAGCATGAGAGTAGAATAAAGGCTATAGAAATGCGGTCATTAAGGAGTATGCTAGGGCTGAATCTGAATGATAGGGTGAGAAATAGTGTGATAAGAGAAAATTGTGGTTTGCAACATGACGTTGTGAATGCTTCCGTGGTTTGGTCACGTAGAAAGAATGAACGAGGAAAGAGTGACAAAGCAAATTTATGTTTCAGAAGTGAACGGCAAAGTCGGGAAGGGTCGCCCTAGACTAACATTTATCGATCAAATCGGCGATACATTGAAAATGGGCCAGATTAGGAGTACCCTTAACCGACGAGCGTGTATGCGTAAATATATGGATGTAAAGGAGGCGAGAGAAGTGTATCAGGATCGCGCCAATTGGAAGTCCATAGTCTCTGACTACCCCTCTGGGTGACAGGCGTGAGTGTTTGTATGTAGTTTGTATGTACCTATACTTTGGTCAACTCACTAGATTGTGTTTACTATAAGAATAGATCAGCATAGACTGTTGAAATATACATAAAAATAAATAACGGCGTAAATGTAAAGGCTCGGTGATCTTAAAGCGCACAGCGATTTTGTGCAGAAGTAATTTTTTAGGCCGAGTACAGTCGCAAATCAAATACTTTCTGGTGTATAGCCTTATCCATTTATTGATTAATAAAAGGTATGTACCAACATGAGCCATGTAGCACTATGTCATGTTTACACTTTTGAACACCGAATTGTGTGAAAAAGCTACATATATTTTTTATCGAAATCAAAAAACGGTTTTAAAGGTTTTAAACTCGACCATATATATTTGTATGTATGTTACACAATACCTTGAACGTCAATTGCATACCGATTTATTTTTTTAATTATATAGACCATACCTGGAGGGTTGTCCCACTAAATTTGAAGAAAAAAAAAACTCTTAGTGCGGAAAAAGGAGTTGACCTCGTTAATGTAACTCAGTACATAGAAGACGTTATACAAATTGAAAATAATAGTAAAGAAGTTAGTACGTGATATTAAATTTTTTCAACGACAAGCTCTATAGGAAGCGTAGACTCACCTTGTGCCAAGTTAAAATACATAACCAAATATATAGTACAAAATAGAGATAGTTATTAACTTAAGCTTGTGTTTAGTTATTTTAAAATTATTAATTTTTCTTAAATTGGGCTTTATATTTTACTACTGATGCGAATACAGCAATATTGCTTTGTTTCAGCTATTTCCACATTATTATGTTTTATGGGTCATTGTTGCATGGATCGTCTACAGAAAAGAGCTATTCGAACTACTAGGCAAATTTTCCAAGAAATGTAAGCCAACTGATTCATTCCAATTATGCGCTCAGACTGAATCTGAAATTTCACATTTAATTATCTGTAACGTAGGTAGCCACACCGATATTGCTACTTCTATTAACTAAACAACGATGTTAAAATATATCTTAATTAGCATCTTTAAATTTTGATGTGTAAGAAACAACTAAACTTACACCGGATAATGTCCTTAATGCACTTATAAACCTGTAAGAAAATCATACAGATTTTCCGCTTATTTCCTTTTTGTTGCACTTTGTTCTTACTTGAAGTTTTTAGCAATTACGTTTTAATGTTTTTAGCGACGTCATTTTTAATTTAAAAAATAAAAATTTATAAATGTGATATACTTTTTTTCTCTCTTTCATTTTATCAAAGGTTTAAACACTAGACTTATATAAAAAAGGCTTTGACGACAGTGATTATAAAGATGCTTAACTAAGAAATATGGAAAGTAAATAACTTAAGATTTCCGTATTGATTTTTTACAGATATTCGGAAATGTTATTTTGTAACATTACATTGTGTGGAGGAAGGTAAAACTTTTGCTTCCCTCGTGGAACTTAAGGTTGAAAACTGTCTGTAGGAGCAAAGTACAGTTAATATTATTGTAATATTGTGTCGTACAATAAAATCGAGTTTTCGTATCTCCTTCTATTATTACTCGCCGTCCGGACTGTCCTCCCACCTCATTACAATTTCTAATTTCTATGTCAAAACTGGACAGTTACTGTCAATCCCTCAAATAAATTCACTGTTAGTTCCCAAAAGGTGGAATCTCCAAGACTTAAGATAAAAAATAGTCTATTCAAAAATACTAGTAATTTTCTTTCAATTGATTGGTTAGTTCATGCTATATTCTTTCACTTTAATCTAAAAGTAGGTTATAAATTTTTTATATATTTTGACTAACATAACATTTAGGTTAACTAACAAATATAATTTACAAAGTTTGTGCTACTCTCATACCAACAAAGATAGATATCCGGAGCGCTGTGCACACTTCAGGTGTTGCCGAAACCATGCTTAACTTCTGCACGCACTCACGCATACATCTTTTTTCTTTACCAGCCCGCAGTATCTTTGCTACTGAACGCACACATATGCACCTAAAACCATGTTGTTAGTTGCAAATGATTTATAAAAACATTTGTGTTCGTGATTCTTTTTACAATAAGTTAAGCAAGGCGTTGGCTTGGTTTTTGCACCGCTTGAAATTTACCCAGCATTCTGCCTCTATTTGTTGGTCTGAAAAGTTTCAGATTTCACCTAATTATTTTATAACTTCTGTATGATTTTCTTACAGGTTTATAGGACATTATCTGGTGTAAGTTTAGTTGTTTCTTACACATCAAAATTTAAAGATTACGATATACTTAAAACTTTGTAGCTTTCTAATCATACTTATCTTAACATACAACAAGATAAGATAACTGAATAATATACCATAGAGGAAAACAATCGTAAACATTAAAGATAACATGCTTTATTTAAGAAATAAGAAAAAGTTATTTTTATTGTAATGTAAGAAGCTAAAAATATTGGAATCATCGAATTTTCAAATCTCTTGTCACACACAGGAATGTTTATAATTCAGACAGAAAAAGTGAGATCCTGTACTTTATGGTGTTATAAAGTACAGGATCTCACTTTTTCTATCTGAATTGGATACATTCCTGTGTTTGACAAGTGATTTGATAGGTCTAATGAAAAAAAATATCTCTTTTTTGTAAAAACTTACTTTTTTTATAGGATAGGTTGACAAACGAGCACACAGTCCACCTGATGATAAGTGGCTGCTGTGGCCCATAGACATCTACATCTATCCTTGTTTGCGAATCAAAATGCAGATGCGTTATCACCCATGAGGACTAAGATGGAATGCCTCTTTTCCAGTAAAACGGGTCTCTGGTTCTCTACACTCACCATACGAAACACAGCAGTGTTAAGCTGCAATTTTGCGCTGGTATTCTGTGAGAGCGTGGTCCTTCCCCGGTCGAGCCGATCCATTCGTGCTACAACTATACTACTAATATAGCTGTAGCATGGCTCTACCACGTTTAAAACTTCACGCAGTAGTAACCTTCTTTGCCCCATTTTACAATCAAAGAATAATATTTAGTTTAAGCGGAACTACATCGTCTAGAAGGTTTCAGTCAGCCTTTGACTTGGAACCTACAAATTTTGGTACTTTGGTACTGGTACCTCAAAACCTATACCTTAACTTGAACCAGAACGAGAACTGTATCCGAAAATCGAACTTTTTTCAATCACTGCCGTAACTGCACTGAGTGCAAGTGAAACGAAGATGTAGGAAGCATGGCATCTAGTTTCTGAGTCACATTTTTCAAATTCTAAAACTTTGACACATTTAAAACTTATGAAAGTATTCGAGCTGCAGTTTAAAGTTTTAAAGAAACTTGAGGTCAAATGTATTTTTATATAAGTATTCAAATTGTTCTCCTTATGCTTGTATTGCAAAAAAGTGTTTAAAGGTAGATAAGCCTGTCATATTAATACTTTAATAAGTTCTGATGGTGGGTAATTTACTGTCGAATAAAATTCGTCTCAAGGTAAAAAGAAACAAGGAATTAAATAATATTAAAGACATAGACAAAAATGGCTACAGTGTGAAAATGCATGGTCTAAACCATGTGATGTTCACAAGTATTAAGCACGGTACAAAACACATCAATAAGAAAGAGTAGTAGAACATGGAAGTAAGTTTTTATAACGGGAAGCTGAATCAGTTATTTAAAACTGTTTGATAAACTATTATATATTTCGAAGTTAATTATACAAAAGTGTTTGATGTAAAAACAATTAATAATGTTGCGCTGATAACCAGCCTGTTAATTAACCTGAAATTCATACAAATCAGTATTTATTGTTTCCTGTCAATTTTTTTGTCTGTCAGTCACAAACTTTTTTCTCAGAGATACTACTAATATTTTTAACCAATCAACTCTTAGAAGAAGGTGGTTCTTAATTCGTTTATATGTTATTTCTCTTTTATAGTATGTATGTTTAGCGATATCTTCGTTAGTTGTGAACTGATTTTAATAATTATTTTTTATTAAATAGGTTATATTTCAGAGGTAGTTCCTTATAAAATTTGCAATGAAATACACTCTTAAGGGTAAAAATTGGAGACGAATTAACTCTTTAGGTGACATTCCAGTTGTTATAATTCATAGTAAAAATATCACAAGAATGCTTGAAATAACGACAATACTTGTGAAAATAAAATGGTTGCAATAACCTTAATTATAAGAGTTTTTTGGTTTATTCGTTGTTTGACACCCTAGGCTCATTTTTGTTACTAAAACATTGGGACATAACAAAAATTAGGACTTTGATGACGGAATATACTACTGTACATCTCCAGTTCCAGTTTCCCACTGTCGCCTCTTATGTCACTTACGGTACGATTTGCGGTAGATAGTAGATATTTTAACACCGCCATTACACAGTCTGGATTGTTTTAAATTTAAATTTAAATTTAAATTTGTTTATAAAATTTATTAATGTAAACTGCCTCCACGATACAGGAGAAAATATTCAAAATGAAAATAAAAAAAATTATTTTTATTGTTAAATTAAATAATTCAAATTTCTTACATTTAATTATTATTTTTGTTATTTTTGCCTACATAATGTAAATGTACATATTTGTGAAAGTGACACCTTGTCTTCTTAACTATATATACATCAGATTTGAGAGTAGTCTCTTACGACACATACGGGATCTGATGAAGTGACAGATTCTCTCACGTGTCGTCGCATGGTAAAATGTTTTTATATTATTGTCATACATTCAGAATTTTATATTTTTTTCCTTTATTATGGGAGTAATAAATATTTTATAATTGCTTATATGGTTTGTTAAATAAATCGTTTAAATGTAATTAAGTAGTAAATATTTGCTTCATAAATCTGATGCTTTTTCTGCAAATATTTAGTTAAGCATTTTTTTTGGCGTTAACTTTAATATAAAATTGCCAGTAACAAAGGTATAATTGATTGCTTAATTAATTTATTAAATTTTTATCCTTAAGCTAATGAAATATATTAAAAGCATAATAAATAATTCAAAAAAATTGTAATGGTAATCCATTTTGTTTGATTAATAAAGTAAGAAATATGACGTACTGCAGTCCCTATTAAACTTGTACAACTTGAAGTCCACCTTGTAATGTAATGTAATGTAAAGTGTAATGCTGCTGAGTTTGGTATGGTAAGTGTAAAAAACTTGATGTTTAGATAATACGTCAATGCCATCATGATCCTTCGAGGAAAAATGTATTCGCGATTAAGAATCAAAATGCAAATACATTTACAAAAATGCTGTATAATATTAAATGAAACTAATTTTTACGGGTTTTTATCGCGTTTAATTTTACTTTTTAATTCCCGACATTTCGGGTGCTTTGTCACGGGGCGACTGAGGTGTTTGAAGTCCCGATGTGTTAGTTATCCCGGCTACCTTCATTCATTAATTATAGGATCCCAAGCAGATGGCAGCACCCATCCATCTTCTCTATTGAAATTAGAATGTGTTTTTTTAATTTCAATAGCCTCGCGAATCATCCTTGGTAGGAATTGGTGTTCTTTTGCGAGGATTTGTGGTCTATCAAATCTAATGAAATGGCGGGTACGATCTTGAACATGTTCACAAACTGCAGACTTCCCAGAACGGCGGTGCTTCAAGTCAGCTATATGTTCTTTCACGCGGGTTGTAATAGATCTTTTTGTTTGTCCTATGTAAGTGAGAACCACATTCACAATCCAGCTTGTACACTCCTGCATCTTGTAGAGGGATATGACACTTGACGGATGGTAAAAATTGACTAATCTTCTTCGGCGGCTTGAAGTATGTTTTAATAGAAGCTCGCTTCAAGATGTAGCCAACCTTGTCTGTGACTCCTCTGACATAGAGTACAGCAGGCACACGCTCGACTGTGGCCGGCTTCACTCGGTCACTGTGACGTAGGCGCGGGACCCGAAGCTTGTTGTCTTGCAATACTTGCTCGACGTGCTGAATATCGGCAGCCAGATGTTTTCTGTCACAGATCCCTCGTGCTCTCTGAAAGAAAGATTTTCCCACGGTAGCTAACTGTGTTGGATGATGGTGCGATTCACCATTTAAATATCGGTTGGTATGGGTCTTTTTCCTATATACATTGTGACCAATAGTGTTATCAGGATTTCGGATGACTAAAACATCTAGGAAAGCTAAAGAATTGTTTGCCTTTAACTCCATTGTGAATTGTATTTTAGAGTATATTGAATTAAGGTGGTCTAAAAATGCAGTTACTTTGTCAGATGGTAAAATTGTGACAGTATCGTCTACGTATCGCTTGTAGAATCTTGGATTTACAGGAGCAGTAAGAAGGATTTTCTCCTCGAAGTCCTCCATGAATATGTCGGCGACTACAGGAGATACAGGCGAGCCCATCGCCACACCATCTACTTGCTTGTAGCTTTCTTCTTACCACAATAGATAGTTTACACCACCCGACGTTTACAGCACCCAAAACGTCGGGAATTAAAAAGTTAAATTAAACGCGATAAAATCGGTTATTTTCATTTTCATTTAATGTGTCGTCTTCGCGTAAATATATGAAATCATTATGCTGTATAATATGAAAAATACATATTACGAGTATACAGCATTTTGATTCTTAATCGAGAAGAGATGAAGATGCTTTATTTATTTTATTTATTTAGCATCAGGTGTTCTGTGTGCTCGTTTGTCATTATTATCAAATAAAAGACATTCTGTCAAAGATATCAACCGTTTTAATATATTGTAGCGTCAGCTGGCTGTAGCCTTATCTCTATAAAATAAAGCCTTACATTAACTATTTCGGAAAATAAGCAGCTTTTATCAAGCGGAAAAATATACGAAATCGATACTAAGAAGATGTTTAGAAGAAGTCTGTTAGTATATACTTTTTTAATAGAATAAGCATGACAGACGAGCACACAGTCCACCTGATGGTAAGTATATGCTGTGGCCCATAGACATCTATATCTATCATCGATTAAGAATGTAAACGAAAAATGCGTTGTCACGCCTGTGGACTAAGATGAAATGCCTCGTTTCCAGTAGGTAAAAAGAGTATCCGGTGCTCTACACTGACCATACGTAACACAGCAGCATTTAGCTGCTATTTTACGCTGGTATTCTGTGAGAGCGTGGTCTTTCCCCGATCGAGCCGACTCGTTCGTGTAAAAACAATTACATCAAAATAAATTACATGAAATATTTCTTTATATTCTTATATTTTTATAATATTGTACGCTAGCCCGACACTACGGGAGATTTTCTTTATGCCATTAGTCTTTTTTTAATTGTATTGTCCCGACTTCAATTAGTTGCGGGCCATACAAATAATTATCCTTTGCGGGCTTTGAGGACATTCCCTTAGCGTACCATCAAAACGATTAATAGTCATAATATTTTATGTATATTATTTTACACTAACAAAAAGATACTTCGCACAAAATTTTATCTGATAGCGAGTAGATTAGTAGTTAAATTGTGGCCTATGTTCTATACTCGTTTTAGTTTTAAGTGCAAAAGAGTTGTCCCCCTGAGAATTATGATGCAATAATACATTGTTATCAATAAAAGGGGTTCTTTTGCTGCTTTACGCTGATGCTCTGGGTGAGCTTGATCTTCCCCGGTCGAGCTATAATATACTTGAACGTGACTCTACCTCGTATAAAAATCTTCAATCGTTGTTTCTTCTAGTGTAGAAAAAAATGAAATAATAAAAGCTCGATTCATAATAACCGCCTGAAAGTTACTTAGTTAATTACTTAGAGAGACATTATAATAATATTTTCTAAACACACTCAAACAAATGCTTGGTTCACTTGCAAACCGACTACGTTGATATAAAGAAACCACTTTGAGGAAACAGCAATAAAACAATAAAAAATAATAAAAAAACTAAAACTAGAAACTAAATTATCATATAGTCCTACTCCCCGCGATATCGTGCCAAGAACGCTGGCTGCGTTTCCCCGCTGAATGGCTATACTTAACCTTTGAGCGAGAAAACAACTAGCCCCCTTATCACCAGCAGCAACGACCAAGCCGCGCGTTCCTTTAGGAACTCCACCGCATGTGGACCCCACGGACCGATAGTCTCTACAGCAAATGGCACAAATATGTAGTCATCTCTCAGAGACTCATATTTGCGCTACTTACTCAGTTCAGCTGCCTCTGATACCACCCCGGCTATAAACGAGGTACTCTTGAGATGATAGGCCGCCAGAGTGTCTACGCAAGTAGCATCCCACATCAGAGTTTTACCTCTCTCCCAAGGGACCAATGTCATAGCATCGGGTCTCCTGCCATCGTCTCTAAATATTCCACAAGGATCTAAAAAAGAGGGAACATTTATAGTGACAAGAGCCCTTTGGATGACATCGTTCAAAGAACTGTGTCGTGAAAACCTATCAGCGCTTTTCTTACATGAAAGTCCGTGGAGCCTAAATTGTCGACTCTGCTACCACAGGGGCACTCATGGGGTTGACAAAGCGCCACTCCTAGTCGGATTCCTACGGCGATGCGCAAGCTTTCCCCATCAAGTAATGTGCCGAGATTACTTGAAGGTAATAAAAAATGTATAATAATGAAAAAAGATTCTACAGAAGCCTAACAAACACACATGACAATAATGATAATAATAAATTAGTAGATATACCTGAAACAGAACTGCTACATCAATTTTAGTTTAATATATGGTCAAACTCTAAAACACACAGAGAAAGCGACTGGATTAATCAGGATAGGGAACTATTAGTAAATTTACCAAAAATGATGTTTGATGAAATAAACATAGATTTATTAATATCAGTTATTAACAAAACACATAGCTGGAAACAAAAACACCAGAACTACAATTACGCCAAGCTACATTACACTAGGAACAACAACTTATATGTTACCTAAAGATCGAAGTGACTTAATAAATCCAGCCAATTACAGGCCAATTATTTGCTTCCAAAACATTTATTCACGTCTTGCCTTAGCCAATTAATTTACAAGCACGCTATCTCCCAAAATATATAAGCAAAATAACAGAAAGGATGCACAATAGGTAGCCTAGGTTTTAAAGAACAGTTGATTATTGACGCAATCAAATCAATTTTTTTCTGTGGCAACCCCGGTGACAAGTTGTAAAATAATTGCTTCCAACTATTTTTAAAAATTAAGTATTGTAAATTGATAACATCCACCTCAATTTTGAGTTACAGTTGTTAAATACGACTTATTTGTGTTTGTGAAATAAGTAAAAGTAAGAAGTACCTATTTTAATTACATTGTGTTAAGTGTTCCAATCAAAAGTAACAAAGCTGTAATGAACATAGTTTAAACTTATTGTAAGTGTAATTTTTGTTATCCCTTTAACATTTTAAGATTTACCTATTAAGTAAGTGTTGTTCTGGATTTCATTTTGAATTGTTTACATGATAATTTAATTTGAAATCTGTAAATAAGCCCATACATCAAGAAATTTGCTTACTCTGCTTCTTTAGTTTTCTTTCTTTGTTTTCTTTTGCTATTTACACTTAGTAGTAAAATGAATACACGCAACGCCAAAACGCGCCAGTTAGAGAACCAACTTCAAATGGCGCTTAAAGAACTTAAGGCGTCAAGGGAGCAGTGTGAGCTGTTATGTAAAGAAAGGGATGACAATGAAAAGGAAATAATAAATATAATTGCTAAAAATACTGAGCTAAAAAGTGACATGGTTAAGCTGCATAAAGAATATACATTTGTTTTAAAAGAAAGGGATCAACTCCAGAGAACAGTCGATGAGTTTGAACGATGCAGCAAGGAATATGAGGAATCCCTTAAATTAATTGCTGCATTGCAGTTACAGGTAAGTGAGGATAATGATCTGATTGTGCAATTAAAAAATTACATAGATAACATGAAAGCGTTCCAAACTCAAAGTCTGTTCAATGATCTCATAGAACGTGAGTCTTCTAAGGCATTGCAACCCTCCACAACAATCGACTTGACTGGTGATGATTATGTCACATCAAGTACAGCAGCAAGGACTATCTGCAGTAGAAGAAAGTTAAAGAAATATATAAAAATTAATAAATATATTAGAAAACTTCAAAAATTAGTTAAAACCTAAATTAATGTTAAAAATTATATAAATATATGCAAAGAAAAGCAAGAACTAATTAATAAACTTAAAATATATTCAATTGGGGTAGAAAATATGAAACACTGTTATGAGACTGATATAGAGTATCTAAATTCAACAATTTTATCACTTTAAAACTCCTTACAACTTGTATCAAATAAATATGCATCAGCTCAAGATGAGATAAAAGAACACATATTGGCCATGAATGATCTGGTAAAATCACGTAAATATAACGAGCAGCGCTTTGACTCATTAATAAAACATCAGAGTGAGTACCAGCGCTCCATACCATGTTCATCGGGGACAATATGTGTAAATAATAATGTAAATAGTAAGCACTCATTATTTTCACCTACACACTATGATAATGTCATGACAAAGGATATAAACTTAAACTTCCAAGTAATTTAAATTAGAAAATGAGACAATAGAGTTAATCTATAGCAGTTCTAATAATTTAACTAATTTAGAATGTAGCTTAAGAACCTTTAATTGGATGACTCCACACGAAAGAAACGGTTTGAAGAGGTTTTTTAGCTTGTAAATTATTATCATGTAAAGAACATAAAGATATTGTGAGCCTCTCTGTTGAGCGAACTGTAGAAATGGCATGTGTTGAGTTCGAGCACTTCATTGTTGTGAGCGTCTACAGACCCCATGTTCTATATACGATACTTTTGAAAAAAATATGGAGGAAGGTTTTGCTAAGCTTAACAAACAGAATAAATCTGTTGTAATGTGTGGAGACGGAGACTTTAATATGAATCTCCTAGAAGCTTCCTGCATCAATATTAAATTTAGATCATTGTTTAAATCATATAGTCTTTTTAATTTATTTTTAGAGCCAACCTGTATTGCTCAATCTAGTGCAACATGTATAGATAATATTTTTACAAACGTGAATCCGTTGCATGAATGTATGATTCAAAAATTAAGTTCTGATCACTGTAGATAAGTAGTATCGTTACCTTATGCTCACAAAAAGCAAGTAGATGAGAAAGTTGTGTTTGTTCCAGTAAATGCACGTCGCTTGGAGAAGTTTAGAAGTAACATAATAAAAAAACTTCCATCACTTTCATAACAAAATGATCCAAATTTTTTTGTATGGAACATTATTTAAGCTTATTATTTTTAAAAGAGTGTACTCCACAGCCAAGTCTTTGCATTTGAGCTACAAAATTAAGACGGCTTCTAATAAAATTAAAATGACATGGAGTATAATTAATGAGGAAACTGGTAAGATCAACTTTCGCAATTCAAACTACCAGTTAAGTGTTAACAACAAATTAACTGAATCAGATCAGGTCGTTGCAAAGGTTTTTGAGAAATATTTTACTGATATTCCGATATTAATCACTAAGTCACTGAATTCTTCTCCTGCCGTCGCTGAATCATTACTTATACTAAATGTAAATGCGTGTACAAAGAATTTTACATTTCATAAAGTATCATCAAAAGATATAGTAAAACATTTAAAAACTATTGATGTTAAGAAAACTGCGGATCTGTGGGGGAATTCCGTTAAAGTTATTGCGTCTATAATAGATACGATCGCACCTCATTTAGCTATAATTTTTAATACTGGTATCGAATCTGGTGTGTTTCCTGATTTAATGAAGCATAGTAAAGTAATACCTTTATTTAAATCTGGTAGTACATTAGACTCCGCCAATTTTAGACCTATTTCGGTACTACCAACACTTAGTAAGGTTTTTTAAAAAATATTCTTATCAAATGTTAAATTTCTTTCATATAAATAATTTACTTCATAAAACTCAATTTGGTTTCACAAGGGGTCGCTCGACAACTGATGCCGGTGTTGAGCTAATTAAATATATCTTTAACGCTTGGGAGAATTCACAGGATGTTTTGGGTATATTTTGTGACCTATACAAGGCCTTCGATTGTGTTCGCCATGAAATTATTAATCAAAAAACTTCAACAATACGGTGTAAGAAGTGATGCTCTTAAATTAATTATTTCATATTTAAGTAAGACAACGTAAAAAGTTATCATAAACAGTATGAGCTCTTCCGGATCGATGGTACAAATGGGCCTGCCTCAAGGCTCAATTATCGGCCCTTTTCTGTTTCTTGTATACATTAATGACTTACCTTACATAGTAGGGAATAACCATGATATAATATTATTTGCAGATGACACTTCTTTAAATTTCAAATTAAGTCGACAATTATTAAATATGACGAAGTAAATAATGCTATATTTAAATTAGTAAATTGGTTCAATGTTAATAATTTGCATTTAAATTGCACTAAAACGAAATGTATGAAATTCATGACTCCATATGTCAAACAATTAAATACTAATGTAATTTTAAATGGGGAGAAACTGGGTCTTGTAGAGACCACCATTTTTCTTGGAATCACACTAGACGCGTAGTTTCAATGGAGCCCCATATATCAAAACTAGCAAGCAGACTTAGTTCTGCAGCATATGCTGTAAAAAGATTAAAAGTCTTACCAGAGTTGAAACAGCTAGACTAGTTTACTTTAGCTATTTCCATAGCATGAAATTATGATACTGAAATTATATTTGTTTTACAAACAGGGCCATAAAGGCAATTTATGATTTAAAGCCTAAAGAGTCGCTGCGACAAAAATATACGGAAATTAATATATTAACTTTGGCCTCTCAATACATTTATAAAAATGTAATGTACGTAAATAAAAATAAAAGTAGTTTTACAAAAATAAGTGATATTCATTCTGTAAATACTACGAACAGACACAAGCTAGTAGTATCAGTTACTCGACTCCATCGAGTCAGTAATTCATTCTTGGGGCGATGTATATGTAGAAAGAGTAATTGAGTATAGTACAGAAACTAATTTTGTAGTAAGGAATAATAATTAATTCGTTTACACGAATTAATTATCCAACGAGTCGAGGATAAACTTGTAACGGAATACGACAAGCGTACTGTTCCACGTCAGAGCCAAGACTGCCTTAACGGCGGCCGCTCCGTCCGTTTTATACAAGCAAAACGGGTGCCACCGCAGGTGTAATGGTGCAGGTGTGCGGAACACGTGTTATTATAAGTATTCTGTCTAGCTACACCAACGGCGCCGCACGTGCAATGGTGCTGGTGCCGTCACGGCCATACTGACATGCGTGTGTCCTCGCACGCGCTCCATCACAATTTTAGTTATCTGTAGACAAAAAACATCGTTTGACTATCCTGACATAACAGCGTCTAGTCCGGTCTATATTGACCCTTCAGACTTGGGTGATAATCAGTTTTGTTCCGGCAGTAAGCCCTACAAAACTTTAATCAACTTTATGCTAGATCGGAATGGTTAGTCTGTAGCTTTTTCTATTTTCCCTTTTTTTTTCAAGTACTATTTTCGCTAGTCCGGAATAACTATTCCCTATAGCCATATCATTGGACCGGCACAAAGCCCTGCAATGATAGTAAGAACTATTTTTTTTCTTACGCTTTTTTTTTCAAGTACTATTTATGCTAGTCCGTAATCACTATTCCCTGTAGCTATATCATTGGACCGGCAAACGCCCTGCAATGATAGTAAGAACCACTTTTTTTTCTTACTCTCTCTTTTTTTTTTCAATTCAGTATAGAACAATTACAGACTAGCCATACCGCAAACATGTCCCTGTCACAATCACACAAAAGTGTATCGTGAGGGACGTAGTGACATGATAACACCTAAGTATGCAAACCAACAGCAACACAACACATCCCAGTGCAGCACAAACCAGGCTCCCTGCAATTCCATCTTCCTTTCCTGTACTAGAATAATTACTTCGCTAGAGTGTTGCAACGTCTCTGTATTTTCTAGACGGATAGACAAGGCTACCTCTGACTGTCGCACGTCCTCGTGCGGTTGGCAGTGAACAGCATATGGTCTATCAGTTATCACCACCTCCAGGAAAACGCACTCCAGCTTTCCGTTCTGCTGCGTCCGTGCCACATTCGCGCCAGCGAGTCGTCGCGCAGTACTTGCGCTAGCGAATTGTCGTACTGCTTTGCAAAATTAAAAGAAATCGAAATAAATGTATTGCCAACCATGGAATGCCGAGTTTCCAAAATTCATCACATATTCTCTTAAGAAACGGCAACTGTATGACATTTGAAAACATTGCAAAAAACGGAAACTATGTACAGAGACGGATACCATCACATACTTCAAAGGGAAGGAGGCAACTGCGCAAAATCTACGAAAGCCGACCAAGCCTCAGACGTTCATTTATAGCACCAAAGGACCATGTGTTCGGCGGCCGCTTAAATTGCCTTGCCGTAAGATCTGCCGATAAGTTACAGAATGTAGCGGTGTAGGCTCAATCTAACTAGCGCTCGGCCGTACCTGACCATGTTCGATTAGCCGTCACAAAATCTTCCTCATTGATCATTAGTGTAGAGACTTCTACGAATCTCTCGACATCAAACCCCAATCATGTCGACCACACAGTATTCGGAGCAAACTGCAACACTGATCAACACATTAGAACACAAAAATGTCACGTATTATTTTCAATTCCTAGCATGTTAAAGTTAATCCTTTATTTCGGTACATCGCTTGAACGTTTTGAATTTCAAAATATAACAGATGATAATCATGTTTCGCATGAACTATCAAATTACAACAAAATTTGAACAAGTTAAATTAACAAGTAAAATTAATTCAATGCAAACGATGACTCTTCTAGAAAGCCTCCGACATTTCTTCCATTTGTTAACATATTTAGGTACGTCAGAAATAATGAAAATACTTGAGGGTACTTTTAATACAAATAAAACAAAAGAATTTATCTTTTGGCTTAAATAATTTAACTTTTTCTTTTCTCTACACTTAATGATACGACAATATCGTAAGTAGGACAGCAAATTTCATTACGGTATTTAACATAAAAAGAGATCCATCAATGTGAAATGCATTATAGCCTTTTACAAATGTAATAATTCTCATACTATTAGAAGATTATATGTGGGCAATAAGGGGCACTTTATCCCACTTCTGATGTAGAAAGGGTAATTAAGTATAGTACAGAAACTAATTTTGTAGTTAGGAATAATAATTAATTCGTTTACACGAATTAATTATCCAACGAGTCGAGGATAAACTTGTAACGGAATACGACAAGTGTACTGTTCCACGTCAGAGCCAAGACTGCCTTAACGGCGGCCGCTCCGTCCGTTTTATACAAGCAAAACGGGTGCTACCGCAGGTGTAATGGTGCAGGTGTGCGGAACACGTGTTATTATAAAAATTCTGTCTAGCTACACCAACGGCGCCGCACGTGCAATGGTGCTGGTGCCGTCACGGCCATACTGACATGCGTGCGTCCTCGCACGCGCTCCATCACAATTTTAGTTATCTGTAGACAAAAAACATCGTTTGACTATCCTGACATAACAGCGTCTGGTCCGGTCTATATTGACCCTTCAGACTTGGGTGATAATCAGTTTTGTTCCGGCAGTAAGCCCTACAAAACTTTAATCAACTTTATGCTAGATCGGAATGGTTAGTCTGTAGCTTTTTATATTTTCCCTTTTTTTTTTTCAAGTACTATTTTCGCTAGTCCGGAATAACTATTCCCTATAGCCATATCATTGGACCGGCACAAAGCCCTGCAATGATAGTAATGGTGCCCTGCAATGGTGCTGGTGCCGTCATATACGCTTTTACAACAAAATTCCAGAAAATATACAAAATTTGACCTGCTCAAAGTTCAAAAACTTTATAAAACTAAGTTTGTATAAAAAGGGTTATTATAATATTAAAGAATTTATGGATAGTAATAACCCCTGGGAATAGGTGATCGCTACCAAGCTATTTCTAATTTGTTGTGTTGTTAATTTGTGTAACATACATGATAGAAAGCTGTTATTTAAAAAAAAGTCCCGCTGGGTTTCTTGCTGGTTCTTCCCAGGACAGAGGTGTTTTTTCGAACCAGTGTTAGTTAAACAAAAGAGTGACATTTAATAAGTATTATTTATAATGTATATTGAAAAAAAAATCGTCTCTAAACAAGCAGTCACCAAAAAGGAAATATTTTTACTGTGTTTACTGACTACAAAAAAGCAATTGTCTCTGTACTCCATAGCTGGCTATCATACCTTTGTCCATATAATATCCTTGGGATTGTTCATGCCATCGACGCACACAGGAAGGCCAGGTCGTACATTTATTTTACTGGAAGCCACGAAAATCTCCTTTGCTATATTTCACAGCAAGAGCGTACATCTGTATTTGGTCTTGATTATTTTGGCAGCATTTTAATCGGGACTTGAATACTCTTCTGATATCACATATTTCTTTGTAAAAAAACCTGACCTGGGTCTACCATACAATACTCAGTCACTGAACTTAGATCTGCCCAATCTGTGAGCCTCACTTTCTGCATGGACCACACCCATCCCTCCTCGCTTCTCATCAACTAGGCGTCCATAAAACGTTTTCCTCGAATATTTTCTTTTATTTTCGGAAATAAATAAAAATCGCAAGGTTAGAGGTCAGGGCTATAGGGCCTAGTAGTATATAGACCTAGTAGTTCCACAAACAATTGTTAAAGTACCATTTTACAGGAACTGTTTCTCGATCCTCTAAAACAATTGTTGCGTAATAACCTGTCCATCTGAAGAACGAGGCCACCGTCTTTTTTCCCACGCTTCGACATCTCTTCACTTTAGTGGGCAACTCCTCCGAAGAAAACATCCAGATAGCAGACTCTCTTAGTTTCAGTATCATAACAATAAATCCAGCTTACGTCGCCCGTAAGTATGTCGAACACAGCATTTAAGTCAACTCCGTTAAATATTTGAACCATTTCACGACACCAATCAACACGACAGAGTTTTTGGGCCTCTGTTAAACTATGAGGTATCCACCGGGCACAAAGCTTCCTGACCGCTAAATTTTTATGCATGATGTTGTGCACTTGACACATATCGATGCCTAAGCTTGTATAAATCTACTGATAGGTTACTCTTTTATCAGTCTCTATCATACGCCACACAACACTGACGTTATCTTCAGTCGTCGCCATAGAAGGCCGTTCCTTATGCAGATCATCGTTGAGATTAGTGCGACCACGTTTAAACTCAATTAACCAGTTGTAAGCAGTAGCACGAGATGGGGCTTCATCGTGAAAGGCCAATTGAAGTCTATCATATCTTTCTTGTTGACTTAAATTAAATTAAATTAAATCAATTTCAATCATTGGACAAAACAAAAACAAAATTTAAATTAAATCATTTTCATCATAAACTCTGACGCGCACGTCCTCAGCACGATTAGCGGGATTCTGTCAGGCCCACTCAACTTGTGCATGTCAGAGAGGAGTGCTTTGCGTACTAAGCACTGTGTGAATCGCACATCAGACATAGTGCACTCAAACTGCGGGATGGTCGGCAGTGTGTTCCCCCGTCATCAAGAGTCGAGTTGGACGCAAAAAATGAACCTAAAAGGTCGGATTTCTATTTTGCGGCGTGGGCCAGTGAGTCATTCTTTCTATGCAGAGATGGTAGTGATGGCTTACAGAAATTCCCTTGGACAGCCTTGGCGTGAGACCAGATTGCACGGGTTACCGAATGAAGGAGAACTAATTTCTCGCCAATTCTGCCTATGTGCTTTGACTTTGCCATGGCAATAACTCTTTTGAAGGACCTGGAGGCGAATTTTATACTTCTTTTTAAGCATGCTCGTTGTTACATCCCGAGCCGCCGAAGCCTCAGCCCAGGCCTAATAACACTCCTGCTTACTGCATAACGCAGTTTTACATGAGCAACCAAACCAAGGCTGAGATTCTGCCACCGATGGGCACCAAAGATGATGGAATAAATAGTTCCATTCCCTGTAGCAACACATCGGTGACAGAGTCAGCAACAGCGCTGGGATCATCCGGCGAGAAGCAAACCCGCCCATGGGTAGGATGCTAAAAAATACCGCATTCCATCCCAATCCACCAACCTGTAATGCCAAACACGGCGGCAACCTGCAGAATGCAACCGCGAGGAGAGCATGAGTGGCACAACACTCCGGATCAGATAATGGTCCGAAGAGCCGAGAGGGGTATCGACGGGAACATGATATCCGTCCGGATGAGAGGTTAGCAGAAGGTCCAACAGGGAAGGTGTATGATCCTCCTCATCTGCAATCCACGTAGGCGAAGTAACCAGTTGTGTTAGACCATATGCTAAAGCAAAGTCATAAACAGATCTCCCCACATGATCGGTTAAACGTGAACCGAGCGAATCAGCGTGGTGGGCGTTAAAATCGCCAAGTATCACGAACTCTATGGATGGGATCTGTTGTAGCAAGAAATCTGTAGCTATTTGGATGTAGTCGACGAGACGGTCTGTGTCGGCATTACCAATATGGGACCTATACAGGCACTCGTAGACGCAGAGATGGTGGTCGCTGTCTACGTGTAGTCAAAGGATGGACAGGTCCGTACCTTCAAGTCTGCCGAGGCGTCGAGAACAGATATCCTCTCTGACGTATACGCAAACTCCAGCCCGGGGCACAAAGGAGTGTTCTCATTTGTACGCCGGGTAGGACAGGACAGGTATGTATTTTTTTTTATAGCATAAGGGTGACAAACGAGCACACAGTCCACCTGATGGTAAGTGGTTGCTGCGGCCCATAGACATCTACATCTATCCTCTGTTACAAATCAAAATGCAGATGCGTTGTCTCCCGTGAGGACTAAGATGGAATGCCTCATTTCCAGTAAAAAGGGCCTCCGGCCACCTGCACTCACCAAGCGAAACGCAGAGGTAAACCTCTACTTCACGCTGGTTTTCTGTGAGGTCGTGGTACTACCCCGGTTCGAGCCGGCCCATCCGTGCGACAGCAAAAGCTGCCGCTTGGCTCTACCACTGTTAAGTATTAGCCGGAGAGGACACCTGCATCTCGGTCAAAAAGAGCAAGGCCGGCTTCGCCGTCTCTAGATGGTAGTGGACTGCGTTAAGGTTTAAGTGAAGTCCCCTGATGTTGCAGAAGTCCACGGTTAGCGTGACAGGGGTCGCCATGGTTTTATCGCTATGTTTGCCCCGTGCAGTGTTAGTATTGAGCGGGAATTTGCCCAAAGAATACGCGGGGCAGTCTGAGCACTCACGCTCAGGAAGTAGACGGTAGCTTGACCGTGGATGCTCAGTGAGGGATTCTCCATTACCAGGGGTGCTGTTACCCTCCTGGGGTATTTATCTATCTTTTTAAATTCCGCTACCATGGTTTTGGGGGGTTGGCCTCCGGCCACCTGCACTAACCAAGCGAAACGCAGAAGCATAGCTTCTACTTTACTTTACTTTACTTTGGTATACACATTGTGTTAACATTGATTATTCTCGCAGAGATCTAAGGATTTATTATTTTAATAAATTACACTTAATTGTAAAAAGTGCAAAATGGTCTAAACAAAGAGTGTCATACTTGCCATCTACACCGCCGACAGCCTGCCTTGCCGCGAGAGTTGTGACACAGTGACCAGCCATCTGCTAGTTCCGTGTGCGTCACTAACAAAAGTAAAAGTACCAGAGTTCAGCCCCGGCATATCTACATCTATACATGACCATAACTGGTCATTACAAATATTAATAAGTTTACTGTGAAACAACTTATCCGGGTCCACATTGAAGTCGCCTAAGATAAACACAGATTCAATTCAATACTCATCAATAATACCGCTTACCGCACAAACAGTCAGTAAATTCCTGTAAACTCTCAACAGAATTTTTCGGTAAGTAAATATACACCACAATTACGGGTCATAGTTATAATTTTAATGGCACAAATACGCGAATTTTCATAAATTAACACGGTCATCTGCTGGAACGCGCAATATCGCCATAACAACGCGACGCCGCCATAGCCGCTGATGTCGCCAGAAATCCGCTATCGATCGTACCAATAAAGGGTATATCATGATTCAGAATCCAAGTTTCCTGTAGACATATCACGTCGCACGTATGGCATAAGTCTCTAAAGTCATTCATGGACCGTTTCACATTCTTACTGTTGAATGTAGCAAATCTATAGTGTCCATTATTTGGTTTGACTATGCCGTCGGCGCCAATAGGGCGCGCACCGTTCTTATTCATGTGTTTAAAACTCACAAAACATCAAAATATTCCTTATACCTTCAGGCCATAGTTTCATCCATGTATTTTGGCAGATTGACATTGGCAACAACTGTTAGTAATTCAGAAACCATGCCACGTAGGTATAAGGTTCAAATTAATAAAAACAACTTTCCAACGTCGATGTAAAGTCATTACAAACTTAAAATGAAAACTGCTAGCCAATTTTCATTACTACTCAATTGCTCGCAGAAAGATAATTAAAGTTTAGAGTTCTTTTTATGTAGCTAGCCGTTTTCCGTAACAATATTTAAATGAACTGCCCCTGAACGAATTTTCGTAGCCGGCGACATTATTAAAAGAAAGTATTGGTTTCGATTAGCGTCTTTTTTATAGAGTGATTATTCGAATGTCTTAGTTTTAGTCGATGTTTCCAATACATAACCAGAAAATGAAGGTATTGTGAAAATTTTGAAGTAATAACGTAATCTGACTGCCGAGCAAAACCGTTTTAAATATTCATTTAGATATTTGGGAATCAGGTTCCCAAACGCCAGTAGCATTCCCCAAAGGTTTACCAAAGGAATATCACCAGAATGGCGACTTGAATACAATTCTACGAATTTCTTGGTAATTAATAAGTATTTTTGTTAGTTAGTTAATTTTGTAGTATTATATGCATGATGAAATTAGAAGAAAAATTTATTTAAATTTTAATACAATATTATTTTGAAATTGCTATCAAATAAATATCAAATTAAAAAAATAAAGTATAAAAATTGTATAAGCCGACTTTTTCGTGGTTGAGGATTTGGTATTAAACTGATAACTAGAAAATCCATCCAAATAACTTAAAACCAAATGTCACAGATAGTAATAGCACGCTGGATCACCCGTGCTAGAGTATTGAACTCTGCTCTCTCACCTACTTGCATAGCATAGCGAGGATTGGAGTGTTATATCAAATCTTCTCCTGAATAAAACTAATTTTATTCATTTTTATTTATAATAATTCCCAATGTTTAGTATTTCTCTTGATTGGACGTGGAGTATTAGTGTAAATACAAGAAATAAAATCCTTTAAGGACGTTAGATTGTTACGATGATGGTGGAACTCGTAAACTTACAGCCTATATACTGTCTCATTGCTGGACACAGGCCTTCTCTCATTTTTGACAGGGTTTTTTGGCAAGGAAGTTTCCACCACGCTACCCCAATTGGTCTTGATGGACTATAAAGGTATTCGAAATATTAACTACTCAAATATGCAGGTTTCATCACGATGTTTTCCTACATAGCTGCGCACGTGGTAAGTCAGCACTTAAAATTGCAATTAACAAATTTCATTAGTGCTAATGGGGATCGACAGTGAAATTTACAGCGAGCGCTTAGCTCCTAAGCTACCGTGGCTGTATTTTTGTTATATTCACGTGGTAGAGGCAATCGCCAGCTATGATATGGTTGTAGCACGAATGGGTTAGCTCGACCGGGATAGAACGACGCCCTCGTTAAATACCAGCGTAAAATAGCAGCTCAGTGCTGCTGTGTTTCGTATGGCGAGTGTAGAGAGCTGGATAACCTTTTTACTGGAAATGCATTTAAATTGTGATTCTTAATTGAGGTTAAATGTAGATGTCTATGGGTTACAGCAACCACTTACTCGTTAGTCACTGTTATTTTGTAATGAAAGTGACACTAAGTCATAAATTAAGGTAATATACAGGAAATACTATAATCACAATTACATGTTTTTGAAAAACTATGTTTTTTAGTTCATTACACTTAAACTAGGAATATGTTCGTATAACTTTGAATTGAAATATCGCGCTTAAAAAATTTTGGAAATATAGAATTTCATGTTGCAAATATACTTGCATAAAGTTCGAATTTTTTTCTATAGATTTATTGAAATAGGTCAACTAGATTTTTCAGCCGTTTTGCATAGTCAAGTTTTATAAGTTCTGATAGATTTCCCTAATGCGTTCAAGATATTGTGCTAAATAATGAGTAGGTATCCTTTTCTGACAGCATGAGTTGGTACCAACGTCGTATCTCTTTACGCTGTCAGGCAACAGTGTATCTCTCCTCCCATTCAGTCTTGAGTTTAAAAAAAACAGCATGATTACGAGCTGAGAACCATTACATTAAAATTCTTAAGGGTTAAAAACACATCTGTTTAAGCGCCTGATATATTATATTAGCCGTTTAACACCTCGTTTTGGAGGTTGCGCAGTCAGAATTTGTTATCTTTAGTACGATAGTGATCATATTGTCTTAGGGCCGCGTATTTAATTTGTTGCCGAATATCACTCGGAAGCCTCATGTATTGATTGTTTGACACACGAACCTTACGAGAGCATTCTTCAATTGTAGTGATGAGGAGGGCCGATAGGGGGCTAATCTCCTCATTGGCCTACTCAGGCGAGTCTACCTTGTCCGAGATTTTGTCGGGAGTTCTGCTGCGATGTGCGTTTGTGAAATTTGGCGGCTGGGATTAATCCGAACAATTCCTCAGAGCACTCCCCGAGGTAAATGCGAAAGAAAATGCAAAGGAATGAAACATCTCTTCGCAGCGCCAATGAATCGAGATGATCGGAAAGGACTCGGTCGTCGAGGATTCGAGCCGCTCTGCGGCTCGAATCTTCGACGACCAAAAATTTGCCGAATTCGAGACTTTGTCTTTGCTGAACTCGACTTCAGACAAAAGTTTGTTCTGGTACTCGGCGACGTTTTCTTGAGAAATATTGGTTCGGCCGGTGTATAGAGCATCACCAGTGCTGCCATCTGCATAGCAATGAATGTTACCAGTTTGCAACATATCATTGATATGCAGAAGAAGCAGCGTTGGTGATAGCACACAGCCTTGTGGAACACCAGCGTTAATAGGCTTGTAGTCGGAGCATGCACCATCTACAACGAGCTTGATGCTCCAATCTGCAAGGAAGGTGGTGATCCAGTTACACAATTTTTCGGGAAGTCCATAGGAAGGGAGTTTCAAAAGAAGCGCTTTGCGCCAAACCCGATCAAAGGCCTTCGCAATGTCGAAACTAACGGCCAATGCCTCCCCCTTGGACTCCACTGCCTCCGCCCATCTATGAGTCAGGTAGACCAGAAGATCACCAGCTGATCAACCCCGACGAAAACCGCATTGGCGGTCACTAATCAGCTGGTGATCCTCAAGGTACCGCATGAGCTGGCAGTTTATAATTGATTCCATTATTTTGGAGAACAAGGAGTTGATGGCGATATGCCTGTAGTTGGACGGGTCTGAGCGGTCGCCTTTTTTAGGGATCGGGTGGACCAAAGCCGTCTTTCATGATTTCGGGACTACACCTAGGGGGTAGGAGTACTGGAAAAGACGTGTTAGAACCAGTGCCAACTTCGGAGCACAAGTCCTCAGTATAGTTGGGGGGATTCTGTCAGGCCCACTTGACTTGTGGATGTCCAGGGAGAGGAGTGCTTTGCGAACAGAGCGCTGTGAGAACCACACATCCAGCATGGAGCACTCACACCGCGGGATGGTCGGCGGTGTGTTCCCCCCGTCATCAACAGTCAAGTTGGGCGCAAAAAAGGAGCCTAAAAGTTCGGCTTTCTCTTTTGCGGCCACACTCCGGATCAGACAATGACCCGAAGAGCCGAGAGAGGCATCGATGGAAACCTGATATCCGTCCGGATGAGAGGTCAACAGAAGGCTCAACAGGGAAGGCGTATGATCCTCTACATCTGGAATCCACGTAGGCGAAGTAACCAGTTGTGTCAGACCATATGCGAAGGCAAACTCATAAACAGATCTCCCCGCATGATCGGTTAAACGTGAACCGAGCCATTCGGCGTGGTGGGCGCAAGGAATCTGTAGCCATTTGGACGTGGTCGATGAGTCGGTCTGTTTCGGCATTACCGCTATGATACCTATAGAGGCAACCGTAGACGCGCGGATGGTTGTCACTGTATACACGTAGCCAAAGGATGGACAGGTCCGAACCTTCAAGACTGCCGATGCGTCGAGACCAGATGTCCTCTCTGACGTATACGCAAACTCCAACCCGAGGCACAAAGGAGTGCTCCAATTTGTACCCCGTGTAGGAGAGATGTCTCGAGATGGTAGAGGACGGTGTTTAAGTGCGAGTGAAGTCCCCTGATGTTGCAGAAATTCACGAATAGCGTGGCAGGGGTCGCCTTGCTATTGTTGCTCAGTTTGCCCCAAACAGTTATTGTTTTGAGCGGAATTTTGCCCACCCTAGTATACGCAGGGCAGCCTGAGCACCCACGCTCAGGTGTGGAGTAATATGGTCGTGCATGCTCAGCGAGAGATTCTCCAGGGGTGCTGGTACCCTCCTGGGATAGTCTTTGATGTAATTCCGCTACCATGTTGATGGGGGGGGGGGGGGGGGAAGGGAATTGGGCCTCCGGCACTCACCAGACGAAACGCAGAAGCAGAGATTCTACTTCACGCCGATATTCTGTGAGGTCGTTGTACCAACCTGGCTCGAGCCGGCTCATACGTACAACAGCAAAAGCTGCCGCATGGCTCTACCTCCGTTAGGAAACTCTAGACTCGAGTTCGACCTCGAGTTTGCAGCAGTCCACGGTGGTTTTGGTCTGAAGACGTCACCTGCGGGCTGGCCTAGCTGCAATAGGACTGGTCTATGATCCGAGTCGAGTTGTAATATTGTTTCAATTGATGATATCGACAAACGGACATCTTTGATTAGTATATCTACATCAAAGACATCCGGTTGATGACTAGTAGCTAATGGGTTGCGGGTTGGATTCTCAGGCGCGATAACATCGAAGTTTAGTCGCTCCGTGAGATCGAATAATGCATAAATATTGAGGTTGCTTGTACGCGAGTTCCAGGAGGAATGCTTATTATTGAGGTCTCCAGCTATTATGTAACTGGAGCCTAGGTTAAATAATTCTGCAAAGTCTGATTCAACTATGCGTTTGAGTGGCGGTAGATAAGCCGCGATGGTAAGTGGCGGAAGGCGAGAGAGAGCTACCCTATATATAGAAACTTCTATGTTGTGATCGCGATAGATAGATTTCAAAAAAGTCTCCTGCACTAAAATACGTTTACAGCGTGGTGGCGCATGAAGAACGTGATCTCATCTTTTTGGTCTCTGATGCCGTTCGTGTTAAAGAACGAGACAGTTAGAGAGTGTGGCTGCCATTCTTATATTTAAAAGAGGTGATTAGTCGCACTGGAAAAACCAGATTGCGTCGATAAGTCCAATGTGGTCAATTGTAGCGTTGAGCTCTTCCTGAGTTGAGGTGTCTCCGTGAAGTTTGCGGGCCAAGGAGGATAACTCAGCAATGTTGATGTTGCTGATGAAGCCGCAGATAAGCGAGACGTCAGCGGCGAAAGAGGATGGGCACTGTTTGTGAGTCGTCAAGCGCCGGTAGTTTCAACCAAGCGTTGGGTTTTGGCACGGAAGGCGCGGGAGGGCTAGCACCTTTCTCGGCCATCCAGGCACTGGGGCGGGCTTGGTGGCAATTTGAGGCAAGGAGGTAGGCATCATGAACGGTGTGGGTTTGGGGACAAGCAGCCGAGAGTGAGACACTCTGGCTTAACCCACTCGTCCTGGACGGCTTCTACATCCGTGCTGCTTCCTTCGCGGTGCTTTGAAACACCCGCGATAAATCGCTGCGTGTCCCTCTTTGCGGTAATTGACGCAGCTCGGAGGTACAATCGTATTCAGTGGTGCCGTGGTCACCTAGGCACTTGACGCACCTGGGCCTTGCGTAACAATTTTTGGCCGAGTGGCCGTAGAATTGGCATCGATGGCACTGGCCAACGATGCTCCTATTTCGGGAGGCTTCAACTGACAACTTCCTTGACTTCCAGAGACAGGTCCAGAATTACCAGGCATAAATCCAGAAATGGTTTCTTGTTGGTCTAGTGCTGCATTCTATGCACCTTCCAGATGTGGCCTTTGTTTTAAAGATATTACTTGTTATCTAAATTTCATAAAAACTTTTGAATAATTTAACCAAATTTCCTTTCGTCGTCTTATAATGTTTTTACAAAGATTGAGGGTTATTTAATTAATTTTAAACCGAGGGCTACTCACAAATATAATAAAGAAGAACATTTTTGGAATAATTTTTCTTATCTTTACTTTTACTTCTATCATTATACATTCCTTCTTCGATAATGCAACAATTTTGTCACCTCTAAACGAAGCATAATCAGAAGAAATAGATTCAGTCGCTAAGGAGTCAGTGGAAGGCCATCATCGCAGAGTCTAAAGTTTTATTTGATAATTAATAGTTAATCTACCTAAATTCATTGAACGATAGAAATATAAGTTAATAAGCTAAGATCCACGTGAAAAACTAAACGAAGGTATGATCTACGTAGTTTGACCAATGTAGCCTTTACCAACTTAGTTATTTAGCTATTGACTACCATAAATACAGCAACTTTGATGTCGATTCATATGACAAAATCTTCAACATAAACGTCATCATTACAACCCTTTCACAAGTCAACTTCTAAACATAGGCATCCCCAACGCCATAAAATACTCTTCCCAAGCTACCGCGAAAAGTTTATTCTAATTCTGTGTATATTTTTATGCTTGCTATCAAAGCTTCTTTTTATACACTTGTATTTTAGTTTCCTTTTTTGTTTTCGTTACACACTCTATTTATAAAAAGAAATAAGCTGCTATCAGCCTGTTGAACTTTCACTTCGGCGCAGGTTTAGGTTAGCAAACTACCAAAACACAATTTATCATTTAATAAAATTTGTGTACACAATTTTACCACTGCCTAACATAAGCTCTCCCTATAGATTGTCTTTTGGGGTATATTTTCGGAAAATGGCACGTTTGTCAGGCAGGTTGGCAACATTTGCTTTTTATTATTTTGAGTTGTTACCAGGAAGATGTTGCTGTCCATCTCCTGTTTTATTTACCACTATCGCCTCTATTGAAAGTACACATACGAAATTAAAAAAATATTAGCAACGGAATATGATCATTAAAAAGTTAATTATTCGATATTGGAGAAAATAATAAATTGCATATCATAAGCATTTCGAATGCAAAAAATAGAATAAGTCCTTCAAGTCCTCAGGGGTGACAACGCATTTGTATTTTAATTCTTAATCGACGATGGAAGTTGATGTTATGGGCCACTGTATCCACTTACTATCATATAGACTGTTTGCTCGTTTGTCACCGTAATTCTAAAAATAAAATAAAAAATAAACATTAGACTCTATCACAATGTTTTCCTAAGCCGCTTATTACTTGGTCATTCAAAAAGTTGTAATTGAAAAGTAGGGCTAGATGAAATACTAATATTTAAGGAAGTAGGCCTGTGGTACTAACTACGCTAGTACCTATATTCTAAGTCTATGTTACTAACTCAGCGGCACTCTTATACAGAAAAGTAGCGTTACCGCCATATTAACTTTTAAATATAAAAATCTTAAAAAATCGCATACCATTCAAAGTAAGACTGATGCTTTACAACTCTCTGGCTGAATCCTATATTCAATATGGATTGTCAAGTTATGGTCGGACGTACAAATCATATTTAAAACAGATCTATGATCTTCAACTTAGAATTCTTAAAAATATTGTATCCCCAAATATGCGTGTCCTAGTTGATGATGGTGAAAATGAGATTTTTAAACATAGTAAAATCTTACCAGTTTATGACCAAATTAAATTCATCTTATTAAAGCAATATTTCTTTTGCTATAATATAAAGTCATACATAGAATAAGCTGTACGTACGTGCGCTATGACACAAAAACGGCTCCGGTACATCACTGCTAATAATGTGTACGGGCAGCGGACGGCCGCTTATCAGGTACCGCATTTAATTAATAACTTACCTTTCGATTTACGTCAAAAAATTTCACAAGAAAACATTAAAATTAAACTCAAAAGCTTTTTCATATCTAAATTATAATTGCCTACTATATCTATTTACTTAACAATAACATACCTACCTGCCTAGTTCTTACTTTTACCTTGCTACTACTGACTTTAACTAAGTTGTTAACTTACCTTCTTAGTCTTTACTATATCCACTACCTTCTCACATACCTAACTACTTAGTTAGACTGTGTCTTGCACACAATATGCTGACTCATACTTAATTATTTAGCATCAAGTCAAACCTCCGTGGTTTTTAGATGTTAATTAGACCTATATATGTATTCTTTTCTTTTGATCTGATAAATAAATTATAAAATTAAAAAAAAATTTTTACTAGTTGTTAAACAAGTCATGTAAATAAATATTCATATTTATATCTGGTATGCCATTAAATGTGCAAAATATATGCAATCCACGAATTGTGTAATTTGCTTTAGTTTAAACTGTTTGCTCACTTGTTTATAATATGATTTAATATTTTAACATTTCATGGTGGTTAGTAATCAAGTGTTGAAAAATTGTTACAGAATTCAAGTCACTTGGCATTTACGTGGTAGAGCCAAGCTGCAGCTATATTACTGTGTCTCGTGTTGTGAGTGTAGAGATCTGGAGATCATTTTTACTGGAAACGAGGCACTCCATCTTAGTCCTCAGGGGTGACAACGCATCTAGACTTTGGTTCTTAATCGAGAATAGATGTTAGATAGATATCTATGGGCTACAGCATTGCTCGTTTGTCACCCATATACAATAAAAAATTATCCATCAGCTCGCAAAAGTCCACTGCTAAAGTTGGCTCTCTTCCGTTGTACGGAGTATTAGTTTGCCTTAATCGTCATGCTTGGCTGGCTGATTGACGATCGCAGTACCTGATGACTCGCACCTTTTACGCAGCTGCCCATGAGCGGTCTCGTTATCTTACACCTGGCTTAAACGAGATGGTTGAGCTGTCATCTATAGTCACAAGATCTTTCTGGTATATTCCATAGTCGCTACATACATGCTATACTTGTATTGCTGCCGTCAAGGATCGAACCTGGATTGCTCGCGTACTGTGAAATTTACCAAAACACCAGAAACCAAGTATCCATTATATCATTTTGTATCTATATTTTAATTATTATAATAAAATACATATTTATTATATAATATAAATATCCATTTTCACGTTATCTATAAATAAGCACGACAAGAGGAGAAGAGATTAATTGATATTGAGCTTTGACGCTTTTAAATAGAAAATCGATTCTAAAAAAGCAGTGGCTAAAACTTCGTTAATTATGTTAAAGAAATGGTGTTTGTAGAGTTTCTAGAGCGTACAGAATTTATTATATGTAAAGAACATATCTCTCCTTTATAGAGAGAGGTTTGTTAAGATTTTAAGCTCAAGAGGGTTCATTATTACTACAAGGACGCTTGTGGCTTTGTTTTGAGGATAATTCTTCAAAGGCCGAAAACGCTCGTACTTCAGCTTTTAAAAACAGTCGATACGGGCTTTAAGGACATCAAAACGTAGAGCTTTGCTATTAAAATTACATTAAAATAATTTCCAAATAAGAAATTATATATAAGTTTCATCCAATACCTCATATTGTTACGCCGTATGTGCCGTGAGAAGGCGACAGAGATAAATAAAACAGCATCATCTTTATAACAACTCTCTTGTCACGCTTAGTATCTATTGATAATATCCCATTCGGGGCAAACTATGAGGAAACCTATGTTCAGCAGTGGAAATTGTTTTACGAACTATTTGTGATAGAGAAAAATCTCGACTCGACATTAATTTGACTATTTATAACAAAACTAAACATTCACCCCCATTCACAAAATTTATTCCCAGAAATAATTTATATGACTTATGTTAGAATTAATTGCCCTTGAAGCCATTTTCGTGGAGTATTAGCGGAAGGAGTAAACGATTCGAGTGATGAATCGCGACGTTTATTGAGAACTTTGAATTTTGCTGATAAATAGACGACAACGTAAATATTGTATAAAAATTAATACTTCACACAGTTATTCGCGTATATATTTCAAGAAGTACAACAGAAACAACATGGAAGTCGATGGTCGATTGAATGCATAATTTGTTACTCTTTTTCGGTTAAGAAGTTCGCCTAGTAGGTAATTTTTTTTTACTTATATTATTATAAGTAAAGAAATATTAAGCAGCAGTCATAACATTATAGTTTTTCCTGTTTGAAGGGCATGAGGCCAGTATAATTACACGCTATAGTGTATTCGATAGAATAAACCAAACCAAATTAACCAGAGCATTAACATTTTGAAGTGTTCTAATTAACACTTTCCCACATGAGATTACATTTAAAAATGCTTTTGATCGGAGTTTATGAAGCTAATTTATATTTATTTCAAAACAAATGTCACCACACACGTTCAATATTCACGTGAGCGTAAATAACGTGCCCGTGTCCGCTACGTGTCGCTGCGGAGTTGAAGGTTACCGAGGTGTTCAATAACTTGGAGATTTTTGTATACTATTGTTGGTTAATCTTTATAAATAATTATATTTTTTTAATTTAAGAATTTAGTCTATTTGTGATATTCAATAAACAAAAAATATTAATGTACACATGAATAAAACATAAATTAAAAATACCCATATCTTGCTTGCTTGGTAAATATAGATAAAACTAGTAAGTAATGCATTTCTGGAAAGGCATATGCAACCATTGTATTCATTGCATTACAGCCTATTATACGTCCACTGCTGTACATAAGCCATCCCTATATTTGGCTATAGATGCAACGCATAGCTGGTGAATTGGTAGCCGCAGGTTTTATTATTTTGATTTGTTATTAGGAAGATGCTGCTACCCAATTCCTGTTTTAGTTTACCACTGTCGCCACTATCGACATCCATGGAATGATATAGTTTTTCTCTCACGCAACCACAACACCTCACAGCAATGTGTAAGTTTTTTTTATAGAAGAGGGGGCAAACAAGCATGCGGCTCACCTGATGGTAAATGACTACCGCCGCCCATGAACAACCGCAACACCAGGGGAATTGCAGATGCGGTACCGGCCTCTTAGAAAGGTGTAAGCTCTTTTCTTGAAGATCTGTAAGTCGTATCGGTCTGGAAAAATCTCCGGTAGTAAACAATTCAACAGAAAAGTTGTACGAGGAAGAAAACTCCTAGTAAAACGCACAGTCGTTGACCGCCAAGCATCCAGATGGTGAGGACGGTATCGTGAATTTTGACGCAATGTGCGTTCTTGAAATTTGGCGACTGGATTTAATCCGAACAATTCCTTAGAGCACTCTCCGTGGTAGATTCGATAGAAAATGCAAAGGAATGCAACATCCCTACGCAGTGCCAGTGTATCGAGAAGATCAGAAAGCACTCAGTCGTCGACAATTCGAACTTTAATTAAATTCGATTCGGGCTTGACAGAATGGACTAAAGCCGCATTTACGGAAGGTGCTTATAGGAAAAACCTCTTTTGAGGTTTTCAATCTTTTTTAAAATGGGTTTGTTTTAAAAAGAGTGTATCGTAAATCTTAAAAACACAAATATAATAACAATACTTTTTTAGCATTTACAAGCAATCTTGGATAACACATAATATAAAACGAAAAGCTTGGGCCTTTATTAAAGATAAACCTTTAATTCACGGTTTATATTTTTAGGTCCTTATTACAAATGAAATTTGCGATTTGTCTAACTGGCCACTTTGATCTCAAATATCTGGCGTTTGGTTAGGAATTCGAAATTAAAATCTATTTCAAATTGAAGCTTGTGTATTTGTGTTTTGAATTTAGTGATTCATTTGTTTTCGCGCTATTTGATTTTTCTTTGACATCGTTTGGTCCACAATATGGAAAACTTAAAATATGTTATTTACGAATCCAAGTTCCATCGTGGCACCTGCGTTGCAGAAACAACTCGAATGATTAATGATGTGTAAGGGAATGCTTATATAACGAAAACACGATTCGTTTTTGGTTCTAACGTATTTGCTCTGGAAATTTTGACCTACAGAGCAAACACCGAGGATGGCCGGAGACCCTGTTTACAATGAAGAATTTAAAGTGATCGTGGAAGCGAATCCATCGGAAGCCACTTCAGTTATCCGCATGCTTCGGTGTGAGTTATAAAACAATTTTCATTCACCGTCAATTTCACTTCAGTTTTCAGTTCTTCGAGTTATATGACCTGCCCATTGCTCTGATTCCTCGTAGCCTAATTACCTTAATATTAGTTTTTGTTATATAGCGATTTATCACTTCCAAGTATATTATCATAATTATTTATAATGTAGATGTTGAAAAATCTACATTTAAGTAAATATCTTTAAGCTATGTTGAAAAATATTAAGTACATCTGTGAGGTTTACGTAAGTGCCTAAAAGAATAAAACTAAAAGCACAAAATGTATATAAAACGTACCGAATGCCAGTCTAAAGAGGTATCATAAAAATTGATTTTACATTTAGGCAATATTAGGTGCTCAACCGTATTTTCCGCGTAAATTATATTGTTAGCATTTTGTGTAGAGCTTAGAGAAACATTCGAGCTAATGACGTAGTCTGCAAGTCATTTTGTGGAGGTACTTCTTTTTAGCTTTAATAATAAAGTCAAGTTATATTCTACGAGATATACGTCCCACCGTACTAACCATATGTTCTAACCGTACGTTTGACATAAAACATAAACATAAACACTCACGCCTGTCACCCAGAGGGGTAGGCAGAGATTATGGACTTCCATTTGGCATGATCCTAACACACCTCTCTCGCTTCCTCCACATCCATATACCTACGCATACACGCTCGTCGGTTAAAGGTACTCTTGATTTGGCCCACTTTTAATATATCGCCAATTTAGTCGATAAACTTTCGCCTAGGGCGACCCTTCCCGACTATGCCGTTCACCTCTGCGACATAAATTTGCTTTGTCACTCTTTCCTCATTCATTCTTTCTACATGGCCAAACCACCGTAGCATTCCTTTCTTAATCCTGGTCACAACATCATCTTGCAAACCACACTCTTCTCTTATTAAACAATTTCTCACTCTGTCATTCAGATTCATCCCTAATATACTCCTTAATGACCGCATTTCTACAGCATTTATTCTACTCTAGTGCTTCTTCTGCCACACCCAACTTTCACTACCATACATTAAAGTAGGTACTAACACAGCATTGTGAATTGCCATACGTGCCTTTTTGAACACATTTTGACTTTTCACAATAGAGTGTAGAGCCCCATTAACTCTATTTCTTGCATTCACTCGTCGTTCTATATCCTTATCATGTCTACCATCCCTGCTAAACGTACATTTGAGCACAGGCTATTATGTGTTTGACAGCTTAAATACATTTAATCTTTCTGCACTCCTGCTCCACATCTATGCCATGTCTATGCCAAATCTCACGCTCCGCAATATGCCTTAATTTGTTTCAACATATCAATTTTTAAGTCTAACAGGCGTGAACCTAGCCTTAGTTTTAATTTAAATAATGATCTATATAAAGTTTTGCGTTTAAAAATCAATTCAGTTCAATTCAATCTCCGTTGCTGATCAAAGCTTTTATTTGAAAAAATACGGTTGATCAGTTTGAGACCAGCAGCCGTGCCACGTGTATATGTCAATAATCAAAGGAAATAACTTACTCCCGTAAATACTTAAATACCATTTGACAGTAAAAAATAATACACATTATAAAAGCAAGGATTTTCATAAGTATGGTGGAGGTGATTTACATACATAAATTGCACTAGGAGTAACACTATTATTTAGAACAGTTATTTGTAGGCCAAACAAAAACTTTATTTCTACGAGATTTAAACCCACGGTCCCGGCACACCGCAACCAATTGCTTACTGCCTAAAGCATATTTATTTAAATTTGCAAAGCAAATTTATTTAAATATTATTAAAAACATATTTCTATGTAAATGTAACGTATGCTTTCTTATTATTTCTTATTATCTTGTAGTTTTCTATATATTTTTTTTGTAAATAGAACGTTTTTAAAAAGAAAGCAATTGTTATTTTATGACGTAAACTGTCGTTGGACACAACAAGACGTTATATATATATATATATATATATATATATATATATATATATTACCCACCTACAAAAGTAGTGCTGCAGTGCTGCAGTGTAAAGAATTTTTACAAGAAGAAAAATGGCAATAAACTAAGTTCATCACGTTTACTAATTGCAGGCACTCCAATAACTACATATATTCGTTTCCGAAAACTTGACACAAAAGGTGAAAAAATTATTCTTCTTGGGGCTAGACTTTGCCAAGACCAACGGATTTGCTTACTGCTTTTTGCGTGGTAAGGTTTACTTACATAAAGCTGATGGCGCTAAACTATATACGACTGGATGGTGAATAAGATCTTATGAAGCTGCAACGACAGAAGTGACTATACTGTAACGTGTACTTTTTTCTTATAGTTTTACTTATATTTACTATTTCTTTTATTGTTCTAACAAAATTGTAATATTTTATGTAAAAGTCAATACATCGTTCAATTATATACATACTTCATATCGAAAATATACACATTTCAAAACTATCTTACCTACAAAATTAGTATTAGTATATTTATTTTCATAAACTTTTATTGGGTGTCATTACTATAAACATATTACTTATTTACCCAATGCTTAAGCACAATTTTCATAATTATTACTTAGTCGTCTCATGTGGAATAAATTTGTCGAATATTTTTTTTAAATCTACTATATCTACATTAATAATATTGAAAAATTAATAACAAACTACGCGAATTATGCCCCGTATTCATGGGAAACATTTGTTGAGTAACAGAGTTGAATCAACGCGTTGCAGAGTTGCTGTCAACATGTTGCTGGCAACACTGCGTGTTGCAGAGTTGACAACGGCATGTTGACAAGCTCTCGCCCGACGAGCGTAAACATCAGTTTAGCAACCAATGTTGATGTGTGTGAACGCGTTTGCAACAGTTTATAAACATGGCAGTAGTGTGGAGCAATGATAAAATAATGCAATTAATAGAATTATTTCAATCAAAATCATTACTATGGGATTCTTCTATAAAAGCATACAAAGATAGAAACAAAAAGAACGATGCATTAGAAGAAATTTCTCAAGCCCTAAATATACCCAAAAAAGATGTGAAAAATAAGATACATGTACTGCGTACTCAATTTACTAGAGAGAAAAAAAATATGTCGGCAAAGAAAACTACAGGCAGAGGCGCAATAGAAAAATGTAAATGGATTTATTACGAGCCATTGGAATTTTTGTTATGTGGTGCAACCACTTCTGGTGAAACGGATACTATGAATAAAACAGTAAGTTGTTTTTATATATAATTTTTATTGTACTATTACAGACATTAATTTTAAAGACAAAAATTATTTTAATTACGCTACATTATTTTGCCATGGAATACCTCCCTCTGGACTTACAAAGTAATCGGCAAACTGTTCTCTACTACAAAAAGCTGATTGTGATGCATGTCTGCCTGGTCTTTGCAAATCGCCCATAGGAAACGAACCTAGTTCCCTTCGTCATGAACCTTCTATTAGGTTACCTTCAGAGTCTTCAAAATCAAAAGTTTGTGGAGGTGTATATATGGAAGAGGAAACTATGTTACGTCTTAAGGAATTACGTAAATACACACAAGCAATTACCACGAGTTCACAATTGGCTGGTTTTAACTGAATAGGTTTAGTGAATACACGGAACACAACCTTTCACAATCCTTCTAGCTCTTGATAGTCTGTAATCGAATATACGCTTTTTGTTCCCACGTTCATGAATGTTCTCCGTTAGCGCCAAAGCACTGTCACCTACAATAAACGAATGATATTTCTGGTTCGCCTTGTGTTATTGGTTCAGGACGTGGCAGTTTAAGTGAGTTTTCTAACAATGCATTATAAAACGGTGTTTCCTAAAAATATTCCACTGTCGGACAACCGACCCTTAGCTCCACAATTTGCGTATATAAAGTTATAATTCCATCTGCAATTGCCAGAAGTACCATGCTGAACTGATTTTTGTAATTGTAGTATTCACTTCCAGAATTATTTGGCACTACAATCAAAACGTGTTTCCCATCAACGGCTCCAATGGAATGTGGAAAATTCCATCGTATTTCGAATTCACGACTTATTTGTTTCCATTCCTGCTCGGACCTTGGAACCTAACCTAAAAAATAATAATAAGATGATTATTTACAGGCGGATGAAAACAATGCACTTGAAAATAATATGGAGTTAGAGCCTTCCAATCACCAAGGCCCATATCGAATGCTACAACATCTACATCTTCGAGGATAAGAAATAAGACAGATGACTTAAGTGAAATATTTGATGTTTTGAAAAGTGCGAAAAAAAGATGGATGAAAAGGAGAAGAAGGATTTATTGTGGTATGATTTTGCTGATCAATTGTTTAGATACTCTGAATGTGTATGAAAGAGAACTGTATGAATCTCCACTTGCAAGATACCGTAATGTAATAGCCAGCCTTGTTTGAGGTGAAACTGGCTGACGAATGTTTGTTTCCTTTTTGGCTATTGACGGACCAATCATTTCCAGAAGATGTTCGAAATCACTTTCCGACATTCTCGTAAAGTTAATAAAGGATCCTTCTGTCATTCTGAGGGCGCTCATCAAATTTTCTCTTTGCAGGAGATAGTTTCGAATCCACCATCTTTTTTTCTTTATTCGATTAGAAATCCTATACATCAGACACAAAAAACACAACAACACTACTTCCTCGGGCAAAATTTTAACGCAGACTGGCGTGTGGATAACGTATGTTGATTTAAACAAAGTTTAACCAACATTCTCCCCGTTTCATCAACAATGTTTATCAACTGTTGCTCAACAAAGGTTTCCCATGAATACGGGGCTTTAGATTTGATATGAAATTATTAATATGAAATAGGGAACCAGTTGATGTAACTATGAAGCTAGTAAAGAAAACCCGGTCTCGATACGTCAATTTTTTCGGGAGTTATCTTGACCACATACAAAATCAACATCCGGACGTCCACGTAATTTTTTTTCAAAGTAGCAATATAAAATAATTTTTTAGAAAATATGAGATGGATTTATTAAAGTGTTTTTTTTTATATACTGCTACTTATATTATCGTATAAGTGCATTATTGCTTGAAACACAAATAAGCTTGAACTTGACGTGTCGAGAGAAAAGCACTAACTATTAATGCTAAAAAGAAAGGACGCTTTGAGTGATTAACAATAACTAAAAATTTATTTATAGATAGAACACATTACAGAGTAGCACAGATAATAATAAACAGCTTATACTGTTTACGCATAGCATCGATAGAGGGCAGTACATGTATTTTAAACACTTTATTTTGACATATGTTTCAACATATGCTTTGCATTATGAGGCAATATAAGAACGACTAAACTTGTAAACCCCTAAAAATACCTAATATTTTTTGTGCCTCCATTTTTATGTCTTTGCTAAAGAGATTACACATAAAATTATATGCTTTTTTATAGGACAAGGTTGACAAATGAGCACACAGTCCACTTGATAGTAAGTGGTTGCCGCGGCCCATAGACATCTACATCTATTCTTGACTACGAATCAAAATGCAAATGCGTTGTCACCTGTAAGGACTAAGATGGAAAGCCTCATTTCCAGTAGAAACGGTCTCCGGTTCTCTACACTCACTATTTGAAACACAGGAGCGTTAATTTTCTATTTTACGTTAGTATACTGTGAGAACGTGATCCTTCCCCGGTCGAGCCTACCCATTCGTGCTACAACCATAATATAGCTACAGCGTGGCTCTACCACGTAACTTGCTTGTTATACAACATGACTGATACGGAATCATTCTATACAATATTTTTCTATTTTTGGGTATAGTAATAAAAGTTAAGTTAGGACCAGTAAAAATAAATGGAATAGTGGTTATCCATTACATTACGACGTCTTTTAACATAACAACTTTTACACGCTGTTTAGGCCCATACATGGGCATTTGAAACGCCATTCAATCGCGTTTGACTGGGCGCATATCCCGATGGTGTGAGGTGACGCGCGCGCCACCAGGGGAGGGGGGGGGGCAGCGGTATGCCGCTTCCCGGCGTTCGGCCTCGTGAGTGCGAAGTCAGTTGCTCGACAGCAGCGGCGCTGTCGATTAGCGAATTTTTATGACCGCTACATCGGTTTCGCGCGACCCGTTTTTGGTTTTGGGGTCTAGAATTTGAGTATTTGTGTGCGTTTAATTTGCTTTTGAATTTGGGGTTTCGGGTAGACCGCCTCGAATTAGTTTGTCTAAGTTGTACGTTCGTGACAAGAGGCTTGTGTTGAATTTTAAAGAAGATTAAAGTAGTAGTAGAAGATTAAAGTAATTTCGTTTGAAGGTAATTAGGTCAATTGTATAGTGATTGCATGAGGAAGTGCATTTTGCAATATTTACACAATGCAACAAACTACGCGAATTATGCCCCGTATTCATGGGAAACATTTGTTGAGTAACAGAGTGGAATCAACGCGTTGCAGAGTTGCTGTCAACATGTTGCTGGCAACACTGCGTGTTGCAGAGTTGACAACGGCATGTTGACAAGCTCTCGCCCGACGAGCGTAAACATCAGTTTAGCAACCAATGTTGACGTGTGTGAACGCGTTTGCAACAGTTTATAAACATGGCAGTAGTGTGGAGCAATGATAAAATAATGCAATTAATAGAATTATTTCAATCAAAATCATTAGTGACGTGGAACAGTGCGCGCACGCTGAGTAGACATACGGTCTGGAGTTTGATGCTCGCATTCCATTTCGAGGGCGTGGTCCAGTTAATTGTTTTTGGAAGTTAATGTTTAATTGTACGTCGCGTTAATTACCTTTTGTGTGTTGACTATGTAGTTAGTTTGCGTGTCAGCTAGGCTGATTTTGAGTCTTAATACGGGTGTAGTATTTAATATCGTACGAAGGAATTTAGTTTGTTGTTTGTAACGCGGAACTTTATGACCCTAGAGAAGGTCGCGTTCGGTTCTAGAAATAATTTGTTGCCGAGTGAAAACGGAAGTGAACTTTGATCCTCCGTTCATTGGTCGTGCCGTGTGTTACGTTTTTGATTACGATTAACGGGGATTTAGTTGAGTTTGAAGTTAATTAAATGTACAATAAAGTTGATGGATTGAAATAGTGTACAATAAAGTTGATAGACTGAAATAGTGAAATGAAGTCAGAAATTTTCCATGGGTGATCCACGATTTGAGGGAGCGCGCATTGGGAGAACATCAGCTCTGGTGGATTTTCTGTCCGATTAAATCGGGCCGTCAGGTCACATATATAAACACTACTACACACCACTTACAGGCACCTACACCTACCTACCGCCTGACCGAACCTTGGGGCAGTCTTAGCTTCGGAACCAGGTACGTACTATTTATTTACCTAGCCTTATATCTTGTCGTGAAGCGACAATAAAAAAAAATAGAACCTAACCTAAGTACAACAAAACAACAAAAGTAGAGCCAGAAAACAATATATTTAAATTTATAAAAGGTATTTACAATTTTATAAAAAAATGAAATGAGGATGATGATGAATGAAGTGAGAATACAATTAGATTATAAAAAAAAATAAAGGTGAGAGAATAGGGGAATATAGCGTTGAAGTGGGGCCTAAAAGTCGAAGCGACACACGTTGCGTTTGTAGAAGTAGGTTTCTTAGCAGCGACGGCACGCAGCGCCTGAAGCCAGCACACGCCGTTTGCGCTTGTAGAAGTAGGTTTCTTAGCAGCGACGGCGCGCAGCGCCTGAAGCCAGCACACGCCGTTTGCGCTTGTAGAAGTAGGTTTCTTAGCAGCGACGGCGCGCAGCGCCTGAAGCCAGCACACGCCGTTTGCGCTTGTAGAAGTAGGTTTCTTAGCAGCGACGGCGCGCAGCGCCTGAAGCCAGCACACGCCGTTTGCGCTTGTAGAAGTAGGTTTCTTAGCAGCGACGGCGCGCAGCGCCTGAAGCCAGCACACGCCGTTTGCGCTTGTAGAAGTAGGTTTCTTAGCAGTGACGGCGCGCAGCGCCTGGAGTCAGTACACGCAGCGTCCGGAGCCGGCGCACGTAGCGCCTGGAGAAGGGGCGCGCAACGCTTAGAGCTAGCAGTTGCAGCGCCCAAAGGTAGCGCCGGCGGTAGGTGCACTCGGCGCCTGGAGTAAGTAGTAGTAGTGCCCGGAGTAGTGTGGCCCCCGCGCTTGTAGTAGACTCGAAGCGACTTCCGAGGTAGATGGAGGCTTGTAGGATTCCGGAGTGGCGCGGCCCGAGTTTGAAGAAGGCTTCGCCGAAGACTTCACGTGTAAATGGAGGCTTGCAGGATCCCGGGGCAGTGCGGCCCCGGGATAAGGCCTTTAGGAGATACTTCCAATTCGCGAACTGAAGCGAGACTGCCTTTCTTCACCGATTGTTCGGCTTTTATACCGGAAAAATTATTTAAATTATATGCAAATTTTTTGTAAATGGTCAAGAGAAAAGAGGATTTATGTGGAATTATAGAAATAGGAACAACAGATCGGTAGCAAATTTGAATATAATTACCATAGAAACGATATAAATAAGAAAGACAAAACATGTCAAATTTTTGTTTTTGGTTTATAATAAGAAAACGGTAAGATTTAAGTGGAAAATGAGATATTATTGATATAGGAAAAAAGGTAGCGGAGCTGCCCACACAAAGCCCAAGATTGTAGAGTTACGGAAAACTAGCTAAAAGATCGAAAAAAGGTAGACTCCATTGACACCAATTTAAAAGTGCTGATAATGTGAAAATACGAAGTAGAAATGATTTGTTATTGTGTTCTTATGGTTTAAAATCGTTACAGGATCCTATGGAAATAAAGGTGATGTAAAATATCCAGTTTTGAGGTGAATGCAGAAAATCGAAACAGAATGGAAAAATGAATTTAAAATAATGTAAAATGATACGTAAGTAGTATAACACTACAATCTATTGTGTAGGTTAATTGTCCACAGGCATTTTGGGCCCTACCTTTGTTGGGGCAACTCAGGGCGTGTACACTATCATTTTAAACGCCTTCTGTATTGTTATGACTATAGTGCTAAATATAATAAGCCTGGTGGGGTCTTCGTAATAAGTGACTGAGTTTTTCGCTATCATTTTAAACGCCTTCTGTATTGTTATGACTATAGTGCTAAATATAATAAGCCTGGTGGGGTCTTCGTAATAAGTGACTGAGTTTTTCGTGCTCTTGCTTGTACCATATGTGTTTCATATAATTAAATCATTGTATTAAAACTTTTCTATACTTATATATAATTTTTAACGGGATGTTACAAATGAGGTAGTTAGTAAGAGGAGATTACCAACTACCTAATATTTTACATAGTTTCATTATGTGATAAGATACATATTGATTGAATAGACTAGACTGCGTTTTTTTCTCTTTTTTTGTTGTATTATCTATTTGGGCAAATGTTTTTATATATATTTAAGTGATAAATAAATAAGACAATATATTAAATGATTTGGACTCATATTTGGTTTCTGAATCTACTTCTTGCAATTTTGAGGATTGTTTCCATTTGGATCCAAAACTTTAAACTTCCCTTAAAATTATAAGTCAAAACATCAGGAGCATCTCACACAATTTCTCTGAGTATATTTCATTAATTTTGAGAATGAAAGTGCCCTGGGATGTTATTACCTCAACTGAGTGTTGGTTGCGAAGTGTTCGCACACTTCATGTAATTAACGGTTATAAGACATTTAGTACAGAAAACAACTACACACTAAATGATGGTGTTGCCTCATATATAAACAATGATATTAATGTATCATTTGATGAAATTTGCTTCCGTTACGCGAATGGTCTTCTTTTAAATTTAAATAAAGATATTGTTATTTTAGATCTGTATCGTTCTCCTGCTGTTAGAGATTGCACTGAATTCATAGATTCATTAGATTCTTTGCTTGTGAAAATAACTGATGTTACAATATTAACATCAGTTATAAAACTAATAAAATAATTTGGTCCACATATGCTATATCCGGTGTTGAATCGATGATAAGAAAAATATTTCGCTCTTCTTATCTCGTCTTCAATCTGTTTTAAAACTTTATTTACACCTAAGCTCATCGCAAACCATTTTTGATAAGTAGTAGTAACTTGTTGCAGATTCTTGATTCCCAAATCGTTCAATATGACTGGCTAAAACAGAACCGAATTCAGCTAACAGTTCTAAAATTATTAAGAATACTAAATTTATTACGCGCGGAGTTTTCATGCTGTGCTACTCAAAATTCTGTATTTTTCTTATCTTCACGCACAATCTCTGACGGGGTAGCCAGAGAGAACAGATCGCCAAGTGTCACGATCCTTACATACCTCTTTCGCTTCTTTCAGATTCTTCATACATGCACGTCTAGGTATCCGAGTACTCTTGACCCTACCCTCTTCGAGCAATTTGCTCACATGGTCTTCGAAAGTTAGTCTCGGTCTACCTCGACACCTTTTAATATTAACTTTCGCGCTATATATTTTCTTCACCATTCGGTCTTCACTCATTCGCTCAACGTGCCCAAACCACCGAAGCACGTCCTTATCAATTTTTGTGATAAGGTCATCTTTCAAACCTGCCATATTGCGAATCTCTTCGTTTCGCTTTCGGTCGGCCATGGTAACGCCGCACATTTTACGAAGAGATCGCATCTCCACTGCATTCAACTTGCTTTTATGCTTCTTCTGGCATACCCAGGTTTCGCTGCCATATAACAAATTCGGTATCAACACTGCGTTATGTATTGCAAGGCGTGCACTCTTCACTACGCCTTGCCTTTTGACTAACGCAGTCAGGGCACCATTGACTTTGTTCCCGGCAGCGACATGCCTGTCCACATCTAAATCACATCTTCCATCCCGGCTAAAAGCACTCCCCAAGTATACAATTTAATTTACTTGTTCTAGACATTCCTGATTTACCCATATTTCACACTTCGTTCTCTCTTCGTCCCTTTCAAATACCAAGTCATTTCAAGTCATTAAATTCTTCGTTCTCAAGTTGAGTCTTATTCTCCAATGGACCGAATACAAAACAGATCCCATAATACACAGACCATTTACTACAGCATAAACCAGCCAATTTCGGTCATATACATAAATATTTTTCATGTTTCTCTGGAAGATACTTGCAAGAAACGACGCTGATCAGCATATATTTTTCCACTTTTACTTGCATTGATCGCAACTGTACCTAGCGATAATCCCCCTTACGCTATATGTAAAAAATCAGATGTGGTTGCGCTGCAGGAGATTTGTCTGCTCCCCCACGATATACCGGTACTGGGAACTATTTCAAATGATTTTGAATATACAGGGAAGTCGGCGGTGGACACGTCTACCGGCCCTCTGATCGGAAGACCGTATGGGGGGGTAGCGATACTTTGAAGAAAGGGAATTTTTGACGGCGTGTCTATAATAAACTGCACGAATGATCGCATTGTAGCTATTAAAGCCAGTATTGGGCGGCGAGCGATTCTGGTTTTTTCCGTATACATGCCAACTAACTCACTAACCAATCTACCCATATTTACCGATGTGCTGAGCGAAATAAACGCTATAATTGATAATGAAAATGTTGAGAGTGTATTTATACTGGGAGATTTTAACGCGCATCCCCACGAACTGTTCTATAATGAACTCATAACCTTCTGCTCGGAGCAGAGCTGGGTCTGCGCCGATGTTGAAAAACTAGGTGAGCAAAGTAACACTTATACATACGTAAGCGCTGCGTACGGATGCCGTAGGTGGTTAGACCATTGTTGTGTGACAGACCTTGCGTGGCAGACTGTAGTGGAAGTGGAAGTAATGGAAGACGTCTTTGTGTCGGATCACTTACCACTAATTGTAAAGTGCGATTTAAGCTGTGTAAGACCCAAGTTGGCATTACCTAGCCTACAACGAAGCACGGTAATATGGGGAGAGCGAGGCGAGGCACAGATAACTAAGTACCATGACCTATGTAATAATAGTATGCGCGAAATTGATTTTCCTTCTGAGTTTACGGAGTGCAGCCGCGGAATGTGTAGCTTGAGTGAGCACGAAAAAGTACTAGATCGCTTGTATCAGAATATTGTACATGCCCTAAGCGACGCGGCAAGTAAGTCGAGTAAGACTCGTGGAGGAAGGAAGAGCAATAACAGGCATTTATGTGGGTGGAACAAGCATGTTTATGATGCTCACAAGCAGGCCAGGCTTAACTATCAAGTTTGGTTGCTGAATAATCGGCCTAAGTCTGGTAGAATCTATGAGCAGATGTACGAATCGCGTAAAATATTCAAAAGTCGACTAAAATGGTGCCAACAAAATCAAGACCAACTTAAAATGGACGTTTTGGCCAAACATAGATCTGCTAAAAATTTTGATCGTTTCTGGAAGGCAACAAAAAAGCTTGATGTTAAGTCTGGTTTGCCAACAAGTGTGGAGGGGGAGAATGAGCCTGCTCATATTGCAGAAATGTTTAGGGCTCATTTTAAAGTCAACTCACCACTGGGCCCCTCGGTTCCTACTTTTAGCAAGCCTTTGTGTCACGGAGAAAATAAACTAGTGCATGTTACAGCTGAACAAGTGCGAAATGTACTTAAAAAATGACTGGTGGCAAGTCTCCTGGACATGATGGCATTAGCGTTGAGCATCTTAGGCATGCTGGTGTTCACCTTCCGAGGGTTTTGGCGCTGTTTTTCACAATGTGTATCAGACATTCCTATTTACCGCAAGAAATGTTAAAAACAATTGTGGTGCCCATTGTGAAGAATAGAACTGGTGACGTCTCGGACATGAAAAATTATCGTCCAATTTCATTGGCAACGACGATTGCTAAGGTGCTGGACGGTGTGCTTAATTCTTACCTTGAAAAAATAGCTAAGCTACATGACGCACAGTTTGGGTTTCGGTCTGGGCTATCTACTGAGAGTGCAATTGTAAGTTTAAAGCACACTGTCCAGTACTATACTAATCGCGGGACACAGGTGTATGGCTGTTTCCTAGACCTGTCAACGGCATTTGACTTAGTGTCTTATAACATATTGTGGGCAAAGCTGGAGGACAGAGGACTACCGGTTGAATTGCTAAATATATTTAAGTTCTGGTATGCCAACCAGACAAATTGTGTAAAATGGGCCGACTCTCTCTCGGAAGAATATGTGTTGGAGAGTGGGGTAAGACAGGGAGGCTTGACGTCTCCCACACTCTTCAACATATATATTAATGATCTCATTGTCAGGTTGAGCAGTATGCGTGTCGGATGCCGTATTGATGGAGTAAGCACCAACAATATAAATTACGCTGATGACAGTGTACTGCTCTGTCCAACTGAGGGGGGTCTTAACGAGATGCTAAGGGTTTGTGAGAAATATTCTGCTGAGCACGGGCTCATATACAATGTAAAAAAGACAGAATGCATGGTGTTTAAGGCCGCTGGTAAATGTCCCGATAAAGTAAATAACATTACCCTGAACGGCGTGAACATACAACGTGTATCAAAATTTAAATATCTGGGACATATAATTACTGACGACCTTAAAGACGACGCTGACATAGAAAGGGAACGTAGGGCTCTGTCAGTAAGAGGCAATATGTTGGCTCGCAGATTCTATCGTTGTAGCGAAGACGTAAAAGTGACCCTTTTTAAAGCGTATTGCCAAAACATGTACACGGGAAATCTGTGGACCAGCTATACCAAGAAGTCGCTGGACACCCTACGAGTCCAATATAATAATGTGTTCAGGATGTTGTTGGGATTGCCTCGTTTCTGTAGTGCATCAGCGATGTTTGCAGAATACCAAGTCGACGACTTTGCAGCCATTATTCGCAAAAAAACCACATCGCTGATATTTAGAGCGCGAGGCAGTCCCAATAGCATTCTGCAAACCCTGGCAGATAGGTATACTTCTCCGCTTTGGGCCTGCTTTGTGAGGAGGGTTATTTTAAAACACAGTTATTTAAATTAAATTCAAATTGACCTCATCTGATTTTATTTTGATATTTTATTTTATTTTGATTGTATTTAATCTAATTTAATTAAGACATTATTGGATTTCGATTGATTTTTATTTGATTTTTTGTTTGATTGTATTTAATGTAATTTAATTTTGACATTACTATTATTTGATTATTATTTTATTTTTATTTTTGATTTTATTGTAATTTAATTTTGGGTATAGATTTGATTTTAGTTTTGATTTAATTTAATTAAATTTATTTAATGTTCTCAATTACTAACCTAATATAAGTCATACTAACAACTTATGGATCTTTGATATCTGAAATAAAGAATTATTATTATTATTATTATTATGCTATCGTTGATGTTCCATAAAGCTGGATGTTTGTTTAGATTTACTGCTGTTTGCACTCGGTTATTACTTAATATCTGATTCTGAGATAATTCCTCTAGCGCCTCTTCGTGAAAAACATAAATATCCGTTTTTTTTTTAAAGTAGATTGTTCAACAGATGACTGTTGTTGTTAAGCCACAGAGTTCAAATCAGTTTCATGTTTTCCTGGTTGTATTGTTGCAGTGCATGTTATTGAAGTTCCTGGTCTTTCAACACTACTTCCACTTTTAAAAAAGCTGTCGATTTTATGGCTTTGCGGGTGATCTATCCTTGTTCTTCTTTTTTCATTTTGGCTTTTTTTTACACACAGCTCCACTGGTGCTTTGTCCTTTCATTATTTTTTTAATCAAAGAACTATAATAAAGGAGATTATTCTTTCTCTATTACGCAAAATGTAGAAACATTTATCAAAATGATGAAACATATTACATGTTACATTGTTTGTGGACCTAAAACTATATAATAATATTTAGGTAGTATATAAATATTAATCTTTTTATTTTCTGTAAAATACAAAATAATTGATCCCAGATTTGCCGCCCCTAAAATCTGCCGCCCAAGGCTCCAGCCTACTCAGCCTGCTGGTAAATCCGCCACTGAGATGGAGTGACGACCTAGTAAGACATGCAGGAAGTCGATGGATGCAGGTGGCTTAGGACCGTGCTTTGTGGCATTCCTTGGGGGAGGCCTATGTTCAGCAGTGGACTTGTGAAGGGCTGTAATGATGATAATGATAAATAATGAAGTCTCGTATTCCGTTAATTAGTAATCTGTGGTGAAGTCTAGGGGCATCGCATTTTAAGGGGTCTCGCGAGGCCCCTTTAAATGCGAGGCCGTGGGCGAGGGCGCAATTCGCCCACGCCTAGCTACGCCACTGAACTGAACATAGGTCTCCCCCATAAATTGTCAAAAAGGCTGGATATTTGCTATAGTTGCCACGCTTGGCAGGCGGGTTGGCAACCGCAGCCTTTATTATATTGAAGTGTTGTCAGGAAGATGATGTTGCCCATCTCCTGTTTATTTTCCTCTATCGCCTCCTAGGCGATTAATTATTTTATAAAAAAATTAATAATTTATATGTTCTTGTAGAAGATATTAACATTAAAAGTAGTGAATCTCAACAAGACTATTTTTCCTACCCATAAATATAGCTGCCTAGATCATGTTTTGCTACGAACCAAACTTTCAGCTAAAACTTATTAATTCTGCGTTGACTGATCATTAGCATTTTTTCCCAAAACAACACACATTGATGACAATATTTCGTACAAATCATAATGGAATTTAACTGATCTCGCTAAAATGATTTTTGGTACTGTTTACTCCACAAAAAATCCAAATATTGCCACTAATTGTCTTGTCTAGTCCTTACAAAAAGTTTGAGATGCTATACTAAGAATATTGTTTTATCTAGTCTTCATAATATCATAAATCCGTGGATTACTTTAGAACTCTTACGTTGTGTAAATCTTGGGGATAATTTACACAAAAAAAAATAAAAAAAATAGCCGGAAAATTAAATACTTAAATTATCGTTTACGAGATATAGAAATTATTGCAATAAACTTCTAAAAATGGTCAACAATGAATATGAAAATAATTAAATAATAAATGCAGTGGCAAGTAATAGAAATCTTTGGAAGGCAATAAGTAGAATAACCAACAGAAATGCTGCTAAAGCATCTTCCACTCAACTATTATCAGCATGTACGACACCACATAGTATATCGCCAAATCTGCTTTCCCCAAGCAGCGATTCTTTGCTTCAGGTCTTCTAAGCGCTCTGTTAGTTTCTGGGTAGTACAAACTGATATTTTTCCCAGAAAACGCCATCCTAACGGTGCGCATAACTTTCGGCCTATTATTACCCGACCTGAAGCTTGTCAGTCTGCAAATGCCCTTGCCCTTGCCTTTGCGGTCCTGAATTATTTTTCTCTGGTTGTGACAGCACTAATTTGTCCAGTAGCGTGTCCAGTCGTAAAAAGCTTGGCGCCAGTGATACGGAAACTATAAGTGCGGTGCCAAAAAGAATTGAGTCCGTCTTGCAAATCTCCTGGTGTCTTCACGACAGCCAGATTCCGCTTGCTTAGGGGTATGCGGGGAAGTCGTGCTCGATTTTCGAGAGTCGCATTTCCTGCCGTAATATCCTCTTCCAATATACTCCTCATTTGTTCTAGTCCATGGGAGACTATTCCATCATCGTCTGAATCAAAACTGGAAGATTCACGGTGGTGTCTACATTTAAGGGTTCCTCTGCAACTTGTGGCGCTCCATTGGTAGCCGTAGCATTTTCATCCAATGAAAGAACAGCCATATTTTGTAGCCGTTCGAGCTCGGCGTCATCAAATGTTTTTGAGCGCATAATGTACTGAACTTGGTCTGCCAGGTTTTGCTCGGTAGCGGTAATAGATGGCTCCAGCTCAGCAAAAAAGCGATGCATCCTGGCCCGGTACGCAAAACCTCAAGCTTCTTCCCCTTTCGCCCTGAACTACGCCCGCATTATGTTCCTATATATGTTGATTGTCCATTGCATGCGGCACACTACACCAGTGGCGGGTGCCGATAGATGGGTCTGAGAAGGCACTGGCTGCTGGGTGGTCATGGAGAAACTTGAACTCGGCTGGCGGCCCGCATAATGTCGCTTCCAGCGCCAGCCCCAGAACGAGATGGGCAGCAACATATTCCTGATAATAACCTAATATAAATAAAATATTGTGGTTGCCCACCCGTCTGCCAAGCGTGGAATGAAGCGTCGAACACAATTAACCTGATGTTAAGTGGCTACTGCTGCAAAATAAAACTCTGGGGACTAACATGATAAAGCCTATAACTATGCTGGCTTTTTGTACCATTTAAACCATTGCTTTGACTTAGGTAACTTCCAAGAAATGAGCTTACTGCTTTTTAAAAGACCGGAAACCCACCTGCAATTCAGCTTGTGTTGCAGATGTTCGTAGGCGGCGGTCGGCACTTACCATCAGGTGAGCCGCATGCTCATTTACCCCCTCTTCTATATAAATAAAAAACTACGTCCAAGACTGTTTTGTCCCTTCAAAAGTGCCCACGCACGTGTTGTCGTACATCATGTAATTTAAGTTCATTAGTTTATTCATTCAAGCACATCAAAAATCCACTGCTAGACATAGGCCTTCGTCACTGATTGTCTCATGGAATGGATTATTTTGAGTTGTTATCAGAGAGATGCTGTTGCCGACCTTCTGTTTTCTTTCCCTCTGTGACCTCTTACGACACCACGGGTTGATATGGGTAGTGTATTCTCATACACTGTCACTACACATCTGCCATATATTTTATAGATCCAAAAAAATTATTTACTCCTTCTCAGAATTAAGAGAAACTGATAAATAAGATACAAAGGATACCCATAAATTTTGATATTACTATAAGTTATAAAATAAAACATACGAGTAAACATAAAACAGTTGCAATAAAACCGAGCGTTGGATACTTGGAGAAACAAATGGACCGTAGAGACACTCGTATAGTGAGGATCCATTGAATTAAACGCGAAGGTAAGCGAATTTACACTTTTTTAGTATACCTAACAAAGAAAACTGCTATGGTAGCATACTTCGTATTAGACTCATGTAAAGATAAGTTTCTCTTTCGTTTTTACACGCTTTGACCTGTTTGCATAAATATAATGTAATTTTTTTAATTCACTTTCCACTCACTATATGGGTAAATCAGGAATGTCTAGAACAGGTAAATGAAATTGTATACTTGGGGAGTGCTTTTAGCCGGGATGGAAGATGTGATTTAGATGTGGACAGGCGTGTCGCTGCCGGGAACAAAGTCAATGGTGCCCTGACTGCGTTAGTCAAAAGGCAAGGCGTAGTGAAGAGTGCACGCCTTGCAATACATAACGCAGTGTTGGTACCGACTTTGTTATATGGCAGCGAAACCTGGGTATGCCAGAAGTAGCATAAAAGCAAGTTGAATGCAGTGGAGATGCGATCTCTTCGTAAAATGTGCGGCGTTACCATGGCCGACCGAAAGCGAAACGAAGAGATTCGCAATATGGCAGGTTTGAAAGATGACCTTATCACAAAAATGGATAAGGGCGTGCTTCGGTGGTTTGGGCACGTTGAGCGAATGAGTGAAGACCGAATGGTGAAGAAAATATATAGCGCGAAAGTTAATATTAAAAGGTGTCGAGGTAGACCGAGACTATCTTTCGAAGACCATGTGAGCAAATTGCTCGAAGAGGGTAGGGTCAAGAGTACTCGGATACCTAGACGTGCATGTATGAAGAAGATAATGAATCTGAAAGAAGCGAAAGAGGTATGTAAGGATCGTGACACTTGGCGATCTGTTCTCTCTGGCTACCCCGTCAGGGATTGTGCGTGAAAAAATGGAAATTTATTATAAGTCAGTGCTTAAACATAATATCACCTAGCGTTAAGTGGTAATAAAGCCATAGATGGTAATTCGCACTTAACAAAATACAAAATCCACTTTAACTTTACAAGTAAGCACGAGGGTTTGATGGCCACCGGAGCTAATGAAATTGCTATTTCCAATTTTATGATTTACCCTGTGCTCAGTGGTGGATAAAAGCACCTACAGGAAATCTGCATGTCTGAGGCATAAAAATGTTTAAAATACATGTAAAGTTCGTCAAAAAACACTGATGCAGCGCGGCGGACGGACTAATCGCTTCATAGTCTTCTCATAAATGAGAAAGCCTGTGCCCGGCAGTGGGATTAACATGTTTTCGTGGCTGTTATTTTAATTCACTTTAATAACATTATTAAATTTGTAAATTTGTCAATTAAAAAAACAACATTCACCAAACGCCTTAAATTACTACGATGCAAAATATATTTGAACCCAATATTGACAATATGAAAAATTAAAAATATTTACTTAATTTCTTCATTAAAACTTCGTCAACTAAGTCTTAAGGCGAGGATTTCGGACTTTTAAGGCTTTTCGAACTCCCTTCTCCAGCGCATGCATATTTGTCTAGCACGAAGCACATCCGAAATTCGGTGGACAAAAATTTATTCTTTTAATGCTTATTATCAGTAAATAATGTATCTGATTAAAAATCATACCACCATTTATAGGAAGTAATATGATTTTAATGTCATTTCCTATACGATTTGTTACGTCACCACTACAAGTCACATTTTTATTTTTTAGATTCTGATTTTATTTTTTAGAATCAAATTATAGAAATGAAGTCAAGGTCACCACCATAACTGCGCTCTAATTGAAGTATTACCGTCACAGTATTATTATACTGTTTTGAAACCAAATATAAAATTAATGCATTATTTTAACTCTTGTCTTGCATATTCTAATTCATAATCTAAAGACTACTGTAGTGGTATAAAATGTTACTTTGTTTGAAATCAGCGAGAATAATTTTATTTTCTGTAACCTTTTTATAATACATTTTCTGTTAAAAATCAAATAAAATCCTCAACATAATATTGAAGTAAAACGTAATTGTGTCGCTATTTGTTCAGGTATGGACCGACGGTATGGACAGGATTTCACGTTCACACCTGCGTCTCGTTTGCCCTTTTTCTTATCTCATTTATCAATAAAAATATCAAATCACAAAAAACGTATGGCATGGTGGATACAGTTTTGTGAAAAATATTTTTATTTAGTTTCATTACATTTCCTATTGTTTAATGTTCAGGGGAGGTTATTAGGATAGGTTGTAACAATAATACGAGTAGCCTTAATGATATGAAAAAGTGGATAGTTATACAAAGGGGTTATTTATACACAAGAATGCTTTTTTTGGAACAATTGCTTATGTTAAATACAATATATCTTATCTTTCATAACACTATATAGTATAACAAAACTACATATAATTTAAAGGAATTTTAAAGTATTGATTAAAATATAATTATTTTAATGTTAAGATATAACCACTACCACGTATTGTTCCGTGAGTGTCGTAAGATGCGACATAGGGAAACGAATTAGGAGATAGTCAGCAGCGTCTTCCTAATAACAACTAGACAACAAAAAACTTAAGTTGCCAACCCGCTGATGGCTAATGGTCTAGATTGAGCGGCGACTTGATGAAATATGTAATAGCCGATGGCTTACGGCCGTACCTTGTGGCAATGTGGGAGGTCTATTTTCAGTGATGGATATGTATGGATGGATGGTAGTAGTAATGATAGTGGCATACATTTTTTCAGATCATCGTCATCATCATTACAACCATTCACAAGTCCACTGCTGAACATAGACCTCCCTAAAGGAATGCCATAAAGCACGGTCCTGAGCCACCTGAATCCTTCCGTTTTCTGCATGCCTTACCAGGTTGTCACTCCATCTAGTGTGAAGTCGCTTTACACTTCGCCTACCGATACGAGGCTGCTACTTGAGAACTTTCTTCCTCATCGGTTGTCGGTTCTTCGAGCTATATGGGCAGTCTATTGAAGTGGCTTACTAATTAGTTGGGTTATGTTGGTCACTCTAGTTCTACCGCAAATATTCTCATTTCTAGGTTTATCACGCAGAAATACCCCGAGCATAGGCTTTAGAACCATAGACCACACACATACCCTCCGAAAAATTGTACAGGAGTCTGAGTAGTACAATTTTCCATAATGTCTGGCGTATGTGAACTATAGGAAAGCCTTTGATTCCGTCGAAATTTGGGTGGTGCTGCAGTCCCTTCAGCGTTACCAAGTTGACTGTCGGTATGTCGAAATGCTGAAAGATTTGTTCAGTAGGGCTATGATGGCTATTAGAGTACAAAACCAGAGTACAAAAGCTATCAAACTGCAGAAAGGTGTAAGACAGGGTGATGTTATGTCCCCGAAACACTTCACTGCTTCATTCGAAGACATTTTCCAGCTATTGGACTGAAAATGATACGGTATTAACATCAATAGCGAGCTCATCACTCACCTTCGATTTGCCAACAATATAGTCCTTATCGCAAAAACGCTGAAGGACCTGAGTACTATGCTCAATGACCTCAATAGTGTATCCCAACAGATAGGTCTTAAGACTAACATGGACAAAACAAAGATAACGTGTAACGTCCATGTCACACCTATACCGGTAGTTGTTGGGAGCACTAAGCTCGAAGTTGTTAACGAGTATGTTTACCTGGGACAAATAGTCCGACTAAGTAAGTGCAACTTCGACCGAAAGGTCAATCGACAGATTCAACTCGCTTGGACAGCGTTTGGGAAATTACGGCACATCTTCTCGTCAGGTATACCTCAAAACTTGAAAATGAGACTATAAAACTAGTGCGTGTCGCCAGTGATAACCTATGGAACTGAGACGTGGTCCTTCACTGCTGGCCGGATGAGGAAGCTCAAGGTCGCTCAGCGATCTTTGGAGAGGGCTATACTCGGGTATTTTCAGATATAAAAATGTTATTTTAAGTCGTTAAGAAAAGTGAAAATAACCATAGTTGAAACTTGGATGCGCGGAGTACATAACATTGGTGGACTTAGGAGTTGTATAAGTAGGCGCGGTTTGTGTTCTGGCGACTATTCTAATATGAAAATATAAAACAATATTGTATGAAATTAAACTAACTTTCACGGATTTATTCGCATTTAATTTAAAATTTTAATTCCCGACGTTAGACTTTCACGGGGGGGGGGGGGGGGGGACTGAAGTGTTTGACGTCGTCCCGATGTCATAGTTTCTTCAGTTTCGAAGTCTTTTTCGTACCATAGTAAGCAAGATCGATCCACTAAATTATAAGTTGACTCAACACTTGGCAAAAATATTGTCACCACTGATAGGACATACCAGAGCACACACAAAGGAATCATTCCATTTTGTTAGTAAGATAAAAGACCTACATCTCGCTAACAATGAAACTATGGTCAGTTTTGATGTTCAGCCAGTATTCACATACTTACCTATAGAAGAATGCATCATCTCATCAATTTTAACTAGGAAGCTAGAAGATAACAACAGGCCTACAGAATATGCAGTGTCACTCAAACACTGCCTCATATCTTGCTATCTATTGTGGAGGGAAGAGTTCTATAAGCAAATTGATGGTGTTGCGATGGGCTCACCTGTATCTCCCGTAGACGCCGACATATTCATAGAGGACTTTGAGTAGAAAGCCCTTCTCACTGCTCTTGTAAATCCAAGATGGTACAAGCGGTACGTTGATGATACTTTCAAAATTTTATCATGTGACAAAGTAACTGCATTTTAGGCCACCTAAATTCCATAAACACTAAAATTAAATTCACAATGGAGTTAGAGGCACACAATCCTTTAGCTTTCCTAGATGTTTTAGTCATTCGATATACTGATAACACTAATGGTCACACTGTGTATAGGAAAAAGACCCACAACAACCGATATTTAAATGGTGAATCGCACCATCGTCCATCACAGTTAGCTACCGTGGGAAAATCTTTGTTACAGAGAGTACGAGAGATCTGTGACAGAAAACATCCGGCCGCCGAGCTTCAGCACATCGAGCAAGTATTACAAAACAACAAGCTTCGGGTCCCGCGCCTACGTTACAGTGAAGTTGGTTACAGTCGAACAAGTGCCTGCTGTATCCTATGGCAGAGTAGTCATAGACAAGGTTGGCTACATCTTGAAGCAAGCTTCCGTTAAAACATACTTCAAGCCGCCGAAGAAGATTAGTCAATTTTACCATTCGTCAAGTATCATATCCCTCTACAAGATGCAGGAGTGTACAAGCTGGATTGTGAATGTGGTCTCTCTTACATAGGACAAACAAAAATATCTATTAAAACCCGCGTGAAAGAACATATAGCTGACTTGAAGCACTGACGTTCTGGGAAGTCTGCAGGGTGTGAACATGTTCAAGGTCGTCCCCGCCATTACATTAGATTTGACAGACCACAAATCCTCGCAAAGAAACACCGATTCCTACCAAGGATGATTCGCCGGGCTGTTGAAATTAAAAAAAAAAAAACATCCTAATTTCAATAGAGTAGATGGATGGGTGCTACCATCTGCTTGGGATCCTATAATTAATAAAATTAAATGCAAAGCCAAGCAAACCACTGCAAGAGTTCAAGATACTATAAGCTCATTCTACGTAGATCGGACCAAAAATTAATATTCAAAAACTGAAGGTAGCCGGGCTAACTATGACATCGAGACGTCAAATATTTTAGTCCCCCTTGTAACCATGGGTGCTGTAAAGCACCCGAAACGCCAGGAATTGAAAAAGCTTTTTTTATATGAGAGGGGGCAAACGAGCATGCGGCTCACCTGATGGTAAGTGACTACCGCCGCCCATGAACAACCGCAACACCAGGGGCATTGCAGATGCGTTGCCGGCTTTTTAAAAAGGAGTAGGCTCTTTTCTTGAAGGTCCCTAAGTCGTATCGGTCCGGAAAATCGCTGTTGGTAATCGATTCCACAAGGAAAACATATTCTCAATCGCACAGTGGTGGATCACCAATCATCCAGGTGGTATGGATGGTATCGCAGGTTTTGTCGCGATGTGCGATTCTGAAATTGAGCGGCTGGAATTAGTCCGAACAATTCTAAATAAGTTAAAGTTAAATTAAACATGATAAAATCCATAATAATTATTTTCATTTAATGTGTATTTTTCGCGTAATTATAAAAAATCAAGAATATTGTTTTAAAAGTTATTCTAGTGTATTTAAAAATTAAAATAAACTGTTTTCAAGTCAAAAGTTTAGTGGCCTTTGTTGTAAAAGATTTTCCTGTTTTGTCTAAATTTCGTTAAAACTTTGGAATAATTTAACCGAATTTCCTTTCGTCGTCTAATGCCCTATAATGGCTTTACAAAGAACAAGGGTTTCCAAAATTCTGAATTGGATGTAATTTCCTATAGTTGTTATTGTTTGCTCTTTTGAAATTTATAATACGCCTTAATATTTTAATAATTCGTAGTGATTAGTAATCAAGTGTTGAAAAATTGTTACAGAATAGGGTATTTTGCACCATGTAAAAAAAAACAAGAAATATATATTTATGATAGATTTGGTAAAAAGGAAACGAGAAATATTGATTTGTATTTATAAAAATGCATTATAAATTTTATATTTCAATTTTAACAATAATTTTTTTTCTGTCACATCTGCAAAACGCTGTCCGCCATATTAGATACTGTCGTGATGTCACTGGTTAAGAGAGCTAGAGAATGTGCTGTTTAAATTCAAAATGTTTCAAGTTATCATTGTTAAACTTTGTTCCGAATTTTATTGAAAAGGCGTCATGGAAGACGGATTCTTTAAAGCAGAAAGTACTAATATTTATTCAATTAATTCGAATTCATTTAACAGAACCCATAATCTTATATTGTGTGTAATTTTTATGTCATTTTCCAACTAAAACATGCAATAATCTATGTGACATATGAAAGCAATTTTATTACGTGGCTTTTAGTACAAATATATACCTGACGAGAATATCGCTGTCAACCGCTGCTGAATAACGCTGCTCAATCGAGTTGAATCCATTGATGCGTTAAGTAGCAGTTAATTAATGCTACTCTGTTTTATATAGTGAGTATAGAGAACTGAAGACCGTTTTCACTAGAAAAGAGGCATGGAGTGCCTTAGTGCTCAGGGGCGACAACGCATTTGTATTTTCATTCTTAAACGAGGATAAATGTAGACTGTGTGCTCGTTTGTCATTCTTAGAAAAGCATTTTTTTCATCAGCTCTTAAAAGTCCACTGCTAAAGTTGGGTCTCACCCTTTGTGTGGACTATCAGTTTGACTTAATCGTCACGTTTGGCTGGCGGATTGACGATTGCAGTACCAAACGTCCCTCAACTTTGACAGAGCTGCCCATCACTGGTCTCGGTATTTTACACCTGGCTTAAACGAGATGGTTGAGCTGAGCTCCGAGAACCACTTATATATTATACCATTATATTGCATGCCTTATACGCAAAGCGCGTAGGTATGTTCTACTAATGCCAAAAAATCAAGATTCCAACGTTTTGCAGCATAAAATTGTATCTAACAATCATATTGAACATAGATATTATATAAAAAGCACATTGTCAGAAAGATAAATGATTGTTGAACACATAAATTTTTTTTTAATCCATTAAGTGTTATATATACATAAAAAAGTGATTTTAGTGTCTTATGGTGTAGATTTATCCGTCCGCATGGAGTGGTAAACACGATAACTTTTGAAAATATCAATTGTTTAACTTAATCTATTTTTAATCTCTTCTTGTATCGTGTGCAAAGCTATGGAATGTAAATAGCAGTTTAATTTTGTGTTGTTTAGTTAAAATTATTTTTTTTTTGGCTGCGAAATGTTGAAATCGGTGTTTTAGCAGCCTTGTATTAATTTATTTTACTGAATAGACTGCTTCACTCGTTCCGGCGTCTACCCGCCGTCCTGAGTGAATATTGTATCGGTTGTTTACAGCGGCTCAAAAAGATCGCTATACAAATATTTATTTTTACGTACGTACGTATTTACATACGTGGTAGAGCCACGCTGCAGCTATATTAGTAGTATAGTTGTAGCACGAATGGGTCGGCTCGACCGGGGAAGGACCACGCTCTCACAGAATACCAGCGTAAAATAGCAGCTTAACACTGCTGTGTTTCGTATGGTGAGTGTAGAGAACCGGAGACCCTTTTTACTGGAAAAGAGGCATTCTATCTTAGTCCTTACGGGTGACAACGCATCTGCATTTTGATTCGCAAACGAGGGTAAACGTAGATGTCTATGGGCCACAGCAACCACTTACCATCAGGTGGACTGTGTGTTCGTTTGTCACCATATTCTATAAAAAAAATACAAAATATTCGAAAAACCAAATTTCATACATACTTTATTTTTATTATAGTCAAAGAGTTTTTATTACAATATTTTAAAAGCACAGAATATATAATAGTACTACGTACTAAAAGTAAGTAGAATTTATATATAAATATACTTAAATACGTCTTGGACTTTAAGGAGTGACCTAAATGATGATATGATGATCATATGAGCATTATGAGTCGTATCCTTTTGGATTTTCCAAACTTTGTTTTAAATTGAAGTTTGACATAAAATTATTGTAAAATTGGAAGTATAATAAGGTTTTTAGTGAAAACTTGTGTAATTTTTTCAATAAACTACTTTAAAATTTCCGTATAATCATGTTATACGTAATTTTTTTAATGCGATTAGGACATGCACAATTGGAAATTAACGCCAGCTAGTGATTGTGAGTAGTGAGTACTAACCTCTCTGTATGTTTATTTAATTCATCTAATTAAAATACCTACATATTTTTTTACCGGGCATTCAAATATTTAACTGCGACAAGGTGATAAATCTGTTATAGTGATCGTCATTGTGACCATTGTCAACTACAACAAACCGTTCAGAATACGAATACGAGCTTAACGGGGATGTTATATATACGTATTTTTTGTTTATGAACTAATAAGGCAGATATTATTTATGGCTGGTGTGGTGTGTTTGGTTTTTATGAATAACATTTGTAGAATAAACAAGATTAAATGTTTTATTAAAGAAACAATGTACAAAATAGGTTATTATAATATCAAAGAATACATAAATGATAATAACCCATAGAAATGAGTTGACCGTGCTAGTTTCATATTTATACTTTAATTGCAATAATAAAAAAACGCATAATTAAAAAATATGTTTACGTTATCTATAAATAATCACGACAAGAGGAAAAGTGATTAATTGATATTGCCTAAATGCAAGAAGCTTTGACGCTTTTACATAGAAAGTCGATTCTAACAAAGCAGTGGCTTAAATCTCCTTAATTATGTTAGAGAAACGGTGTTTCTCGAGTTTCTGGAGCGTACGAAATTTATTACACGTTGTAAAGAACACATTTCTCCTTATAGAGAGATGTTTATTAAGATTTTAAGCTGAAGAGAGTTCATTATTACTACAGGGATGATTGTGGCTTTGTTTTGAGGATAATTCTACAGAGGCCGAAAACGTTCGTACTTCAGCGTTAAAAAGTTGTAAAGTACGTAGTAAATCATAGTTACAGCCTATTATTCCCACTGCTGGGCACAATCCTCCTATAATTTTGAAGAGGTGTATGAGCCATTCATTCCACCGCGTTCCTCGAGTCAGTTTTGACAGAATTCATTTATCCTCAAAACATCATCAACATTCCCTTCAACGTCGCATAAAGTTGCAGTTAACATTTTCATTGGTGCCAACAGTAATCGAACCCGGGTTGCATGCGTACTGCTAAGTTTACGACGAGCGCTTAGCCCCTGAGCTAGCATGGCTTTTCCCGAGATATGCTAAACGAAATAGTTCACTACCGTAAGAATTAACAAATGTATGAATGTAAACAAATATACTCATAGATGCTTTTAGAAACGGTAGATTCGGGCTTTAAGGACCTCAAAATGTAGAGTTTTCGTATTAAAGTTACATTAAAATAATTTCCAAATAAGTAAGTAAGTGTAAGTTATATCTACTAAAATACCTCGTATTATTACGCCGTAGGTACCGTGAGGAGGCGACACAGAGAATTAAAACAGGGGTTGGGCAACAGCTACTTCCTTATAACAACTCAATAAAAAAACCTGTATTTGCCAGCCCGTTTCCAAAGTGTGGCGCGATATAAATTATGACACAATCATCTTGAAGAGCTGAACGCAGACGCGATTTTATTGGTGTTTTTTTCCGCGAACCCTTTCATTTTATATCCTTTTGCAGATAAAAAACATTGTCCGCCATCCTTGGGTATCCACCATGTTGGATTTAGAGTGATGTTATTTCATTTTCGTACTTTTCTTAGCAAACCCTTTAATTTGATACCCATATCATGGGAGGGCAAAGAAAATAATTAGTCCACCATCTTGGGCTATCTGCCATATTGGATTTAGAATGACGAAACTTAGCTAACCATTCATTATCATTTTATTCTACCCTTTCTTTCCAAAATTTTAGAATCATGTGTTTACAAGAAAATTTCTACTTTTATTTCGATATATAACTTACTAAGTATAAATCAGTCTGGTTTTCGGTCTGGCAATAGTACCGCTACTGCTTTAATTAACATCACAGATAACCATATGATGTATGATGTATGCAACTACAAGTGCAAGATGAAGTTGGGATATTCATAATAAGATAAAAAAAATAAAGGACAACTTATCAGCTATCAAAGATTGGTCTACTCGTTATGGAGTTTTTTTATGGTACAAGGGTGACAAACGGGCACACGGTCTGTGGTACATAAACATCTACATTTATCCTCAATTAAGAATCAAAATGCAGATGCGTTGTCACCCATGAAGACCGAGATGGAATTCATAGTTTCCAGTATAAAGGGTTCAGTAAAAAGTAATAAGGGGTTTTCGTCCTTCATTTGAAATGTCAAGCTATACTTGTGGATAGCTCAAGGATAGTAGGTAAGATTAATCTTGCAGACTTCTCTCCTATTTATTATAATGGCACTATAATTTCGTTCAGTAAGTCTGTATAAAATCATGGCCTACACATTGACAGCACGCTGAATTGGAGAACTCAGGTTTCAGAAGTGAGTCGTTTAATTGCTACGTTAGGTGTAATGTTTAAAACTTTTTCTTCCCACAAAATCAAGTTAATGCTTAACAAATCGCTCATATTACCCATAATTGATTATGCAAATGTCTGTTACCCGGACCTGTCCCAAGATCTTCTAAACGCTGGAACGCCTTCTCAATAACTACATAAGGTTTATTTTTGGGCTTCGTAAATATGACAACATTTCACAATATAGATCTAAGCTTAATTTGATTACAATCCGGCAGAGGCACAATTACAGAATATTACTTGTTCTTTTTCCATATTACATGACCCATTTTAATAGCTATTTAGTAACGATCACCGAATGGTGATGGTAGAGGCACACTGAACCTAAACGTTAAGTTGGAGAGGTCTCGTCTAATGAAGTCAACGCTCTGTCCCCCTCGTGCTCTAATCCAAAGTCCCGAAACCTTTCAGCTGGAGTTACAAAACCGTTTTCAGTGCCTAGAAGAATGCAATAAAGTGGACGATATGAATGACAAGCTCGTGGAAACTGTCCATGCGGTCGGAGCTAAGTTCTCCAAGACCCGCCGCAGAAGAACACAAAAACTCTCCGATCACACTCTTAATCTCATGGCTGTTAGACGAAAGATGAAGCTACATTCTTTAACAGATTTGACAGCATACAGGCAACTGAACAGACAGATCTCCAAATGCATTCGGCTGGACTTACGCAACTTCAATACAGCTCGTATTGAAGAGGCGATCGAGCGGAAACAAGGCTCCAAAGTCTTTGACAGAGATCTGTCTGCCAGAAAGAGCCAACTGTCAAAGCTGAAGACAGAATGTGGCAGCATCGTTTCCGGGGCACCTGAGATTTTTAGTGAGATTAAGAGGTTCTATGGGCAGCTGTACACGTCATCGTTGGAGCCGCACGCAAGTGTGAGTAACGATCCAAGAGCGAGTCTTATCCGACATTATTCCGATGATATCCCGTACGTCAGTCTAAACGAGATTAGAATGGCCCTCCAGCACCTTAATAACGGCAAGGCCCCAGGCGATGATGGAATTACAGCGAAGCTTCTGAAAACGGGTGGAAAACTGGTACTGGAAGTCCTTCAGAAGCTCTTTAATTCCGTCCTCCATGGTGGCATTATACCGGAGACGTGGAGCAGAAGTGTGGTGGTCTTGTTGTTCAAGAAAGGCGACAACGCTCTCTTGAAGAACTACAGACCGATTTCCCTTCTCAGCCCTGTCTACGTGCTGTTTTTGAAAGTCATTACGAATCGTCTCGCGCACAGACTTGACGACTTCCAGCCTCCCGAACAAGCCCGTTTCCGAAAAGGCTTTAGCATCATAGACCACATACATACCGTTCGGCAAATTGTACAAAAGTCAGAGGAGTACAATTTGCCACTATGTCTGGCGTATGTGGACTGTGAGAAAGCCTTTGATTCCATCGAAATTTGAGCGGTGCTGCAGTCCTTTCAGCGGTGCCAAGTGGACTGTCGGTATATCGAAGTGCTGAAGTGCAAGCAACTTCAATGGCGAGTGCATCACTCTCCTTCGATTTGCCGACGATATAGTCCTTATGGCAGAATCGCTGGAGGACCTAAGCACTATGCTCAATGACCTCAATAGTGCTTCCCAACGGATAGGTCTTAAGATGAACATGGACAAATCAAAGATCATGCTTAATGTCCATGTCACACCTATGCCGGTAGTTGTTGAGAGCACTAAGCTCGAAGTTGTTGATGAGTATGTTTACCTGAGACAAAAAGTCCGAATAGGTGAGTCCCACTTCAACCGAGAGGTGAATTGACGGATTCAACTCGGTTGGGCAGCGTTCGGGAAATTACGGCAAATCTTCTCGTCAGGTATACCTCAAAACTTGAAAACGATACTGTACAACCAGTGCGTGTTGCCAGTGATAACATACGGAACTGAGACGTGGTCCTTCATTGCTGGCCGGATGAGGAAGCTCAAGGTCGCTCAGCGAGCTATGGAGAGGGCTATGCACGGAGTTTCTCTGCGTGATAAACTCAGAAATGAGGATATCCGCTGTAGAACCAGAGTGACCGACATAGCCCAACGGATTAGTAAGCTGAAGTGGCAATGGGCCGGACACATAGCTCGAAGAACCGACAACCGATGGGGAAGAAAGGTTCTCGAGTGGCAGCCTCGTACCGGCAGGTGAAGTGTTGGGCGTCCCCCCACTAGATGGAGTGACGACCTGGTAAAATATGCAGGAAGTCGATGGATGCAGGTGGCTCAGGATCGTGCTTTGTGGCATTCGTCGGGGGAGGCCTATGTTCAGCAGTGGACTTGTGAAGGGCTGTAATGATGATGAATGATGATTTAATTAATCACAGCCTCGTTTATTTACTTTTTTTGATTAGATAACTTCATATAGAATCTATAAAATTTGTATGTTTTTGCACATAGCTTTCTAAAATTTTGAAAACATCAGTCAACGTATTATTTTTGAAATTAGTTCAGTCTTTACAGTTTTTAGACTCTAGGGACATATAATAAACAAAAAATGGCATCCTACTAACAAAAACTAACAAAACAAATTCTTTTAAAGTCACTGTTTTTCAGTCCAGCAAAAACTGCAATAAGGCACTACGTTACATTTTTCTAGCTTTTCTTGTTTCTAATTAACTTTCACTGAAGCAATGTATTATTGGTTGGTATACTCGACAACAATCTCAATCATAGTGTCGTCAAAGAAGTGTCTCCAAATTACAAGAGGGTACTTGTAACTAGCTATAGCTTTTTTAGGTCCTGGTAACTTAGTTACTATATTGAAACTTCTAGTACGAACAGATTGGCGGTGAGGTTCTTTGCTCCATTTCGTACTTTTATTTTTCCTAAATAAAAGGTGCTGTTGTTACCCGAAGCTTTTCGGTCACTTAGCTCGTCTTCGCAGTCTGAATTCTGTATGTCATCTGGTAAAGGATTCGCTGTGATAGTCTGTCGTAGTGGCGGATTCACACATTTGCCACCAGTAGGCTATTCAAATTTCACCGCCCTTAACGACTTCTACAATTCGATACCCTGGTTCACAATTATATTAATTAGCATTTTTTGTCTGTTAAATTGTAACTTTATGATTTGTGTACTATTGTCCTAATCACACCACCTTTTTGCCGTAACCTGAAACCTGAAACCTGTGGTGAAGTGATCTTAAGATTTGAATTATCGAGATACATTTCGCCATCTAGCAAATTACATAGATTTTCTTGTTATATCTTAGCTTGAGATTCAAACTTATGAAAAAAAAGGAAATCAGCTAAAATAGGCTAAACGCTTAACCGTCGCTGCACTCCCTTTAAAGGATTTTTAAATTTTTTCCAACTTAGTTTTAGCTTTTATCATAATCATTACAGTCCATCACAAGTCCAATGCTAAACACAGGGAGGCCAAGGATGCCACTCCAGAGCTACCTGCATTCATTGATTTGCATCTATCACCAGGACGTCACACATTCTAATCGGGGGTCACTATATAATTCGCTTACTAGTAAGAAACTTCCACACAAGGATTTTCTTTCCAATCGGTTGTCATTTCTTCGAGCTATAAGGCCGGCCCATTGCTTCGATTTGTCGTAGCCTAATGAACTTAATATTAGTTTTTATTGTGTAGGCGTTTATCACTTTCAGATATCATAATTATTGAATTATTGAAAATATACATTAAAAATAGCATAGGAAAAATGTTTTAAGCAAATCTCGATAATGTAAGTTGAAGAGAGCCTAAAAGAGTGAAACTAAAGGCAAAAATGTATATAAAACGTCCCGAATACCAGTCTAATGAGGTATCATAAATATAGATTTTTCATTTAGGCAGTATTAGGTGCCCAACCGTACATTCTGCAAATAATATTTTTAGTATTTTGTGTAGAGCTTATAGAAACATTCGAGCTAATAATGACATTGTCCGCAAGTAATTTTATTTAGGTACTTCGGTGGGGGGGGAGGCCCCGAATGGGTTCCCGCCTGTCGTGGCGGTGGGGCTTAGTAGCCGTGGCTTGGCCACCCGCAGTGAACCAAAAGGAACCCTTTGGCTGGCCCGTGGTGTAGGGCCGGCCCATACGTGGCCACTCACTCACATACGTGGCTTGGCGAACTCACATCGTATTTGTGTCGGTGGGCTGCGGCCTGAGGGGTGCCCTCTCCCCTTACCGCTGCAGCCGAAGTGGAGCAGCGGGAGAAGAGGAGTGTTGGTATGGTGATGCGCCACTCACCCTATCCTCCGCAGCCGAATCTTGGCTGGCGGCGGAGCCATAGACCAGATCTGCCGCTGGGGTCAGGAAGGCTGGTGCTTCTGAATGCTTTCTGGCGCCATGACCGTCGCGCATCGGACTCGGGGGCATCCGTTGCGCACGTTGGAGGGCGTGCCATGTGTTCTGGTGCGCTTTAACTGAGGGAGGAGTAGTCCTCTCCTGAGGAGGGCCGCCGTGGGGCGGCCAGGGCTGGTGGGGCCGCGAATGTGTGCAAAAACGTTCCCGTGGCTCTACCCGACGAAGGTGGAACACCATGGGGTCTTAGTCGGTGCGAGTCCGACATAACCCGTCCTTGCCTCCACGAGGCGGATATGCGTAGGCATTTCACCAAGTAAAAAAAGGTACTTCAATCCTCTTTAAGAATCAATAATAAAGTAAAGTTATATTCTATGTACGTGTTTTCTATCATTCATAGAAGGTTTTAAGGCAATGAAATTCACGCCGCGCTGCTCCAATCCGTGTGGGCCGACTTAATATATGTCTTAGAAATATTTTTTTTTAATTTCTCACACTTTACTTCTTTTTCAGAACACATGGTAAATCAATACATGAAATTTTAATAATTGTTTTGCCTTGTCACTTACTCCACGGACTACTGAAAAAGGAATATTTAAAATCACAGAAAATTCACAGCTCATTCGGCCAATCTCTCAGTAATTATTTTGTTGGCAACATTTAAAAATTCTATTTTCATATTAACTTTCTTTATTACTCACGTGTATGTTTTAGAATGTTTTCATCGTTTTCTCTTCTCGAATCAATATATATTTGTTTAAAAACATCTATTTTAAAATCTGACAGTCTAGCCCTAGTTTCAGTTTATATAAAGTCCTATTCTTAAATTTGAATTCAATAAACGAATCTGTACCAATCAATTCATTAATGATAAAAGCTCTCTATAAAAAAGATTGAAATAACGAGGTTGATCTGTTTCAGACCAGCAATCGTGCTGATGCACGTCTACTTGTAATTCAATTTGAAGGTAAATCCACGTGTATGCATGTTTGATGATATTATATTAATTAACAAAGGGAATAATTTATTCCTGCAGATTCTTATACAAAAATTGTACTTGGAGAAATAATAGTTGTAGGCCAGATAAATAGTTCTAGAGCAATTAGTTGTAGGCCAAACAAAAAGTTTGTCTGTGGTAGTTTCGAACCCGCGGAACTGAAACGTCCAAAATAAAAAGTAAAAAATCATAAATAGTATCTCATTGTATTTAAAGACTTACAAAAATCTATACAAATAAACAAAATTGAAGTGTCTGTTTGTAATGTCCAAAATAACTGCTTTTTACTTGCGTTTTGTCTATCTGCTTATCTGTTTATTCCGGCTAATGGAGATTAGCCGGAATAAACAGATAGGCAGATAGACAAAACTCGAAATGGCTCGAACTATTTTGAAGGCACTTTCACTGACAGGTAGTTGATGTTAAAAGGTGTATTTTAGGCTATTTCATTTTTAAAAAAGAATAAGGACTGTGTGCAAACTAATTAAAATCCATGAAACTCGATCGTAATAAATTCAACGCGGACGAAGTTGCGGGGAACAGCTAGTAATACAATGAATTCATTTGTATTACTGTACTGCAGTGTGTAATTTATACCAGCTTTAACTTATATAAAATACACACTAATCTAATAAATAAGGACAAATATACATCATCATCATTGACGTTACAGCCCACTGCTGAATATAGGCCTCCCCCAAGGAATGCCATAAAGCACGGTCCTGAGCCAACTCCATCCATCGACTTCCTGCATGTCTTACGAGGTTGTCACTTCATCTAGAGGGTGATCGCCCTACACTTCGCCTACCGGTACGAGGCTGCCACTCCAGAATGTTTTTTCCGCATCTGTTTTCGGTTCTTTGACATATATGGCAAGCTCAATGCCAATTCAGTTTACTAATCCGTTGGGCTATGTCAGTCACTCTGGTACTACTGCGTATATCCTCATTTCCAAGTGTATCACGCTGAGATACCCCGAGCATAGCTCTCTCCATAGCTCGCTGAATAAGGCGAGCAGTGTAGGACTACGTCTCAGATCCATATCCAGAGTTATGTGTGGTAGATCCATGCTGCAGCTATATTTCTGGTATAGTTGTAACACGAATGGGTCGGCTCGACCGGTGAAGGACTACGCTCTCACAGAATACCAGCGTAAAATAGAAGCTTAATGCTGCTATGTTTCGTATGGTGAGTGTAGAGAACCGGAGACCCTTTTTAGTGGAAACGAGGCATTCAGTCTTAGTCCTCATGGGTGGCAACACATCTGCATTTTTATTCGTCATCGAGGATAAATATAAATGTCTATGTGCCACAGCAACCACTTAGCATCAGGTGGACTGTGTGCTCGTTCGTCACCCTTATCCTATAAAAAAATATGTCATCACTGGCAACACACAATGCTAGTACAGTCTCATTTTCAAGTTTTGAGGTATACCTGACAAGAAGATATGTCGTAATTTTCCGAATGCTACCCAGGCGAGTTGAATCCGTCGATTGACCTCTCAGTCGAAGTTGGAATTACCTACTCGGACTATTTGTCCTAAATAAACAAATTCATAAACAACTTTGAGATTAATGCTCCATACAACTACAGCCATAGATGTGGTATGGGCAATACACAAGATCCTTATTTTGTACATGTTCACCTTAAGACCTATCCATTGGGAGACACTATTGAGGTCATTAAGCATAGTACTTAGGTCCTCTAGTGATTCTGCCATTGATGCTAATACCGTATCCCTTCCGGTCTAATAGTTAGAAAATGTCTTCCAATGCAGCGGTAAAAAGTTTCGACGATATAACGTCACCCTTTTTTTCACATCTATGTAGTTGGATAGGTTTCGCACTCTGGTTCAGTAATCAGATAGCCATCGCAGCCCTACTGTACAAGCACTTCAGCACTTCGATATACCGATAGTTAACTTAGCACTGCTGAAGGGACTGCAGCACCGCCCAAATTACGACGGAATTTCTCATCTCTCAATCCACATACGCAAGACATAGTGGCAGATTGTACTCTTCGGTCTTCTGTACAATTTGCCGAAGGGTATGTATGTGGTCTATGCTGGAAGTCGTCGAGTCTGCGTATGAGACAATTCGTAGTGACTCTCAAAAATAGCACATAGACGTGGCTCGGAAAGGAAATCGGTCTTTAGTTCTTCAAGAGAGCGTTGTCAACTTTCTTGAAGAACATGACCACAGCACTTCTGCTTCACGCCTCCGGAGTAGTGCCACCATGGTGGATGGAATTAAAGAACTTCTTTAACACATCAAGTGCCGGTTTTTCACCTGTTTCAAAAGCTCTCCTGTAATTTCATCTTCACCCGGGGATTCACTGTTTTTATAGCGCTGGAGAGCTATTCTAATCTCGCTCAAACTGACGTCCATAATATTTTCGGAATAGGGTCAGATAAGTCTTACTCTTGTAACGATACTCACTCTTGTGTGTGGCTTCAACGATGAGTAATACAGCTGCCTATAGAACCTCTAAATCTAATTCAAAATATCAGGTGCTTCGGAAACGATGCTGCCACACCCGGTCTTCAGATTCGACGTTTGGTTCTTTCTGGCATACAGATCTCTAGCAAAAACATTTGAGCCATGATTTGGCTCGATTGCTTCTTTTATACGAGCTATATTCAAGTTGCGTAAGTATTACCGCATGCATTTGGAGATCTGTCTGTTCAGTTTCCTATATGCTGTCAAATCTTCTGAAGACTGCAGCTTAATTTCCCGTCTATCAGCCATGAGATTAAGAGTGTAATCGGAGAGTTTTTGCGTTCTTCTGCCTGCCGTCTTGTAAAACTTAGCTCCGAATACAGGAACCGTTTCTACGAGCTTGTTATTCATATCATCCACTGCATTTCAATCTTATAGGCCCTGAAAACGATTTTGTTACTCGAGCTGAAAGTTTTCGGGACCTTGAATTAGAGCACGGGGGGGACGAACGTTGACTTCATAAGACATGACCTTTTCATTAACGTTTAGGTTCAGTGTGCATCTCACCATTTGGTGATCGCTGCCAGTTTTCACCATCGCGATCGCTTAGACATTACTGAACTATTGCAGTCTAGTCGTCATAATGAAGTCAATCTCATTTTTTGTCGAACCGAAGCTCGACCAGAATGATTTCCGGTGAAGCCGTTTTTGAAATAAAGAGTTCATCACAAAGAGTCCCTTATTGTTCTTGAAGTAGGCCAGCTGCCACTTGGATTCCGTTTCCCTATTCCAAATTTTCCTACCTTCAGCTCACCGTTCTCTCTTGTGCCTAGTTTTGCGTTGAAGTCTCCCATTAATACCGTAAAATGAGGTTTAGAGGAATGCATGGCTCTAGATATATCCTCATATATTTCTTCCACCTCCTCATAAAGATGTGACGAGGTTGGTGCGTAAGCCTGTATGGCTTTCAGTGAAAACTGTTTGGTGATTCTGAGTATAAGGTAAGCAACACTCATTGACACACTCTCCATTTTTACATCGTTGGTAACGAGAGACTTGTGGATGATACATCCGACATCTTCTTGGAACAGATGGTCGTCCTCCTGGTGATAAAACAAGTTCCTAGATTTGAGGATTACCGTGTCTTTCCCCCCTCTACGGACCTCGGATAATCCTATAATATTCCAGCGCAACTTGTCTTTCTCTTCTTCTAGCTCCAGGATCTTCCCGTCAGTCTTTAGGGTGCGTACGCATTGTGTTGCCAGGTCGAGTAGTCTTAGGTGGTAACAAATCCCCCACATGGTCACCATCGTTGCCAGGAATAGTAGGATCCCCGGAGACTAGGGGGCCGTCTCTTCGTTACTTTATTTATGGGGGGTATATTGCCATTAAAAGATATGGGCTAGTGTGTATTCTTACCCACCACTACACGGGAAGGACATATACAGTCAGACGAAATAATTATTTGTGGACTATAAGTCCATATATATTATGTTAGCTGATCCTATTGTGATCTGGGACTTATGTGTACCATATTTAAGTGGGTCTTAAAACAAAAAATAATGTGCCAACTGCGTAACTTGTATAGCATGAAAATAAAGGCGACTAATTTTATATTGCTTGTGATGGGTTTTTGATAGGGTAGGCGATGTGCTACACCGTGACACCGCGATGGGCTACACCGTATGGGAGACACCGTGTAGTGGCGGTCAAGAATGTCCACTACCCCATATCGTCCCGTGAGTGTCGTAAAAGGCGACAAAGGAAAACAGGCAGGAGATGGGCAGCAGCATGTTCCTGATAATAGCAAAAATACAATAAAAATGCTGCGGTTGCCAACCCGCCCGCCAAGCGTGGCAACTATGGCAAATACCCCCAATGATAAGAGACACAAATAGATGGCCCCAAGTCCCCGGTGGCCCTGCTATTCCTGGCTACGGTGGCGACCATGGTAACGGCGGGGCAGGGGGTGCTAATAATCTCTGGTGGAGGTTCGATTGCCACCTTAGACGACTCGACCTAGCAACGTACAACGCACGCATCCTGAGGAATGACGAGAAGATCGTGAAGCTGGAAGAAGATATAGACAAGTTGCGCTGACATATTATAGGATTATCCGAAGTCCGAAGAGAGGGGGAGGACACGGTAATCCTCGAATCCGGCAACTTGCTCTATCACCGGGAGGGCGACCATCTGTCCCAAGGAGGTGTCGGATTTATCGTCCATAAGTCTCTCGTTAACAACGTTGTAAAGATTGGGAGTGTGTCGACGAGGGTTGCGTACCTTATACTCAGAACCATCAAACGGTATTCGCTGAATGTCAAACAGGTTTACGCACCAACCTCGACATACCCCGATGAGGAGGTGGATAAAATGTAAGAGGATATCTCTAGTGCCATGCATTCCTCCAAAACCCAATATACGGTGTTAATGGGAGACTTCAATGCAAAACTAGGCACAAGAGAGAACGGTGAGCTGAAAGTAGGGAAATTAGGAATAGGGCAACGGAACCCAAGAGGCCAGCAGCTGGCCGACTTAATGGAGAAAGAGGGACTCTTTATGATGAACTCTTAGTTCCAGAAGCGGCCCCACAGAAAGTGGACCTGGTCGAGGCCCGACAGTTCAACAAAAAATGAGCTTGACTTCATTATGACGACCAGACGACAACTGTTCAGTGATGTCTCCGTGATCGCGAGGGTGAGAAACTGGTAGCGATCACCAAATGGTTAGAAGCACACTGAACCTAAACGTTAAGTTGGAGAGGTCTCGTCTAATGAAGTCAACGCTCTGTCCCCCTCGTGCTCTAATCCAAAGTCCCGAAACCTTTCAGTTCGAGTTACAAAACAGTTTTCAGTGCCTAGAAGACTGCAATGAAGTGGACGGTATGAATGACAAGCTCGTGGAAACTGTCCATGCGGTCGGAGCTAAGTTCTGCAAGACCCGCCGCAGAAAAACACAAAAACTCTCCGATCACAATCTTAATCTCATGGCTGTTAGAAGGGAGATGAAGCTACATTCTTCAACAGATTTGACAGCATACAGGCACCTGAACAGACAGATCTCCTCAGATGCATGCGGCGGGACTTACGCAACTTCAATACAGCTTGTATTGAAGAAGCGATCGAGCGGAACCAAGGCTCCAAAGTCTTTGCCAGAGATCTGTCTGCCAGAAAGAGCCAACTGTCAAAGCTGAAGACCGAGTGCGGCAGCATCGTTTCCGGGGCACCTGAGATTTTTAGTGAGATTAAGAGGTTCTATGGGCAGCTGTACACGTCATCATTGAAGCCGCACGCAAGTGTGAGTAACGATCCAAGAGCGAGTCTTATCCGACACTATTCCGAAGACATCCCGGACGTCAGTCTGAGTGAGATCAGAATGGCTCTCCAGCATCTTAAAAACGGCAAGGCCCCAGGCGAGGATGGAATTACAGCGGAGCTTCTAAAAGCGGGTGGAAAACCGGTACTGGAAGTCCTTCAGAGGTTACACCGGAGGCGTGGAGCAAAAGTGCGATGGTCTTGTTCTTCAAGAAAGGTGACAATGCTCTCTTGAAGAACTACATACCGATTTTCCTTCTCAGCCGCGTCTACGTGCTGTTTTAGAGAATCATTACGAATCGTCTCGCAAGCAGACTTGACGGCTTCCAGCCTCCCGAACAAGCCGGTTTCCGAAAGGGCTTTAGCACCATAGACCACATAGATACCCTTCGGCAAGTTGTACAGAAGTCCGAGGAGTACAATTTGCCACTATGCCTGGCATATGTGGACTGTGAGAAAGCCTTTGATTCCTTCGAAATTTGGGCGGTGCTGCAGTCCCTTCAGCGGTGCCAAGTTGACTGTCGGTATATCGAAGTGCTGAAGTGCTTGTACAGTAGAGCTACGATGGCTATCCGAGTACAGAACCAGAATACGAAACCTATCCAATTGCAGAGAGGTGTAAGACAGGGTGACGTAATATCCCGAAACTCTTTACCGCTGCATTGCAAGACGTTTTTAAGCTACTGGACTGGAAAAGATACGGTATTAACATTAATGGCGAGTACATCACTCACCTTCAATTTGCCGACGATATAGTCCTTATGGCAGAATCGCTGGAGGACCTAAGCACTATGCTCAATGACCTCAATAGTGTTTCCCAACGGATAGGTCTTAAGATGAACATGGACAAAACAAATATTATGTTTAATGTCCATGTCACACCTATGCCTGTAGTTGTTGGGAGCACTAAGCTCGAAGTTGTTGACGAGTATGTTTACCTGGGACAAATAGTCCGACTAGGTAAGTCCAACTGCGACTGAGAGGTCAATCGACGGATTCAACTCGGCTGGGCAGCGTTCGGGAAGCTACGACACATCTTCTCGTCAGACATACCTCAAAACCTTAAAACGAAATTGTACAGCCAGTGCGTGTTTCCAGTGATGACTTACGGAACTGAGACGTGGTCCTTCACTGCTGGCCGTATGTAGGAAGCTCAAGGTCGTTCAGCGAGCTATGGAAAGGGCTATGCTCAGAGTTTCTCTGCGTGATAAACTTAGGAATGAGGATATCCGCAGTAGACCCAGAGTAACCGACATAGCCCAATGGATTAGTAAGCTGAAATGGCAGTGGGTCGGCTATATAGCTCGAAGAACCGACAACCGATTGGGAAGAAAGGTTCTTGAGTAGCAGCCTCGTACCGGTAGGCGAAGTGTAGGGCGACCCCCCACGAGATGGAGTGACGACCTGGTAAGACATGCAGGAAGTCGATGGATGTAGGTGGCTCAGGATCGTGCTTTTTGGCATTCCTTGGGGGAGGCAATGTTCAGCAGTGGACTTATGAAAGGCTGTAACGATGAAGCGATGGGCTAGCTACTGGCCAACTATTACTTTTTTTACAGTTTTTCATCTGTACCCATATTTTTCGGATTATCATGGTCCGAATAGCCCGCTGCTCTTTTGACTCTGCTTTCCCTTCAGGGATGACTGACGTGACGCTAGGTATGTACGAGTATATTAGCGCTGCCATTTCATCCATACTTTTTAGTACAATCCAATATAACGGTACTAACATAACTTGACGCTTCGTATCGCAGTGGCTTAGCAATGATATACGGCGCTAATGGCCGCGGGTTTTAATACGGCACGGAACAAGTATTTATATTGACTCCAATAAATAATTATTCCGGGTGTGGATGTTTGTCTTTGTGCAATTTATTTATGTAATCTGCCTTCACGTTACAAGAGAAAATCCTAATGTGAGGAAACGTATTTAAAAATTTACATATATATGTATATATATGCTTTAGCACCATAGACCACATACATACCCTTCGGCAAATTGTACAGAAGTCCGAAGAGTACAATTTGCCACTATGTCTGGCGTATGTGGACTATAAGAAAGCCTTTGATTCCGTCGAAATTTGGGCTGTGCTGCAGTCCCTTCAGCGGTGCCAAGTTGACTGTCGGTATATCGAGCTGTTAAAGTTTTTGTACAGTAGAGCTACGATGGCTATCCAAGTACAGAATCAGAGTACGAAACCTATCCAATTGCAGAGAGGTGTAAGACAGGGTGACGTCATATCCCCGAAACTCTTCACCGCTGCATTGGAAGACGTTTTCAAGCTTCTGGACTGGAAAAGATACGGTATCAACATCAATGGCGAGTACATCACTTACCTTCGATTTGCCGACGATATAGTCCTTATAGCAGAATCGCTGGAGGACCTAAGCACTATGCTCAATGACCTCAAATAGTGTTTCCCAACGGATAGGTCTTAAGATTAACATGGACAAAACAAAGATCATGTTTAATGTCCATGTCAAACCTATGCCGGTAGTTGTTGGGAACACTAAGCTCGAAGTTGTTGACGAGTATGTTTACCTGGGACAAATAGTCCGACTAGGTAAGTCCAACTTCGACCGAGAGGTCAATCGACGGATTCAACTCGGCTGGGCAGCGTTCGGGAAGCTACGACACATCTTCTCGTCAGACATACCTCAAAACCTTAAAACAAAATTGTACAACCAGTGCGTGTTGCCAGTGATGACTTACGGAACTGAGACGTGGTCCTTCACTGCTGGCCGTATGAGAAAGCTCAAGGTCGCTCAGCGAGCTATGGAGAGGGCTATGCTCGGAGTTTCTCTGCGTGATAAACTTAGGAATGAGGATATCCGCAGTAGAACCAGAGTAGCCGACGTGGCCCAACGGATTAGTAAGCTGAAGTGGCAGTGGGCCGGCCATATAGCTCGAAGAACCGACAACCGATGGGGAAGAAAGGTTCTCGAGTGGCGGCCTCGTACCGGTAGGCGAAGTGTAGGGCGTCCTCCCACGAGATGGAGTGACGACCTGGTAAGACATGCAGGAAGTCGATGGATGCAGGTGGCTCAGGACCGTGCTTTGTGGCATTCTTTGGGGGAGGCCTATGTTCAGCAGTGGACTTTTGAAGGGCTGTAATGATGATGATATATATATATATATATGTAAACTGACACTCAGCTACAAACCGCCCTAGCTGCGTTTTTTAGCAAAGTGTTGGTTGTATCTTCCTTAATAAAAATATCGTTACTTCATCTCACATAATGATTTCTTATGTTTGTACGTATACCCCGTGACCATGGGTGCAGTAAAGTACTCGAAACGTTGGCAATACAAATACGTTAATATACGCGATAAAATCCGTAAAAATTAGTTTAATTTTAATTATTACCTAACTCTTTTTAATTCTACTATTGTTGCCATACATAGCCCTATTCATGTATGTTTTGCTGACATGCATTGTTTGAATTAAATTTATTGTTCACTCCCGATCAACGACGGTCAGAAGCGTCAAAGCTGCTCACGTCTATTACTGCGATCTTCATCCACCTGTCTCTATTTAACCAACAGTAGCCTAATGGCGACTCGCTAACCGGAAACTCAAAGTCTTGTGTTTGAATTCGTCATTTAACTACTGTACAAAACTACTCTTAACTCCTAGCAGCATTGTAAGCTAACCTGGAGTGATTGATGGGAATAGTGGTAATTTTAATAGCATTCCTAGTATGATTGATGAATTCCCTACAACAAGGAGAGGTCCATGTCCAGCTGAGGACTTTTACAGGCTAATAATTCATTTTAAGCATTTTTATAGGAGAGCGGGCAAACGAGCATGCGGCTCACCTTATGTTAAGTGACTACAGCCGCCCATGAACAACTGCAACACCAGGGGAACCAGGGGAATCGTAGATGCATTGCCGGCCTTCTAAAAATGAGAAAGCTTTTTCCTGAAGGTCCCTAAGTCGTATCGGTCCGGAAAAATCGCTGGCGGTAATCGATTCCACAGGGAAGTTATGCGAGGAAGAAAACATCTTCTAAATCGCATAGTAGTGGACCGCCAATCATCCAGATGCACACCATCGGTATCGGGAGTTCTGCTGCGATGTGCGTTTGTGAAATTTGGCGGGTGGGATAAATCCGAACAATTCCTCAGAGCACTCGCCGTGGTAAATGCGAAAGAAAATGCAAAGGGATGCAACATCTCTTCGCAGCGCCAGCAAATCGAGCCGATCGGAAAGGACTCGGTCGTCGACTATTCGAGCCGCTCTGCGCTAGATGCGGTCAAGTGGAAGAAGCTGGCACTGGGGAGCCCCAGCCCAGAGATGGGAACAGTATTCCTTGTGAGTCCGAACCTGCGCCTTGTAAAGTTGCAGGCGTTGTGCCGGCTTTAAATACTATCCCGCTCTGCTGAGCACGCCAAGCTTTTTAGAAGCCAATTAGGCCTTCTTTTCCAAGTAAACACGAAACTGCACGTCACTCGATATGTCGACGCTGAGGATTCCAATACTGGCTGAGGCAACAAGGGAAGTGCCTTGAAACTGAGGAGCTACGACAAAGGGCCTTCTGTTTAGCGTTAAATGCGCACACCTGTGTCTTCTGAGGGTTAAACTGAACTAGATTTAGTCGCCCCCAATCCGAGACTTTTCTCAGCAAAGGCTCCACTTTAGACACAAGTTTGTTCTGGTACTCGGTGACGTTCTCCCGAGGAATGTTGGCACGGCTGGTGTATAGAGCATCACCAGTGATGTCATCCGCATAGCAATGAATATTACCGGTTTGCAAAATATCATTGATATCCACGTAGACATGCATCTTGTTGGTGATAGCACGCAGCCTTGTAGAACACCAGCGTTAATAGGCTTGTAGTAGGAGCATGCACCGTCTACAACGACCTTGATGCGACGATCTGCAAGAAAGCTGGTGATCCAATTGCACAATTTTTCGGGAAGCCCATAGGAAGGGAGCTTCGAAAGAAGCTCCTTGTGCCAAACCCGATCAAAGGCCTTCGTAATGTCCAAACTAACGGCCAATGCCTCCCCCTTGGACTCTACTGCCTCCGCCCATCTATGAGTCAGGTAGACCAGAAGATCACAAGCTGATCGACCCCGACTAAAACCGCATTGGCGGTCACTAATCAACTGGTGATCCTCAAGGTACCGCATGAGCTTGCAGTTTATAATGGATTCCATTATTTTGGAAAACAAAGTGGTGATAGCGATATGCCTGTAGTTGGACGGGTCTGAGCAGTCGTATTCCGTAATTTTTTAGGGATCGAGTGGAGAAAAGCTCTCTTCCATGATTTCGGGCATTAAACGTAAGATAATCCAATACTCCATATCATTCCGTGGGTGTCGCAAGAGACAATAGAGAACGTGAAACAGGAAATGGGCAGCAGTGTCTTCCTGATAACAACTCTATATAAATAAAAAAACTGCGGTTACCCACCTACTTGCCAAGCGTGGCAACATTTTCTTATAAAATTGAAGTGACAGTCGAACACTTTCAACTGTCACTTCAATTTTCGCCCACGAACATTTGTGCTCAAATTGTAATAAAAAAATCTACAGATGCATTGTCACCTCTGAGGACTCAAATGAAAAAGCCTGTAATTATACTGACTTTCTATTCTATTTCAATTAAACCGGAATATAGCAGTGCACGCACTACTTGTTGGCGGCAGAAATAAGTAAGAGGGTAGAACAACCCAGACCGTGTCTTACTACCTATGGTAAATATCAATCTATAGTTATGTATGTGTCTATGTTCAGCAGTATATTTTGATGGGTTGCTATAAAAGACGATTTAATTGGTAGTAAAGTTACACCGTATATACGTCCCACTACTGACCATAGGCCCATTCTGATTTTTGAAAGTGTTTTAGGGCAAGGAAACGTTCGCCGCGCCGCCCCAATGTGTGTTAGCGAACTTCACATATCTTCAAAATCTCTTTTTTTTTCTTATTTCTTAGACATGCAGGCTTCTTCACGATGTTTTCTTTCACCGTCGAGTACGTGGTAAATCAACAATTAGAATTGCATTTAACAATTTCTTTGGTGCCGGTGGGGTTCAAATCCGGGTTGCTCATAAATTTACAGCAAGCACTTAGCCCTTAAGCTATAGCAGAACAAATTTGTAGTATTCGTTTTAATTATAAGATTGCCTGTATAATTTAAAAATATGTGGTTTCAATCTAAAATTTTGTGTCATGTCTTTTATTAATTTATTTATATATTTTGAACACAGTTTGAAATACCGAAAAGTTTTGTTTAAGTATGCAGCTGTTGCCGTATTCCGCTGCATAAGACAGATTTTATGATTCTGTTTTGAAATTTTACGTTTTCAATGCACATGAATCATTCTGCCGTGATTTACTTTTCGCAGATGACATATTTTGTGAACTTCATATAATATTTAATATGTCTTCAGAACATAATAACAAAATTAATTACTGAAGCGTGTAGAACTTACAAGTGAAATAAGTATAATTATGAATTATAAATATCTATTACTCAATTGCGTAAATGGAAGCAGGAGGTTCGAGACTGTGCTTTGTGGCGTTCCATAGGGGAGGCCTATGTTCATTGCAATGAACTTGTGACGTACTGTCATAATGACGATGATCTTAATACTTAATACAAGGATATATAATTTTTAATTTAAATTAATTATTTAATATTGTTTCAAAAATGTACACTCGACGAACCAGAGTAATAAGACATATTTTCTACTATATCGTCTACGCTTTTGCATTCATACATTGCGCTTGACAAACATACAGATTCAGAACAATTATAAGATGTATGTCTAATAGTAAATAATTCCATTTTTCACATGCATTCGTTTAGTGCATACTAGACTAAGTAATCATTTATTAAGTGTCAGAAACGCTTACAGATCGTTCGTATTAGTCACGTGCAGTCCCGTAATGAAAAATGGTAACCAATATTTTGTTTCCTTAGTTTGTTGTATCAACTCGTTTATATAAGTTAAGATGCTATAAATTACGCTTTTTATTTGTCGTAGAACTTATTTATAGCCGTAGCATAGTCATTCACGTTGAGCAAAGAGGACCCCACAAGGCTGGTCCATGGTATGGAGTTTGTGGTGAGTTGTAACGATGCGCCACTCCTCTTCGACTGAGGCACGTAAAATGTAACAAAATTTGCGTTAAGGTAGTGTATTTATGGCGGAATATTTATGGCGGCAAAGAAGTCAAGCCCTCAGTTTTTAGAAATTTTATTTTCTCTCTGTATAAATGTGTCAATATACTATTTGCATGCGTGATTTGAAATTGTAAGGGATGATTTTAACAAAATTTTAATTAATTGTACACACTTTCACACAGGCTTCTCATATTTTAGAAAAATATTTAGGGTTCCGCGCAACAAGATTAAAACCCTAAATTACACGCGGGCGAAGTCGCGGGGAACAGCTCGTATAATATAAGATAATATTAAAGTTGGTAAAAAATTACTTCGCGTACATCCGCTCGATAAAGTAAAATGATGTTTATTTTATCGAGCCGAATTACCTACTTTGAAGAGCACCTCCTCTCTTACGAGTATTTTTTTACCAAATTTAATATAATGGACTTATGCAAAGTAACGCCTGATTCTATTAATTATAAGATAATAGTTTCAAGTGTCCGCGGAGTTTGAATCTGGTCTGTGTACGTTCGGTAAATTTTCTCTGAGTGTTTAGCTATCGCGGCTTTAGTTGTATAAGTGGAAATAGAGTCAAAGTCGATATCAAAATTTTTCATTCATTATAAATCACTTTTTCTGGAAAGCTTTTCAACAAGTTGCCACTTCAGAAACTTTTTTCCCCATCGGTTGTCGGTTCTTCGAGCTATATGGTCGGCCCATTGCCACTTCAGCTTACTAATCCGTTGGCTTATGTCGGTCAATCTGGTTCTACTGCGGATATCCTCATTTCTGAGTTTATCACGCAGAGAAACTCCGAGCATAGCCCTCACCATAGCTCGCTGAGCGACCTTGAGCTTCCTTATCCGGCCAGCAGTGAAGGACCACGTCTCAGTTCCGTATGTCATCACTGGTAACACGCACTGGTTGTACAGTCTCGTTTTCAAGTTTTGAGGTATACCTGACGAGAAGATGTGCCGTAATTTCCCGAACGCTGCTCAACCGAGTTGAATCCGTCGATTGACCTCTCGGTCGAAGTTGGACTTACCGAGTCGAGCTATTTGTCCCATGTAAACATATTTGTCAACAACTTCGAGCTTAGTGCTCTCACCAACTATCGGCATAGGTGTGACATGGACGTTACAAATGATCTTTGTTTTGTCCATGTTCATCAAAAGACCCTTTTTACTGGAAAAGAGGCATTCTATCTTAGTCCTCACGGGTGACAACGCATCTGCATTTTGATTTGTAATAGAGGATAGATGTAGATGTCTATAGGCCACAGCAACCACTTAACATCAGGTGGACTGTGTGCTCGTTTGTCACCCTTATACTAAAAAAAAAAGACCTATCCGTTTGGAGGCACTACTGAGGTCATTGAGCATAGTGATTAGATCCTATAGCAATTTTACCATAAGAACTATATCATCGGCAAATCGAAGGTGGTTGATGTACTTTGCTTAATACGCTCAAGTCTCATTAATGCAACTTTGAACAACTCGCTGAAACTGTTATATTAATACCGTATCTTTTCCAGACCAGTAGCTTAAAAACGTCTTGCAATGCAGCGGTGAAGAGTTTCGGGATATTACGTCACCCTGTCTTACACCTCTCTGCAGTTGGATAAGTTTCGTACTCTGATTCTGTACTCAAATAGCTATCGTAGCCCTATTGTACAAATACTTTAGCACTTCGATATACCAACAGTTCACTTGGCACCGCTGAAGGGTCTGCAGCATCACACCTAAATTTCTACGGAATCAAAGGCTTTTTCATAGTCCACATTCGCAATACCGTGGCATATTGTACTCCTCGGTCTTCTGTAAAATCTGCTGAAGGGTATGTATGTGGTCTATGTTGGTAAAACCTTTTCGGAAACCGGCTTTTTCGGGAGGCTGAAAGTCGTCGTATCTGCTTGCGAGACGATTTGGAATGACTCTCGAAAACAGTACGTAGACGCAACTCAGAAGGGAAATCGGTCTGTAGTTCTTCGAGAGAGCGTTGTCGCCTTTCTTGAAAAGCAAGACCACCGCACTTCTGCTCCACGCCTCCGAGGTAGTGCCTCTATGAAGGACGGAATTAAAGAGCTTCTGAATGACCGAAAGTATCGGTTTTGCACCAGCTTTCAGAAGCTCTGCTGTAGTTCCATCCTCACCCGGTGACTTGCCGTTTTAAAGTGCTGGAGAGCCCTTCTAATCTCGCTCAGACTGACCCGATGCGGTGCCGCCGCCGAAGAAATATTTTTTTTTTTTTAATTAGGATGAATGATATTGTTTAATTACGAATTATAATCCATTCACGGAAATTGAATAATATATAACATTAAAATAAATTTTTCGGTACTATACGTGCGACACCTACTGTAAGTTAATTGTACTATGGCTACAACCTTTGCGCAAATGCAAGCAATAAGTTGACAAGGTTTTACCGTAATCTGATGAACGGTATAGCAGCATAAAAAATACGAACAAACAAACATTATTTTTTATATATTGGATAATACAGATTAAAACTGGAGTCGTTAATATTATATAAATAATAAATAATGTTTTATATTCCGTGGGGCATATAGTACGTTTATAGAAGTAATGAGTAAAAGAACTTGTATCATAAATAACGTGTATTCATTTGGTCGATGTTGGTGCAGCCTTGGCTTGCTTATTGCCGTAACCTTACTGGAAGCAAAAACATTAAATTACAGCAATTTGTTACGCTTTTAATGTGTATTTGCAATATATGAATAGAAATCTTATTAATTTTTTTCTTTGGTAATGGACTCGTACTGTTGTTATTTTGCCAGTGTCGAGTATGTTATGAAATTATTCTTTAAAATAATTAGTTTAAAAACATCTTAAAAAAATGTTGATGCTTCATATAATACAGTTTTTAGGAGATTTTTAGGGCAGCTTGAGTCAGAAAACAGTCGATGATGATAGTATCTCAAGGCGCCTGAGCAGACACGTTATCTTGAGGTTCACATTACTATTGAAAGAGAAACAGCAACTTTTTTTTCAAATTTATTATAAATAACACTTATTGAAAGTCACTCTTTTGTTTAATTATCACTGGTTCGAAAAAAGCCTCTGTCCTGGGAAGAACCGGCAAGAAACCCAGTGGGACTTTAAAAAAATAACAGCTTACAAATATGTGTTACAAAATTAACAACACAAAATAAATTAGAAAAAGCTTGGTGGCGATCACTTCATTCCCAGGGTTATTTTCATCCCTAAATTCTTTAATATTATAATAACACTCTTCATACAAATATATTAATTTCAGAGCATCACTTTGTACACCGTAGTGTTGAAGTTTCCTGATTAATGTTTCATGGGGAACACAATCGAAGGCCTTGAATAGTTAGCAGAATATATCCAAAGCATCCTGTGAATGCTCCCATGCATTAAAGATATATTTTATCAGATCAACACCGGCATCAGTTGTTGAGCCACCCCTTAGGAATCCAAACTGATTTTTAGTAAGTAAATTATTTATATTAAAAAAAAACTACATTTAATCAAGAATCATTTTTCAAAAATAATAATAATAAATAGGTTTTAATTTTGCGGGGTCTAATGTACTACCAAATTTAAATAAATTTATTGCTTTACTGTGCTTCATTAAATCAGGAAACACATAAGATTCGATATTAGTATTAAAAATAATAGCTAGTTCAGGCGCGATTTTATCTATTATTATAGACGCAATAACTCTAACGTTAATCTCCCACAGATCTGCAGTTTTCTTAATATTAATAGTTTTAAAATATATATTATTGGATCATTGGAGCACTTGTTTCATCATTTCCGCTAATAATTCATATGCGCATATATTTAATACACAAACTGCACCTTTATTACGTACTTAAATCCACCTCAAGCCATTTTTAAACAATAATACAGGAGCAGCCTTCAGCCGCCAGTCACGTTTCCGGCAAAACCCCCAAAACTTATTTTTTATTATTACTTAATATTTTTAATTATTTATAAAATTATAAAAAATATAGATATATAAACAATTGAAAATATAAAAAGAAAAGTAACGTAAAGTTGCAGCTTATATTTGGCCCGCAGCTGAGGGACACTCATTTTAGTGCATGGAAGTGTCCGCATGTCCCCCAAAACGTGTAGGTGGATTTTGTTCTTATAATTTTCTTTATTTCATAGACTTGCAGGTTTCCTCACGATGTTTTCTTTTGCCACTACGCACGTGGTAAATCATCATTTAAAATTGCAGTTATTAAATTCATTGGTGGCGGTGGAGATTGAACCCAGACTGCTCGCGTCCTGTCTAATTTACGCCAAGCGCTTTGCACCTGATCTATCATGGCTCATTACTTACTACGACTCATTAACTGCCACGGCTCATTTGCTGCCACGGCTGATTAGAAAAATAAGGAATAATTTTAAAAAGCTTATTAATAGATTTAAGGAAGGTGTGAGTTGAGGGTTCGATGCCGCAGGGAAGCGCAACAAAATAATTGAGTTTATGACCGTTTTAGAATCTGCATGAAGTAGGCATGTTTTTTAAGCTATTTGACACTCTAGTCACCATACGTTTTTTTATAGCACAGGTGCTCAAACTTCATTATTGTAAAATCGAAAATTTTAATTTCGAAGTATTTAAAAAAAACAGTTATAGCTAGTAATATTTTGTAATGCGCGATGGCAAGGCCAAATATTCACGTCAATTTTCACAAAAAAACACAAATGGTTATTTATACATTTGTGGCAATAGTACTCATTCATGCGAACGAAGGTATAATAAGGTATATATATTTCATACTTTACACCTTAGCTTACTAATATATTAGGCTATATCGGTGGCTCAGGTTCTACTGCGGATATCCTAATTTCGAAGTCTATCATGGATAGAAACTCCGAGGATAGCCCTATTTATAGCTCGCTCTTCTATTTACATTACAAAAAAAAAATAGATGTGCTTATTCTGATCAGTTCTTATTGGAATACACCTTATATGTACGTCTAAGGTGTCCAATGTATATTGAAAATATTTATATTAGTGTTACTATATAGTAACATTTATTATTATATGGTATATTTTTCAATTAATGCATAATAATAAAAAAATACTGGTAAAATTTACATATGGGTAATATGAAAGTGAAACTACAAGCTCCTAGAAAAATACAGTCGAATTGGAAACCATCTTCTCTCGTATAATAATAATAATATCCTCCAGACCGAATATCGGTCACGGCGGCCAGTGTCAACAGAGACTAGCCATCGGCGCAGGACAGGATTATAGTGCACAAGTGTATGCGCAAGCACAAAAACACTCTCTATTCCCTCACACTCGTAGTGCGATATGACGGTAAACCGACACGACCGGAAAGTAATCAGGCGCAGGACCAACGGCTTTTACGTGCTTTCCGAGGCACGGAGGTGAGACACCGCCAACTTCCTGACTCCGGGCAGCCACTGAGAATTTCTTGATGGAAAAACTTTAAGCTTTAATAGGGCGTTGAGAGGAGAGCGTGCCTTCGTGTCTAAAACGAAAGGTACGATCCTTCAGGTAAGAGGCTACGAGACGTACAAGACGATCAAAGAGACCTATTTTATATAGTTTGTAGATACGGCATTCGTGCCAGACTCTATCAAAAGCTTTTGCAATGTTGAAAAAGACCGCGATGGTCTAATGACGACGAGGATAAAACGGCTGAGGATATATTCCACAATACGGTGACTTGTTGAGGACAAGAATGTTTCGCTCGGAAACCAAATTGGTGGGGGATGATAAGAGCGTCACCGTCTGTGGGAAACAGATGGAGCCTCATGCGGGTGAGAATGACACTTTCGAAGAGTCTGCCCATGGCCTTGAGGAGGCTGATGGGACGATGGCTGGAGGGGAGTTTGAGAGGCTTTTCTGGCTTAGTAATCCTAATGACAGCTGCCTCTTTTCACGTAGTGAGAAAGTAACTAAGATTGAATCAGGCGTTGAAGATAATTGCTAAAAGGGTTATTACCTGCTCAGGAAAGTGTTTAAGGGATTGGTTGGAGATGCCATCCGCACCCGGAGCCTTTTTGGGCTTAAGTCCTTTGATGAAGGATGAGATGTGAGTTCCAGCGGCGTACCTCATCCTCCCCTGTCTGTATGTGGCAGGGGTTGGTGGGTTCAGAGCTAGGAGAGCATTGTGCGGCAATGCTGTCTGCAAAGCACTCAGCCTTTTCCTAGTCCTCGAAGGCAACCGTACCGTCGTGACACGAGAGAGGGGAAGTGTGGGTGATAGCATCTATGCGGAGGGCTCTTGCCATCTGATAGTACGCTGTATGAGTGGGAGAGATATTCTCCATGAGCTTACTCTTTTCGAGGTCTCGAAGTTCGAAGAGGCGGAAATGTAGTTCTCATTGAAGACGATTGGCCTTGCGCCTATATTCGGGGGTGGGATAGATTGCTGCTCTCCGGAAAGCATCTCTCTTGGCTTTAAATAGGTTGCTAATGTAGGGGAAGGCCATCATTATTAGCAACCGGGACAACCCTTTCAATCTCCTTAAGGGAGGATTTTACAAATGTGGAGAGAATCGACAGCGTTGTCGATTTTTTCAGGACTGTCGAAGTCAGACGATAGGGAGATGGGGGACTCCTGTGAGTCTAGAGCTTTAGCTAGGGACTCCTTGAAGCCCTTCCAATTAGTGAAGGTTTTCGTAGAGGGTGTTGAGGGGGGTGGCTAATGGCCAAGAATGAGGGAGACTGGTCGGTGGTCGGATCCTAGATCGTCTATTGTCTCGATTGCCCTGAGATTGAGGAAAACTCCTTTGACTAACGCAAAGTCTAGTACATCGGGAGCGTGGTTGGTGTTATCGATATAGTGCGTGACACCGAGAGGACTGTGGACGGTAAGGTCAAGAGACTGCGTGATATCAAGCAGTTTCTTGCCACTCTGAGAAGTAATACGGCAGGACAATTCAGTATGATTGGAGTTAAAATCTCCAAACATAATAACTGAGTTGCCTGAAGATAAGATCTTTTTTGAAGGGATAACCTCCAAGAGCTTAAGCTCTGGGAGGTTATTTCGCAACCTGCGAACGTTAAAGGATACAAGCGATAAACCTTTAAGCTTAATACGACCGTGAGATTTTAGAAGAACAGAGTACTCTGCGATTATATAATGCAACTTTTAATTTATTCAATTTAAATTAACTTAAATTAAACTAATTCAAGTTACAATGAGCACAAAAGGTTATGATGCCCTGTAAGAGCGACGAGACGGTCCTGAAGGGACTGAGCAGCGCGCAAATTGCGTGCTAAGACGGCAATCTCCCCAATATTGATGTTGCTAATAGCGGAATACACCGTATCTAGGTCATCAACCATTGAGGGTTGTTTATACTGATGTGCGGAGGATGTCCGCGGAGGGTTGGCTTTTTGGGGCCCCAGGGAAAGACTGGAGGCTGCGAAGCCCAGAGGGGGCCAAAGAGCGTCCTGAAGGGGCTTTGAGGGACCCTGATAGGGTCGAGAGGCCCTGAAGGGGCCTTGAGGGACCCTGATAGGGTCGAGAGGCCCTGAAGGGGCTGTGAAATCCCCTGACGGGGCATTCTTGACGGGAGAGCCGAGAATGATCTGACATTGACCAGCGGTGGAGCTTGTCTGCTGGGACGAATGTGAGGAGCACAAGGGCAGCCTCTGTAGTTCGCCGGGTGGCCAGTCTGCTGGCACAGGATACACGTGGGTGGGGTTTCGGCGTTTTGGAGCCGAGGACACTCTTTCGAGCTGTGTGGGTCTAGGCACTTAACGCACCTGGGAGGGGCGGAGCAGTTGGCCGCCGCATGCCCATAAAGTTGGCAGCGGTGGCATTGCGCCAGGAAACCACGCCTGTGTGGGGACTCAACTCTCACTCTCGACAGGCCGCACACAGTGCATACCTGCCGGAAGATGGCTGTAGCCTCCGGCACGTTCGTGAGGATCACAAGGGCAAGCGGAAACCTCTTACCTTTGTTGCTGTGCATTTTGTGCACGGCCTCAAAAGTGAATCATTGGAACTTAAGGTCCTCAAGGGTGTCCTCATTGGCGAGTTCAAATGGGACACCGCGGATCACGGCCCTGACTTTACGCTCTTCCAGAAGATCGTACGTGTGGTAGGACACACGCTCGGATGTGAATATACTGGTAAGGCGGCGAAAGTCGTCGATCGACTGAGGAATGATTTCGTTGGCTGGTGGTACGTTAGTGGCCTGGTCGTATTTCATACCTGTGTCGTAACAGGTTTTTGAAAGGTGAGTGAACTTTGCCTTGTCTCTTAAGAAGACAGGGGGTGGGACCTGCTTTTTAGCCAGGGTAGGAGCGCAGCGAGAGGCTGGCTTGGGCGGCGGGCGGATGTCTAGTGACAGTAGTGGGACCGAAGCAGCGGCGAGGCCTGCGGGGTTGGAAACGGCAGCGGAAGCTGCGGGGGCAGAGGCAGCTACGGGGGCTTCGGTGTTTGAAGACGCGGCAGAGGCCGCCGAAACGGGAGGGGTGCGATTTTTTGCGGCGCTTTTACGGCCGCGCTTGGAGGTTACTGTGGTGAACACAGACTCGCCGGTTCTGTCGGAGTCAGACGACTCTGATGAACTAATGCCGAACTTAGTTTCGGTGGAGGACCTCTTGCCGAGCACTTCATGTCGAGGGACGCGAATGAGTTGGACTGCGGGGCAGCCGGGTTGGCCGCCAGAAAGGCCGTGCGGGATGAAGGGCGTTGCGGGGCATGCCTAAGGGGCAACTGATGGGAGTGGTTCAGGGCGGCAAGGATCGACCTAATGAGGTCTCCTGTGGACATGTTGAGGGAGGGTGGCGACGTTTTACTCTAACAGTAAGGGCGGGGATCACTGTTCTCAAAAGAACAGGGTCTTATTCTGCAAAGAACAAGTGACGTTTTCCGAGGAGCAATATTCACGGTATAACAAAGTAATAACAAAAAAGGAAAATTAACAAGACAATTAACAAGAACTGATAACAAGAAAAACTTAAAAAAGCAGACAGTGGTCAGTCAAACCTCCTCGCCAGGAGGCAGGGGGTCAAGAACTAAGTGTTAGCGGCGAAAGACTCATCAAAGCGATAGCGCTGCATAACGTGAGCAGGAGAGTGGAGGCGTGAGAGCGAGAGGGCACTAACGTACGGGTACGAAAGTGCGGTCGACTTGTACACGTCCGCTCGAGAGCGGCGGCGCAAGCGGAAATCCTGTTTATTTTCTTTTACCTTATTTTAATTATATACTCTGTTGGTATTAAATGATATTTGGCTGCAAAGCGTGTCAATTATTATGGATAAACGCTACAACTGGAGAAGCTCTTGCCCAACTGTTGGTTATGACGAGCTGATGAAGAAGGATAGTTATTAATTTAAAAGTGTATGTAAAACCGACGTTCCTAAGTAATTATTGGCTAGTAAATACAGTGATATTTGGTTACTTATTCTGGACCTTCATTGACTTACTAGGTACCAAATTTGACTATATCTAACTATAGAACTATATCTAAGATAATAGGAAATATGCTATGAAAGGAATAAACGTCGGTATTGTAACAAAAAAAATCTAATAATGAAAGACAAAGGGACTGTCGTAGTAATTAAGTTATCTTAATGGAGAAGGCGTAGCAAGCGTCAAAATATATTTGGTGCTATTGTAAATTGAATTAATTTTTCTGATATGTAAAAGTCATATAGTAGATGTTTTCCCTTTATATTTTAGATCTATAATAGTGGCCGTTTCTTATAAGTACTTGATAATAGACGATACTAAGCAGACTTGGTTAGTTCGCGAGCGAGTGATGTAAATGGACTACTTAATTTCGTATATAAACCTATCATTCGTTTACTGCTCATACTTATTAACTTGATGTGATATACTGATAAAGTAACTACTGAAAATAATGAGTGGCTTTTTCATTGATCGCAAGGAAATTGAAGTGGGATACAGAATTGCGAGTCCCGGGTCAAACCATCATCATCATTCATCACTATTATCATAACAGCCTATCAAAGTCCACTGCTGAACATAGGCCTCCCCCATAGATTGCCTCATAGGGAAAATATCTGCCACAGTTGCTACACATGGCAGCCGGATTGGCTACCGAAGATTTTTTATGATTTTGAGATGTTGCAGCCCATCTTCTGTACCAGTTTCCTTCTGTCAACTCTTACGACACTCCAAGGGAAGAAGTGAGGTAGTGTATTATCTTTCCACACGATGACATGGCGGGTTAAATAATAGACAAACCCAATATTTTTCGAAAACAAAAACCATTGCTTTTTTATTTTTATTTATTGTAATTATCGGTCACTGCATCGGAAGCTGAAAGGCCATCCGTCCATCCATTACAGCCTATAAAAGTCCACTGAACATAGGCCTCCCCGTTAATTGCCGGATTTTGCCATAGTTGATAAGCTCAGCGATTGGATTATCAATGGCACTTTTTTATTATTATGAGTTGTTTTCAGGGTAATGCTGTTGCTCATCACCTGTTTAAATTTTCCTCTGTGACCTCTTACAACACCCGCGGGATGATATGGGGTAGTAGATATTCTCACACCGCCATTACACGGGAAACGAAGAAAGGTATATAATAGGCGGTATCGCTCTTTTTCTGCCTCGTATTCTGTATTGCGTTTTGAATAACAAGATAGCAGGTATAATTATAGACCGTAAGGCATTCCGTATTAAGTTTGCCTTACAGTCTTAGTTTAAAATAAAGTGGCCTGTTTCTTTAGTTTAAATTTCATCAAGGGCCACAGGAGCCATTTATCATGGACTTGTTTCCATAATATTGTAAAAAAGTTTTTTTTTAAACTAAAATTACAAACGATGCTAGGGCCTAAAAATTAAGATTTCAACGTTTTGACGAATAAAATCGTATCTAGCAATCATATTATATATATAAATTATATAAAAATCCCATTGTCAGAAAGATAAATGATTGTTGAACTTATAATTTTTTTTTAAATCGATTAATTGCTATTTTTACATAAAAAGGTTTAGTGGCTTTTGTTGTGGATTTATCAAGTCCGCATGGTGGCGTAAACACGATAACTTTTGAAAATATTAATTGTTCAACTTAATCTATTTTTAAAATTCTTCATCTCCCGAGTTCATTTATAATTAATTTTTTTCTGCTAAGAAATGGTGAAATTTTCGGTGGTTTGTGAGCCTTGTATAAATTTATTCTACTAAATACACTGTTTCACTCCTCCATTCGTCATTCCGGCATTCGGTTAGAATCTACTAGTTAGTCTGTGATTCTGGCCTCGGCCGCCATTGTTAGTGGATATTGTATCGCTTGTTTGCAGCGAAAAGGATCGCCGTAGAAATATAAAATATACCAAAAACCAAATTTGTTACATACTTGAGCAAGGTAAGATATTATTATTATTTTTATAATCACATATTTTTATTACAATATTTTGTTTTCCTAAAAGCACGCATGATTAATTTATATATAAATATACTTATACGTCTTGGACTTGTTGGACAAATGTGCCGAGTTTGGGCTCGTTTTGTTAGTTATGATGAGTCCTTACCTCCGGAATTGATAGAGTGACTTCAAAGTGTACTTTGATGACTGCTACAGGAACTCCTCGACGAGGAGAACTATAGTAATATTTGAAGTATAGTAACAATTATAAGGTTTTTAGTGAAAAATTGTAAGTAATTAAAATACTTTAAAAGTTTAGTATAACTATATTATACGTAATTTTTAATACGCTTAAGGCATGCACAATTTTTGATTTACCAATATATTTATGTGTTACATCATAACTTTTTTCTGGGTGAACCGATTTCGATGGTTCTTTTTATGTTTGAAAGCTGGTGCTTCTCGTGTAGTCTAAATTTGATCAATATATGACCAATCGTTTTTGAGTTATTCTTAATAATTTATATTGAAGTCGGTTGTACACCATTTTTAATTTTATATTATTAACTAAACAAAAATATGAGTTTTTGTTTAGTTAATTTAACCTCGAGCATACCAGGTACTTTACGTGATTCAATTAGCCTTTTCACCTTTTTCGATAGTTCAATCGTTGCCCGAGAGGCCCTTTACAAATTAATGTGCTACTACGCTATTGTTCGCAGAGTATGCTACAAATTAATATGAGTTTTACACGCGACGTGCAAAATCGATTAGCAGCGCGGACACGCGATGAGCCAAATTGAATAACAGCGCCGACATGTGACGTCATATTATATAGACATGTGATGGCGTGATTGGCTATGGAAGTGTTAAAAAAATAATGATAAAGATGCGTTATCAACATAAAGCCTGGGATGTAATTATACATGCTTTGAAGCAGTAATTTTAATGTCTTTTTTAAGATCACACACATACAACTTAACAGTGGTAGAGCCACGCGGCAGCTTTTGCTGTCGCACGGATGGGCCAGCTCGAACCGGAGTGGTACCACGACCTCACAGAATACCAGCGTGAAGTAGAGGTTTACCTCTGCGTTTCGCTTGGGGAGTGCAGGTGGCCGGAGGCCCTTTTTACTAGAAATGAGGCATTCCATCTTAGTCCTCACGGGTGACAACGCATCTGCATTTTGATCCTTAAACGGGGATAGATGTAGATGTCTATGGGCCGCAGCAACCACTTACCATCAGGTGGACTGTGTGCTCGTTTGTCACCCTTATCCTATATTAAAAAAAAAAACACACTTCATATAAAACACTATAAAATATGGACTGCTGCCTCACGACAGTAAGAAGTATTTATTACCCGCACGAGTTCAGATAGGGATTCAACCTTTTGGGAGTGGATCACTTGATGGCCCGCCTGTCATTTCGTCACCACTTACGTCATAGCTCGCGAGACATGTTATTTCATAGAAGTTAGCTCGTGTTTATTATGATTATTTTCTTTGTTGTTTTTATGACTTATATTTTTGTGTAGATAATAAATGAGGGCGAACGCGAAATAATTCTAGCAGTTGATAGATTTTCGAAACAAGAACAAAGGTAGACCACCTTTGTTCTTGTCTCTAAGGCAGTAAAAATAATAGTTGGCAAAGGTATCTAGTTATTCGTACAAATAAATAAAATTAAGCATTTAGAACTTCTTGGTTTATTTTACTTCGCTTTAGAACTACCATTTTGAATTTACTTCGACAAGTTTCATCCCATTTAGATCGAATGCGGCTTATAGGGTGAAGTACCTATTCTGATGAATTCCACGTTGGTTGGAAAGTGTTGCCATACCTACTGGTATATAAATAAAAAGCCTATTCGTCTTTACCCTGCAAGATATAAAGGAAGAAGTATTTATCAAGTCTTCGTCTTATTACTTGTTGTTGCAATATATAAAACAACGAGGTGGACGGTAACTATTTACTACCTTTCCAAGTAAGTAATGTTAAAGGTCTTTGTGTATAAAGAACAACGCTAAACAAAATAACTAACACGTAGTAAAACTCGACGATCGTTGTATAAAGTTACTTAAGAACTCTCTTTTCTGCTACAAATATTTTGTGAAGGGTTTGTTTGGTAGATCTGTAGTAAAAATAAAACCTTACTTGAAATGTATTTCATTTAAAACAGTCATATTTTAAAAGAAAGATATTTTGCATAGCACAGGTCAAATCTTCTTAAATCCTATTTAACGGTACAGGCTATATATCTTTGGAATACCCTTCCCAATGATATTAAGAATGCAAATAATATAAAAAATAAGTAATTTTTTAAACAATTTCTACAACAACATTGTCCGAACTAATTACTAATGTAATACCCATGTCGATGACATGATGACATGATGATCATATCATATCACTGTTACGTACTAAAACTTTGAAATGTGGTCGAGTCAACAGAGAATTAGAACCCCGATTTTCTTAAAATTTCCAATGCCCTTGAAGTATTTGTAATAATTAAATAAAGTCCCTACGGATTATTTTTTCATTTACGATTCGTTCATCTTCTTGTTTTATGACACATCTCACCGACTAGTATCGTAGTTATTATTTAAAAGATAAATTCTACGAGGAAATTTCCTATGTACACTCTAGAAATAAACACATTGAGAAGATCTAACTACTGGGTTACATTAATGTTCTTGCCCGTGTTATGAGTGATATTGGGACTTGGTTTCGTTTGTTGAGTAATCACGGAGTTAGTAAAATGAACAGAAATGTTGCTGCTTAGCTTATGAGCGAAATATGATTTTACCATTATCAACACAGTGTTTTTAATTCCCGCAAAATACAAGAAAAACTGGATGCATCCGAGATCTAAGCATTGTCATTTAATAGGCAACGCCATAGCTAGCCATCCAGACAGCTCAAAAGATGCACTCGGTTAATGCACGATACAGATTGTTCGTCGTTACCAAACTTAAAATTTCATCCACCTCATAGAGCCACCAGAATCAAAATATTAAGTATACATAAACTACATACATAGTAAAATAAATATAAGTTTATAAAAGAAAATAGCAGCATTATTTCCAAATTTAATTTTACTAACTTTACTAGATGGTAGGATTCTTTTACCTATTTCTGTTACCAAATATTAGTGCTCGCACTGCTGTGTGCCGATCTGAAGGTGAGGAATTCCATCTTAATCCTTAGAGGTGACAAGACTTCTTTGTTTGAAATTAACTGCAGGTACCCATGGAAAGCAGTAGCACCTTACTTTCAGGTGAACTGTGGGTTCGTTTTTCACTTATGTTTTAATATCGAATTTCGTATTGAACAAGGCATACTGGACGACAGGAAAACGACACAGTTATCACGGAAGATATCACCAAACATAAAGTAACAAAATTACCTGCTACATAAATGTAGTACCATGCATGATTAAATTTGCTGAGCTGAGCTAAGAAAATTGAACCGTACAGAAGAGAAATGGTGGCAATTGACGGCTCATTGGTGCAGTGACATAGCAATGAGTTGCATCGCAAAGGACCGCGGGTTTAAATCCCGCACAGAACTAGTATTTGTATGGGCTACAAAGAATTGTTGTAGGTCTACTGGATGCTTGTCCTTGTGAAATTTATGTATGTAAACTGCCCCCACGATACAGGAGAAAATGCTAATGTATAGGTAACGTTCAAAAAAAAGTGTTAAATTAGTTGGATCCTGTGGCTCCCTGCTGCCAACCAGATGGACACATTTTTATTGACATACCTAAACTTATCGGTTCCTCGTAAAAAGTAAATGACTTTTAGGGTTTCTGGCTAGCTCGTTTATAACTGACAAGGCAAATATGCTTAAAAGATGGACAGAACATTTAAACCTCAATGTATCTCGTTTATCTGACCTCAATTACATACGATAACTGCCTCAATATTTACGTGCTGATATTCTGGAAAAGTCTCTCACTTTTAGAAAGTAATCATAGGTTTAAAATTACAGCAAAAGGATCTGACAACATACTCAGTGAGTTCTTCAAATATGGCAGCGAGAAGTTTGGCTATGCAATGTGGCATCTTTTCATTTTAAATCGATTAAGTGCTGCAGCATAAAAACTGCAGTTATCAACCCGTATGTCAGGTGTGGCAACAATGGTATTTTTATAGGATAGGGTTACAAACGAACACACAGTCCAGCTGATTGTAAGTGGTTGCTGTGACTCATAGACATCCACATCTATCCTCAATAAAGAATCAAAATGCAGATGCGTTGTCACCCGTGAGGACTAAGATGGAATGCCTCTTTTCCAGTAAAAAGGGTCTCCGGTTCTCTACACTCACCATACGAAACACAGCATTGTTAAGCTGCTATTTGACGCTGGTATTCTGTGAGAGCGCGGTCCTTCCCCGGTCGAGCCGACCCAGTCGTGCTACAACTATACTACTAATATAGTTGCAGCATGGCTCTACCACGTAAAAACCAATAATAAAATGTATGTGGGAGACGAATATTCAGCGTTGGACTTTTGATAGATTGAAATGAAGGATTGAATCAATGATTATATTTTAATATGTTTTACTTTAATGCATAAAATTTACGAATATATTTCCTTTAAATATACTCATATAGCACTGGTTTTACTTGTATTTCGCTTTACGGACGTAACTTAAAAGAAATTGGGAATCGAAATATATTTTCAAAATCCCAACCGGAAATTATAGTTTCGTCTCTTTTTGCTCGCCGCAACACGTCAAAACATAAATAAAGCAACATCCTTTCAACGATTTACTTCTGGATAACGACTTACTGACTTTTGAAATGATCATCAAGCTTACAGTATTTATATCATCTTTATAGGAGACTTGTTAAAATTTAACGATGTCAATTGTGAAGAACCTATATATATATATTTATAGATACATATATATATATATATATAACAAGACGACAAATGAGTCGTCTCGACTGGGGACCGGGATATCAGCGTGAAATAGCAGCTTAATGCTGCTGTGTTTCCTGTGGTTATTATAGAGAACCGAAGCCCCATTTTACAGGAAATTAGGTAATCCTCAGGAGGACTAAGATGGATATGGATACCCTGGTATAGAAAGCATCTCTGCATTAAGATTTTAATTAAGGTAAGATGTAGATGTCTTTTGGCCACAGCATGCACTTACCATCAAGTGGCTTTTGTGCTCCTTTGTCACTTTTATTTTATTAAATAAAAACTGCGGTCGCTAACCTATCTACCAAGCGTGGCTATCACAGATACCTAGAGCCCTATGTTCAGCAGTGACCTATTAACAGGCTGTGACAGTAAATTTAGAAAAGTCTTAAAGACGACAGGTAAAATCGTCTAACTTTATTCAATATGAACGTAATAGTCTCTCTTAAACGCTCAACCTTCGAGTCAGCGCGATAAGACTAGGAACGACGTTGTAAAACGCAACGATCATCGATATTTCTGAATCTACGAGAAAATATAGCCGTGTAATGGAATTGGTTCAAACTTCTTAAATATTTCTTTTTTACCTCTATTAAATCACTGATGTTTTAATTTTTTGTAATGAAACAATACTTTAATAATGACATAAAAATTTAAATCAGCACATATTGTTTACAATACGGATAAATAACAGGTGAGATTGTTGCACTAATCACCTGCCTAGATCTACTCCTAAAAAAAGGAGCTCCACATCCTATTATTAACTTTAATGAAATAAGCCCACAATATAAAAGACCAGCTTTGGTTTTTCTTATAGAGCATTAAAGTGATAAACGAATTTACAGATTATCTAATAGTAAAAGGTTCTGCAGTCCATGGAAACTGCAATTACTTTAAACAAGGAAGACTATAGATGCGTTCTTATCTCTGAGATGGAACGCCTCACAGTTTGCAAGTAAACTGTCTTTTAGTTCCTTCAAAACGGAATACAGCTGCAGTACAAGCTCTGCTATTTGGCGGCAAAAATAGGTAAGAGGGTAGTTGTACATTCGCTAACGGACATCTATGTACATAAGGAACTCTACATTAATTTTTCTTATAATTAACCCATAGTTTAATAATAGCTGAATATTTAAAAGATTAATTCAATCTGTACTAATATAAGGTCTCAGTGGAGAGATTCTGTTGGAGCGTTTGGTGTAGCGGCGTGTTTTTCATATAATTCGAGCAGCCGCTACTCTGTACATTGTAATATATCACCGCGTATTTATGACACAACCCCTGGGCCTCAGTAAAAAGTGTGTGACAGGGCGTTCGGCGTAGAAGTAGTGTGCTTGGCATACATTTTGTGCGGTCACCACACATATCACTGTAACACATTGCTGAACCATAGAATAATGTAGTATTCAGTTCTCTATACGCTAGTAATTGGGCACAATTGGGAAGCAAGAATAATGAGAACTTTCGTTAAGACATTAAAGGAGCATTACCCGGATAATTAACGTCGGTGTTCTGTAAAAACATGGTCTACTCGTATCACCGATCAAACCGACTTTTTCGTAGTTTCACCATAATAACACTGCAATGTGGCTCTACGATATACAACGTTAAAAAACTTAACTGCTTTCTTAGAGATATCGACTTTTCATCTCGGAAAATATAATGAACTAAATATATCTGGCTTTTCTACTATACTAGTTAACTGCAAGCAAATCGAGGGTTGCGTGCCTTATACTCAGAATCACCAAACGGTATACGCTGAAGGTCATACAGGTTTACGCACCAACCTCGGCACACCCCGATCAGGAGGTGGAGGAAATGTATGAGAATATCTCTAGAGCCATGCATTCCTCCAAAACCCAATATACGGTGTTAATGGGAGACTTCAATGCAAAACTAGGCACAAGAGAGAACGGTGAGTTGAAAGTGGGGAAATTTGGAATAGGGCAACGGAACCCAAGGGGCCAGCAGTTGGCCGACTTCATGGAGAAAGAGGGACTCTTTATGATGAACTCTTTCTTCCAGAAGCGGCCCCACAGGAAGTGGACCTGGTCGAGCCCCGACGGTTCGACAAAAAATGAGATTGACTTCATTATGACGACCAGACGACAACTGTTCAGTGATGTCTCAGTGATCGCGAGGGTGAAAACCGGCAGCGATCACCGAATGGTTAGAGGCACACTGAACCTAAACGTTAAGTTGGAGAGGTCTCGTCTAATGAAGTCAACGCTCCGTCCCCCTCGTGCTCTAATCCAAAGTCCCGAAACCTTTCAGCTCGAGTTGCAAAACCGTTTTCAGTGCCTAGAAGACTGCAATGAAGTGGACGATTTGAATGACAAGCTCGTGGAAGCTGTCCATGCGGTCGGAGCTAAGTTCTGCAAGACCCGCCGAAGAAGAACACAAAAACTCTCCGATCACACTCTTAATCTCATGGCTGTTAGACGGGAGATGAAGCTACATTCTTCAACAGATTTGACAACATACAGGCAACTGAACAGACAGATCTCCAAATGCATGCGGCGGGACTTACGCAACTTCAATACAGCTCGTATTGAAGAAGCGATCGAGCGGAACCAAGGCTCCAAAGTCTTTGCCAGAGATCTGTCTGCCAGAAAGAGCCAACTGTCAAAGCTGAAGACCGAATGTGGCAGCATCGTTTCCGGGGCACCTGAGATTTTGAGTGAGATTGAGAGGTTCTATGGGCAACTGTACACGTCATCGTTGGAGCCACACGCAAGTGTGAGTAACGATCCAAGAGCGAGTCTTATCTGACATTATTCCGATGATATCCCGGACGTCAGTCTGAGCGAGATTAGAATGGCTCTCCAGCACCTTAAAAACGGCAAGGCCCCAGGCCAGGATGGAATTACAGCGGAGCTTCTGAAAGCGGGTGGAAAACCGGTACTTGAAGTCCTTCAGAAGCTCTTTAATTCCGTCCTCCATGGTGGCATTACACCGGAGGCGTGGAGCAGAAGTGCGGTGGTCTTGTTCTTCAAGAAAGGCGACAACGCTCTCTTGAAGAACTACAGACCGATTTCCCTTCTGAGCCGCGTCTACGTGCTGTTTTCGAGAGTCATTACGAATCGTCTCGCGCGCAGACTTGACGACTTCCAGCCTCCCGAACAAGCCGGTTTCCGAAAGGGCTTTAGCACCATAGACCACATACATACCCTTCGGCAAATTGTACAGAAGTCCGAGGAGTACAATTTGCCACTATGTCTGGCGTATGTGGACTATGAGAAAGCCTTTGATTCCGTCGAAATTTGGGCGGTGCTGCAGTCCCTTCAGCGATGCCAAGTTGACTGTCGGTATATCGAAGTGTTGAAGTGCTTGTACAGTAGGGCTACGATGGCTATCCGAGTACAGAACCAGAGTACGAAACCTATCCAATTGCAGAGAGGTGTAAGACAGGGTGACGTCATATCCCCGAAACTCTTCACCGCTGCATTGGAAGATGTTTTCAAGCTTCTGGACTGGAAAGGATACGGTATCAACATCAATGGCGAGTACATCACTCACCTTCGATTTGCCGACGATATAGTCCTTATGGCAGAATCGCTGGAGGACCTAAGCACTATGCTCAATGACCTCAATAGTGTTTTCCAACGGATAGGTCTTAAGATGAACATGGACAAAACAAAGATCATGTTTAATGTCCATGTCACACCTATGCCGGTAGTTGTTGGGAACACTAAGCTCGAAGTTGTTGACGAGTATGTTTACCTGGGACAAATAGTCCGACTAGGTAAGTCCAACTTCGACCGAGAGGTCAATCGACGGATTCAACTCGGTTGGGCAGCGTTCGGGAAATTACGGCACATCTTCTCGTCAGGTATACCTCAAAACTTGAAAACGAGACTGTACACCCAGTGCGTGTTGCCAGTGATGACATACGGAACTGAGACGTGGTCCTTCACTGCTGGCCGGATGAGGAAGCTCAAGGTCGCTCAGCGAGCTATGGAGAGGGCTATGCTCGGAGTTTCTCTGCGTGATAAACTCAGAAATGAGGATATCCGCAGTAGAACCAGAGTGACCGATATAGCCCAACGGATTAGTAAGCTGAAGTGGCAATGGGCCGGCCATATAGCTCGAAGAACCGACAACCGATGGGGAAGAAAGGTTCTCGAGTGGCAGCCTCGTATCGGCAGGCGAAGTCTAGGGCGTCCCCCCACTAGATGGAGTGACGACCTGGTAAGATTTGCAGGAAGTCGATGGATGCAGGTGGCTCAGGACCGTGCTTTGTGGCATTCTTTGGGGGAGGCCTATGTTCAGCAGTGGACTTGTGAAGGGCTGTAATGGTGATGCTGAAATCGACGTATAAATGTTATCAAAACGAAAATATAAGCTCTCTTTGGTTCAGTTTAATATGTGTGTCCAAGTCAGGTATCTGGTACTGGCAATAAGCCAATGTAGGCAGCTAGTATTGTAGAGCTCTAAAATGCTATCATATAAAACCCAATGTTAACTATGATATGGTATATTTATTACTTGTTCTTCTGTTTAAAATTATTCTGCTGTGTTATAATACAACAACTTTTAAAAAGAATCTTTAATACTTTTCTCATTCAGTTTATTATCATTGATATCTTTTGTGCTCTTTTCCAATTTTCGCTAATTTTCTAAAAGGACATTTGATGGCAACTAGACCACCATTTAATTAAATAGTAATGAAAACACATACACACACTGACATACATAAGCACACACACATACATACATACACACACACATACATACACACACACACACACACACACACACACACGCACGCACACACACACGCACACACACACACCCACACACACATATACACACACACACACACACACACACACACACACACACACGCGCGCGCGCTAATAAAAAAAAAATGTTTAAAGAAATGTTAAAAGGAAAATGAACCTGATAAATGTAGTACTTTTCGAATTAGCTTTATATTGGAACTATAATAGAATAATTTTTTTTTTTATTTTTTTTTCTTTTTTCATTGTTATCTTTTAAACGTTCTACTTCAAACTCCAAAATTTATTATTTTTAAACTGTACATTGTTCTAAAACGACCTAAATTAATGGAAGAGCGTTGCTCCCTGATACAGGCTCATTAGCTTAAAAGGGGGCTACGATCACTAATATAATATAATGTACCCAATGTTTTGAAATAAATATTTATTAAAAAAAAAAAAATATTTATTACCATCGGAATCTTACTCCTTTATAATAGTTTTGACAATGATTTGAAGTGGATTTTGATGCGGATAGTGGTGCGATTATGTACGTTAAATATCTGTGCATAAAATGAACTATTATAGCAAATAATAAAACAAGTACTCCAATGATGATATAAATTTCAACTTATTTTGTCTTGTAATAGAATAGAGTAAGAGTGGAAAACGAGCTCTTAATCCGTCTGATAATAAGTGGATGCTGTTGCCCATAGACGTTTATATTTATCATCGATTAGGAATCAAAATACAGATGCGTTGTGACTCCTGCCTTAGAACTAACATGAAACGAGGCATTCGTCTCTAGTAAAAAAAAATTCTTGGAACTAAAAACAAAAAAAATATTTTCACCTAATAACATTAGAAGTTGGTGTTAAGATATATTTTATAAAAGTATTAAAGCCCTTTTATTTGATGTCAGTTTTCGATTTCTAATAAAAACTAAGTTTTTGATTCTTTTGAGTGGATTTAGGACTATCACAAGCTCAAAAATCAATAAAATAGTTTTGTTTCTTCACACTACTATGGGACCAGCCCTAAGTAAAATCTGTATAATAAAAAAGTAACAGTCCCATTTGGCCTATCGCCAAGTCTTTAGACTCAACAGGTAAACGAACATAGCGTAGAATTTATAACTTATAAAGAAATATTTGTATAATATTTGTTTAAAATTATCTGTGATCGAAAGGTTTAAATTAATTTTTTGAAAAATAAGATAACATAATCTTAACTAATATTAATAATTTATATATTCGTTTGATTTATTCATTCAGAACAGCCTGTGTAAGTGCTGAACATAGGCCTCCCCTTAAGATTGGCTTATTGAGAGGCGGTTGCTACCGTAGCCACATTTAGAAGGCGGATTATCAGCTGCAGTTATTATGCGAATGCCCATCTCCTGTTTCAGTTTTCCTGTGCTGCCTCTAACGACACCCACAGAGCGATTTGGGGTAGTGGACATTTTTACCGCCACCACACGGTTAAGTTGTATAATATTGTTCCATAACTACTACCGGCAGGGTTAGCCAAGTTGGCATTCTAAAACCAATATAGTTTAAAAGTATACTATAAAAAAGAATGAAAAAAAATAAATAAACTATTGGTCACACCACTGTCACTTGATTTAACGTAAATGATATTTCTATTCAGTTTAATAGTTTTCTATTTGCGTTAATGATTGTAGAATATCAACTTGACTGAGTACCAGAATGTCAAATTTTGAGTCTACACTGAACTTTGTTACATAAAGTTTGACATTGTAAGGTTTGAGATTAGTAAACTAATTGATTATTGAGCTGAAGTGGCACTTGGCCGGCTATATATCTCGACGAACCAATGGTTAAAAAAGGTTCTTAAGTGGCAACCTCGAACTGGTAAGCGAAGTGTAAGGTGGCCCCCACTAAATAGAGTGATGACCAGGTAAGACATGCGGGAAGTCTATGGACCGTTCGTAGGACCGTGCTTTGTGGCATTCCTTGGGGGAGGCCTATGTTCAGTAGTGTACTTGTGAAGAGCTGTAATGATGATAATGCAGTTTGAGATTAAGCTCGATTGTTTCTGAATACCGGCCCAACGCATTCCGAAGTAGACAGGTCTAACAGTGTGTGGTATTCGATAGGTCTGTTGGGCTTTAGCTTTAAAGCTATCAGGGCACCATAATAAAATATAAACTACTTCTATTTATTTGCTCATAAATGGAAGTTAATTTTGGCGGAATGTTTGCGGTAATGTTAGATGAGCACATGAATTTTTGATGAACGTTTAAAACTTGAATGTTAACTGTTTAATTTTTAATTATTTTGATTTGACTTCTGAATTTTAATTTGAATATTTTTTTTTAATTTAATAATACTGAATTGGATGCATTTTCTATATTACTAACCAATGTGTTACTGTACTTAAATTAGTTTTATTTTAAAGGTACTAATTTAATTATTGTTATATTGCTTTATCCGTGTTTATTTATTTATAGACGTAAATTAAAAGAAAATTAAAAGTGTAATGCAGGATTATCAGAATTATACTATCGGAAGTTTTAATGTGTGGTGTACATATTATAGTACTACAAGTAAATGCATACGAGAACACGCTTATCCCGTGTAACGTATACTCAATAAGATCCAAAGCATGCTAGAACAGTGTCAAAGAAATGAGGACAGTCACAGTAAATTTCTCTGTATCCTCTCTCTTTCTTTTGTATGATAAAACTTTACCCCTACATCAATTCAGTTTTCTAAAAAAAACAGCAGTAGACCCACCCAACACAGGAGACATCTCTATTGTAGAGGCGTTTAAGATTAATAAATTTCTCATGGACAAACATCCAGACACGGAAGAATTAGTTGTTTTCCAAACAAATACTAGAACAATTATTTTTAAATCAAAAAATTATTGGAACAATTACTCGTTGCTCAAAAAAGCGTCATCCTAGTATGAACTAAGAATTTACTAATAATAAAAACTACGACTGCAATACCTGAGAGCTATGGCAAATATGAGGCAATGTATGAGGCCTATGTTTAGCTTATGTTAAGGCTAAACATAGGCCTTAACATAGGCAAGTTTAGTTGTGTGTTAAAAATTTTCAACAGTTTAAGCCTTTGTTTAGGCCTATGTTACCGTTATAGACAATGAACAGTTTTCATTGTCTCTAACGGTAACTGTAACCGAGACCTGAAAATAACACAACGTTAATATTTATAACGAATACTTCAAGCATTCTACATTACACCTACTTGGAAATACGTGTGAAAGTTTAATCTACTCCGACCGAATTAGCGTTCCATACCACACATTAAATTGGCAAAGTTAAAAACACGCTTCGTGCTTAAGATATTGAAATACTATATGTATTAACAAATATCATAAAGTTAGTGCACAATAAAATAGTAAAGCTTTGTACGAACTAATGTACGTACGTGTGTTCCATTCTACGCGTAGTCGATTATGCGTACACAAGAATGCTAGTTGAACCTGCAGCAACGCGTGGCGAGTCATCGGCATCTGGATCTAAACGGACGCCAAGATCCATATCGGTTCCAAGAAAGTAGTTCTTTCCTATAGACCCTAAGTTTTATACCACTGCTATAGAACGAAGCCGAAAACCACGATCGTCGTATATATCGAACATGTTTGGATGTTCTTTTCCGATTTATGTTTTTGGTGGGATATTTTTAATACATTCATCTATATAATTCGCACATTATCTTGATTACGTTGAAATATTTATTTACCTCGGCACACCCCGATGGGGAGGTGGAGGAAATGTATGAGGATATCTCTAGAGCCATGCATTCCTCCAAAACCCAATATACGGTGTTAATGAGAGACTTCAATGCAAAACTAGGCACAAGAGAGAACGGTGAGCTGAAAGTAGGGAAATTTGGAATAGGGGCAACGGAACCCAAGGGGCCAGCAGCTGGCCGACTTCATGGAGAAAGAGGGACTCTTTATGATGAACTCTTTCTTCCAGAAGCGGCCCCACAGGAAGTGGACCTGGTCGAGCCCCGACGGTTCGACAAAAAATGAGATTGACTTCATTATGACGACCAGACGACAACTGTTCAGTGATGTCTTCGTGATCGCGAGGGTGAAAACTGGTAGCGATCACCGAATGGTTAGAGGCACACTGAACCTAAACGTTAAGTTGGAGAGGTCTCGTCTAATGAAGTCAACGCTCCGTCCCCCTCGTGCTCTGTTCCAAAGTCCCGAAACCTTTCACCTCGAGTTACAAAACCGTTTTCAGTGCCTAGAAGACTACAATGAAGTGGACGATATGAATGACAAGCTCGTGGAAACTGTCCATGCGGTCGGAGCTAAGTTCTGCAAGACCCGCCGCAGAAGAACACAAAAACTCTCCGATCACACTCTTAATCTCATGGCTGTTAGACGAGAGATGAAGCTACATTCTTCAACAGACTTGACAGCATACAGGCATCTGAACAGACAGATCTCCAAATGCATGCGGCGGGACTTACGCAACTTCAATACAGCTCGTATTGAAGAAGCGATCGAGCGGAACCAAGGTTCCAAAGTCTTTGCCAGAGATCTGTCTGCCAGAAAGAGCCACCTGTCAAAGCTGAAGTCACAATGTGGCAGCATCGTTTCCGGGATACTCGAGATTTTTAGTGAGATTGAGAGGTTCTATGGGCAGCTGTACACGTCATCGTTGGAGCCACACGCAAGTGTGAGTAACGATCCAAGAGCGAGTCTCATCCGACACTATTCCGAAGATATCCCGGACGTCAGTCTGAGCGAGATTAGAATGGCTCTCCAGCACCTTAAAAACGGTAAGGCCCCAGGCGAGGATGGAATTACAGCGGAGCTTCTGAATGCGAGTGGAAGACCGGTACTTGAAGTCCTTCAGAAGCTCTTTAATTCCGTCCTCCATGGTGGCATTACACCGGAGGCGTGGAGCAGAAGTGCGGTGGTCTTGTTCTTCAAGAAAGGTGACAACGCTCTCTTGAAGAACTACAGACCGATTTCCCTTCTGAGCCGCGTCTATGTGCTGTTTTCGAGAGTCATTACGAATCGTCTCGCGCGCAGACTTGACGACTTCCAGCCTCCCGAGCAAGCCGGTTTCCGAAAGGGCTTTAGCACCATAGACCACATACATACCCTTCGGCAAATTGTACAGAAGTCCGAAGAGTACCATTTGCCACTATGTCTGGCGTATGTGGACTATGAGAAAGCCTTTGATTCCGTCGAAATTTGGGCGGTGCTGCAGTCCCTTCAGCGGTGCCAAGTTGACGGTATATCGAAGTGTTGAAGTGCTTGTACAGTAGGGCTACGATGGCTATCCGAGTACAGAACCAGAGTACGAAACCTATACAATTGCATAGAGGTGTAAGACAGGGTGACGTCATATCCCCGAAACTCTTCACCGCTGTATTGGAAGACGTTTTCAAGCTTCTGGACTGGAAAGGATACGGTATCAACATCAATGGCGAGTACATCACTCACCTTCGATTTGCCGACGATATAGTCCTTATGGCAGAATCGCTGGAGAACCTAAGCACTATGCTCAATGACCTCGATAGTGTTTCCCAATGGATAGGTCTTAAGATGAACATGGACAAAACAAAGATCATGTTCAATGTCCATGTCACACCTATGCCGGTAGTTGTTGGGAGCACTAAGCTCGAAGTTGTTGACGAGTATGTTTACCTGGGACAAATAGTCCGACTAGGTAAGTTCAACTTCGACCGAGAGGTCAATCGACGGATTCAACTTGGCTGGGCAGCGTTCGGGAAGCTACGACACATCTTATCGTCAGACATACCTCAAAACCTGAAAACGAAATTGTACAACCAGTGCGTGTTGCCAGTGATGACTTATGGAACTGAGACGTGGTCCTTCACTGCTGGCCGTATGAGGAAGCTCAAGGTCGCTCAGGGAGCTATGGAGAGGGCTATGCTCGGAGTTTCTCTGCGTGATAAACTTAGGAATGAGGATATCCGCAGTAGAACCAGAGTAACCGACATAGCCCAACGGATTAGTAAGCTGAAGTGGCAGTGGGCCGGCCATATAGCTCGAAGAACCGACAACCGATGGGTAAGAAAGGTTCTCGAGTGGCGGCCTCGTACCGGTAGGCGAAGTGTAGGGCGTCCCCCCACGAGATGGAGTGACGACCTGGTAAGACATGCAGAAAGTCGATGGATGCAGGTGGCTCAGGACCGTGCTTTTTGGCATTCTTTGGGGGAGGCCTATGTTCAGCAGTGGACTTGTAAAGGGCTCTAATGATGATGATGATGATGATTTATTTACCGCAACTTATAACTTTTGTACACAGTTATCAAATTAGAAGCATATTGTTTACTAAAACTCGTTTGTTAACATCTGAAAATTAAATAAAATTACTTTAGGCAAGCTAAGAAATATATATAGAAACCTAAATGGTGTAAGCAAATGGCGTTAAAATTTTGATAAGAAAACACGAGTAAAATCAAAGATTAAAGAGAGAAATGATTTATTACTTTCCAGTAAAACCAATTTGAAGTTTTACCGCATTGTTTCTCGATACCGACTTTTCGTACATTTTGAAATTTTGTTAAAAGATTTCTGATTGATTTTCTTCGCCTATTATAATATTATAAGTTATCTATACCATTCAGTCTGAAGGCGAAGGCAAGCGAAATAATCGATATTATTTTAAAAATGTAACAACGATACAGAATCTATACATATTATAATAAATCTGTAGAAAAGTCGTGTCTGTAATTCTAATACGAGTATACTCTTGAAAAAACAAGTCCAGGGGACTAAATAAAGGGTACCGAAGCCAAATTAGTGGTTTTTAGTATTTTTATTTTTGTATTTTTGAGTTTTCATTTTATGAGACAAATCAAGATTTTAGTGACATTTCTGGTTTAGTAGCTCACATGTGATATGAAATGAACAGGATTTTGCGAAAAAATACCTTAAATATCTAAGATAGCAGATTTTACTTAAACAAAGATTTATTTTATATTTCAAAAGCGGTAATTTTTAAATTATGCTGTTTTTATTTCATTCATATTTTCGAAGATGTTACTTTTTTGTTTTCACACTACCGTAAATATTAACGCTAGCAAATATTCAAAAGAATAGAACTCATCATCGTTATCATTACAACCTATCAAAAGTCCACTGAACCGAACATAGGTCTCCACCATAAATTGTCAAATAAACTGGATATTTGCTATAATTGCCACGCATGGCAGGCGGGTTGGCAACCGCAGCCTTTATTATTTTTAACTGTTGTCAGGAAGATGATGTTGCCGATCTTCTGTTTGTTTTCCTCTATCGCCTCTTAGGATACACACGTAACGATCTGAGGTGGCAGATTCTCTTTCGCCGCCACTACAAGGCGAACATTTTTCTGTTTTCGATCATGAGTGTAATTCTACCCACGTTCACTGCAAATAGAACTTCATTTGCAATAAAAGTAATCCTAAGGATTTTATCATGTTTAATTTTCTTACTTTTTTAATTACTGACGTTTCGGGGACTTTAAATAACCCACGTAGACGGGGGGAGGGGGCTGAGTTGTTTAACGTCCTGATGTCATAGTTTACGAAGACTACAATCAACTTTTAACTAATAATATTTGTCGATCTACACAAGACGAGCTTACAGTATTTTGAAGTCTTGCAGTAGTATGCTTGGGTTTGCATTTAATTTTATTAATTATGTGATTTGATTATAGCTGCAGTATGGCTCTACCACGTAAAATTATTTACTGTTTTTATTAATTTTAATTTTATATTATTTCTTAAATTGTGGAGATTGATTTTAAACTCTTTGATTATACAGCATATAGGTGTAATTTGGAAGAATAAAGATGATGATTATTATTATTTTTGTCTGCATCACAGCGGACTCCGAGTTGGATTACTGTACAAAACAAGTTTGAAGATGTTGATTTTATGAACGAGGAATTAATTCCTCATACATTTCATGTACAAAAGACTTATACGCCTTTTTATGAAAAATATATGTAGTTTCCTTGTCCAGTTTCCTGATTCTCGTACAACGTTAGTAACAAAAAAGAAAAAATAGGTAAAAAAGCACTTTTATATGGACATGCGTAGTTTATTTTAAAATTCAAATTCCTTTCATAAATCTTCTATTTTCTTCTATTAAATTTTTTTTAAAATATGTAAACTAGACTTTCCCTTGAATCGTGAAGGCAGTTTACATACAAAAATTGCACAAGGACAAACATGAGACCAGACCTGGAACAATAATTCTTAATTCATACAAAAACTAGTTCCGTGTAGGATTTGAACCCGCGGCCATTAGCGCTGCAACTCACTCCTCCTAAGCTACTGCGCCACAGATCCAAGTGCAAAGAATAAAGTAAGAGTAAGACTGAAATTTATAGCATCTAGTAAAACACAAGATTAAATATCTGCGACATGTTTATTAATACTCTATCTTGTTTTTTAAACTTAAAGCTTTTTTACTGCAATATCCCTGCAAATTTATTAGAACATAAAATGAACAGTTGAATCGCTATTGCAAGCATAAAGAAATTTTTAATATCAGCCTCTTAGCAAAAATAAAATGACAAAAGCAAGCATTATGACAGACGCTATAAAAATAAAAAGCATATTAACAAACTCAAAAATAAGGCTAGTACCATATTGGTTATTTTTGGTTTAGAATAAGGGTGACAAAAGAGCTTACCTTATGGTAAGTGGATGCTATGACACTTAGACGCCTACATCTATTCTTAGTTGAGAACCGAAATATAGATGGATTGTTAGCCAGAGATTCAAAAGAATGTCCGTTTCTCTGCACTCACCATACAAATCAGTAATGTTAAGCTGTTATTCTGTTAGAGCGTGACCCATCTCAGGTCGAACCGACCCATTCGTACTGCAACCGTAATATACCTGCTGCTAATATCTGCTCAGAGAAGCATTGATGACCACACATTGATAAAATATTTATTAGAAAATTGTTAGTAAATAATTAAAAATCACCAAGCGGAAAAACAAGAAAGTAATTCAACGTCGCCAACAAGATAAACACATTAGGGAAATACGTGTACATGGCAGTGGTTGAGATTTGGCTGAAAGCCAACCCTGGAAACTAGCTTTGTGTAGACTACCAAGTGACCTGTAACAAAAGTATAACAGATAAAAATCCACGTGCAAACATTAATAGATGTAAATGACTGGTTATTTAAAGCACTTTTAAGTAGTAAAGAAGTAAAACCACAGCCTATATACTCCTCATGGGTACAGTACAGGCCTATTCTCATTTCTACAAGGGTTTTAGGTCAAGGAAGTGTCCACCGCTTTGCTTCAACGCTTGTTCGTAGACTTCACATGCCTTTGAAATATACTATTTTTTTTATTTCTCAGAATATGCAGGTTTCCTCACGTTTCCTTCACTGCCGTAATTAAATCAGCACTTAAAATGGCAATTAACAATTTCATTGGAGCAGGCGTAGATCGAAACCGGGTTGCTTGCGTTCTGTAAAATTTACTGCGGGCTTTTAGCCCTTGACCTAGCACGGTTCTATGCTTTTATGCAAAATGTTTCAAAAATAAAATTTCTCAGTATATTTGTGAAAATTTTAAATATGAACAATAAAGTATGTAGTTATAAACGCTAAGTGCGAACACAAGCAGGTATGAAATAAACTCGCTCGCACGCTTGCACAGAATACCAGCGTAAAATAGTAGCTTAATGCTGCTGTTTCATATGGTTTTTGCAGAACGGGAGACTAGTTATCTAGAATCGGAGACCCTTTTTACTGGAAAACAGGCATCTCATCTTAGTGCTCATGGCTGACAGCGCATCTGCTTTTTGATTCGCTAACGAGGAATGATGTAGACGTCTATGGGCCACAGGAACCACTTACCATCAGGTGGACTGTGTGCTCGCTTCTTACCCTTATCCTATAAAAATAAAACTTATTACAATAACCTAAAGAGTGTACAATCAAAAAATTGGAATAGCTTTGATAACAACTGCGGGTTTTTAATAGTAAATTATAACTTTCTGAATTAGGAGAGGACTTCTTTATATTACACGTGCGTTGAGTGTTTGTTTAGGTCTTTACGATTCCAGAAAAGTCGATGACCAAAATAAACCCCAATAAGGACTGATTCTGCAGTCAACATTAACAAATTGCGAGAAATAAGCTAAAGTAGTATTTGAGTTGGGATAGACACACATGTTTATATATAATTATGTCTATATCTATCTCCACAGTGATAAAATGCCCCCTATTCATAACTTAAATAAATCTTTAAAGCAATTTCCAGAACACAGTAAAATATTTATGTTGTCTGGTGTCATCAATTTTTACTCTAAATCAAATAAACATTTGCAATAAACATTAAAAAGTATATTAAAAAAATAATGCGTGCATAGCCAAAATGATTTAAAGGTTAAAAAAATATTTCTTATTACATAATTTTTTAATATTGATACATTTTTTAAATTGAAGTTGTGTAGTTCGTTCAAATCGTCTAATAGAACAAATGAATTTTTTTTTATATTTACTTTTTCAGGATGAGAGCGTGGTCCGTGGTCGAGCCGCCCAATACGTGCTGCAAGCACAATACAGCTGTAAAGTGTCTCTACCGCATAAGGTGGTATTCGAACCAGATTTTTTTAATGGAAAAGATGCATTCCTTCTTACTTACTTCTTTCTCCTCATCTGTATTATTTGAGGATAGATAATATATTTCTATGTGCCACATTACGTGAAACATATGCTCCTTTATTCTGTACAAAACAAATATCACTCTTTGGTGCCTACGTCCTTGTTCAAAGCGCTCTCACGTTTATATATTATTACTAGCTTTTTACCCGCCGCTTCGCTCGAGTAGTCTTCAATTTACTAACATCATTACATGCTATTCGGTGCCAAATTTAGCAAAATTTGATCATTTTAGAGTCATTTCGGTGTCTACTTGTACTTGAAAAAAAGAGAAAATAGAAAAAAAGAACGATTCTATTAAAAACAAGTTTTGAAGGACAATATGTCCTTCAAAACTTTTTAGCCGGCCCAAAACTGATTAGTGTTGCATAGTTCAAAGGAACTCGTCCAATACTAATTGTATGAAGTGTCGATATAAACAGGACCAGTGCAGATTTATAAATTACAATAATACAGTGACAAACGACCTAACAAGCCACTAATGCTAAGTGGCTACTGCGGGTCGCACGCACGCACACAACTGAAACTTAAAACAAAAAAAAAACATCATGTATTATTATTAAGGTTAAATTTCTTACAGCATGAAATTATTCTGGTACTCCTACCATTTCGACTTAAAGCCAACGTAGAAGAACTACACTTTGACGCTAGAAATAAAGTGTTGTATCGACCAAGGATATTATCTCGGACTCCTAGCACAAAAGGCGCACTAACACCTAGATATCTTCTCACTCACCACCTTCATCATTGCTATGGTGAGTGAAGAGAACCAGAGACCATTTTTACGGATACTAGAGATTCTATCTTAGTACTCAGGGTTGACAACGCGTCTGCATTTTGTTTCTTAATCGAGGAAAAATATAGATATATATAGGCCATATTGTCCACTTACCATCAGGTGGGCTGTGTGCTCGCTTGTCTCTTAGTCTATAAAATAAAATAAAAATTATCGAATTTCGAAGTGAAGGACTCAACATTAAAATATATATAATAATATAAACACTATTAGGTATGATAAGTAAAGTGGTCATCTTAATAATCTACTTCATTACTTTAATGGATGACAAACAAGAACACAGTCTATATTTTGTATAGACTAAATTAGGAGACTACGTATAAATTATGCTACTTATTTAATAATGGCACACTAAAAACTAAATAAATGAAAAAAAAAACGAACTTTAATGAGAAAAAAGGGTTTAATTTTTGAATGAAAAATTGTCGATATAATGTAAGATATAATAAAACACTTTGAGGGTGCGGCCAGCTGTCACGTTTGAAAGGATCTCACGATATACGAGTGGGAATCATCACGATTCATGAAAGATGTATTCAATGCAGCAATCGTAAATGTTTCTCTCCCAATATATGTATCACTCATTGAATAATAGCTGTTACAAATGACATCTTATTCTTTGTATAATTTATATATTTACTAGCTGACCAGGCAGACGTTGTTTTGCCCTTTCTGATTACCCTTTGTCCAATGAAAAAATCCTTAAATTCGAAATAAAAATAGTAAGGGTCACTTATCATCACATATCGCAAGTAGGACCAAACTGCACATTAACCAACAATTTCACTATAATCAGTTCAGTAGTTTAGGAGTTCATCGCGGACAAACAATGTGACACGTAATTTTTATATATAAAGATAACGTATACAATTTCAGGTTGAGTTAAGAAACAGGAAATGCAGATTTGTTTTCACTTTATTACGATGAAATTTTTACATGAATCACGTACATTCATTTAATGTTTCACTTGATCTGGTAAAACTAATTACGGTTAACAATTTAAAAGAGTACTTGTTATTTTCTACTAAATAATTTATTGAATAACCGAATTGCATATTTCTTTTAAAAAATAGTTATAAGCAACAAAAATGCACCCAGCATTTTATGAGTATAAAATTCTAAATTATTCAACTAATGAATTAGAAGTAGCTTGAGAGCGATAACACGTGGTAGAGCTACGCTGCAGCAATATTATGCTTGTGGCCCAAATGGGAAGGACCATGCTTTCACAGAATACCATCGTGAAATGCAGCTTAATACTGCTGTGTTTCGTATGGTGAGTGTAGAGAACCGAAGACCCTTTTTACTCGATATTCCATCTTAGTCCTCAGGGACGACAAGTGATAAAGTTTATGCATTTTGATACTTAATCAAGGATAGATATAAATGTCTATAGGTCATAGTACCCTAACGTGTGCTCGTTGGCAACTTTCATTTATTAAAAAAATATAAATTCAGTAGAACGCGCCTTCTTGAGGGACAGTAACAAAATGTCGGCCCTTATCGTTAGAAGTAGCAGATGCGTGGATGTCCTCGATTTTTTCTAAATTCCCGCTATGAAAGGTAAATATTTTCAAATATCGGAGATTTACTGGTTTCAGTCAAGTTTTCGAAAATCAAGGTTTTATCAGATCTCGACGTTTTGAGGGCTTAGGAATCTATTCTGACTAGTTCTACGAGGATATCACTATGTCTTTATGTGTGTTTGCGTGCGTGGGCGCCTGCGTGCATGCGTGCGTGCGTACGTGGATCCGTGCGTGTGTGCGTGCGTCCGTGCGTATGTGTGAGCGCGCGCGCGTGCGTATGTGTGAGCGCGCGCGCGTGCGTGTGTGTGTGTGTGTGTGCGCGTGTGTGCGTATGTGCGTATGTGCCTATGTAAATCTCTCATAACTTTCGATCGGCCTGATTGATTTGAATGAACATAAATTAATAATAATATACGCGATAAATTCCGTAAAAACTAGTTTTATTCAAATGTTCGCGTAAATTAAAAAAAATCATTAAGTAATTATATGGCCTACAAATAATTGTTTTGAGTTTGCTTTATCCTTGAGAAATTTATGTATGTAAATTATCCCTACGATATAAGTGAAAACCTTAGACTGGCGGTAACGTTAAAAAAAAGAAACAAAAAGATTTACGTCCCACTGCTGAGCACAAGCCTTTTCTCATTTTTGAGAAGGTTCTGGTCTCTATATTTTAAAGTTATTTATTGTTTTCGAAAGTATTCGTAAGTTGTTTACGTAGTAAATTTCATTTTAGGAATACAGGTTAAAAGTAAAGTAACAGCCTATATACTTCCTATTGGAGCACAAGCCTGCTCTTAATTCTGAGAGGTTGTTTGAAGCTACAAGTTTGCCACGTAGCTGCAGTGTGTCTTGGCGGACTTCAAGTATCCTTAAAATGTTTTGTTCATGAAACCTGCACGTGTCTTCACGCAGTTAACCTTCGCTGCTAAGCATTAAGTAAATCAGCACTAAAAATTGCAATTAACTATTTATACGGAGATCAAATTGTGATATTTAGCATTTAGCCCCTGGACCACCACGTTTCTATGGATTTGTAATGATACATAAAATGCTATAATACTCGTATATGATGATATTCGCACATAACGATTTGTTTATGTGAAGGTTTAATCAAAACCAATTGCCTTGTCGTCTCCCGGGATAACGAAACAAATTCAAACACAGGACATTTTGAAACAGAATTTGTTATTTGACAACATGGAACTATGTTGCCTACATAAAGATATATGTAGATATAAAGAGATATACCTATGGAGAGGGTATATTCCACTATAGAAATAATAGTTATGCAAATATCTATAATATCAAAACACACTTGTCAAAAATAGTTTTGTCTCTTTTTAACAAAGCAGTAGCTGCAATAGAAAAGAGACACATCTACAGTTTGTAAAGTGCTTATTTTGGTGATACTTTCGTGTGACGTCATTAGCTCATCCTTGCGTGACTGCGCCGCCATGTTAAGCGCCAAGTTTTGAGGTAGATCCGCTGTCAAACTGTCAAAAAAGCACTGAAATAGTGTCGTACACTCTTATCCATGGTGTCGATAGAAATTATTTTAATAAATTAATTTTGTTCAGAAATTAATATATGATATTAATAATAGTTTATAAATCCTGGATATCATATTTCATCCACCGTTTCATGATCATGCCATATTTTCGAATTATAAATGAACAAAATTAGCGTACCTGCGAAAATAATAATATTTTTCATTTAAAATCTGAATAAAAATAATAAAATATAATATCCGGCAGCACCAAACATGCGTATATAACTTACCATTTTTGATCAATTATATGTAGAACGTACTTAAATACCAATTAATAATAAATAAGTGTTGATTTTAAAAACAGTTTATTTAATTTTTACTCAACTAATCATTATTATTTTATATTAAAAATATTATAATACGGGATTACAATATGGAATCATGCATCTCCATCCCATCTCCATACATTTGTTTACTGTACAATATTATTGTACAGTAAACAAATGTATTTGGTATACAAGCAAAAATATTCCTTTTCCTTCTACGCTGTCAATATTCATTTTTATTGTGTGCGTTATAACTTTTTAACTTTGTTCACATTGATATAAAACAAAACGTGTGTGTGTACTTATGTACGCACGTAAGAAGTTATACTTCTTTAGCGTAAGAAAACAAAAATAACTAAAATAAAACACGTTTTATTTATTCATATATATTTGAATAACTACCTCGAATATTGTGCACGACGCAAACAAAGTAATACGTCGAACGAAATGACTTACTGATTGCTTGTCGTAACCATCGCTAGTTGAACAACCTACGGGCGGTGGGCGGAGCCATGAGGATGTTATGATCGTCGGGCCGCGCTCACGGTTCCACAACTAGCGGTGGTTGCACACAGCAACGCGGGAAAAGCCGTAGCAATAATATTGAAAAATATAGCTTTTATTTTTAATAAATAGTATTGTAACTATGTAATAACTCTCGCAATAAAGGCACCGAACAAATGGCGAGAGTTAACATAGATTTAGAATATAGAAATTAATTAATGCCAAATTGTAGAGTAAGTATTGTATGTAAATTGTATTCCTTTATATAGTGCAATTTAATTTCTTATATATTAAGCCCTTAGGCACGAAAAATAATAAACAGGGCATGTTACCGTGACGCGGCCGCGGAGCGAATGAGGCTACGCGCGCCGCGCCATGACGTTTTATATTTATAGTACTGAGGCGGGGGGCAGGGTCCTCAGCTCAAAATTGCTGGAAAAACAACGTTTTAACCTTTAGTATATAGAAAAATTGTTATGTACGTATTAGTTGTAAGAATGTTATATATTTAAGTCTGTTCGTTAGTTTGTAAGAAATCTAACTAATAAAGAAAGGTGCGGGGGTGAGGCAAGGGTCCGCTGGCCAGCAACGGCCAAATCATATATAAGACGGGCCGGCCGGAACGGTCGGCAGTCGCTCTCCAGCCACAGAAAAGAAAACAGCAGCAAGAAAAGAAAAAGTTCCTCCTCACCGCCGCTTGCCTCCAGTTTAAGCAAGACCAACGCGTTTCATTCATTTTTCGAACGGCGTTACGGCAATCCGTAACATTAATGGTCCTTCGAGAAGCCGGATTACTGGAAGAAAAAGACAATATCGGTCTTGGTATTGCCGGAAGAAAGAAACAAACAGCAAGAACGAAAAAATATTATTGTAAAGAAAAATGGTGATTACGCGTAGTAGCAACTGAGAATCATCGAAGCGTCGCAAGGATGAACAAATAACCCAGGGGGCCACAGAAGAGGCCTCTGGGTAGCGATTCAACCGCTACTGGTACATCCAACACCACGAGCGAAACCACAACGATCAGCGATACAACCGCTACCTCTGCGACCGATAACACGGCCGCAACGGAAGAAACCCAGCAAGAGAAGGATCGAAGATCGCAGCGCACACTAAGGCCCGACGAGACTAGGTCGCGCCGCTCCGTAGCCTCACGCAAGAAACTCCTCGCGGAGTTAGAGGCGAAAGAGCGGTTAGCCGAACTCAAGCTCGAGCAGGCTCAGTTCCAAGCAAGAACGGAATTGCAAGAAATACACGTGCAGCGACTACAAGCAGAAGTCGGATCAACCGATGACGAAGATGAAGAATTAGAAGACGATTTAGCATCAGTACGCATTAGTACATGGTTGCAAGAAAAACCTACATCGCAATCAGCGCCGCAACCCACGTCGCACTTCGCGTCGCAACCCGCTCCGCAGTCTACATCGCAACCCACGTCGCACTTCGCATCGCAACCCGCGCCGCAGTCTACATCGCAACCCACGCCGCTCTTCGCATCGCAACCTGCGCCGCAGAAAGAAGACTATGGACAGGCGCAGCAACAAATCGACGTCGCTACCTTAGCCGCTGCTCTATCACAAGCAGTAAGAAGCACAAGGGAGCCGCCGAAATATGTGCAAGAGCTACCTACATTCAATGGTAGCAGCAAAGAATGGCTCCGCTTCAAAACAACGTACGAAGAATCTTCAAAGTACTTCACGATGAACGAAAACATAGCGAGAATACGCCGAAGCTTAAAAGGGACAGCAAAAGAAGCCGCAGGTTGCCTACTTATAAGACAACCAGATCCCAGCCTGATAATGGAAGAAGCGTTAATTCACTTAGAAATAGAGAAGCTGAAGCTGCTGAATAAAGTTACGGACAATCCCAGGGAGCTATGCATATTCGCAAATCGCATAGCAAACGTAGTGGGCAACGTAGAAGCACTCAAGAAAGCACACTATCTGCATAGTCCGGAAATGACGCGAGTTATCACAGACAAACGCACGCCCATATTGAGAAGCAAATGGTACGAATATGCAGCCAGAAAGAAAGAAGATATCCCAGAGCTTAAGAAGATATCAATGTTTTTAAACGAAGAAGCGGACAAATGCAGCGCGTATGCCTTGCCGGAGTTCATAGCAGAGGACAGCGAGACGAGAGAGCGAAGACCGAGAAAAATAGAACGTGCCTTTGCCACAAGCAAGAAACAATATGAAGAACGCTGCCCTCAATGCAAACAAGAACACAAACTGCCCGATTGCAAGTCATACGCCGGTCTGTCCACAAATGACAGATGGGAAGTAGCAAAGAAGAATAATATCTGCTACCGCTGTCTGCGAGGTAAACATCGCCGATTGCTGTGTAAAGCTCCACCGTGCGGAAAAGGCGGATGCATGATGAAACACCATAAATTGCTGCATCACGACAGAACAGCACAAATTGAAAAGGAACCCGCTATGTAAACCGCAACATTGGCAAGGGAGGTCATCACAGCGACTCAACCGTACAAAAACCACCGCGCTTATCTAAAGATTGCGCCCGTAACAATAAGGGGGCCACTAAGCTGCGTCGAAACATACGCATTATTGGATGAAGGAAGCACGGTCACCTTAGTCGATGCCTCGATCGCTGACGTCATCGGCGCCGACGGCCCAGCCCACGCAATGTGGATACAAGGGGTCGGCTCGGAGGTGAAACATGAGAAGAGCAAGATCGTCAGCCTTAAAATAAGAGGAAAGTACGCGCAAGAGGAACACAACATAGAAGCAGCGCGTACGGTAGAGCGGTTGGACTTCGCGCCAGAATCCGTGAATGAAAATCACTTGGAGAATTGCCAACATCTGTTGGATATCAAAGAAGATATCACCTACGAACGCGCCTCACCGAAAATACTAATCGGACAAGATAACTGGCACCTCATAGTGTCTAGAAAACTGCTCGCCGGTCGTCGAGACCAACCAGTCGCCTCACACACCAACCTGGGCTGGGTTCTGCATGGCTGTCATAGCTCATTGACGTCGACGGTCACCTTCTGCGGCAGGCAGGAAATAAAAAAATATTTCAAATTGGAATCGCCGTGCATCGAGCCAAGAAGACCGAAAGAAGATCCCGAGCAGCAAGCTATGCAAATATTGAGGGAATCCAGCCAGAGGTCGGCGGACGGCAGATTCGAGACAGGGTTGTTGTGGAAACAAAAGGATTTCCAAATACCAAATAATTACAATGACGTGGAAAGGCGCCTGCACACCTTAGAGAAGAGGCTCGACCGAGACAGCAATCTCAAGCTACAGTACGAAGAACGCATACAGAACCTTTTCAACTCGGGTTACGCAGAGCGCGCGCCCATACCACCGCCGCAAGAAAGGACATGGTATCTGCCGCACTTCCCAGTCATCAACCCTGCGAAACCAAACAAGCCGCCGAGATTGGTGCACGACGCCGCAGCGAAGACAGCCGGAATATGTCTCAACGATATGCATTGCCCGGAGTAATCACGAGGTTCCGACAGTATCCGTATGCAGTAAGCGCCGACATAAAAGAAATGTTCATGCAGATCAAAGTGCGCAAAGAAGATAGAGACGTTTTACGTTTCTTATGGAGAGGCAAGCGGCGGGAGGACCAACCGGAAGAATATAGGATGACATCAATCATCTTTGGAGCGACATCATCACCGTGCACAGCATTATACATCAAAAATAAAAATGCTGAAGAACATGCAGAGGCATACCCAGAAGCTGCGGTTGCCATAAAAAGAAATCACTATATGGACGACTACTTGCGGAGCTTCCACTCTGTCACGGAAGCTCAGCAAACGGAAAAAGCAGTCGATCACGTCCTCAAACAAGCGGGATTCGTACTCAGCGGGTGGACATCGAACGAAGAGAAAACAATAGAAGAAATAACGACAGAACATAAACAACACGACGCGACCGTGAGCCTGGGCGGAAAAGAAACTGAGAAGACGCTCGGCCTGCTCTGGCATGTACAAAGCGATCATATTGGATTTAATACTCACAATATGAAGATGCCTGCCGACGTAAAAGAAAAACAACGCTTGCCAACTAAACGTGAAGCGTTGAGCGTCATAATGGCTTTATTTCACCCGCTGGGATTAATATCACCAGTGACCACCCCAGCGAAGAGAATATTCTAAGACACATGGCGTTATAAAGCGGACTGGGACGACCCTCTGCCCACAGAATTAAAAGAAAAATGGGAAGACTGGATTACTTCACTTAACGCCATAGAACAACTGAGAATACCGCGATGCTACGATTACAACCCGGTGTCGACGCGCCAACTACACACGTTCGTCGACGCAAGCGAGAAGGCCTACGCAGCAGCCGTGTATTGGAGAACGGAGCGAGCAGACGGCAGCGTTAACGTATCATTGGCCGCCGCCAAGAGCCGCGTAACACCACTGAAACCAGTCTCCATACCACGGCTCGAGTTACAAGCGGCACTGCTGGGAGCTCGTCTCGCGCAGACCGTGGTCGATGAGCACGATGGTGATATAGCGGGCAAGACATACTGGTGTGACTCTCGTACTGCACTGGTGTGGATAAGGTCGGAGCCTCGCGCGTACAAAGCTTTCGTCGCTCATCGCCTGGCGGAGATAGAAGATACGACCAAGAAGAACGAATGGCGTTGGCTACCGTCTAAAGAAAACGTGGCAGACGACGCGACCCGATCCACGCCAGAAAGATTCGACGAGTCGCACCGGTGGTTCCGAGGGCCCCCGTTTCTGCAACGTCCACCAGCAGAATGGCCGCAGGAAGAGAAAACGACACAATACCACACCGGGGAAGAACGAGAAGTATGTAACATCGCAGTTAAAAGGGTAGACTCGCCAACAACACATCTGCCACAAATAGAAAGATTTTCAAAATGGATTTGCCTCATAAGGGCGACAGCAAGAGTCCTCCTGTTCATCGACATGTGCAGACCAAACAAGCACGTGGTGAAGGCTGGGCGTAAACGCAACAGAGCAAGACAAGATAGTGACCCTGGCTGGCAAAGAACAAACAAACGCAGCATCCCCGCCAAGGAGAAAAAGGCAACTCCTACTGTCTCATCGCTTGGAGGAATACCGGCCGCTTATCACGTAAGAGCCGAACAACTGTGGGTGCAAGCCAGTCAGCGGGAAAGCTTCACGAAGGAGCTCAAGAGACCCAGAAGCCATCACGCCGAATCACATCATCATCGGTTCCAACTCGCACGTACCTGCGCCGGGACACTTCAGCGAGAGCGATGTGACGGCCCGCCAGCAGTGACAATAATAATTATAAAGGTCCAAATTTTCAATCTCGTTGTTTATATGGTGTGAGTGCTCCATGACGGATGTGCGGTTTACACAGCGATCGGTTCGCAAAGCACTCTTCTCCCTGGACCTCAGCAAGTCGAGTGGGCCTGATGGAGTCCCTCCCATTGTGCTGAAGACGTGTGCTCCGGAGTTGGCACCGGTTATAACGCGTCATTTTCGGTACTCCTACTCCCAAGGCGTAGTCCCGAATTCATGGAAGACAGCTTTGGTCCACCCGATCCCTAAAAAAGGGGACCGCTAAGACTCGTCCAACTATAGGCCTATCGCCATCACCTCCTTGTTCTCCAAAATAATGGAATCAATTATAAACTGCCAGCTCATGAGGTACCTTGAGGATCACCAGCTGATTATTTACCGCCAGTACGGATTTCGTCGGGGTCTATCAGCTGGTGATCTTCTAGTCTACCAGACTCATAGATGAGCGGAGGCAATGGATCACCAGTTTTCTTGCTGATCGCAGCATCAAAGTCGTAGTAGACGGTGCATGCTCTGATCTCTAGCCTATCAACGCTGGTGTTCCACAAGGCTGCGTGCTATCACCAATGCTGTTTCTCCTGCATATCAATGATATGTTGTAAACTGGTAACATTCATTGCTATGCAGACGACAGCACTGGTGATGCCTTATATACGGGCCGTGCCAATATTTCTCGGGAAAACGTCGCTGAGTACCAGGACAAACTTGTGTTTGAATTCAAGTCTTTGCTGAACAAAGTCTCGGATTGGGGGCGACTAAATCTAGTCAAGTTCAATCCCCAGAAGACACAAGTTTGCGCGTTTACCGCTAAAAAGAACCTCTTTGTCGTATCTCCTCAGTTTCAAGGCACTCCCTTTGCTGCTTCAGCTAGCATTGTAATCCTCGGCGTCGATATGTCGAATAGTGTGCAGTTTCGTGGTCATTTGGAAGAGAAGGCCAAATTGGCCTCTAAAAAGCTTGGCGTGCTCAGCAGAGCAAGACAGTATTTCATGCCGGCACATCACTTGCAACTTTACAAAGAGCAAGTTCGGCCTCACATGGAATACTGCTCTCATCTCTGGGCCGGGACACCAAGTGCCAGCTCCTTCTACTTGACCGCATCCAGCGCAGAGCCGTTCGAATCGTCTACGACCGAGTTCTTTCTGATCGGCTCGATACACTGGCACTGCGTAGGGATGTTGCGTCCCTTTGCATTTTCTACCGAATTTACCACGGGGAGTGCTCTGAGGAATTGTTCGGATTAATTCCAGCCGACAAATTTCACGAACGCACATCGCTTCAAAACTCACGATACCATTCTCACCATCTGGATGTTTGGCGGTCCACAACTCTACGTTTTACTATGAGTTTTCTTCCTCGTACAATTTTTCTGTGGAATTGTTTACCACCAGCTATTTTTCCGGACCAATACGACTAAGAGACCTTCAAGAAAAGAGCTTACATCTTTCTGAAAGGCCAGCAACGGATCTCCAATTCCCCTGGTGTTGCGGTTGTTCATGGGCGGCGGTAGTCACTTACCATCAGGTGAGCCGCATGCTCGATTGCCCCCTCTTCTATAAAAAAAAATATTTTCATAGCCCAAATCAAATATAAACTTATTTCGTACACGTCGACCAATCTTGGCGTAATGATAAGAAATAAAAGTATCTCTGTACCCTGTTCGTGTAACGTATTTTCTCTGTTAAAGTGTTTCGTTTTAGGCCGTTATAGTCCCTTTATTGACAAAGTTATCATCCTTAACTGCTTTTAAAGAAACTATTACACTAACAGCTATTTCTTTATTCCTGTAAATAAGTTCTTTCATGAATGGTAAGTGGTGGTAGACCTTAGATTTCACGTAAGCCTAAAGAAAATAATTGGCCTCTTAGATCGTGTGATATCACATGATCCATTTTTTCTTTCTTCGCATTCTTGACTAACCATGAGGCAATTTTTTCTCCTTTTCGAGCATTTTTCGATTTCAACCGCCTCTTAGCCATATTAAACGTTCTAAGTCCGCTTTCTGTCGAGATCTCGAATCTTTGTTATTCTAAGCAATATCATGGAGCATGCAAGCTTCATCAAAATTTAAAAGCTTTTACAAAAATTTACTTCGCAAATATCCGCGTTATAAAATAAAATGATGTGTCTTACCTAGTATGAAGAAGCACCTCCCGCCCTCCTTCAATTGCGTGCACTATCCCCGTCACCACTAATCCCAGCACCGCTACATCCAACACCACTACACTAGGCAAGACACACCACTGACGATAATACGACACGTGTTTCGCCTCTACACGAGGCATCCTCAGGTGATATAGACTCTACGGTGGCTAACCGCTAAGTGAGCGGCGTGCCAAAACAAGTGCCTTTTATACAAACTATGTTTGTAAAAGCTTTTATATAATGGATTTCCGCAAAGTAACGCCTGATTCTATTAATTATATCATCAAAATTTGTTTACCGCTCGATCACTTTTAAGTAACCATTTTTGAAGTTTCGTTCTGCGCCACAAAATTGATAGCCGAGTAAATGTAACTCAAACGGTAAATTATCTATTACGTTGTTAAATATACCACTGTCTTCATATGGTGGAGATGTATTACGAAAATCAGCGCACTGTGAAACAAGTTTTTGGTGCACTTAGAGCGACTTATTGTCAGAATAATCAACGCGCTGAACGCACTATTGTCTTTACCATCGAAAAGTTTTAATTCTAATTTTCTTTATTAGATGACCAGCGACCGAATATACTACATCCAGCACGTAGCAAAGAGAATATAGCAGCGGTAGCAATTAAGCATGATAACCTTGAGCAATCGATTGGACGCCATTCTCAACAGCTTAGTTTGTCGTATGCAACAACTTGGTGTATATAGCGTAATAATCTTGGTAGCGTAATGATAGCGGGCGGGGAGTGGTATAAAAGCATTTAAGAGGGGGATAAGAAAATACAGTCTCAGTTAAAAAAAAAACTAGAATCCAAAGACTCGGCTATAAAATATGCATATGCAGCTGTAAAGGAAATATTTAGTAATAAAAAAGGAATAAATTTACCTCGTTGTATTCCTCTTCTAATGTGTGGAAGACTTTTACCGCTTATTCCCATATTTGCGGAATTATTAGCTTTAGGATCATTAGCTGGTGGAGCAGCGGGTATAGCAAAAGCTGTTAATGATTCAAAAGCAGCACAAAAGATTCTTCAGAAATCTGAAAGACACAAAAGAATCATGGAAGCGGTAGCTCTAGGAAAAGGATTATATATTAAACCTCATACACAAGGAGCAGGTTTATATCTTAACTCCTCAAAAAACTAATTAGACGGATACCCAGACGTGCGCTCACTAATCTAGATATATTAGAACACGCAAGTGACATTCCACACTTTCACGGCGTTTAGATGAGAAATAAATTACGTTTGAAACCGAGAAAGATAGAATGTGGAGTATTGAATTTGGGTAGCTACAGAAATCGTGGAACACATTGGGTAGCCTTTGTAAAGCACAATAAATACGTAAAATATTATAATATTTTTGGTACTTTAAAACTACCGTTATAATTAGTTAAATATATGTATGCATAACTTACCTATCAACTATAATTATGCACGACACCAAGAGTTTGGGGTTGTAAACTGCGGTCATCTTTATCTAAAATGTTTAAGGAGTAACTAGAAAAAGCATTTATATAGGGTATGAAATAAATAAACGTATCAGTATAGAAATGGCTTTAACTGTGTACATAAGTAGGATAGGAGCCTATTTATCAACAAACTATTCACACACATTGGAACTACGAGGAGACTACGAATGTGGTCTTTTGCATTTTTTAACTTTCAATTCTATTCCCAATATAGATGAAAGTTAAAACAATAAATTTTATTATAGTGAAAAAGAAATGATTGAAATTTCTCAAGGGTCTTACGAGCTTCAAGATATTTGTGATTATCTAAAAAAATAATATTAAGAACACTGTATTGAAACTTACTTGAAACAAATTATACATTGAAAACAAATATTTTTGTTCTGAAGATATTCACTTTAATAAAAGCAAATCACTGGGAAAATTTTAGGCTTTGGTATGGAAACAATAAAAGCAAATATAAGTACTGAATCAAAGTATCCTGTCAGTATTCTATCGACAACCATTGTTCGGATTGAATGCGATGTAGTTAGTGTTTCATTTGTCAAACAAATCCTCAGAGCACTCCCCATGTTAAATACGATAGAAAAAACAAATCTCCACGCAGGGCCAGTGAAGCGAGCCAATCAAATAGAACTCGATCGTCAACGATTTGAGCCTCTCTGCGCTCTATGCGGTCAAGTGGAATGGAAGTGGAAGAACAACCGTCTGTCGCGATACATTTTTATACGTGGTAGAGGCATGCTGAAGCTATATTTGTAGTATAGTTGTAGCACGAATAGATCGGCTCGACAGGAGGAGTCTCACAGAATACCAGCATAACTTATAACTGTTCTGTACCGTATGGTGAGCGTAGAGAACCTTTTAACTGGAAAAGAGGCATTCCATCATAGTACTCACGGGTAACAACGCATCTGCATTTTGATTATTTATTGAGGATAGTTGTAGATGTCTATGGGTCTCAGCAACCACTTACCATCAGGTGGACTGTGTGTTCGGTTATCAACCTATCTACAAATTAGGTACAAAGTACGTCAAATTGCAACGTGAGGTGTTAGTTTCGTTAGTTAGTTAGGGAGATGAATAAAATAATTACAAGTTAATTTAAGAAATCATAAAATAGGATTACCTTTGCATATTATTTTAAATTGGAATGCATCGTTATAAATAGTAAACGATAGTAAAACAAAGAATCTTAAAAGTCTATAAAAATGTTAAATGGTTAAAAACAAAGAAGGTTAAAGCCTGCCAAATAATCTTAAAGTAATGAGTGGTTCACTAATAATATGCTTATGAACTAATGGAGATGTAGCTCTGTCCTTTCCAGACCAGCGAGATATCTTAGTATACGACCACGCACTAACACTAGCGCTCTCTGTGTCGTATCTACGACTGTAACTTACACCCAGCTGACAATCAGCTGTGCTCTGCTCTTATAGTAATACTTCACTATTCACTACACTCAGCTGACGGTCAGCTGTGCTCTGTTTAAACGGGAAGGCAACAAGCGTGTATATTCATTACACGTACGACTCCCGTAGTGGTCGACCTTGCCCGGCCGTTTGGTTCATTCGTTGCTAATATTTCCTCCTTATCAGTATTATAGCCACAATTTTTATTATGGACCCTAAAAAGTAGCTGATTTTGTAGTTTTTTTTTTAAAATATTTATTTAAACAAAGTGAGGGACAACATTACTAGAGAAATTATCTGAGTGGTTAATGTCGTGCGATGAAAGCGAATCCTCTGCAAAATCAAATATGAAATATTTGATTTGATGTCCATCGATGATATTTATTGCTTTATTTATCTCATTATTACTCAAGTACTTTTCGTTTAACGATATGCTGATGTTAAAGACCTGATTTATTTTTTTGAAGTACAGGTACATTAATCGTAGGTAAAATATTCATTTACTAAATTTAATATTATATATATATATATATATCGCGGGTTAGGGTTTTTATGTTTTTACGCGGAACCCTAATTCTTTTTCTAAAATAAAAGTAGCCTAAGTTACCCTATATAAAATCAGCTACCTGCCAGTGAAAGTTCCGTCGAAATCGGTCTAGCCGTTTCAAAGATTAGCCGGAACAAACAGCCAGACAGACGGACAAAAATTTTAAAAATTGTGTTTTTGTTATAAGTACCGTATATAACTTCATAAGCAATTAGTAAAAAGCTGTAATTTTGACATTACAAACAGACACTTCAATTTTATTTATTTGTATGGATTATTGATTCATCGTAATAAAGCCGGGACGCTCTAGACGGGGCAGTGTAACTGTTTCATGACTTATAATTTTTACACTGTATGGTATACATGCTGTAACGAAACATGTAATTTGCTCCATTAATTTTCACATTTTATTTTGGAAATTTTATATTTACCACAGGCAGAGTTAAGTTAATACAATGTTTTATTTCGTAAATATATCATACGCTTTGGTAACATACACAAACGATGGACAAAATCCATTGGGCCATTCATAGTTTCCTCCCCTATAAGGCGGCAGGACCTGACGGCATATTCCCGGCACTCCTACAGTAGGGGGGTAAAGCCCTAATAGTCAGTCTTGTTGCCATAATGAGAGCCTGTCTGGCTCTTAATTATGTTCCTAGGGAATGTAGGGAAGTGAAAGTCACATTCATACCAAAACCAGGTAAAAGCGACTACACAGACCCTAATTCCTACAGGCCCATTAGCCTCACATCCTTTCTCCTAAAGACAATGGAGAAGATCTATGAAAGGGAATTAAGTGACACTATTACCACTACACGACAAGCTACACGCCTACAGTCTAGGCAAATCAACAGATTCGGCACTTCACCAGGTAATAACAAAGATTGAAGAGGTCATCCAAAACAAAGAAATATGTCTAGGTTCCTTCACTGATATGGAAGGTTCTTTTGATAGAACGAACTTCTCCAGCATAAAATGTGCACTCAGTAGACATAAAGTTGAACCGGCACTGATTGACTGGATAGTAAACATGCTCAGTACACGAATAATAAAGATTGCTGGTGAATCTCAACCAATCCAAATTAAGAAAGGGCTTCTCTCACCTCTCCTGTGGAATATGGTCATTAATGAACTCATCAGCAAATTAAATACCAATCACTTCTACACAATAGGTTATGTTGATGACCTAACAATACTGGTCTCTGGGAAGACAGCAAGTATAGTGTGCGAACTGACCCAAGCGGCTCTCCGTATAGTGGAGAGATGGTGCAGGGAATACGACTTAACCGTTAATCCCGATGGCCAATAAACATCTACATTTATCCTCTTTTCCGAATCAAAATGCAGATGCGTTGTCACCCGTGAGGACTAAGATGGAATGCCTCTTTTCCAGTAAAAAGAGTCTCCGGTTCCCTACACTCATTATACGTAACACAGCAGTATTAAACTGCTATTTGACGCTGGTATTCTGTAAGAGCGTGGTCCTTCCCCGGTCGAGCCAATCCATTCGTGCTACAACTATACTACTAATATAGCTGCAGCATGGCTCTACCACGTATAAAATAAAACCAACTAATATAGATACAACTAAATGAAACCAGCCAGCCGGAAGGATTAAGCCCAAAAGAGATTTAGAGTTTTCACCGGTAGTTCTAAAACAAATGAAGGTGTAGGTTCTGGAACTTTCTCTGAAGACCTCAATATCCACATATGCACACCGCTGGGTACCTATAACACAGTTTTTCAGGCGGAATATATGGGTATTATTCAAGCGGCCATAGCAATAGATGCTAGGAAGGTTAATGACTTCCCCATCAGAATACTGACCGACAGTAGGGTGGCACTACAAGCTCTGAGTTGCAATGTGGTGAACTCGGGACTAATATATGAATGCCATCAACGATTAAATGAGGTATGTAAAACAACGATGTGACTCTGCAATGGATAATGGGACACAGTGGATCCAGAGGCAACGATGCAGCAGACGAACTGGCCAGAAGAGGATCGTCTCTGGCCACTATAGGGCCGGAACCAATCATACCAATCCCCTTTGGTAACGTTCGTTCACTGGTACGTAGACACTTCACTAATCTACACGCTCAGCTTTGGAAAGATCTAGTAGACTGTAGACAAGCTAGGAAGGCCCTGCCTGAAATAAACAGTCGTTTAACCAAAGTTCAAAAGAGACTGAACAAGCCGCAGATCAGGATAGTAACAAGTGCTATCACAGTACACGGCAACTTTAACAAGCACTTATTTACTATAGGTGTTACAGATAGTCCCCTGTGCAGGGCATGTATGGGGGAAAAAGTAACGGCGGTCCATGTGCTATTGAAATATCCGCAGGTCGCTACGCACAGGGTTCAACATTTCGGCACGCCGGGATCACTCCCCAAAGTTGCATGCAACATCAAAGGACTGTTGAGATTCTTCGAGGAAATTTCATGGCTCGAGTAAGCATATTATTCCTGCCCACACACAAAATACGCGCATAGACGTGGAGTTGCGGAAAACAGCCCGTCGTAAACTAAACTAAACTAAACTAAACTAATCATACACAAAGGAGCTTGCTTGTAATAAGCACCACCGAATTCTACTTTTTGTTGTAATGCAATTAGCATAGTATAGTAAGCATGCCTTTTTTCTATTTGATGCGGTGTCGAGATAATTTTATGAACATAATATCTGTTTTACTTACAAGACGGAATGATTACAAATTTCAAATATTATATAAGTTTCACTCTTAAGTCTCTGACTCTGTAAGTCTCTCTTGCGTTGGTCTTTAAAAGTCTGCGTGTGTAATGAAAATCAGTTTGTATATTATTTATAGGTCAAGGGGTAGCTGTTTATATTCACTCAGAATATACATTTATTTAAAGATAGAGCTGTTCACGGCGACTTCGTCCGCGTGAAAATTATTACGATTGGAACCCTAATTGCTTTTCTAAGATAAAATTGACCAAAGTTACTTCTTATAACATTAGCTATCTGCAAGTAAAAGTCCTGTCAAATTTTTTCCAGCCAATTCGGAGATTACAAATAGACACCAATTTTGTTTGTTTGTATAGACAAGGGCGACAAACGAGCACACAGTCCACCTGATGTAGATGCTGTAGCCAATACGCATACATCTGTCTTCGGTTAAGAATTAAAATGTTGATGCGTTGCCAACTCCGAAGAATAACATAAAACGCTACGTTTCTTTTAAAAGGCATCTTCGGTTCTTTACATTCACTGTACAAAATACTGGCATCTGTATTATTTATGACTAGCATTATGTGATATTGTCTTAAAGTGCGGTTTTTTCCCGGTCGAGTCGAAACATTCGTGCTACAACTATACTACTAATATAGCTGCAGCATGGCCCTACCACGTATAAAATAAAACCAACTAATATAGATACAACTAAATGCTACAGCTACAGTGAGACTCGACCAGTTAAAAAAATTATTTAATTCTTACTTTGATTTTAATTTTATACAATGTAATTTAATAATATTTTATATTTTAAATGTGATTTTGTATCATTAGTTAAAAAAAATAGAGAATTTTATTTAATCTTTCAACAATATTAAACAGAGACATGACTAATACAAATCGGTCAGATTTTTAGTGTTAAGTTATGGTAGTTCACCTTTTCGATACTTGAGGGCGCTATACAAAAGGTAAATCGCGACGTTGACGTGTAAAGCAATTAGATCATAGGCCACAAGAATATAATTTATTTTGTATATATATCTACGTGTTAATATACCATAATTACATACGTTGTGGAGTGTTTTATTAAATTATCCCATCGTAAGCCATTTAGGCAAGTAGTGTAGTGCTAGTTCAAACATTTGGTCCTTCGAGCCAGATTGTGAAACGGCTATTTTTGAATTCGGGTTTGATTAATTAGGGCAAAAGGATTACTATCGAAAATCAGCTGGCATAGTGAAAGCAAGATTTGGTAGTATATCCTTTAAGAGTGCTATACAGTAGAGTGTGTACACATCGCGTGAGTGCACGCGTAACGCATAAGGACAAGTTCAGTTCATTGTGGAGCGGCAACGCCACACACCACATAGTGGCGAGAAAAGAACAACCGAGTTCGGTGTTAAGCAGCAGCGCCACCACCATGCAATGGCGAGACGAGGACAACTGAGAGTTCGGCGTTAAGCAACAGCGCCACACATCACGTGGTGGCAAGAGGAGGACAACCAAGCAGTTCCTGTTAATGAATTTCATTCAGTACAGTGCATCATAGTTACGGTAAAGTGGATGAAGAACAAACTGTGAGTACTTTTCGAGTGTACATTTTATGCAAGCAAATTTGAACTTTATATCGTTAAATTATAAAAATTTTAAAAATTCTTTAAATACTTACAAGTCTATTTAAATTAAGCAAATTTGAACTTTATGTCTATTAACTGTTAAACTTTGAAAAAGTTATTAACTTAAACATTTCTTTAAATTTAATTTTAAATACTTTAATAGTAAAAAAAGGGAATGAAAGTGAACGCAAGTAAGATGAAAGTTATGGTTTTTGAAAGAGAAGACAGCAAAACGATATGTGAAATAAGAATAGAAGGGGAGTTGGTAGAGCAAGTAGATGAGTTTGTATATTTGGGATGTGTGTTTAGCAGGGATGGTAGATATGATAAGGATATAGAACGACGAATGAATGCAGGAAATAGAGTGAATGAGGCTCTACACTCTATTGTGAAAAGTCAGAATGTGTCCAAAAAGGTACGTATGGCAATTCACAATGCTGTGTTAGTACTTACTTTAATGTATGGTAGTGAAAGTTGGGTGTGGCAGAAGAAGCATGAGAGTAGAATAAATGCTGTAGAAATGCGGTCATTAAGGAGTATGTTAGGGATGAAGCTGAATGACAGAGTGAGAAATTGTTTAATAAGAGAAGAGTGTGGTTTGCAAGATGATGTTGTGAACAGGATTAAGAAAGTAATGCTTCGGTGTAGAAAGAATGAATGAGGAAAGAGTGACAAAGCAAATCTATGTTGCAGAGGTGAAAGGCATAGTCGGGAAGGGTCGCCCTAGGCGAAAGTTTATCGACCAAATTGGCGATATATTAAAAATGGATGGCCCATTTTTAATATATCGCCAATTTGGTCGATCAAGAGTACTTTTAACCGACGAGCGTGTATGCGTAGGTATATGGATGTGGAGGAAGCGAGAGAGATGTGTCAGGATCGTGCCAAATGGAAGTCCATAATGTCTGCCTACCCCTCTGGGTGACGGGCGTGAGTGTTTATGTATTTATATGTATGTATATTTAATAGTAAACTTTGTGTGTAGATTTAAGGACTTACAATAATTGTGTAAAAAAACGACGGAACGGGAAACCTACGCCCAATTTTCGCCAAAGTTAAAAGTGTAAAAGACTTAAGAATAATTTTGTAATTTAATTGACTTAGTTTATTTTGGTTGTGTTCTTATATCTATAGTAAAATTGTTAAATATGGAGAACCTTATTGCATTACAAGATAAATTATACAGCCGAATGAATATGTCTCAAATTAATTTTAGAAAATGTTCAAAGGACAGAAAGACAAGCACATATGTTAAAAATAGAATAGAAAATTTAGATAAAATATGGTTTCAATTTGTTGAAAACCACAAACAGTTGTTTAAAACGATAGATCGTGCAATATTAAAGGAAACGACGTATATTCAACGAGACTTGTACGATATTGTAGAAGAGTTTTATTGCGATTATAAGGCAGAGTTGAGTACGTTCTTAGATGATAATGATACCAATAGTCATGTCAATCGAAATTCGAATAGTTCCGATAAGGAGTTTCAAGTTAAATTACCTAAAATTTCCATTCCCATGTTTTCTGGGAAGTATTCAGAGGGGACAACCTTCAGAGACTTGTTTATATATATAGTATAGTTCACAAAAACAGTTCTTTTGATAATGTATTACAGATGCACTATTTAAAAGGACATCTCACGGGTGAAGCTGAGCAACTTGTCAGACAAGTACCACAAGTACCAGTGTCTGATGCGAATTAAAATCAATGTTGGGAACAGTTAGAACGTAGATACGACAATAAAAAGTATCTTGCAAATTGTATTCTTAAACGCCTTTTCGCTCAAAAACGTATGAACATAGAATCTTCTAACGATTTGAAAGATTTGTTGGATACAACAAATGATTGTCTTCATTCTTTAAAAAATTTAGATATTAATGTTAGTACTTGGGACTTAATTATTATTCATGTTATGACATTTAAATTGGACCCAGAAACGCGTAAAGAGTGGGAATTACAAACTAGTAGTGATAGTCCAAACGATTTGCCTACACAATTTAAAGTTTTTCTAGAAAGTCGTTTTAAAGCATTAGAGTGTATTGAACCTAAAAAAGGATTACTTCACAATAATTAACATACTCCACTTTCTATAAAAGCATTGGTCGCATATAAACAGCATAATTTCGTGGGTGTTAAAGCTTGTTGTACACAAAGAAGCAGAAGTATACAAACTATGTTTTTGTAAAAAGTTCCTACAGCTTCCTTATGAGCAAACGTACAATTTCGTTTTAAGTAATAATATTTGCTTTAATTGTTTAGGTGTTAACCATTCAATTAACCAGTGCCAAAACCCAACTAATTGTAGAGTTTGTAAGAAAAGACATCATTCTTTGTTACATCCCACTAGCGATAAGGCTACCAACAGTGGTGACCAGGGAAATAGAGCTAGTACACCTGTTAAAAGTTCGGATGTCGATTGTGATAAAACAGCTATTGTTAGCTGCCTTTCTTCTGGAAACGTCATGGAGTTTAGACAAGTTTTATTAGCCACAGCGCTCATAAGGGTCAAGTCTACCACAGGAAACTTTCAAGTAGTGCGGGCCTTGGTTGATCAAGGTTCCCAAGCTTCATTTATAACTGAAGCTACAGTTCAGTACTTACGCTTAAAGCGTACTCCAGTAAAGAGCACGGTAACCGGACTGGATGCCGACAGAGATATAGTCTCAATGTACATAGTTAATCAAAATCAAACTTAAGGTTAAGGCCTATGTCCTAAAGATTATAACGTCTTACCTTCCAGACAAAAGAATCATCATCATCATCATCATCATCATTACAGCCCTTCACAAGCCCACTGCTGAACATATGCCTCCCCCAAGGAATGCCACAAAGCACGGTCCTGAGCCACCTGCATCCATCGACTTCCTGCATATCTTACTAGGTCGTCACTCCATCTAGTGGGGGGACGCCCAACACTTCGCCTGCCAGTACGAGGCTGCCACTCGAGAACCTTTTTTCCCCATCGGTTGTCGGTTCTTCGAGCTATATGGCCGGCCCATTGCCACTTCAGCTTACTAATCCCTTGGGCTCTGTCGTTCACTCTGGCTCTACTGCGGATATCCTCATTTCTGAGCTTATCACGCAGAAAAACTCCGAGAATAGCCTCTCCATAGCTCGCTGAGCGACCTTGAGCTTTCTCATCCGGCCAGCAGTGAAGAACCAAGTCTCAGTTCCGTATGTCATCACTGGCAACACGCACTGGTAGTACAGTCTCGTTTTCAAGTTTTGAGGTATACCTGACGAGAACATGAGCCGTAATTTCCCGAACGCTGCCCAACCGAGTTGAATCCGTCGATTAACCTCTCGGTCGAAGTTGGACTTACCTAGTCGGACTATTTGACCCAGGTAAATATACTCATCAACAACTTCGAGCTTAGTGCTCCCAACAACTACCGGCATAGGTGTGACATGGACATTAAACATGATCTTTGTTTTGTCCATGTTCATCTTAAGACCTATCCGTTGGGAAACACTATTGAGGTCATTGAGCATAGTGCTTAGATCCTCCAGCGATACTGCCATAAGGACTATATCGTCGGCAAATCGAAGGTGAGTGATCAGTGGTGAAGAGTTTCGGGGATATGACGTCACTCTGTCTTACACCTCTCTGCAATTGGATAGGTTTCGTACTCTGGTCCTTTACTCGGATAGCCATCGTAGCCCTACTGTACAAGCATTTTAGCACTTCGATATACCGACAGTCAACTTGGCACCGCTGAAGGGACTGAAGCACCGCCCAAATTTCGACGGAATCAAAGGCTTCCTCATAGTCCACATACGCCAGACATAGTGGCAAATTGTACTCCTCTGACTTCTGTAAAATTTGCCGAATGGTATGTATGTGGTCTATGGTACTAAAGCCTTTTCGGAAACCGGCTTGTTCGGGAGGCTGGAAGTCGTCAAGTCTGCGCGCAAGACGATTCGTAATGACTCTCAAAAACAGACAAAAGAATAGAGTTAACAAATTGGGTGGATTTGAGGGATTTGAAACTGCCTGATCCAGATTTCGCAACTCCTAATAAGATTGACCTATTATTGGGAGCTGATGTCTATGGTAAAATTATAAAGGACGGTGTAAAAAAGGCGCCTACAGGACATCTTATAGCACAGTGCACAACTCTTGGTTATATTCTTTCTGGTGTTGTAGAACGAACAAAATTAAATAATAGTACACAAAAAATATCAGTGACGTACAAGTAAATCAAAACGACATACTCAAGAAATTTTGGGAGTTAGAAGAACAATTTCCACCAAGTGAGAAAATATTTTCAGTAGAAGAACAAAAGTGCGAAGATCTTTTTGCAGCTACTACCACTCGAACATCTGACGCCAGAAATGTGGTCAAACTGCCATTCAAAGATAAAGAGCCGGCATGTAAAGGTGGCAACTCATGTAATATCGCTGTAAAAAGATTACTATCTATGGAAAGAAAATTAGAAAAAAATTAGGACCTAACAGAAAAATACACAAAGGTTTTAAAGGAATATTTACATCTAAACCACATGAGACCTGTAAGCGAAGAAAAGAAAGAAAATGAAACTGTGTACTTACCCCATCACGCTGTGGTAAGAGAGGACAAACTCACAACCAAGGGTCGGATAGTTTTCGATGCGTCCTGTAAAAATGAGAACGGTGTTTCTTTGAATGATACGCTTATGGTAGGACCAACCTTACAATCCGACTTGCGCCATATTATACTACGTTGGAGAGTATATCCCATTAGAGTAGTAGCTGACATTATAAAAATGTATCGTCAAGTAAGGGTTACCGAAAATGATGCCAAGTTTCAAAGGATAGTCTGGAGAGAGGGCTCGGACAAGCAAATACAAGATTATGAATTAACCACCGTAACGTTCGGGACTGCATTAGCACCCTATTTGAATGTAAAGGCGCTGAATCAAGTCGCTATCGATGAAGCAGAAACTTATCCCTTAGCAGCAAATAGAGTTCGGGAATCTTTCTATATGGACGATCTAATGACTGGGTGCTCTACAGTCGAAGATGGTAAAGAATTATATAGACAGATGAAGAATTTGTTAAATAAGGGAGGTTTTGAACTACAGAAATGGAATAGCAATAGTCAAGAATTACTTAGAGTAATGAATACGCAGGAAGCGGAAGAAAAAAAAGCGAAAGAGCAAATAACAAGAACTTACCTGAAACCATTGTAGAGAACAGTCTATAAAATAAAACCTACGAAGAAAATAATATTAAACTAGATATAACTAAAATTTTAGGACTTACTTGGAACCGCAGTAACGACGTTTCCAAATATTCAGTACAGCTCGCACCCACACCGGGACCTAAACTAAACGTAACATAATATCAGAAATTGCTCGCCTATTTGACCCCTTGGGTTGGCTAGCACCTACCGTTATACTAACAAAGGTATTTATACAAAAGCTATGGCTTTCAGGTGTAGGATGGGATGAAAAGGTTCTTGAAGATCTAATAAATGAATGGAGAACTTACCGTAATGTGTTATCAAAACTTACAGAAGTTCGTATTCCAAGATGGCTTCAAATCAGACAAACTGATAGAAGAGTCAAGCTCCATGGATTCAGTGATGCTTCAGCAACCGCATACTCAGCTGTGGTTTATACCAGATCCATCGATGCAAAATGCGATATTCACGTTGCTCTTTTGATGGCGAGAACCAAAGTAGCACCAATAAAACAAGTAAGCATCCCTCGGTTAGAATTATGTGGTTCTGTGTTGTTGACTCGTCTGTTGGCAGAAGTAGCAGAAGCAATGCACATTCCCAGAGAGAATGTTAGAGCGTGGACAGATTCCACCGTAGTGTTGTCTTGGTTGAACCGTCACCCAAGTAAGTGGAAAACTTTTGTGGGCAATCGAGTGTCCGAAATTCTTAGTACTCTGGATGCGTCACAATGGGCTCACGTTTCCACTAAACTGACTGAAAGCAAATTGTGGTTTTCAGGACCAAGTTTTCTTATGGATAAGCAAATTAGATATCACAGACCAAGGGATGTGGACACTAATATAGAAAAGCGTATAAAGGTACATATTAGTGCTATACCACAAGATTTTCCGTGGCACAAATTTTCTTCATTGAAAAAATTGTTAAGAATTGTTGCATATTGTTGAAGATTTTTAAAAATAAAAGAAAAGAAGTAGAAATATTTACAAAAGATAGAATTAGATGAAGCATTAACATGTTGCATAAAGCATTTTCAAATGGAAGATTTTTCAGAAGAATATTTACAGTTGAAAGAAAAGGGTTGCATAAAGAGAAAAGATAGTAAAATCAGAACCCTGTGTCCGTATATAGATAATATCGGTATAATAAGAGCAGGTGGCAGATTACACGAATCGTCACTAACGGAACAAATCAAACATCCTATACTGTTGTCTCAGTCTTGTTACCTAATTAAATTACTTGTGTCTAATGCTCATGAAATAACCTAGCATGGTGGCCCACAATCAATGGTAAATTACCTAAGATCAATCTATTGGATTATAGGCGTGAAAAACCTAGTTAAGCAACATAAGCAAAAATGCGTGATATGCATCAAATATGCTGCTAAAGTAAGACACCAATTCATGAGATCTCTTCCAGCTGTCAGATGTACTCCTGCACGACCCTTTTTACACAGCGGCGTGGATTATGCTGGTCCAATAAATATAAGAACATCAAAGTGTCGTGGTCACCACGCTTATAAAGGTTACATTTGTGTATTTGTCTGTATGGTGACGCGCGCCATACATTTAGAAGCTGTCAGTGATTTGAGCACACAAGGTTTTTTATCAGCTTTCAGACGATTCGTTTCGAGACGTGGATATTGTTCTCAAATTTGGAGTGACAATGGCACCAACTTTGTGGGAGCTGCTCGAGAATTGAATGAACTTAAGTCAATTCAGCAATCGGTTGCTGAACAGGTTGAAGCTGAGGGGACCCAATGGCACTTTATACCACCTCATGCACCACATTTCGGAGGTTTGTGGGAAGCTGCGGTCAAATCTGCAAAGCACCACTTGAAAAGAGTGATTGGAGATTCAACCTTAATCTTTGAGGAGATTATCACGCTGCTCTATCAGATAGAGGCTTGTCTGAACTCCAGACCAATGACAATTATTAATGATGATTTATCTGATCCTATGCCTCTAACTCCTGGTCACTTCTTAATAGGCGAACCACTAATAAGTATTCCAGACGATAATTACGAACATACATATATAAGTTCACTAACTCGGTGGCAACTTGTCCAAAAAATGACACAGAATTTCTGGCGTCGGTGTTCACAAGAATACTTGTCAAACTTGTTACATAGATATAAATGGACTTACCAAGTTCCAGAATCTAATATCGGGGATGTAGTGTTAGTTAAGGAGAACGATTTACCACCATGTCGTTGGTTACTTGGTCGGATTATCGAAAAACATCCTGGTCCTGATCAAATAACCCGAATAGTTATATTACGAACCAAATCATCAATAGTTAAAAGACCTACCTCTAAGATCTGTGTATTACCTATTAGTACTTAGTCAGAAAGTATTTTTTTTTATTATTGTTAAACCAAATTGTTATTGTTATTATTGTATACTATATTTGTATTTCTAAGATTTAATTGTTGTATTTATTATTTCAGAACAAAATTGTAAACAACACTCACTAAGGACAATAAAGGCGCGAGTTCACGGTGGGCGGTTTCCCATGATGAAGGACAATTATATTTTCAATATTGTCCTTGGTGGGCGGTATGTTAAGGTATGGTAGTTCACCTATTCGATACTTGAGGGCGCTGTACAAAAGGTAAATCGCGATGTTGACGTGTAAATCAATTAGATCATAGGCCACAAGAATATAATTTATTTTGTATATATATCTACGTGTTAATATATCATAAGTACATACGTTGTGGAGTGTTTTATTAAATTATCCCATCGTAAGCCATTTCGGCAAGTAGTGCTGTGCTAGTTCAAAAATTTAGAGACTCTAGAGAAGAGATTTTTATTCAAATTTACGAACTTAGTTAACAAGTAATATAATATTACTGAGGAAGGTCAAGGTCGCTCAGCAAGCTACGGAGGCTTTTCTCTGCATGATAGACTTAGAGAAGAGGATATCTACAGTAGAACCAGTTTAACCGACATAGGGTAACGGATTAGTAATCTGAAGTAGTAGTGGTATGTGACAACCGATGTGGAAGAAAGTTTTCGAGTCAGCCTCGTGCCGGTAGGCGAAGTGAGGGACAGCTCCCCACTGGATAGACTGATGACCTGGTAAGACATGCAGTAAGTCGATGGATGCAGGTGGCTCAGGAAGGTGCTTTGTGGCATTCCTTGAGAGAGGCATATGTTCAGCAGATGACCTGTGAAGGGCTGTAATAATGATGATAATAATAATATTATTATATTTTTAGCAGTGGCAAACAAAAGTAAAAAGTATGAGATTGTGCGTCATTAAAACCCAGCCTAGTGGTTTTATTCAAACTAATGTCAGTATTATATTTTAATACTTCTAGTATCAATATAAAAGAAGAAATATAAAGTAAAAAATATAAAGTAAAAAAATTACTTTTAGTTACGAGAGGTGCCTTTTGAAAAAAGTCACTTATCTTTTCTTATATTTACGCGAAGACTACACATTAAATGAAACTAATTTTTACGGATTATATCGCATTATTTAGTTTTAACATTTTAATTCCCGACGTTTCAGGTGCTTTACAGCACCCATGGTCACGGGGGGGGGGACTAAAGTGTTTCACGTCCCGATGTCATAGTTGGCCCGGCTACCTTCAGTTTTTTAATATTAACTTTTGGTTCGATTTACGCAGAATGAGCATACAGTATCTTGAAGTCTAGCAGTGGTATACTTGGGTTTGGATTTAATTTTATCTATACTAATATAATAAAGCGGAAGAGTTTTTTTGTTTTTTTATTTGCTTAAACGCGCTAATCTCTGGAACTACCAGTCCGATTTGAAAAATTATTTTTTTATATTATAGCCTGATTCGTGTGGAATAGTAGAGGCTATCTAGCATTAAGCTATATCACTCAGCAAGCCTTAAATATGGATATTTGTTAAGCAAGTCAGAAGAAAAGGCACTCCCGAAATTATTTATCCACGTACGCTGGTGTTATCGTTAGGGATACGTAAATACAATGTTCTAGAAAAACATAGATCTTTACTCCGTCTAAAAAAAGTCCGCGATACCATATGTCGATTTCTTATACATAAGCCATAATTAGGTATTGTGTAACAAAAAAATATTGAAAATTAAAAAGTGATATATGTGCGTTATTATTAGGCATAGCCTATTTATCCTTACGAACGAAAGTTACTTCATCATCAAGACAATTTTATGAAGATAAACTTTTTTCTGTATACCATGTTATTTGGACGCATAGTTTAAGAGATAATGTAAAATTAAAATAATTCAATACTTGGCTGGGCGCGCGAACGACGCATAAACCCTAGCCGCCCGGTGAGAACTGAAGCGAGTTTAGTTCAATCATTATAGCTAAAATAAATTAAAAGTTAATTGAGTACTTTTATGACAATGATTAGTTACATCTTTATTTCTGAACTCTTTCATTTCAAATTGCTATGGTATTTTGAAAATTTTATTGATTAATAAGTATAAAAGTTTGATGGCTCAAGAATCATTTCATGCCTACACATTTTTCATGTATCGTGTACGGTTTTCTTTAAAACTGAAAAAAACCGCGCTTCGGGACACTTTCTGGGACGTGGGGTGGGGGGAGGGGGGAGGAAAGTGGATAACACTTAACTTCGCTCTACATCATACATAATATGCCGACAGATAAAAGTACTCCATTAATTATGCCAATTTTTCCATACATTGCTATCAAATAAAATATTTAATTGCAATTATAAAATGTTTGAACTAGGTCATGTCGCGCACCTCCGACACGTGATGACGCGGGTGAAACCGCGGGGCACAGCTAGTTAGTTATAGGATCCCAAGCAGACAGCAGCACCTATCCATCTTTTCTATTAAAATTAGGATGTTTTATAATTTCAATAGCCTCGCGAATCATCCTTGGTAGGAATTGGTGTTCTTTTACGAGGATTTGTGGTCTATCAAATCTAATGTAATGGCGGGGGCGATCTTGAATATGTTCACAAACTGCAGACTTCCCGATACGTTGGTGCTTCACGTCAGCTATATCTTCTTTAACGCGGGTTTTATAGATATTTTTGTTTTTCCTGTGTAAGAGAGACCACATTCACAATCCAGCTTGTACACTGCTGCATCTTGTAGAGGGATATGACAGTTGACGGATGGTAAAAATTGACCAATCTTCTTCAGCGGCTTGAAGTATGTTTTAATGGAAGCTCGCTTCAAGATGTAGCCAACCTTGTTTGTGACTCCCCTGACATAGGGTAGTACAGCAGGCACACGCTGGACTGTGGCCAGCTTCACTCGATCACTGTGACGTAGGCGCGGGACCCGAAGCTTGTTGTCTTGCAATACTTGCTCGACGTGCTGAATCTCGGCGGCCAGATGTTTTCTGTCACAAATCCCTCTTGCTCTCTGAAACAAAGATTTTTCCACGGTAGATAACTGTGATGGATGATGGTGCGAATCACCATTTAAATATCGGTTGGTATGGGTCTTTTTCCTGTAAACAGTATGACCAATATTGTTATCAGGATTTCGGATGACTAAAACAGATGGTTTAGTTTCTCTTTTAAATTCTTTAGCTTTCCTATCTAGGAAAGCTAAAGAAATTCTGTGGGCATTTTGTTATCTTCTAGCTTTATGTTTACAATTGAGATGCATTCTTCAATTGGTAGGCTTGTGAATAGTGACTGAACATCAATACTAACCATAGTTTCATTGTCAGCGAAATATAGGTCTTTTATCTCACTAACAAAATGGTATAAATCCTTTGTGTGTGCTCTGGTGTGTCCTCTCAGTGGTGAAAATGTTTTTTCCAAGTGTTGAGCCAACTTATAAGTTGGTGAATCGATCTGGCTTACTATAGGACGTAGTGGAGCGTTTGGTTGGTGTATTTTCGGTAACCCATACAACCTCGGTGGTATGGCACATGATGGTATTGTCCAATTCACGTCGAGATCTATTTTTCGGAGTATTTCTTTATTAAATCAGTAGTTGTTTTAAGTGTATTAGTTGTAGGGTCTATTTTGACCTTTTTGTATGTACTTACATCCGATAAAAGTTGTTGTATTTTACAACAACTATTTTTGTAACCCTACAATTATAATATATTTAATAATAAACATACCTTTATAAAAAAAACAACAGTTGAATTGATTGGTTCCAATTTTTTTTGAAGTCCGCTGAAAAAACTAAGTGATCAAGTATATCACTATTATCCGTGCAGTCGTAAAAAGTCCACCACTGAAAATAGGCTTTTCCATAGATTGTTTTATGATAATGTAGTGGCTACAGCATCTTTTTGATAACAATTACCTAACAAACGTGGCAATTATAGCAAATAACCCGCCCAATGAGGCGATTTATGGAGGAGGCCTATTTTCAGCAGTTTTCTTTGTGTATTTTTATAATTAAATAAAACGGATATTGGCACGATTGACTGATTTTCATCATCGGCTTTTGCTGAGACAAAACTATAGAAAATTTACGTTTTTTTTTATAAGCCTTTAACAGTCCTGCCTCAGACTTCGACCTCTTCCCTTAGAGAAAGGGTCTGCCGTAATTTAAAATATATAGTAATATTAAAATGCGACGATAATACTTGTTCATTTAGTGACTGATCGTAACATTCAATATAGATTTCTGTCATTATGTTTTCATTAGTATTTCAGATAAAGATACGTCTGTCTTACCAGTCTGTAGGGGAAAGAATCTTCTTTCTGAATCAGTTATTAATTAAAATATTCAAATTTTTGAGTTAATATAGTGTTACTTGTTAGGCGCGAAATGTATTATAATAAATATGAATATATTACAATTTGGCTCAGGTGTTCTAAAGATTTAGGTAAATGTAGGCTTCGCCTTTCGTCTTAAGTCAAATTTTATTGCCGTATTCCATTATGATACATTTCACTGAAGATAGGCATACACTTATTATATAACGAGTTATATCGATTCAAACAAATGTGTAGAATTACTACTTATTTATACAACTAAATAAAGACCATAGGGCATTGCGTTAAATTCATATGTTATTTTATCAGAACTATCACTCTCAAATTCAAAACGTAGGTGTTTACGGAATGATTTTTAATTGGAAATAAAAGATAGGCTTCTTTAATATTTATAGTGGATAGAAAGCCATTTTTTGGAATAAGTTTGGACACTGTCGTCCCCGTCCTCTGTTCGAGTGGAAGCGAGCAGGTCGCTGACCAGTTTCTCTGGTAGCCAGGCCGGCTGGCTATTGTTTACACTCTTGATCTGAAACTGAAAAAGCTTTGAAATGGGCAAAGTTTTCTTTATGTGTTCCCCTTGCTTTATGATAGCCTTAGGCGCTCTTATTTTTTCCAAATTATGTGTTATCTCTCAGAACTGTTTAAAACTTTACTCTAGCTATAGGGATAATAAACTTTATTTTAGCCTCCGTATTTTGGTGATGTAGGTCGGTTAGAATTCGGTATCCAGCGCTAATAAATCTGATGGCATCTACCCTCTTTCTGTTATTAACGGAAAGTTTTCTGGGATGAGGAAATTTTTGAGAAGAGTCTCGCTAATTTATTTTATCACACCTTTTTTAATAATGGTAACCATATTTTTGTGAGGTTATCTTGGATTTTTCACCAATCTGCGGGGCCTCATCTCTGTCATCGTATTAACCAACGCCGTCAAAACCTCCGGTTTCAAATCAGGAGTAGTGGTAGCGGCCGATTCATTGTCGATGCAGATTAGCTCGGGTGCAATTTCTGCAGCTGTAAATAATTCATCGGAATCCAAATTTGTATTCATAATTTCACAGTCTTCTGTCGCCGTTGGGGCTGGCAATAAACTTTTTTATAAGTTTTATTTATGTTTTATTTATTTACACACACATATAACATACACAATCATTACAGGGTGAGTACCCTAATTCGACAGTGTAGCCAACGATACAGTACGATATGCCATTTTACTGACCTCACTCAGCGAACATGAAAATAAATCAGTTCGCGTGTATGTCAGAGAGGACATCTGTTCTCGACGCCTCGGCAGTCTTGAAGGTTCGGACCTGTCCATCCTTTGGCTACGTGTAGACAGCGACGACCATCCGCGCGTCTACGGGTGCCTCTATAGGTCCCATAGCGGATAGCTATATAGGACTCATCGACCACGTCCAAATGGCTACAGATTTCTTGCTACAACAGGTCCCATCCGCAGAGATCGTGATCCTTGGCGATTTTAAGGCCCACCATGCCGAATGGCTCGGTTCACGTCTAACCGATCATGCGGGGAGATCTGTTTATGACTTTGCCTTGGCATATGGTCTGACACAACTGGTTACTTCGCCTACGCGGATTCCAGATGTGGAGGATCATACACCTTCCCTGTTGGACCTTCTGCTGACCTCTCATCCGGACGGATATCAGGTTTCCGTCGATGCCCCTCTCGGCTCTTCGGACCATTGTCTGATCCGGAGTGTGGTGCCACTCACGCTCCCTTCGCGGTTGCGTTCTGCAGGTTGCCGCCGTGTTTGGCATTACAGGTCGGCGGATTGGGACGGAATGCGGTCCTTCTTTGCATCGTACCCATGGGGGCGGGTTTGCTTCTCGCCGGATGATCCCAGCGCTGTTGCTGACTCTGTCACTGATGTGGTGCTACAGGGAATGGAACTATTTATTCCATCATCTGTGGTACCCATCGGAGGCAGATCTCAGCCTTGGTTTGGTCGCTCCTGTAAGACTGCATTACGCAGTAAGCAGGAGTGTTATCAAGCCTGGGCTGCGGCTTCGGCGACTCGGGATGTAAATACCAGCACACTTAAAAAGAAGTATAACTTCGCCTCCAGGTCCTTCAAAAGAGTTATTGCCAAGGCAAAGTCAGAGCACATAGGCAGAATTGGCGAGAAACTAGTTCGCCTTCCTTCGGGAACCCGTGCATTCTGGTCTCTTGCCAAGGCTGTCCAAGGGAATTTCTGTAAGCCATCACTACCATCTCTGCACAGGGAGGATGACTCACTGGCCCATGACGCAAAAGACAAAGCCGACCTTGTAGGCTCCCTTTTTGCGTCCAACTCGATCTTGATGACGGGGGGAAAACACCGCCGACCATCCCGCGGTGTGAGTGCTCCATGCCGGATGTGCTGTTCTCACAGCGCTCGGTTCGCAAAGCACTGCTCTCCCTGGACATCCAGAAGTCGAGTGGGCCTGACGGAATCCCCCCAATTGTGCTGAGGACGTGTGCTCCGGAGTTGGCACCGGTCCAAACGCGTCTTTTCCGGTACTCCTACTCCCAAGGCGTAGTCCCGAATTCATGGAAGACAGCTTTTGTCCACCCGATCCCTAAAAAAGGCGACCGCTCAGACCCATCCAACTATAGGCCTATCGCGATCACCTCCTTGTTCTCCAAAATAATGGAATCCATTATTAACTGCCAGCTCATCCGGTACCTTGAGGGTCACCAGCTGATTAGTGACCGCCAATACGGTTTTCGTCGTGGTCGATCAGCTGGTGATCTTCTGGTCTACCTGACCCATAGATGGGCGGAGGCAGTAGAGTCCAAGGGGGAGGCGTTGGCCGTTAGTCTGGACATTGCGAAGGCCTTCGATCGGGTTTGGCACAAAGCGCTTCTTTCGAAGCTCCCTTCCTATCGGCTTCCCGAGAAATTATGCAATTGGATCACCAGCTTCCTTGCAGATCGGAGCATCAAGGTCGTTGTAGACGGTGCATGCTCTGACTACAAGCCTATTAACGCTGGTGTTCCACAATGCTGTGTGCTATCACCAACGCTGTTTCTTCTGCATATCAATGATATGTTGCTAACTGGTAACATTCATTGCTATGCGGATGACAGCACTGGTGATGCTCTATACACCGGCCGTGCCAATATTTCTCGGGAAAACGTCGCTGAGTACCGGAACAAACTTGTGTCTGAAGTCGAGTCTTTGCTGAACAAAGTCTCGGATTGGGGGCGACTAAATCTAGTCCAGTTTAATCCTCAGAAGACACAAGTTTGCGCGTTTACCGCTAAAAAGTACCCCTTTGTCGTATCTCCTCAGTTTCAAGGCACTCCCCTTCTTACCTCAGCCAGTATCGGTATCCTCGGAGTCGACATATCGAGTGACGTGCAGTTTCGTGGTCACTTGGAAGGGAAGGCCAAATTGGCCTCTAAAAAGCTTGGCGTGCTCAGCAGAGCGGGACAGTATTTCATGCCGGCACACCGCCTGCTACTTTACAAGGCGCAAGTTCGGCCTCACATGGAATACTGTTCCCATCTCTGGGCAGGGGCTCCCCAGTGCCAGCTCCTTCCACTTGACCGCATCCAACGCAGAGCGGCTCGAATTGTCGACAACCGAGCCCTTTCCGATCGGCTCGATTCATTGGCACTGCGAAGAGATGTTGCATCCCTTTGCATTTTCTTTCGCATCTACCATGGGGAGTGCTCTGAGGAATTGTTCGGATTAATCCCAGCCGCCAAATTTCACGAACGCACATCGCGGCAGAACTCCCGATACCATCCACACCATCTGGATGAATGGCGGTCCACCACTGTGCGATTTAGAAGATGTTTTCTTCCTCGCACGACCTCCTTGTGGAATCGATTACGATCAGCGATTTTTCCGGACCGATACGACTTAGGGACCTTCAAGAAAAGAGCGTACTCCTTTTTAAAAGGCCGGCAACGCATCTGCGATTCCCCTGGTGTTGCAGTTGTTCATGGGCGGCGGTAGTCACTTACCATCAGGTGAGCCGCATGCTCGTTTGCCCCCTCTCCTATAAAAAAAAACATGGTGTTGATCACACGCAACGCGCGCGTGAACGGTGCTTGCTGCATCAGTGCGGTGCGCGCGCTCGGCACTGCCAGTAACGACTACCGCTGCCGGCGCCCCGCGCTTTCGTCTGGTGCATTCAGTCGCACCATCTCCAACACTCTTGCGCTGTGTATCCTACCCCTGATCACCTTCAACACGTACCCAGCGAGAGCGACTTCTCTTCTGACTTCGTACTTGTAGTACCCTACCATACCGAGTAAAAATAGATTAGAATACAACTAGGTATAGCCCGGGTACACCCTGAATTGCTTTAAGTATAAGAATCTAATAAATTTATTTTTATTATTTGGATCCGATCTAACATATTTGTATTTGGCTTCATGAGGAGCCGAAATGATGGCGTTACACTCTACGTGGCTCCTTACGAGTGCATGGTATAGCGTTCTCACATTTGTGAAATTATTTGCAAGACGCATTATCAATCCGAGATTACGGTTTGCCTTTATACAAACATTACTTACATGTAATCTAAAGTTTAATTCTGCAGTGAAATGTACACCTAGATCTCTAACCTCCATTAGTCTATGAAGCATCTTCCCGTCCATCAAGTATTGGTGATGAATTGGGGCGCGTGAGCGGCTAAAGGACAGCACTTAGCATTTAGATACATTAAAAAAAAGTTTATTATCTATGCTCCATTCTAAAACTTTATCAATATCATGCTGTAAAGAGTCACAATCATATTTTGTCTAATTTTTAAAACTAATTTTAGATCATCGGCAAACAGTAATGAAGTACAAGAATTTACTACATTGGGCAAATCATTTATCATTAAAATGAACAGCCAAGGTCCTAGATTGCTGCCTTGACTAACACCAGATCTTGTAGGGTAGGGTCGAGTAAAGTGCCCATTGCAATCAACAAACTGATGCCGGTCTCGCAGGTAACTGGTGAGAAATGATAGTGTGCGAGGTGTGCAGCTCACACAATTCAACTTACAAAGTAGGACATCATTTTCCACTGCATCGAAAGCCTTTCTAAAGTCGAAGTAGGCTACGTCTACTTGCAGGCCAGCATCAGCCGCGGGTACTAGATGCGTCATTAGCTCCAGTATGTTCCCAGTTGTCCCCCACCCAGGGCGGAAGCCGTGATGCGCATCGGACAACTGTGCACAAATCTGTGGGTACAGGCAGCAGGTCGTCTCAAACACTTTAGCTGGAGTGCTCATGACTGCCATGGGCCTGAAGTCACTAGGCGTCGATCTTCCACTACCTTTCGGTACAGGCACAACTCTAGTGAGTTTCCATTGATCAGGAAACGTAGCGCTTTCAATACAGACATTGAAAATGCGTAACAATGGTTTCACTAGTACTGTCCTACAATCCCTAAATACGAAGGCTTTTATGCCATCTGGTCCTACCGAACGCTTCGAGGGGAGGTGCGCCAGCGCACTCAGAACATCAACTGGTCGCAGAGGCTCGAGCTGAGCCCACGCGCCCGCAGCTGCTCCCGTCGCCGCTGCACCAGCTACCGTCGCACTTAACAAAGGTGGCTCCTGGCTGTATACTGACTGGAAAAAATTAGCGAATTCTCCAGCGCATTCACTATCTGACAAAAGTTTTTCATCCTTCAATAGTTTTCTACTTCCTGATGTACCTTTTCGCAATCTTATATACTCCCAAAAGGCTTTAGGCTCCGATGCTAAATGTCCTTGCACACGGTCTCGATATAGGTTATGTGCCCTCTCAGTTTCAGTTTTAACTATAGCCCTATATCGCGAGAACTTTTTGTAATCATTGCGAATCGCTTGTGAAATTTGTGCTTTAGTTTTATGAACCTGATTTGTCTGATTGTCAAACTACTCATTTTTAGAAGGACAAATTTATCAAAGCATTCGTAAGTTTTATTGTAAAATAAATGTAATAATTCGTCCAAGTTATCCGAGGTGTTCATTTCACTCCAGTCTATCATAGTCAACAAGTGATACAATTGGTTAAAATAAGCTTTACTAAAATTCCATCGCTTACTATTTATCCAGGCTTGAGAGCGCATTGGTACATGTGACGAGCCGGGAACAGGAGACGTGGGCGCGGTGGCCGGTGGCGGCGGTGGGGCACGCGCTGTCGTGGTACTCACTCATTGTTACGTGTTAACACGGAGAGCGGCGGATGGTACGCGTCCACGACTCACAGCGCCTCGTCGGCCTTCGTCACGCGCACATCGCCGCGCGCGCTCAACACCAGGTCCAGCTGTCTGCCCTTACAGTTCGGTACCGAGTTAAACTGAGTGAGCTCACAAAATGACATGAAGTATTCAAAATAATTACATATACTACTACTACTACAAGAATACAAATTAAAATCTCCCAATAATAGCATATTTTCTTTAAACTTAATACATAATTTCTCTAATATATTAAACATAAATAGATATTCATTTCCTTCAGTTTGAGGCGGAATGTAAAGTACACAACACGCAAATAAAAACCTGTTTTGTACATAGTACACAGTAGCACAAATCAATTCAAATTTATGAACATCTATGTTTACGTTATCCTGCAACGGTATTTTTCGTAACTCTAAGCGCGGTGTGGCCACTAGACATACTCCTCCCTGCTTACGATCGTCTGCTCGGTCGCATCTTAGTATATGGTATGCGGGGAGCACAAATTCCGTGCTATGTATGGCTTTATTGAGGCGAGTTTCAGTTATCACGAATAAGTCAGCTTCAGATGATTCCAGAAATGATAAAAATTCAGTGGTCTTCGTTCTTAATCCTCTGTCGTTTTGATATAGAATACTGAACTTACTATTATTACTGAGCCTGTTTTGATCTTGTTGAGCGACGAAACCAAACCCACTCGCTAAATTCTACATTCACAGGCCATACTTCCAGAACATATAATTTATCAAAGTTGCTCGCTGTTACGCCAATCCTGAATGATGAGTAATCTCGCTCAGTTTTATGTTTTAATTTTTCAACAATAATTTCAGTATCGTTTCCTAGAATGCTATTAATATAATCCTTAAGATTATCCTCGGTCGTGTCAATATCCAGTCTCCAAACTTGTAAAAACTTTTTAAGTTCAACTGCCTTTAAGAACGCAATAGACAAGTTACCACCTCTTATTACGGGTCTAGTCTTCTTACTCCCCCTGACTTCAGTCCATGCATTGATATCGCCGGCTGCCATTGTTGCTGCCTTACTGGCCATCGCCGCGTAACTAACCGCAGATCTCGCCACCGTCGACGTCACCGTCAACTCGACGGGCGCAGTACGAGCAGGTGCGGGCTGCGCCGGCAACTCCGGTGCTAGTGGTGCCATGGACAAGCTTGGAGTAGTATCAGGCCCCAGTTTTGACACCGTTCACTTTCGTCGACTTTGTCGATTTTCTTCGATATTAGGCTATATTTTTTTTTTAATTGTAATCTGTTGTTCTAATAAACAGCATTTTTAATAGCATCACTTAGTTGTTATCTTAGTTTACTATTTTCCTGTGCCAACACAGTAACGGTAGCTTTAATTTCGCTTAAAATTTTGGTCTTAAATCTATTCATCCTTTCTATAATCACACTATTTAAACTTTATCCATTATATCTGTAAACTTGATCATCCCTTCTGATATCAAAGATCCTTTATTACCTAGGGGAGTGCTCTCCTCGGAGGATAAGTTGGATAAATCTTTGTCCATCAGGTGTACATCAGAGCCACGAACAGGAGTATCATCGGTCACTCGTACGCGCTGGGTTACAATGGAACAAGAACTGCATATAAAAGTGCGCTTCAGTTGCTGTTGCCCCTCTCTAAACGCAGAAGAAGCAATATTTACGCATTTATAATGGGAGGCTGATTTGCAACACTTGCATTTTAATAGTTCACCAATATCAACTTTTCTATTACAAACAAAACAGTTCATATTGTCCAAATTGCATTGAAAACACTGTGCAACAGGAAAAAATATAGTCAGTCCGCGCGAGACTTAAAGAGCTCGATAGACAGCTCGGCACTATCACCTCAAATTCGCAATTCGCGCTACCCACTTATTGTTTATCATACTAAGTCACGTGTGTGGGGACCATAATTGTCTCACAAATAATCCATTAAAACGTCCAAATTACATAATTATAGTACTTTCCTATACATTACACAGATGTCATACAACACCAAGTTCACTTTAAAGATATTTTCATAATTCTGAGAATACAGTAATCCAGTTAAGAAAATAAATCACTAAGACTGATCCGCGCAGTATAGACAGCGCCCGTAACAGGTAGATATATATAGATTATGAAGGTAGATTTTAATTTCTGCGGCAACATAATATATTTAGGTAGAAAGAAGAATATTACGTGTGGTACTAATTTCTAGAACCCATAGTTGTTCTTTTTTCAGTCATCTTGTTATCATCTCGGATAACCTCCCAGCAAGAATAACCTTTGCGTTATCATCTCGGGCAACCTCCCGGTATTGGTACATTAAGTAATTAGTAGATTGTTAGATATTTAATCTTCGTGTTATCATCGAGGGTAAACTCCAGGCGATTTCTCTATATTGGATGTCGAACCTACCAACTTATATTGTACCAGTACTTTGGTTTGTTTAGAATCTGATGAAAATAGGCATCCTATTCGACGACGGTGAGTCTTGTTTTCTAATTTCCGTAATTTATTTTTGTAATATAATATAATTTTAACTTCAGTATTCCGCTTTGGCATGATTATACTTTATACGCGTTAGTATCTCTTTACAAGCAACTGGAGTTTATTTGGTTGGGGTAGCTAGAAAAAAATATCTAAAAGATGTGCGTGATTGCATGCGCAAGGTAAGAGGACTACTTGGTTAAAATATCCAAAGAATGAAGCGACGAAATATAATCGTAATTTCTTGTGTAATATCTAATTTTTGTTTCAAAATCCGTACCTTATTGTTTATTAATTTCTGTCGGGAAAATATATTTATTTAAAAAAATCACAGACAATGATTTTCTGGAACACGGGGAGTGGTGACGCTCACCCGGGATGAGTTACTGTACTCCATTAGTTTTGTTAATATTTTAGCTAAAATTATTGAAGTGAGCCAAGTGTCATGTCATGTCGCGCGGCTCAGACACATGATTTTTTTTTCTCTTTATTTATTTAAGGATTTTTATTTGTTAATATGTCAATCCCATTATAATTAATTTAAAATCTATACATTTATTATTAATCTGCACATACTCAATGCAATATCCGAGATGGAGGCATGTAGAATGCTTTGCGCAATACCCATATTGTACATATTTATCTTATAGGTCCTTATAAATAATTCCCTTGCCCCTCGGTTCCGCTCACATTCCATTAAAAAAGGATGTAAGTCTTCTATTACTCCACACGTTTCACAATTAGGTGAATCAGGTTTTTTAAACAGATAAGAAAATTTTTTTGATGGGATGTGACCTGTTCAGACACATGATACACGGGAGTGAAACCGCAGGGCTTGGCTAGTACGAAATATTTTGCTGCTATTTTGCGCTGGTATTCTGTGTTTAAGCGTGGAGGATCGTGATTGTCTTAATTAACTGTTTTTTGACTGTATCGTCGGTCTAGCGGTCTTAAACGCTACTGGTGGTCATGTAGTCCCGGGCTCGAATACTGAGTAGAACCAAAAATGAGTTATTGCATCTTTCTGTCAAAAAAATAGAAACAAACAAATTTTTATTATTTCAATATAGATTATAAATAATAATTATTGAAAGTCACTCTTTTTCTTAAATACCACTGGTTCGAAAAAATCCTTAGTCCTGGGAAGAACCAGCAAGAAACCAGCGCGACATTTTTTTAAATAACAGCTTACAACCATGTTGCTAGGGGTTATTAACATCCATAAATTCCTTAATATTATAATAACCCTTTTTATACAAACTTTGTCAATTTTTTGTGAAAATTACATTTTCATAAATGCTCTTATGGCCCCCTTCTGTAAAACAAGTATAATTTCAGTATCAGTCGCGTATCCCCACAGCAAAATAAACGACATTATGCTATGGAAATAGCTAAATTAAACAAGTCTAGCTGTTTCCACACTGCTGAGGTTTCTAATAATTTTTACAGCATATGCTGCAGAACTAAGTCTGCTGGCTAATTTTGATATATGGGGGCTCCATTAAAACTTCGCGCCTAGTGTTATTCCAATAAAAATAGTGGTATCGACGAGACTCAGTTCCTTCCCATTTAATGTATATATCCTTCCTATGGGCTTCCCAAGAAATTGTGCAATTGGATCACCAGTTTTCTTTCAGATCGGAGCGTCAAGGTCGTTGTAGGACGGTACATGCTCCAATTACAAGCCCTTTAACATTGGTGTTCCACAAGGCTGCGTGCTATTACCAGCGCTGTTTCTTTTGCATATCAATGATATGTTGCAAACCGGTAACATTCATTGCTATGCAGAGGACAGCACTGGTGATGATTTATACACCGGCCGTGCCAATATTACTCGAGAAAACGTCGCCGAGTACTGGAACAAACTTGTGCCTGAAGGCGAGACATTGTTGAACAAAGTATCTCAGACTAGGGGCGACTAAATCATGTCCAGTAAAATCCATAGAAGACACAAGTTTGCCCGTTTACCCCTTAAAAGAACCTCTTTGTTGTATCTCCACAGTTTCAAGGCACTCCCCTTGTTGCCTCAGCCAGTATTGGAATCATCGGTATCGACATATCGAGTAACGTGCAGTTTCATGGTTACTTGGAAGAGAAAGCCAAAGTGGCCTCCAAAGTGTTTGGCGTGCTCAGCAGAGTGGAGCAGTATTTCATGCCCGCACACCGCTTGCAACTTTACAAGGCGCATGTTCGGTCTTACGTGAAATACTGTTCCCATTTCTGGGCAGCGGCTGTCCAGTGCCAGCTCCTTACACTTACTCAAAACCAGCGCAAAGCAATTCAAATCGTCGACGACAGAGTTCTTTCCGATCGGCTTGACTCATTGTTACTGCGTAGAGATATTGCATCTTTTTGCGTATTTTGGTGCATCTATCACGGGGAGTGCTCTGAGATATTGTTCGGAATAATTCCAGCCGCTTAATTTCACCATCGCAAATCGTGACAAAATTCGCGTTACCATCCATACCGTCTGACTGATTGGCGGTCCACCACTATGTGAATTAGAAGAAGTTTTCTCACTCGCACAACTTCCTTGTGGAATCGATTTCCACCAGCGATTATTCCGGACCGATACGACTTATGAACCTTCAAGAAAAAAGCCTACTCCTTTTTAAAAGGCTGGCAACGCATCTGCAATTCTTCTGGTGTTGCAGTTGTTCATGTGCGGCGGCAGTCACTTACCATAAGATGAGCCGCATGCTTGTTTGCTCCCTCTCCTATAAAAAATAATCTAGTCCGTTTCAGGAAACAGTATCTATAAGCTTTTTAATTAAAGCATTGTTTTTTTTTCCAATAGGGAATAAAAGCTGTTTTATATCAAAATGTTATAATATTTGCACAATAAAGTGTTTTTAATTTTTGAGTTGCCTTCGTTTACCTGTTCATAGTGTTGGGAAAGAGCAAATAACACTGTGGTCATCGAGTCCATTTAATTCGCGTTGTTAATGACTGATTACGGTCTCAACGGTAACGGATTTCCTATCTCGTGTTTTTGTTTCCCTCTGTTCCTCTTATGACACCCGCGGGATGATATGTATTAGTGGATATTCACCGAATTTAGATTTAACCCAGAAATAATTATGTCCACATGAGAAGTATACTTGAAAAGGCCTCTGTCTAATATTAGGCTAGAAATTACTTTCGATGATAATTATTATGATAGGCTAAGTTGAGAAGGCTAACCTTGGACCAATTAAAACTTGGAGATTATTTTATTTTCTAAAATCTGCGTTCAGCGCATAATTTTATTATTATATGACGATGTCATAAATTTCTTTGAGACAAGTCCCAGCTGTTACTTCCTTGTAATATTATAGGAGCGTTTTGAGCAAGAAATTGTGAATTGAAATACGTATTCAACATACCAGTCAGAAATTATAGTTTCTGTGATATTTTACCGGCGACTTATTATTTAATTGCGGGACAACTATTATACACAAGATAGTAATTTCGATCGCGATTAGAATTTATATTAAGCGTTTAATCGGTGAAATATGTAGGGCACTCAATAAGTTCTAAAAATAAAATAAAAAAATAAATAAAATGTTTTATTTTTCGGGCATCGTAGGCCCATAACGTGTTAGTAATAGAAAATAAAATTTAAGAACTATGTTAGTAAATAAAACAAGACAAAATATACAAAAATATTCTAGATACTATTAATATTTATTTTACATCTTTTCAAAATATTCTCCATCATTCTCTATACAAAATTCCATTCGCCTAAACCAACTCTGAAAACACTTTCGCCAGTCTTGATTTGACAGGTCGGAAATTGCTTCTTCGTAGGTGGCCACGACTTCTTCGGCGCTTTAAAACGACTTGCTTTTTATTTTTTCTTTGACTCTAGGGAACAAAAAGAAATCACAGGATGCTATGTCAGGGATGTAGGGTTCCTCAACGAATGCTTTTGTTCTAAGGGAGGTATGTGAAGAGGCGTTATTGTGATGCAGCATGATCCCCCGAAGCCCGGTCTCTGGTCTTCTCTCCTGCACAAATAGAAAAGCTTTGGCTAATGTAACTGTAGTATACAATTCAGAGTTGACTGACCTACAATTTCCCAGCGTTGACGTCGACAAATGTCCGCTCCGCGAAAAAAACCTAGCCACCATTTTTTGCCGTCGTTAAAAAGACCTCGGTCTTTGTAGTTTTATCGGTAACTGTCCTTCTGAGTAGAACCACACTGATGATTGCCTTTTATTTTCCGCATCATATTGATAGATCAGACCAGTAAAGATTTCTGAAACACGCCTTGATGACACGTTTTCTAAACGTAGACGCAGTTCATGGCACCAATCCACACGAGTCTGTTTTTCACTTTCGGAGAACAACGAGGGATCCAACGACAACAAAGCTTCCTCACTCCAAGACGTTGATGTAGGATAGTATGAATGGCCCCAAACTAATGACTACAATCTTTTCGATGTCCGTGTATGTGATTCGTGGAACTTCTCGCATCAACATTTTAGTATTCCATACATTTTCTGCCGTTACTGCAGTTTGCGGGGCCCCGGTTCTTTGGTCATCTTTAAGATTAATTTGACCCCTTTTGAATTCAGCAAACCACCTAAAAATTATTGCGTGAGCTGAGTCTCTTAATGCTGATTGTAACCGTTGTAAACTTAATTGTTCGGTTAAACCAAATTTAAAATAATATTACGAGTATATTATCATACCGCGCAGATGTTCACGGTTAAGATCCATCGTTTTAAATGAAAAGCGCGAGAAGCCTTGCAGGAAAATTAATAGAACTTTGTTTTTTTTTTTAAATATTGAGCACTAGGCTTACGGAGCTCCATTTTTAAATAAATTTGCTTCTTAGGAGCATATAACACGGGTGCGTTTCTTCGAGCATCTCAAAACTTATTAAGTGACCTACGTATTAAAGACTGTTTTGTATTATTCTATTAACGATCTATTAAATTATATAAGAGTTTAAAAAACTTAACACGCATTGATCATGAGCTATGATAATCCTGATAAATATTTTGTTCTATCCTGGTGTTCCTGATCAGGATACTAGGATAAAGTTTTTAAATCATTATACTGTCATTGGTTGTAGATATCTACGAGTGCAAATTTTCAAGTCTAAAAGTCACCGTCTAAAAGTTAGTGAAAATTACTTTAAATGGTCCCGATATACAGATAGATAGATAGATAGATAGACACACGCATGCTAATAAAAGCATGTTCAAAAATAGGATTATGTTCGTCGTGTATCTCTATCTCGGAGATTAAATGAGTTACAGACTGAAATTTAGATATTTGGTATAGAACGTTGACCCAAAACGTATTAAATTATAAATTGTTCTACAGGGGACCCGAACTAAACTCGTGAAAGGTTTCGAAAAAATTTACAGTTTTCACCAGTTTTCTTTCAGATCGAAGCGTCAAGGTCGTTGTAGACGGTACATGCTCCAATTACAAGCCCTTTAACGCTGGTGTTCCACAAGGCTGCGTGCTATTACCAGCGCTGTTTCTTTTGCATATGAATTATATGTTGCAAACCGGTAACATTCATTGCTATTCAGAGGAGAGCACTGGTAATTATTTATACACCGGCCGTGCCAATATTACTCGGGAAAACGTCGCCCAGTACTAGAACAAACTTGTTCCTGAAGGCGAGACTTTGTTAAACAAAGTATCTCAGACTAGGGGCGACTAAATCTAGTGCAGTAAAATCCACAGAAGACACAAGTTTGCGCGTTTACCGCTTAAAAGAATCTCTTTGTCGTATCTCCACAGTTTCAAGGCACTCCCCTTGTTACCTCAGCCAGTATTGGAATCATCGGTATTGACATATCGAGTAACGTGCAGTTTCGTGGTGACTTAAAAGAGAAGGCCAAAGTGGCCACCAAAATGTTTGGCGTGCTCAGCGGAGTGGGGCAGTATTTCATGCCCGCACACCGCTTGCAACTTTACAAGGCGCAGGTTCGGTCTCACGTGAAATACTGTTCCCATTTCTGGGCAGGGCCTGCCCAGTGCCAGCTCCTTCGACTTACCCAAAACCAGCGCAGAGCGATTCAAATCGTCGACGACAGAGTTCTTTCCGATCGGCTTGACTCATTGTTACTGCGTAGAGATATTGCATCTTTTTGCGTATTTTGTCGCATCTATCACGGGGAGTGCTCTGAGATATTATTCGGAATAATTCCAGCCGCTCAGTTTCACCATCGCACATCGTGACAAAACTCGCGTTACCATCCATACCGTCTGACTGATTGGCGGTCCACCACTGTGTGAATTAGAAGAAGTTTTCTCCCTCGCACAACTTCCTTGTGGAATCGATTTCCACCAGCGATTATTCCGGGCCGATAAGACTTATGAACCTTCAAGAAAAAAGCCTACTCCTTTTTAAAAAGCTGGCAACGCAGATATGTAATAGTGGATATTCACCGAATTTAGATTTAACCCAGAAATAATTATGTCCACATGAGAAGTATACTTGAAAAGGCCTCTATCTAATATTAGGCTAAAAATTACTTTCGATGATAATTATTATGATAGCCTAAGTTGGGAAGGGTTACCTTGGACCAATTAAAACTTGGAGATTATTTTATTTTCTAAAATCTGCGTTCAGCGCATAATTTTATTATTATATGACGATGTAATAAATTTCTTTGAGACAAGTCCCAGCTGTTACCTCCTTGTAATATTATAGGAGCGTTTTGGGCAAGAAATTGTGAATTGAAATACGTATTCAACATACCAGTCAGAAATTATAGTTTCTGTGATATTTTACCGGCGACTTATTATTTAATTGCGGGACAACTATTATACACAAGATAGTAATTTCGATCGCGATTAGAATTTATATTAAGCGTTTAATCGGTGAAATATGTAGGGCACTCAATAAGTTCTAAAAATAAAATAAAAAAATAAATAAAATGTTTTATTTTTCGGGCATCGTAGGCCCATAACGTGTTAGTAATAGAAAATAAAATTTAAGAACTAATGTTAGTAAATAAAACAAGACAAAATATACAAAAATATTCTAGATACTATTAATATTTATTTTACATCTTTTCAAAATATTCTCCATCATGCTCTATACAAAATTCCATTCGGCCTAAACCAACTCTGAAAACACTTTCGCCAGTCTTGATCTGACAGGTCGGAAATTGCTTCTTCGTAGGAGGCCACGACTTCTTCGGCGCTTTAAAACAACTTGCTTTTTATTTTTTCTTTGACTCTTGGGAACAAAAAGAAATCACAGGAAACTAAGTCAGTGATGTAGGGTGGGTGACTTAGAGTTTCAACACCAGATTCCTCAACGAATGCTTTTGTTCTAAGGGAGGTATGTGAAGAGGCGTTATCGTGATGCAGCATGATCCCCCGAAGCCCGGTCTCTGGTCTTCTCTCCCGCACAGATAGAAAAACTTTGGCTAATGGAACTGTAGTATGCAATTCAGAGTTGACTGACCTACAATTTCCCAGCGTTGACGTCGACAAATGTCCGCTTCGCGAAATAAACCTAGCCACCATTTTTTGCCGTCGTTACGAGGTCTTTGTGTAGTGGAGTAAGACGGTTAATATAAATCAATATCGATTGTAAGTTGTGTTCAGTAATAAACAGGCCGTCACTCAAAGCTGTCGTATCATTGATTATCCCCGCACCTCACCTCATGGCGACCCTGCCATGCGCGGGCGTCTCGGGTCCGCGGTGGCGTACTTGACACAATTTGCAGCGCATGCACATTTTATAAACTGGACTTTAGCCATGGCGTCACTGGAACGGCGTCTTTTTACCAACGGCGGTGCAAACAAGTACGACGGAAATTTTTTATATTTTGTCTTAGAGAATAACAGTGCAAATAAAGTTCCCGAAAATGGGCAAATCTTGCAAAATTGACATTTATTTAGATGATCTTGTAATTTATGGACGAAATTTGGAAATCCATAATAAAAATTTGATCGATGTATTTGAAAGGCTGAGAAAGGTAAATTTAAAACTTAACCCAAATAAATGTCAATTTTTAAAAAAAGAATTATTATACTTGGAACATACAGTATCTGCAAATGGAATTTCGCCCGACCCGGAAAAAATAAAAGTAGTTCAGGAATACCCAACACCCACCAATTCTGACGAAGTCAGACGTTTCGTCGCATTTTGTAATTATTATAGGAAATTTATACATAATTTTGCCGAAATAACTCTATCTTTGAATCAACTTTGCCGTAAAGACGTAACCTTCGAACAGTCACAAAATTGCGAAGATTCTTTTCAAATTTTAAAACAAGCTTTAACATCAGCTCCTATTTTACAATACCCGGACTTTTTGAACAGCAACGAATTCATTTTGCAAACGGACGCCTCAGGTTTCGCAGTTGGGGCGGTTTTATGCAATAAAGATTTAAAACCCATTACATATGCAAGTAGACCATTAAACAAGGCGGAAAAAAACTATCCTACAATTGGTCGCTGTCGTTTAGGGTATTAAATATTTTAAACCTTATCTGCTTGGGCGTAAATTCACTATTATGACAGACCACAAACCTTTGATATATCTTTTCGGGATGAAAGACCCTTCCAGTAGGTTATTGAAATTTCGCTTAGAATTACAACAATATGATTTTAATATCGTATATGTTAAGGGAAAGGATAATGTGATAGCTGATGCTTTATCACGAATTAACCTAAAATCTGATGAATTAAAAGCAATGAATGAGAGTAGAACGGTGGCAGTCATGACTAGAAACCAGAGGAGACGAATGAAAAATAACTATAAGACAAATAATAGAGAAAATAATATTCCTAATAAATCTACAGACAATCGGCCTGATCAACCGAGAGTCGTGGAGTTATTACGAATACCAAATAATTCTTGTGAGATGAAATTAGTAAAAGGAAATATAGTAAATGACTTAAAAAATAAAAATGAGATTGATTTAGAGTCAAAATGCTTTAGATATGCACAAGGGAGACAAATAATTTACATTAACCGTGATTTTAGCTTACATTTTACGCGAGCCGAATTTGTAGCTAAATTGAGCAAATTTTGTAAAAAAAATTAATGTTAAAGAAATATGTATAATAAAAACGGAAGATAACGCGTTATTTTTTGACAAGCTTAATAAAAGAAGTAAAGAAAAGTAAAGATTGGGCCGGCCCACGAATATGTATTTTGAGAGGTATTAAAAAAATATATGACGAAACCGAGAAATCATTTGTTATAAATGATTTCCATTTGTTACCCACTAGTGGACATGCTGGTATTAAAAGAACTATAGATAATATAAGGCGACTTTATTATTGGCCAGGGATAGAGAAAGATGTAAAGAAATTTATTGGTAAGTGTGAAAAGTGTCAAATAATGAAACACTCACGGCATGTCATAGAGCCTTTGGTGATAACAACTACGGCTCATTTAGCTTTCGAAAAAGTGTTCCTAGATGTGGTAGGACCCTTAGATCGTAATATAGACGATAACAAATACATTTTAACCATTCAGTGCGAATTATCTAAATTTATAGAAGCATATCCACTCAAAAATAAAGAAACTGTCACTATTGCTAGAACATTTGTTAATAATTTTATTTTAAGATTTGGTGTACCTAAAACAATAGCGACAGATAGGGGTAGTGAATTCATATCCTCAACTATGACTGAAATATGTAAGTTATTGCAAATTGAAAAAATAAACTCTACAGCATATCATCACGAGTCTATGGGTGCCCTTGAAAATTCTCACAAGCATCTAGGATCATTTTTGCGAATTATGTGTGATAAATGTCCTGACACATTGAGTTACTGGATTCCATATTGGTGTTTTAGTTATAATAATACGGTGCATTCTTCATCGAAATATATGCCTTACGAACTTGTCTTTGGTAAACCAAGTGAACTTCCTTGTAGAATAAGTAGTAGTATAGAACCATTGTATAATCCTGATGACTATAACTTGGAATTAAAGTATCGATTACAAGTTGCATAAAACGATGCACGTGAAAACAGTCTTTAATACGTAGGTCACTTAATAAGTTTTGAGATACTCGAAGAAACGCACCCGTGTTATATGCTCCTAAGAAGCAAATTTATTTGAAAATGGAACTCCATAAGCCGTCACTCACACTCAAAGCTGTCGTATCATTGATTATCCTCGCACCTCACCTCATTTGTAGTTTTGTCGGTAACTGTCCTTCTGAATAGAACCACACTGATGATTGCCTTTTATTTTCCGGATCATATTTATAGATCCATATCTCGTCACTAGTAAAAATTTCTGAAACACGCCTTGATGACACATTTTCAAAACGTAGACGCAGTTCATGGCACCAATCCACATGAGTCTGTTTTTCACTTTCGGAGAACAACGAGGGATCCATCGATAACAAAGCTTCCTCACTGATGTTGATGTAGGATAGTATGAATGGCCCCGAACTAATACCTACAATCTTTTCGATGTCCGTATATGAGATTCGTGGGACTTCTCGCATCAACATTTCAGTATTCCATACATTTTCTGCCATTACTGCTGTTTGCGGGGCCCCGGTTCTTTGGTCATCTTTAAGATTAATTTGACCCCTTTTGAATTCAGCAAACCACCTAAAAATTGTTGCGTGAGCTGAGTTTCTTAATGCTGATTGTAACCGTTGTAAACTTAATTGTTCGGTTAAACCAAATTTAAAATCATATTACGAGTATATTATCATACCGCGCAGATGTTCACGGTTAAGATCCATCGTTTTAAATGAAAAGCGCGAGAAGCGTTGCAGGAAAATTAATAGAACTTTGTTTTATTTTTTAAATATTGAGCACTAGGCTTATGGAGTTCCATTTTAAATAAATTTGCTTCTTAGGAGCATATAACACGGGTGCGTTTCTTCGAGCATCTCAAAACTTATTAAGTGACCTACGTATTAAAGACTGTTTTGTATTATTCTATTAACGATCTATTAAATTATATAAGAGATTAAAAAACTTAACACGCATTGATCATGAGCTATGATAATCCTGATAAATATTTTGTTCTATCCTGGTGTTCCTGATCAGGATACTTGGATAAAGTTTTTAAATCATTGTACTGTCATTGGTTGTAGATATCTAAGAAAGCAAATTTTCAAGTCTAAAAGTCACCGTCTAAAAGTTAGTGAAAATTACTTTAAATGGTCCCGATATACAGATAGATAGATACACGCATGCTAATAAAAGCATGTTCAAAAATAGGATTATGTTCGTCGTGTATCTCTATCTCGGAGATTAAATGAGTTACAGACTGAAATTTAGATATTTGGTATAGAACGTTAACCCAAAACGTATTAAATTATATTTTGTTCTTCAGGGGACCCAAACTGAACTCGTGAAAGGAATCGAAAAAATGTACCCTTTAATGTGAGGGGTTATTGCCTAGATCTCATTGAATAGAGAAAAAAAATTATGATTAAAACTAAGTGTGGTGCCGTCAAAGTTTTGGTAACCGAGTCTATCTTAAAAACTATTCTAATTAACAATTTGAAATTTCTGTATATTATGAACCCCATACTGTTTTCAAACAACAAAAACGTGAAAATGTCGATTTGTAACGTAGATTGTAAGCTGTGACTACAATAAATGATTTTTTTTTATATTTTTTCTTTTACGGGTTGTTGCGATGTCTAGATTGGGTACGATACATATATTTTATAGACCTAATATTTGGTTATCTTATGTAATCTGTTCTCCAAAAATCGAAAAGTGAATTGATCATTTTATAAAAGTATTTTTGTGTGCAGAATATAGAAATAAAAGGCATAATACAAAAGCGTGTTCACCGCAAAGTACTAAAATGATACGACATTGTTTAAGCGTCATATTTATCATGAGCTTACCCTTTTCATTTCACTTTCAACCGCATAAAAATACATTAAAATAAATCGGTTGAAGATTTTAAGGTTAAAATTGAGTCAAGCAAGATTTAATTTTTTTTTTATATTCCACTGCCAATCACGGAAAATATGATACTTGCCGATACCTAGTATTGTTTTAGAAAAGTATAAAGTTACGTAACAGAATGCAAACCCTAACCTAGTTATATATTCATATGTCCCAACGTGCAACACAACCAATTATGGACTTTTGTACCCTGTAAAATAATATTAAATACATTGTAAATAGAGGTTTTTAGTAATTTATTAAATAAAATAAAGTTAAAGCCTTTATACGTCCCACTGATATAAAGACCTCCTTTATTTGTGAGAGAGTTACGAAGTAATTTGTCCGCTGACTGGCCAGCACTCCAGCCATTAATCAAAATTCCAACCAAAACCAGGATCGTCGATCGGTCGTGTCGGTTTATCGTACCATCGGACTATGAGAGTGAGGGAATAGAGATTGCACCTGTGCCTCAACATACACTTGGGCGCGTTAATCTTATCCTTCGCCGATGTCTAGGCTCCGTTGAGGCTGGTGGTCGTGACCGAAATTCCCGACCGGTCTGGAGGACATTATTATTATCTTTTCTTTGCAATATTCACACATTCATCTATACAATATACACTCGCTTATTAATTAAATTTAAAAATAGAAAACCGATTTGAAAGAGTAACAAATAGAATGTCGTCTAAATAATTAAATTAAAATATTCATCTTCTATTTTACCACCCTTCGGGATTATTTTTTTTTATTTTAATTAATATTTCACTACCTCTGAAGTAAAACACACACACGCAAACACTCACGCCTGTCACCCTGAGGGGTAGGCATAGACTACGGACTTCTATTTGGCGCGATCCCTCCACACCTCTCTCGCCTGCTTTACATCAACATATCTACGCATACACGCTCTTCAGTTAAGGGTACTCCTGTAATCTGGCCCATTTTCAATGTAACGCCGATTTGGTTGATAAATCTTCGTCTAGGGCGTCCCTTCCCGACTCTGCCGTTCACTTCTGCAACATAAATTGGCTTTGTCACTTTTTCCTCGTTCATTCTTTCTACATGACCAAACTACCGAAGCATTACTTTCTTATTCCTGGTCACACGTCATCTTGCAAACCACACTTTTCTCTGATCACACTATTTCTCACCCTGTCATTCAGATTCAGCCCTAGCATAGTCCTTAATAACCGCATTTTTACAGCATTTATTCTACTCTCATGCTTCTTCTGCCAGACCGAACTTTCACTACATTAAAGTAGGGACTAACACAGCATTATGAATTGCCATACGTGCCTTATTTGACATATTCTGACTCTTCATTCTTCGTTTTATATCCTTATCGTATCTACCATCCCTGCCAAATAAACATCCCAAATATACAAACTCATCCACTTGCTCAATCAATTCCCCTTCTATTCTTATTTCACATAACGTTTTACTTTCTTCTCTTTCAAAAACCATCACTTTCGTCTTACTTGCGTTCACTTTCATACCCCTTTCTTTTAATGACCGGTTCATTAAAGTGACCATCATTTTCAACTCGGCCACCGACGATGCAAATATGACTTGATCATCGGCGTACAAAAGGCAATTGACGGTTAATTCACCCATTCTCAACCCACATTCGTCGACTTTCAAAGTTTGCAAACAACTGTCCATAAATAGGTTAAACAGCCACGGGGAAGCTACACAGTCCTGTCTGACACCTTTTTTAATGCCAAACCAGTCCGAGTAGACCCCTTTAATCCTGAAATAAGCACTAGAGTCCCCATAAAGAGACCTTAATGCCTGTATCAAATCAGCGCTCAACCCAAATGAGTTCAGTGTTTGCCATAACATATTCCTGTCCATTTTGTCATAAGCTTTTCCCAAGTCCATGAATGCACAAAAACTTTCTGGTTTTTGGCCAAAAACTTCTCCGCAATCATGCGCATGGAAAAGACATGAACCGTACACCCCTCTCTATATCCAGCTTGTACATCCCAAATTTTTCCATCAGTATCTTTCATATCTCTTTCAATTAGCTTACAGTAGTACCTTAGCATACAGTTTACTCACAATGCTAAGCAAGCTGATACCACGGTAGTTTTTACAGTCCTGCTGTGACCCTTTTCCCTTATATATTAGGACACTAACGGCTTTGCACCAGTCTTCCGGTACCCGCTTCAGTTCTCAACATAAATTAAACAAGGTTTACATTAGGCCTGTAACCACACCCACTCCAGCTCTTAGCATTTCGAGTGATACTCTATCATATCCGGCTGCCTTGCCTGCTTTCATGTTTTTCAACCTATTTAATAAAATAAGAATGATTTAAGTCAGTTCAACCGTTTCCAAGAATCGGTGAACATCGTATAAAAACGAACGCGTCGAATATGGAACCTTCTCGTTTTTTTTTTTGCACTCAGTTAATAAAATATCAAGCTATGGTTGCGAATAAAATGTCAGACCACACGGACTCTGAATTCACGCTATAAAATAACTACGACGCAGGTGTCCAGCGGCGTTATTGATAAAATACCGGCCATACTATTTCGAAAACCATGTTTGTAATTTGAGGTATTTTATATTGTAAATAAATGATATTCTTTTTTTACATTTTTAACGAGTTGAAATAAATAGAAAACCGTTACATCTTATTCTAAGTTCACTGCTGAACATAGGCCTCCCACCTAGATTAACCCATAGACGGAATATAACGCCATTGTTGCCACGTTTGTTGGCAACCGCAGTAGTTTTAGTTTTTAGATGATATTAGGAAGACGCTGCTGCCCATATCCTGGTCTGTTTTTTCTGCCGCCTATTACAGCACCCATGAGAAGACATGTGGAAATGGATATTCTCACACCGCAGGTACACGGTTATTTAAATGCTAAATATAGCATTCCTACGGTTAAAATATGTTTAAGTTTTTAGGTTTAAATGTATTGTAATCGGGCATCCGTGACGAAGTTCTTCCCTAGTAAAAGTTTTACATCGTATAGAAGAATATCGGTACAAGCTAGTTTTTCCGCTCTATTTAACAAAAACAAATAACTTAATTTGACAGAAATGTTTTACTTTTTAGAAATATTGGTTATAAAGGCATTTTTTTCTACATCCAAGAAATATAACTGTATCGACAGGATATAGATCTCTAGACAAAATATTGCAGCTGGGACATCATTCATTTTGTGTTAAGAAAGTTAAATTCCCATAAAGTAGTGAATACAGTTACTTCATTTTTATTATAATGGCAATTCAAATAGTTAAGTTCATTTCATATCTGTGATAAATTGAAAAAAGATATATATATATATATCACTTAAAAATAAAACTTTTGTTGCAGTACAATAATATTGTGCGGTTGGGTATTTGAACTACAGTCAACGTTTTCAACAAATGTTTTTCACTCTGAAATCACTCTGGATTCTTTACAATTACTACTACAGTACATTTCATACAGTACTCGGCTAACCGCTTTTATGACTTTATTCAATAAAATGCTGTACACTTCCAGTGTTGATTAATTTACTAGGGTTGTAACCTAACAATACAGCTGTAGCGCAAGATTTATTATTTACTTCATACTGCGTCAACCATTGGATAATGATTTTGTTATTTTCTTTTTGGCAATCAAAAGACTTAGAATATGAGCCATTTTGATCCATAAAAATAAAATATTAATCTTCACTCTATTGCAAGTAGTTTAAGTGTATAAAAAGGCACGTGTAGCGAAAAATGCTTTGTTATTCCCTACTTTACTGTATTTTAGTGAAATTTGGGTGTGGCAGAAGTAGCATGAGAGGAAAATAACGCTAGAAAAATGCGAAAATTAAGGATTACGTTAGGGGTGACTCTGAATGATATAGTAAGAAATTGTGTGATCAGAAAAAAGGCTGGCTTGCAAGATATTATGACCAGAATTAAGAAATGAACACTTCGGTAATTTGGACACGTAGAAGGAATGAATAAAGAAAGAATGGCAAACTTATACTGCAGAAGTGAGTGCCAGAGCTGGGAAAAGAAGTGCTAGGTGGAAGTTTATTGACAGGATTGGTGATATATTGAAGATGAGCCAAATTAACCCACATCCGACGAGCGTATATGCGTCGGTATATGGTTGTGAAAATAGGAACCGGAGAGGTAATACACTTATTAGAATAATGTCAAAAGAAAGTCCGTAGTCTGTGCCTACCCTTATTATATAGAAATAAAGAGTTTGTTAGTAACTTGCGTCCAGTGCTACTTATCGTATTTTACCGTAGCTTTAAACCATCGTCTCCGGAAAACAATTATATTGTGTGTGAATATGACCGCTGTCTCTCAATTTGATCGGAAGTTTCACAAACACTAACTGTAACACTAACGATCATTTCAAAATATTCAATAGTCAAACATAAAAAATGAAAGTAACAATAAGTTTTCAGACACTACTAAAAGTACTTATTAAAATTATATGATGCATTTCGAATTATATGAGGATTTTTTTTACTCTGTGGCAACCCCGGTGACAAGTTGTAAAATACTTGCTCCCAACTATTTAAAAAAATTAAATATTGTAAATTGATAATATCCACCTCAATTTTGAGTTACAGATTTTAAATACGACTTATTTGTATTTGTAAAATAAGTTAAAGTAATAAGTATTTTAATTAAATTGTGATTACTGTTCCAACCAAAAGTGACAAATGTAACCAATATCCTTTAAACTTACTGTAAGTGCAATTCTTCTTATCCATTTAAAATTTTAGGATTTATCTATTAAGTAAGTGTTGCTCTGGATTTAATTTTGAATTATATAGATGATAATTTAATTTGAGATCTGTAAATAAACCCATAGAGCTAGACAATTTCTTACTCTGCTTCTTCAGTTGTCTTTCTTTGTTTTCTTTTGCTATTTACACTTAATAGTAAAATGAATACACGGAACGCCAAAACGCGCCAATAGTAGAACCAACTTCAAATGGCGCTTCAAGAACTTAAGGCGTCAAGGGAGCAGAGTGAGTATAAAGAAAGAGATGACAATAAAAAGGAAATAATAAATATAATTGCTAAAAATACTGAGCTAAGAAGTGATATGGTTAAGTTGCATAAAAAATATACTTTTGTTTTAAAAGAAAGGTATCAACCTCAGAGAAATCTGATTAATTGCTGGATCCGGAAAATAAAAGGCAATCATTGGTATGGGTCTACTCAGAAGGACGTTAGGAAAGAAGTTACCTACAAAACTGCAAAGACCTCGCAACGTCGGCAAAAAATGGTAGCTAGTTTTTTTCGCGGAGCGGACATTTGTCGAAGTCAATGCTGGAAAATTGTAGGTCAGTCAACTCTGAATGGTATACTACAGTTGCAATACCCGAAGCTTTTCAAGCTGTGCGGGAGAGAAGACCAAAGACCGGGCTTCGGGGATCATGTTACATCACGATAACGCCTCTTCACACACCTCCTTTAGAACAAAAGCACTCTAAGTCACCTTTATGTTCCCAAGAGTCAAAGAAAAATAAAAGGCAAGTTTTTTTCAAGCGCTGTAGAAGCCGTGGCTGCCTACGAAGAAGCGATTTCCAACCTGTCAGATCAAGACTGGCAAACGTGTTTTCAGAATTGGTTTAGCCGAATGGAACTTTGTATAGAGCATCATGGAGAATATTTTGAAAAGATGTAAAATAAATATTAATTGTATGTAGAATACTTTTTGTATATCTTAAAACATATTGAGTGGCCTACGTACGTCTGCGCTATTGTAGTGGTACATATTTCACTTTGATATTCAGAACATGTGATCCCTACAACTTAAAAAACAGCTTTCTAGTCATTCCCTTAATCCCATAATATATATATAAATATATATATATATACATATATATATATATATATATATATATATATATATATAAAGTGCCAGCTGAATGATTCCAACAGACTAAGCCTGAAATTTCACATTAAATTATCTGAAACGGAGGCAGGCACGCCGATGTATACTTAATTTAACTAATATATACATATTAACTTAACGACTATCTTAAAATACCTCTATAATGATATAACAGATTGTTAGTGATTTCTAATATTAACGCGAACACTACAGATTGAATAAAACTGTTTTTTTTTTAATTTCAATAAATATATGACAATACGTCAGGCTATAGAAATTAAAAAAAAAAACATCCTAATTTCAATAGAGAGGGAGGCTAGGTACTACTACCTGCTTGGGATCCTGTATTTAATCAAATTCAAACTAAACACAAGCATACCACTGCAAGACTTCAAGACATAGTAAGTTCATTCTGCGTAAATTAGACCAAAATTAATTATTAATAAAGCTGAAGGTACTCCGGGTTGACTCTGACATCGGGACGTCAATCACTTCAGGCCCCCGTGACCAAGGGTGCTGTAAAGTACCAGAAACGTCGGTAATCAATAAAAAACAAGTTAATTTAACGCGATAGAATCCGTAAAAGTAGTTTTAACAGATTGTTAATATTATTAAAAATAATTATTTAAAAAATGTGATAAATTTAAGCGACTTGAGGTTATTTAAATATTTTTATTCTCAATTCATGTACCTTAGACTCCTACTTTTTCGCGGTTTCAAGGAAATTCAGTACTGAAAAATTCCTTGTTAGCATCTGCATTATTGCTTATTCAAACTTGTAGTAATTATTATTCTTTTAGTTTTATTGCGACGTCATTTTTAGTTCAAATAATTAAAAATGTATTATGATATATACCTATGTTCCTCGTTCATTTTCTCAAAGTTCTCTTTTTGCCACTGGACTTATTTAAAAAGACATTCATAACAGTGGTTATAAAGATGCTTCATTAACTATGAAACATCAAAAGAAAATAAGTTTCACGGTTATTGTTAATCTATCAATTAAATTAAATGTCAGCTCTAAAAAAGGGTAATCTCCAAGAGCAATAACATTAATAAATTTCTATTTTAAAAACTGCTAGTATTTTCTTTCAATTGATTGTCATGCTACATTCGATCAAACCAAAAATCCTTAAAGCGATAACTAAAAGTAAGGTAATTGATGAAAATGGATGAAATTGATACGAGTTGTACGACTTAATCTCATAGATTACAATCCCGATTTTTTACGAGTACATGTTGTTTGAATTTACTTTACAAAATGTGTGATTCTCTCAGACTAACAAAGATAAAAGGAGCACTGCATAATATATTTCAAGTGGTGCCGAAAGAATGCTCAACTTCTTGATCATCATCATCATCATTACAGCCCTTCACAAGTCCACTGCTGAACATAGGCCTCCCCCAAAGAATGCCACAAAGCACGGTCCTGAGCCACCTGCATCCATCGACTTCCTGCATGTCTTACCAGGTCGTCACTCCATCTCGTGGGGGGACGCCCTACACTTCGCCTACCGGTACGAGGCTGCCACTCGAGAACCTTTCTTCCCCATCGGTTGTCGGTTCTTCGAGCTATATGGCCGGCCCACTGCCACTTCAGCTTACTAATTCGTTGGGCTATGTCGGTTATTCTGGTTCTACTGCGGATATCCTCATTCCTAAGTTTATCACGCAGAGAAACTCCGAGCATAGCCCTCTCCATAGCTCGCTGAGCGACCTTGAGCTTCCTCATACGGCCAGCAGTGAAGGACCACGTCTCAGTTCCGTAAGTCATCACTGGCAACACGCACTGGTTGTACAATTTCGTTTTAAGGTTTTGAGGTATGTCTGACGAGAAGATGTGTCGTAACTTCCCGAACGCTGCCCAGCCGAGTTGAATCCGCCGATTGACCTCTCGGTCGAAGTTGGACTTACCTAGTCGGACTATTTGTCCCAGGTAAACATACTCGTCAACAACTTCGAGCTTAGTGCTCCCAACAACTACCGGCATAGGTGTGACATGGACATTAAACATAATCTTTGTTTTGTCCATGTTCATCTTAAGACCTATCCGTTGGGAAACACTATTGAGGTCATTGAGCATAGTGCTTAGGCCCTCCAGCGATTCTGCCATAAGGACTATATCGTCGGCAAATCGAAGGTGAGTGATGTACTCGCCATTGATGTTTATACCGTACCCTTTCCAGTCCAGAAGCTTGAAAACGTCTTCCAATGCAGCGGTGAAGAGTTTCGGGGATATAACATCACCCTGTCTTACACCTCTCTGCAATTGGATAGGTTTCGTACTCTGGTTCTGTACTCGGATAGCCATCGTAGCCCTACTGTATAAGCACTTCAACACTTCGATATACCGACAGTCAACTTGGCACCGCTGAAGGGACTGCAGCACCGCCCAAATTTCGACGGAATCAAAGGCTTTCTCATAGTCCACATACGCCAGACATAGTGGCAAATTGTACTCTTCGGACTTCTGTACAACTTGCCGAAGGGTATGTATGTGGTCTATGGTGATAAAGCCCTTTCGGAAACCGGCTTGTTCGGGAGGCTGGAAGTCGTAAAGTCTGCGCGCGAGACGATTCGTAATGACTCTCGAAAACAGCACGTAGACGCGGCTCAGAAGGGAAATCGGTCTGTAGTTCTTCAAGAGAGCGTTGTCACCTTTCTTGAAGAACAAGACCACCGCACTTCTGCTCCACGCCTCCGGTGTAATGCCACCATGGAGGACGGAATTAAAGAGCTTCTGAAGGACTTCAAGTACCGGTCTTCCACCCGCTTTCAGAAGCTCCGCTGTAATTCCATCCTCGCCTGGGGCCTTACCGTTTTTAAGGTGCTGGAGAGCCATTCTAATCTCGCTCAGACTGACGTCCGGGATATCTTCGGAATAGTGTCGGATGAGACTCGCTCTTGGATCGTTACTCACACTTGCGTGTGGCTCCAACGATGACGTGTACAGCTGCCCATAGAACCTCTCAATCTCACTCAAAATCTCAGGTGTCCCAGAAACGATGCTGCCACACTCCGTCTTCAGCTTTGACAGTTGGCTCTTTCTGGCAGACAGATCTCTGGCAAGGACTTTGGAGCCTTGGTTCCGCTCGATCGCTTCTTCAATACGAGCTGTATTGAAGTTGCGTAAGTCCCGCCGCATGCATTTGGAGATCTGTCTCTTCAGATGCCTGTATGCTGTCAAGTCTGTTGAAGAATGTAGCTTCATCTCCCGTCTAACAGCCATGAGATTAAGAGTGTGATCGGAGAGTTTTTGTGTTCTTCTGCGGCGGGTCTTGCAGAACTTAGCTCCGACCGCATGGACAGTTTCCACGAGCTTGTCATTCATATCGTCCACTTCTTTGCAGTCTTCTAGGCACTGAAAACGGTTTTGTAACTCGAGCTGAAAGGTTTCGGGACTTTGGATCAGAGCACGAGGGGGACGGAGCGTTGACTTCATTAGACGAGACCTCTCCAACTTAACGTTTAGGTTCAGTGTGCCTCTAACCATTCGGTGATCGCTACCAGTTTTCACCCTTGCGATCACGGAGACATCACTGAACAGTTGTCGTCTGGTCGTCATAATGAAGTCAATCTCATTTTTTGTCGAACCGTCGGGGCTTGACCAGGTCCACTTCCTGTGGGGCCGCTTCTGGAAGAAAGAGTTCATCATAAAGAGTCCCTCTTTCTCCATGAAGTCGGCCAGCTGCTGGCCCCTTGGGTTCCGTTGCCCTATTCCAAATTTCTCTACTTTCAGCTCACCGTTCTCTCTTGTGCCTAGTTTTGCATTGAAGTCTCCCATTAACACCGTATATTGGGTTTTGGGGGAATGCATGGCTCTAGAGATATCCTCATACATTTCCTCCACCTCCTGATCGGGGTGTGCCGAGGTTGGTGCGTAAACCTGTATGACCTTCAGCGAATACCGTTTGGTGATTCTGAGTATAAGGTACGCAACCCTCGTCGACACACTCCCGATCTTTACAACGTTGTTAACGAGAGACTTGTGGACGATAAATCCGACACCTCCTTGGGACAGATGGTCGCCCTCCCGTTGATAGAGCAAGTTGCCGGATTTGAGGATTACCGTGTCCTCCCCCTCTCTTCGGACTTCGGATAATCCTATAATATGCCAGCGCAACTTGTCTATCTCTTCTTCCAGCTCCACGATCTTCTCGTCAGTCCTCAGGGTGCGTGCGTTGTACGTTGCCAGGTCGAGTCGTCTAAGGTGGCAACCGAACCTCCACCGGAGATTCTTAGCACCCCCTGCCCCGCCGTTACCATGGTCGCCACCGTAGCCAGGAATAGCGGGGCCGCCGGGGACTGGGGGCCGTCTGTTTGTTGCTTTAGTCATTGGGGGGTATTTGCCATAGTTGCCACGCTTGGCGAGCGGGTTGGCAACCGCAGTTTTTTTATTATAATTTTGGCTATTATCAGGAAGATGCTGCTGCCCATCTTCTGCCTGTTTCCCTTTGTCGCCTTTTACGACACCCACGGGAGGATATGGGGTAGTGGATATTCTTGACCGCCACTACACGGCATACTTATACTACAACTTCTTGATGCACTCACGTTTATTGTATTCTTACTTTCTTTATCAGCCCGTAGAATGTTCACTACTGTACACTTAACATTATGTTGTTAGTTGTAAATGATTTCAGATGCATATGTGTACATGAGTGCGCATTCTTACAATAAGTTGTAATTTACGCTACATCCTCGTTGGTCTGAAGAGATATAGATTTCACCAAATTTTTTATAAGTTCTACATTTTCTCTTCTGTTCTGATCTTCTTACAGATCCGGTTTACAGTTTAATTTTAGGGTATACATTATATTTTATATGAGACTGTATTGTAGATCCGAGTACACGGCCTTACTATGTGTTTTTTTTTTATAGAAATAGGGTGACAAACGAGCACACTGTCCACCTGATGGTAAGTGGTTGCTGTGGCCCATAGACATCCACATCCATCCTCGTTTGCGAATTAAAATGCAGATGCTTTGTCAGCCTTGAGGACTAAGATAGGATGCCTCTTTTCCAGTAAAAAGGGTCTCCGGTTCTCTACACTCACCATACAAAACACAGCAGCATGAAGCTGCTATTTTACGCTGGTATTCTGTGAGAGCGTGGTCCTTCCCCGGTCGAGCCGACCCATTCGCGCTACAACTATGTTATAAATATAGCTGCAGCTTGATAGATGTGAATAATTCACCAATTTTGTCAGATCGTTTTAAAAATAATATTTTTTACCGCTTTTTATGTTAATCATAAATTAGGTATAACTATAATTTTTTCACAATGTAAATATTAAAAATTAAAATGAATTTCAAAACTTGTTTACTACAAATAAGTTTTTAAGGTTTACTATAAACTTAAAGCTTTGTAGCTCTCAGATTTTCTTATCATACAACAAGACAAGGTAAGTTATACGAACGTGGAGGAAAACAACCGTAAATAATAAACACAGCAAGTTTTATTTAAAAGATAAGAGAAAGTTATTTTTTATTGTAATGTAATAAACTAAGATATATTGGTATTATCGAAATTTCAAATCCCTTTTCTGACACGGGAGTTAATCCAATTCAGAAAAGATCCAGTACTTTATGGTGCCAATTTATTGATTTAATAATTTGGTGCAAATATAATGTAATGAAATATGTCTTAATTTAAAAATTGAGATCGTTTTACGTATAATTTTTTTTTAATATTTTAAATAATTAATTAAGTAATAGTTTATTTATTAATTAATTTTCAGAACTATATTTTAAATGAATACTAATATAATTTGTTAGCCACAATTGCATATTATGATGGAAGGCGGAGATGAAAGTCAAGATGAAGTGTAAGTTACCCACGGAAATTTTTCTACTCAATCTGGCAACAAAAAAAGAACGTTTTACATCATTGTATAAGAGGTTCAGTCATATTTAAGCACTGTCACTTACGTACGTGAACCCAAGATCGATGAATCAAATTTTCGGTAAAAACTGATTTTTTTTTATAGAATGGGGCTGACAATTGAGCACACATTCCACCTGATGGTAAAGTTCATGCAGTTGTAAATTTCTTTGTCTTATTTTACAATCGATTAATATCAAATTAAAAGCACCCTTACTGCTGAAATGGTCAAGTATGGTGGGCCTCGCGTCTGGGACAGCTTTCATCGGCTGTGCAATTTGAGCTGGCGGTCGGGGGATGTCCCGGATGATTGGCGATCCGCAGTCATTGTGCCTTTGTATAAAGGTAAAGGTTCACATTTTGACTGCGGGTGCTATCGGGCGATCAGCTTGACCAGTTTAGCAAGTAAAGTTTACTCAAAGGTTTTGACACGTAGGATGCAAGAGAAATCGGAAAGATTTCTATGGGAGGCACAATGCGGATTTAGACCTGGAAGAGGATGCACGGATCAAGTGTTTTCTCTCTGCATGATCACGGAAAAGCTTCTGGCTGCTAACCAGAAGATTTTCTGTGCTTTTGTGGATCTTGAGAAAGCATTTGATAAGATTGTAAGGAAGAAAATGTGGGAACTGTTGCCGGGGTATGGTGTTGATGGTCGATTGCTAAGGGCTGTGCAGTCACTGACTGTAAAGCCTGTGTGTGGCTAGGGCATGATCTGTCACCCATGTTTGGCATCTAAACGGGCGTAAAACAGGGTTGTGTCATGTCTTCCTGGCTGTTCATACTGTATCACGACAACTGTTTACAGAAGCTGAAAGATAGCTGTTTGGGTATGAAATTGGGTGACATTAAAGTAAATTGTCTGCTGTATGCTGATGATGCAGTGCTTATTGCACTATCAGAGGCAGAACTGCAGGCATTAGTCACGTGTATGAAAGAGGAATGTGAAATTAAAGGTCTCCGTTTGAATGCTAATAAAACTAAGGTATTTGAAAGGGACGAAGAGAGAACGAAGTGTAAAATATGGGTAAATCCGGAATGTCTAGAACAGGTAAATGAAATTGTATACTTGGGGAGTGCTCTTAGCCGGGATGAAAGATGTGATTTAGATGTGGACAGGCGTGTCGCTGCCAGGTACAAAGTCAATGGTGCCCTGACTGCGTTAGTCAAAAGGCAAGGCGTAGTGAAGAGTTCACGCCTTGCAATACATAATGCAGTGTTGGTACCGACTTTGTTATATGGCACCGAAACCTAGGTATGCTAGAAGAAGCATAAAAGCAAGTTGTATGCAGTGGAGATGCGATCTCTTCGTAAAATGTGCGGCGTTACCATGGCCGACCGAAAGCGAAACGAAGAGATTCACAATATGGCAGGCTTGAAAGATGACCTTATCACAAAAATTGATAAGGGCGTGCTTCGATGGTTTGGGCACGTTGAGCAAATGAGTGAAGAGCGAATGGTGAAGAAAATATACCGCGAAAGTTAATATTAAAAGGTGTCGAGGTAGACCGAGACTAACTTTTGAAGACCATGTGAGCAAATTTCTCGAAGAGGCGAGGGTCCAGAGTACTCGGATACCTAGATGTGCATGTATGAAGAAGATAATGAATCTGAAAGAAGCGAAAGAGCTATGTAAGGATCGTGACACTTGGCGATCTGTTCTCTCTGGCTACCCCGTCAGGGATTGTGCGTGAAGATAAATAATAAGAGCACCCTTTGACTTGAAATCTAAAAATTTAGGTACTTTGAAACTAGTACCTCAAAACGTATATCATAACCGAAACCAGAAGCAGAACTGTATCGAAAAATGGAATCTATTTTTAATCACTACGACTGGCAGTGGAACGGAGATAAAGGAAGCAAGGCGTCTATTTTCTGAGCACACTTTTCAAATTGTAAAACTTTGTAAGATTTAAAAGTTGCAAAGTGTTCGAGGCTGCAGTTTCAAGTAAATTTTTAAAGAAATATCAGGTTAAATGTATTTGTATCTTTATATAAGTATTTAAATTATTCTCCTTATGCTTGTAGATACAAAAGTTTTTAAACGTATACATACATGTCTGTCATAAGTTACTTTAATTATTTTCGCTAACTGAATAATACCAATGATTTCTTATATTTAAGCGAAGACTACATATTAAGTGAAACTAATTTTTACGGGTTTTATCGCGTTTAATTTAACTTTGTTACACCCATGGTCACGGGGGGCACTGAGGTGTTTCACGTCCCGATGTCATAGTTCGCCCGGCTATCTTCAGTTTTTGAATATTAATTTTTGGTTTGATCTAAGCAGTATGAGCTTACAGTATCTTAAAGTATTGCAGTGGTATGCTTGGGTTTAGATTTAATTTTATTAATTATAGGATCTCAAGCATATGTCAGCACACATCCATCTTCTCTAGTGAAATTAGCATGTTTTTTAATTTCAATAGCCTCGCAAATAATCCTTGGTAGGAATCGGTGTTCTTTTGCGAGCATTTGTGATCTATTAAATCTAATGTAATGGCGGGGACGATCTAGAACATTTCACACACTGCAGACTTCCCGGAACGTCGATGCTTCAAGTCACCTATATGTTCTTTCACGCGGGTTTTAATAGATATTTTTGCTTGTCCTTTGTAAGAGAAACCACAATCACAATCCAGCTTGTACACTCTTGCATCTTGTACAGGGATATGACACTTCAGGGATGGTAAAAATTGACTAATCTTCTTCGGCAGATTGAAGTATGTTTTAATGGAAGCTCGCTTCAAGGTGTAGCCAACTTTGTATGTGACTCCTATGACATAAGGTACTACAGCAGGCACACGCTCGACTATGGCCGGCTTCACTCGGTCACTGTGATGTAGGCGCGGGACCTGAAGCTTGTGCGTGAACGGCGGCCAGATGTTTTCTGTCACAGATCCCTCGTGCTCTCTGAAAGAAAGATTTTCCCACGGTAGCTAACTGTGATGGATGATGATGCGATTCACCATTTAAATATCGGTTGCTATGGGTCTTTCCTATATACAGTGTGACCAATAGTGTTATCAGGATGTCGGATGACTAAAACGTCTAGGAAAGCTAAAGAATTGTTTGCGTCTAACTCCATTGTGAATAATACTTTATAGTTTATGGAATTAAGGTGGTCTAAAAATGCAGTTACTTTGTCAGATGGTAAAATTGTGAAAGTATAGACTACGTACCGCTTGTAGAATCTTGGATTTACAGGAGCAGTAAGAAGGGCTTTCTCCTCGAAGTCCTCCATAACCATTTTGGTGACTACGGGAGATACAGGCGAGCCCATCGCCACACTATTTACTTGCTTGTACAACTCTTCCTTCCACAATAGATAGCCAGATGTGAGGCAGTGTTTGAGTAATACTGCATATTCTGTAGGTATGTTGTTATATTCTAGCTTCCTAGTTACAATTGAAATGCAATCTTCAATAGATAAGCATGTGAATAGTGACTAAACATCACAACTGACCATAGTTTCATTGTCAGCGAGATGTAGGTCTTTTATCTCACTAACAAAATGTTACGAACCCTTTGTGTGTACTCTAGTGTATCCTCTCAGTGGTGACAATATTTTTGCCAAGTTTTGAGCCAACTTATAAGCCGCTGAATCGATCTTGCTTACTATGGGACGTAGTGGAGCGTTTTGTTTGTGTATTTTCGGTAACCCATATAACCTTGGTGGTTTGTCACATGATGGTATTGTCGCATTCACGTCGACATTTAATTAAAAAAAATTAAATTAAACGAGATAAAATCCATAAAATAATGAATATAATGAATATTATCAAGTTCTGATGTTGGGCAATTTTTTGTCGAATTAAAGTTGTCTCAAGGCGAAAAGAAACAAGGAATGAAAGAATTTTATAAACATAAAAAAAATTGCCACAGTGTTTTAACTGCATGGTTTAAACCAATAAATAATTGGGTTCAAAACACAGCTACAAAACTAGTTTGAGATATCTATACCTATCATCGATCAAGAATCAACTGTACTTTGTGGTCAAAATTCTGATGCTTTGTCACTCTTATGGACTAAGATGAAATGCCACGGTACCAGTAAGAAGCTTCCCCGGTTTTCTTGAATTACCATACGAAACACAGCAGCATTAAGCTGCTAATTTACACTGGTATTCTTCATTGTTCATACTGTTATGAGAGCGTAGTTCTTTCCCGACCGGGCCGACCCATTCTGACAAGTCTATAGCGACCGACTAAATACACGGTCATTAACAGTGAAACTGTGTAGTACCGGAGTAAGAATATTTACTATCCCATTTCTTCTCCAGGGTGTCGGGGGAAACTGAGACAGGAAATGGCCAATAATATTTTTTCTAATAACAACCCAAAATTATGAAAACTGTAGTTATCAAGCCGCCTACCAAGCATGGCCATTATGGCGAAATCTTACCTATGAAATAGGTGACAATGATGTGGCCACGGCCACATTTTTCTACTCTTAGTCTCGCATGCATAAAATACGTTTTTGTCTTTATGTTTAAATTCACAAATGCACCTTTTTTTAAAGGTGAGTGTACTTGCAATAAATTTTGTACGGTCTTGAAACTTATCGCGTCCGTAGCAAAATTAATGAGCTTCAAGCCACTGCTGCGCGATAATCGAATTCCCATTTTACGCTAAGCTTCTTATGTTTATAATGTCAGTTAATCTACTTTCCCAGTTAACATTTAAACTATATAGATGAAGAGTAAAAATGCATGCATATTTTCCATCAACGTCATCATTACAGCCCATCACAAGGCCACTGCTGAATAAAGGCCTCCTCCATAGATTTCCACAAAAGACGGATCTGCGTCGCATAAGTACATGCCCCACCATCATCATTTTTATAAAAATCCTACAACAACACTAATCTAGTGCTAAGACGCCCAGTAACCGTGCTAGGTAGATCGGACTTAATAGACCGAGACTTGGTAAGCCACTTGGTAAAATTCTTAATAGGTCGAGACTGCCACTTTGTAATTGGTACTAAAGCCTTTTCGTAGGCCGCTCCCGTCATAGAGACTTTACATTAACCGTGAAGCTTCCTAGAGCGATTGTCAATAGCATATCCGTTTTGAAGCGGTGGCTTGGTCCCTTGTTATAATAACCATGCCAATAACATAAGGTTGTAAAAGCTTATCTGCTTAATGTTTGTACGTATAAACTTTTCGTGCGCTTTAATTATCAAAGTTGTACCTGCGATTTCATACGTGCAAACATTACGCTTCCTACTTATACGATTAAATAGAAATGAAAGCTTGTTGTTAATTAGGTATAATACTATCTTATTAATCTTAAATACTGATTTATATTATTATTGACCCTATTTAAACTTCTTTATACATTATTTACCTTCTGTTTTACGTGAAAAATCACACAATACAATTAATCATCAAGTCTCTTATTTCGTTTCTGTCTGTTCTGTTAATGATAAGATTATTTATATCTTGCATTTGCACGATTAAACGTAATGTTAATATATATGCAATGTAACTTATCTTTAAAATATGAATGTGCATGTCATTAAAGTTTTTACTCTTAAACAAAGCATTCTTTAGTAATAGTGTAATTTTTACTTTAACTTTTAAAAGCATTGCCGAGATATAAAAATAATTTAAAGAAAATTACAATAAAGCTTACAATTGTATTTATGTAGATTATATATTTTTATTGAAGTAAGGCAGTGCCTTTCAGACTGAAACAAAGCAGTGCAAGCACTGCTATTTGGTGGCAAAAGTAAGAGGTTGGTATCTGAGTGGCTCATAAGCAGGAAAGGAGTCCTACTGCTTAGTAATAAATTATGTCTGACTTGAGAATGTGACGTATCTAAATTAAAATAATTAATTCTATTGATTCTAAATTTTAGTTTTAAAACTTATAAAATAATCTCAACCATACCAATTATTTTTAATATAAACGTAATATATCTCGAATATTATTTTAATAAATATCTACAATACATTCACAATTTTATTCTCCGTCTGTAAAAATATTGTTTTGTGACTTATGTGTGGGTAAAATAAAGTTTATCAAACAGTTTCGTCGCGGCGTAAGTGAATCCACTACCCTATATCACTTCGTGGATGACGTAAGAGGCAGCAGAGGGAAACTGAAATTTGAGATAGCAGTTGCATCTTCCTGATAACAACTAAAAATAATAAAAAACCGCATTTGCCAACCTGCCTGCCAAGCGCCTATAGCACTATAGCAAAATCCCTCCTATGAGGCAATCTATCGGGGAGGCATAACATCAGCAGTGGTTTTTAGATAGGTTGTTATGGCAAATAGATCACAACCCTGTTTCGATCCCTGCCAGCAATAATGAAATTATATAATGCAATTATTTTAAGTGCTGATTTTTCAGGTGATCACAGGCTAGCCACAGGCTGTAACTTTACTTTTACTATACTAATATAACTCTAAAGTAGTGACTAGACTTATAAAAGTAAAGAAGACTTATGATGTATAAGGCTTTATTTTGTAGAGTTTATCTCTATAAAATAAAACCTTTTTAAAACTATTTCTCACAACAAGCAGCTATTATTCAGACAGAAAAATATAAAAAGTCGATACTAAGGGGAAATGCTGCTTCAAAATAAAATTCCAATTCCTATCATATATTGTTATTTTATAAAATACCTAAGTTTGACAAGTGAATACATAGTCCACCTGATGGTAAGTAGTAATTTTATGCTGTGGCCCATAGACATCTACATCTATCATTGATTAAGAATAAAAATACAAATACGTAGAAAAACAAAGTTACAAAAATTTACAAAGCACTAAGATGAAATGCCTAGTTTCCAGTAAAAAGGGCCTTCTGTTCTCTACACTCACCATACGACAATGCTGTGTTTACGCTGGTATTCTTTGAGAGCATAGTTCTTCCCAGTCAAGGCTACCCATTCGTGCTACAATATTAATATAGCTGCAGCGTGGCTTTATACTTCATATCTGTGACATTCATCCAACAAGCATTACCAAAAAAGCAATTTTACGCGAATTATTTCTTTCTATCCTTTTATATTTAACGTCAACCCGACACTAGGGTAGATTTCCTTTATGCCATAATAATTCCTTAGCCTCTTTTGAATTCTATTGTATCCGGAACAATTAGTTGTAACATACAAATAATAATTACCACTTTTCATTCCGGCAGCGTCCCATCAAAGCGATTAACCGTCACAATATTTTATGTCCTTATACATACTGACAAAAAGATACTTTGCAAAAGATTTTATCTGATAGTGAGCGGATATTGTGGACTAAAATCACCTACATATGTTTTATTCTCGGTTAAGTATTAATACCTGAGAGATAATACCTCGTAATAAGTAAATATAGCTTAAAGTAACGTTTTGCTGCTATACACTGGTGCTCTGTATGAGCGTGGTCCTTCCCCAGTGGAACTTACCCATTCATGCTGCAGCCATAATACACTGCAAGGTGACTTTACCACGTATAAAAAATTTTCTTTTTCTGTTTCTAGTGTAGAACAAATAAAAGAATAAAAGCTCGATTCGTAATAAGCGCCTAAAAGTTACTTAATTAAATCACCTAAGGTGACATTTGCAACAGCTGTTAGTAATTCAGAAACTATGCCACGGACGTATAGAGTTGAAAAGTAATAAAAACAACTTTCCAACGTCGATGTAAGGTCATTACAAAATTAAAATGAAAACTGCTAGCCAATTTTCATTACAAGCCTTGCACGCAAAAAGATAATTAAAATTTGGAGTTCCTTTGTCAAGTAGCTGGCCGTTCTTCGTAACAATATTTAAATAATAAGTCCCTGAACTATTTTTCGAGGCTTGCAAAGTAATCAAAAGAAATTATTAAATTCCATTTGCGTCTTTTTTATTGAGTAATTAATTTAGATAATGGTTCCAATAGAAATCCAGGAAATGAACGCATTGTTAACATTTTGGAGTAATAACATAATCTGAACCAAGTCGTTGTAAATTTTCATTACGGTATTTGGGAATCAGGTTCCCAAATGCCAGTTGCATTCTCCAGAGGTTTACCAAACGAAAAAAAGTTCTTGGTAATCAATAAATATTTTTGTTAGTAAATTCTTTGGAATTATATGCACGATTCAGGTTGAAGAAAAATTTATTTCTTTTTTAATACATTCTCATTATTAATTGCTAGCATATTAATATCAAATAAAAAAAATGAAGAACAAAAAATTGAATGAAACGACCTTAGATCCAGCTTCTAGTTATTAGCTATTATCGGTAATATTAAAAAAAGAACTTGAAACCATATTTCACAGATAGTGATGTGACACGATGATTTTTGCATCATGAGCGTAAGTGTTTATGTTAAATTTTCTATTGAATAAAACAAATTTTATCATGTTTAATTTAACTTATTTTTACTTATACATTTAAATAAAATTGAAGTGTCTGTCTGTAATATTGAATAAACTGGCTCCTGTTAACCTCAAGGGGTTATTTTCATGCTATTAAGACGGAAAGATTATTTTTAATATTTGTCTTTCTGTCCGTTTAGGCTAATCTTCGTAGTGGCTGAATCGATTGTGATGAAACTTTACGATCAGATAAAGAGCAATGCCAGGAGGGCAATATTTCATCTGTAAAATTATTTATAACCCATAAAAAATTATAAGAATTTTGGCAAATATAAAAATTCAAGAATGTTGTAGGCCCACTTTAAAAAACTTAAAATATTGACTTTGACATCTATTTATATTTGGGAAACACGCAAATTTGTAAAAAACCACCCAGAACTATTTACCAAATTAAGCGACACTAATTACAAATAAACAATATTTGGAACAGATTTCTACAGCACTACGCCTACGAATTATTTCAAAAATTGGTAAATCCAATTGGGCATGCCTTAAGCGCATTAAAAAAAAATACGTATAAAATGATTATACGGGATTTTTTAAAGTAGTTTAAATACATTTCGACAGCACTATCGGCTTCAACACCCTCGAAAACTATGAAAATGACACCCATGATGAAAAAATTGGTACCTACTTCAGCCACCATCTTGGATTTATATTTCGACAGCACTATCGGCTTCAACACACTCTAAAACCCATGAAAATGACACCCATGATGAAAAAATTGATACCTTTTGCAGCCGCCACCTTGGATTTACATTTCGACAGCACTATCGGCTTCAACACCCTCGACAACCATGAAAATGACATTAATTTAAATATTTTTTAATTAATTGTGTATGTAATTTAAAGAAGTTATGATTATATAAATATTAAGGCATAATGTTTTTTTTTACAAAATATGTTTAATTTGTACGCAATATAATATGACTAAATTAATAATGAAATATAATATAATGTAATACTAGAATTATATAAATAGTTAATTATTTTTGTTGAGTAATTCACTTTTTATTCACAATATTATAGTGAATTAAGAATGTAATGTGCATAATTATAAATTTATTTAAGTGCGAGGATGCACTCGGAGCAGGATGGCCGAACTGTTATCTTCTTTCCGGTAACCCTAAATAAGTCTGTATGTATACTGCTCATTTATGATAGGTACTTGTACAATGGCAACCCAAAATTATTAAATCATTCAACCATAGACTCGGTCGTTTATTCGAATGCATAGTAAACGCGTGGAGGGGATTGTAGTGAGGAAAGCTAACACGCAAAAGGAGAAAGGCATTCTGGTTCCAGGTTCAGACTTCAGAGGAAGTAAGTCGTGAGCAATAAAGCGCCGAAGTAGTTGTAATAATAGTTAATATCTAATTATTGGAAAACTAAAACTGTAAGTACGTGAGAATTTATTTGCTATGATATTATGTATACCCTGTGATATTGTATTATTTTATGGAAATATAAGATGTAATTATGTGGAATAGTAGGTCTTTCTTTTACGAATCCCCGAATTTGAGCTGACGACAACATTACGCTTAGACTTTGTCTGTGATACTATAAACATTTTACCATAAATTAAGTTCCGCAGTACTATAAAACTAGAAGTATTATATTAGTTAGATACTATTTCATAGTTTAGAAACTTTGAAAGTGGCCCTAGTCACGAAAAATTCGAGAAGTGTTAGGCTTGGTATGGGCATATATATTTATATTAACAATAAATATATTTATATTTATTTATATATATATATATATATATATATATATATATATATATATATATATATATATATATATATATATATATATATATATATATTTGCTTAATGGAAGTAAACCATGTAACAAGAAGTATTTTGGCTATGAGATTTGAGGGGTGTAAATCAATAGGGGGTCCTAAGAAAAGATTAATGGACTATATAAGGGATGATATGTGTAAGAAAGAGTGAGTGTAGAGATTACGGCGATGGAAGAGAAAGTTATACTATGCCAACCCATATTATATACCCACACAATTTGGGATAAGGGTAGGAAGAAGGAGAAAAAGATTCTGTGTAGGTATATAACGTAACTGAAGATAAAAATATTTTTTTCTTTTTTTTTATATAGAATCACTAAAGGACTCTATTCTAAGGAAATATTTAGTGTCACCTCATTTGCTATTTCGTTGGCACTTATAATGAAATTGTCCACTAATACTCTTACCATACTTTGTCGCCACCATAGGGCGGCAAAAGATAGGGATAAGGATACACTGCCCCTTATCATCCCAAAGGTGTCTTAAAAAGCGACAAAGGGAAACGAAACAGGAGATGAGTAGCAGCATGTTCCTGATAATACTACATGAACTTAATAAAAATTGCAGGTGCTAACCCACTTGATAAGCATGGTAACTGTAAAAAAATTACAACCCCCCCCCCCCCTATTAGGCATTCTTAGGAAGAGGATCAATAGTGGACTTTTGATAATATGAATTGAAAGTGACTAATGAAAAAATTATAAATACACTTACTATACATCATCATCATCATTACAGCCCTTCTCAAGGCCACTGCTGAACATAGACATCCCCCAAGGAATATCACAAAGAACGATCCTTAGCCACCTGTATAAATCAACTTCCTCCATGTCTTACCAGGTCGTCATTCTATCTAGTTAGCCCTACACTAAGCATAAAGCTTAAGTCCTCCAGCGATTTTACCATAAGGACTATATCGTCGGCAAATCGAAGGTGAGTGATGTACTCGCCGTTGATGTTAATATGGTATCCTTTCCAGTACAATAGCTTGAAGACGTATTCCAATGCAGCGGTGAAGAGTTTCGGGGATATAACGACACCGTGTCTTACACCTCTCTGCAGTTGGATAGGTTTCATACCCTGGTTCTGTACTGGTACTGTACTAATAAGGTAACGGAGGTAACTCAAATGCTGTCTTCGACATACTTACGGGTGACGAAAGCTGGATTTATTGTTATGATCCCGAAACTAAGAGGCATTCTGCTGTCTGGTTGTTTCCTTCCGAGGAGTTGACAACTAAAGTGAAGAGAGGTCGAAGCGTGGGATAAAAGATGGTGGCCTCGTTCTTCGGAAGGACAGGTCATTACGCAACAATTGTTTTAGAGAATCGAAAAACAGTTAGTGCAGAGTGGTACACTAGCAATTGTTTGTTACTTGTCTTGGAAAAAATTCGGGAAACGACCTCGCAGTAGGACCCTCCTTCACCACGACAACGCCTTGTCGTACACTGCCAAGCAAGCATTCGACTACTTGGCGAGGTCAGACGTGGAATCACTGGGTGACCCGCCCTATAGCCCTAACCTCGTACCTTGCGATTTTTATTTATTTCTGAAAATGAAAGAAAAACTTCAAAGGAAACGTTTTATGGACGCCGAGATAGCAGTGGCTACCTTTCAAAATGCCGTCAAAGAGACCCCTAAGGACGAGTGGGCAAAGTACTTTTCTCAGTGGGTCCATCGGATACAGCGATGTATTGTTATAAATGGACAATATTTTAAAAGATATAATAAAACTAATAACTTGCTAGTTTGTTCAGTTTTTGATTTTCTAAAAACTTTCAGTGTCACCCTCGTAATTATAGTGTTACCCTTCAGAGCGAAACACATAGTTGCTGTGCTTGGCTGACAGAGTTGGCAACCACATATTTATATTATTTATAATCTGTTGTTAGACGATACTGCTTCCCATCTTCTGTTTTAGTTTACTTCTGTCGCCTCTTACGACATCTACGTGATAAAAATATGGGGTAGTGGGTTGTCCACTAGATGGTCCGTCATGACATGGCGTATAAACTATAGATATAGAAAATCAATTAGTTTAAAGAATAAAATTATTTCACAATCTAAAGTCGGAGTTTCAATTCTTCTACACATGTTTCGGAACCAACTTCGGCACGTAAAATTATTTTATTCTTTACAATTCTTTGGAGTGGGCTCTAACTTTTCATTAAATGTCGTTTTTACCCTTTTTTGGTTGACTAAGGAATATCACAATCTCAAAGTCATCTGGCAGACTGACATGACTGGAGATTTCACGAACGCACATCACGACAGAACTCCCGATACCATCCACACCATCAAAGTTGTCACACAATTGGCCAAAATATCGCGTAACATAAATACAAAAAACATACAGTCGAGTTGAAACCTTCCTCCTTTTTTGAAGTCGGCTAAATGTTAATGTTATAATAAAGAAGGTAAATAAATATGCAAATCTGACAATTACGTTCGTCCCCAGACAATTAATAAAACAAGATAAATTGATTCGGGATTTTCGGGTGAACTTGACGTTGATATAAACACAATTAACATCTGATGGCATGGCGTATTTTCCTCCATTTAAAATCATTACGTAATTTTCAACCGCAGTATACATTTCTAATAAATATTAAAAAATTGCTTATTAAATATTTAAAAAAGTTTAATTTCTTTGGGTACTTAAACACTAAAGTAACCAGACATACAAGCTACTGTGAGGTATAATGACCCAACACAGCAGTACACGTTCTAATGTGGGGTGTAGGAGTGACGTTACGGTCGTTGTACTAACGGCAATTAGCTCTTCAATAGTTGAATTAAAAATAACATAAAGTTGTATTCTTTAGGTAAATGATTTTTTATATTTACGCGAACACTAAACAGTGAATAAAACTATCTTTATGGACTTTATCGCGTTTAATTTACTTATTTTAATTCCTGACGTTTCGGGTTCCTTACAGCAACCCATGGTCACGGGGGACTGAGATGTTTGACGTCGCGATATCACAGTTAGCCCGGCCACCTTCAATTTTTAAATATTAATTTTTGGTTCGATTTACGAAGAATGAGCTTACAGTATCTTGAAGTCTTGCAGTGATATGCTTGCGTTTCGATTAGATTTTGTTAATTATAGGATCTCTAGCAGATGGCAGAACCCATCTATCTTCTCTATTGAAATTAGGATGTTTTTTTTAAATTTAAATAGCCTCGCTTAACATCCTTAGCAGGAATCGCTGTTCTTTTACGCGGATTTGTGATCTATAAAATCTGATGTAATGGCGGAGACGATTTGAACATGTTCACAGACTGCAGACTTCCCAGAGCGTCGGTGCCTCACGTAAACTATATGTTCTTTCACGCCGGTTTTAAAGGATCTTTTTTTTGTCCTATATGAGTGAGACCAAATTTGCAATGAAGCTTGTGCATTCCCGCATCTTGTAGAGGGATATTACACTTCATCATCATCGTCATAATCATTACAGCCCTTCACAAGTCGACTGCTGAACAAAATCGAATACCAATTTTTTTTAAAAGATTTTCGGTCTTATCACCAAGGTTTAATCAAACAAATTTATAAAAAATAATTTTAGTTTTATAAAAAAAGTCGTTGAGAAAATGGAATTGACTCGAGAAAATTCAAGAGCTATGATTTATTATGACTTTCGAAGTGGTTTAACACAAAAACAGTGTGTTGACCGGATTATTTCTGCATTTGGTTATGAAGCCCCATCCAAAGCCACAATTTATCGCTGGCTTGCTGAATTTCAACGTGGACGTGTCAAGCTCAGTGATGATCCCCGTCAAGGTCGTCCAAAAACTCCAGTCACCGAGGAAAACGTTGATACTGTGCGTAAGCTGATTGAGGAAGATCGACATGTGACATACCGCGAAATTCAGGCAACTTTAGACATTGGCATGAGTCAAATACAAATAATCTTGCATGAACAATTAGGTGTAAAAAAGTTGTTTTCCCGATGGATACCGCATTCGCTCTGTGAAGAGCAAAAAGTGGCTCGCGTTACTTGGTGCGTCAGAACTCGAAAGATTCCACGCAGGATCCTCAAATGCTGTATACAACATCGTATGAGGTGATGAATCCTGGATATACGCGTAAGAACCCGAAACAAAAAACCAGTCACGAGTTTGGGTGTTCGAAAATGAGTTTAAGCCAACAAAAATTGTTCGTTCACGGAGTGTTGCAAAATAAATGGTGGCCACGTTTATCTCCAAAACCGGCCATGTTACGACTATTCCTCTTGAAAGACAAAGAACGGTTAATGCAGAATGGTATGCTAGCATTTGTTTGCTACAGGTCGTTTCTGAACTCCGTAAAGAGAACTGTGTACGTAACCGCCGCATCATCCTCCATCACGACAATGCGAGTTCTCACACCGCACACAGAACAAAAGAGTTTTTAGAGCAAGAAAACATAGAATTATTAGACCATCCGCCGTACAGCCCCGACCTAAGCCCTAATGATTTCTATACTTTCCCTAAAATAAAGAATAAATCGCGTGGACAGAGATTTTCATCACCTGAAGAAGCTGTGGACGCCTACAAAACGGCTATTTTGGAGACCCCAACTTCCGAATGGAATGGTTGGTTCAATGATTGGTTCCATCGTATGGAAAAATGTGTAAAATTTCGCGGAGAATACTTCGAAAAGCAATAAATACGTTTTTAAATAGTAATGTTGTGTCACTTCCTTGATTCCCGATATTTTCAGTGCCACCCTTAGGTAGCTATAATTCTTGAATTAATTGTAGATGATGAGCTCAAAGAACAATGTCAGACTTTCATACATACTCGTAAAATTAGTTGCGAAGAAATGGTAGCGTCTATATATCAAAAATATGTTAAAATGTTAAGCGTCAGTCCCTTAATAACTCTGTCAAAGAATTTTGTCCTGAGAAGGCGTCCAAAATATATTTACATTTAAACCTTTTTAGGTTATGTCCTATGTCACTTGGAAAAAGTCATGCTTCCTGTGGTTGTTTGATGTTAGCTTAATACATAATATATAATTGAGAGTTTTTAGATTATTGTATCTCTATTATATATTTGCATACTATAAATGTATATTTCTGGCATGGCTCCAGTGCCTTTGTATCTTAGTGACATTCTCAGAAGGGCTAGAACCCAGAGCCGTAAAACAAGTAAAAAAAACAGTGACATTTTGTTTTAGCTAGTGTTGGCATAACATTAAATGGAATTGTTATATAGTACTATGATAGAGATAATGTATTATTGTAGGAAATTCTTTGTAAGAGACTTATTCTCAGCTATATCACTTTTATTTTTATTATTACTGATAGTACAGTTATTACTAATAATAACTTAATATAAAAATATTTTGTGTGTTGTGTTGGTAGTCTTACAAAGTGTATACGAAAATAGTATGAATATACTAAATGACAACACTTGTATAGAAAAATGATTTAAGTCACTTGATATTCTCAAAAGTGTTGGTTTTTTTCTGTGGCTTTAATTAAAATACATTTTTATTTGAAAAATCATAGAAAAACAATAATACTCATCTTATATATAACTTATTTCTAGACGCGATAATTTTTGTCAACTATTTTTCTGCCATTGCTCTTTGAAAAACTTATTTCTGAGGTTGCAAGAAATTGTTTCTACCGATTAAATATTATTTATTAAATTAAGCTAAGTACGAATATTAGTATCCAGCTGGTTAATTCTCTGATGCTGTCAAAATTTGACTACATGGATGTTTTTTACGGTAATCGCTTACGGTTATCGTTCGTACAGAAAACATTGTTCAGAGGGTTCAAAACGCATGTGATCGGTTATTCTTTAGTATACCACCATGTACTCATGTCACACCTTTTCTTAATAATATTAAATATAATAAAAATGAAAGGTAGACGTAATTTGCATATAGCTTGTTTATTATTTAATTTATTAAAATATCTCGCAAATAAACTCTCCCACTCCTGTGACACTCAGAAATATCAAACAAGGCGGTTTAAGTGGTCTCTAAAAGTCCCAAGCTGTCGTATTCAAATATTTCGGAGTAGCTTTAAATATGTAACATCAAAATGCTGGAACGATTTACCACCACCACTGCATAATTTGACATCATTATTGGTTTATAGAAAAATATAGAAAATTCATGTTCTCAATTTACAAAAACGTACATAAATATTATTTACAGCTGCCATCAAACAGACATAATATACTTATAATTAGCAAACGTCACATGTAGGTTCTAGTACATTTTTGTAGTAAGTAATAGTATTAGTAGTAGAAGTAGTAGCAGATTTTTTAATTATTATATTGTTGGTGATTAAATAATTTGTGATGTTATTATTATAAAATCGGTAATATCTGTATCTCATTTTTCTTTTTTACTTACTATATGTTTATGTGTGGTAGGTGCAACAAGTGTAGCGTCGTTGTAGTTGTACTGGTTTTTGCATATACGTCCGTACGTTACTCACTAGAGGGCGCACTGAATACAAGCTTCGTGGATAATACCACGAAATTATGCTGGGTGTAGCCCTTTTATACCAAACGCGTACACATAATAAAGCTTTGTGTTACGGCCTACGGCTGCTCCAGGAAGGGTTCAATCATCAGCGGAGACTTCACGAGCAGACGTAGTTCGGGCTTCAATATGGCCACGTGGAATATGTTCTATCACAATAAACTATATGGGAGTCAACTAGAAAGCAAAGGTACTTACGTGTATCAGGAGCCAACTTCGCTCCAAGGCTTGGGCAGGCCGTGAGTGTGTGTAATAGTGGATGGCGAGTAGTGTACAGTGAGGTGTAAATGTCTGCGACCTGAGCAAGCTTAGACGACCAGCAGCGGCCGTGTTCCAGGCTGCCCCAAAATGCTGCATCGCTCCAGCAGGCTCGATCGCTAGACCATTTCTTTCTTCATTGTCACTAATTCAGTCTCTTAGCTACATTGTACATTTAACTAACTTAAATTCGCCTAATTCCACATTCATCCTAGAATCGAACACGTGATACCCGACAGATTCAGCGTAAAACACAACTAAGTTCCTTCATTCAACACCAGCACAACACGTCGCGCAAGATTCAAAATACGCGAATTAATCTAACTAGCCAACCAAAACACAAAAGGGGCACTAAACGCGACGACACAATTATATTGATATCTTGACAATTAACCGGGAGAAGCTCTCAAACCAGGAATGCGTGGCTCGAATTCTAGACCGTATATATACTAGACGCGCGTACACTATTCCGCACTCTCGCCCGAGTTAAATATCGCACAATTTACATATCTACGTGACGAAGAATAGATCCACGACGGGCCGTCAATTTTGAGCCTGACGGTCTCCCCGCCTCGTGGCTAGCGGGGCACCGAAGTTTTGCCCACGCGTCGAGCGACTGACTGCCCATGCGTCGAGCGACAGACTGCTCACGCGTCGAGCGACTGACTCCCCACCTCGGCGTTTTTCTCACCTGCATACCATCGGGTGAGGCGCCAGCTCGAACGCAATTGGGTGGCGTTAAAACATGACCCAATTTGGGTATAAACACTTTGATTGTATATTTTCCATTTTATTTAGGTTTTAGTTTTCTTTTGGTCTGTAGTTATAAGTTTTTTAGTGTATAATATCTTTTGTAACATATGAGTTAGTGTTTGTTGTTATAAATAATTTTCCTTTCTTTCTTTTTTTCTGTTTTGCGGCAGAAATAGGGTGGTACCTAGGCAAAATAACTCCCTCCAGATAATATAGAAAATCTTCAACCAACTTGTGTATGTTATGCTCGCTTAAAGGTCTTTGCATTCGGCATCGTGTGTCGAGTCGATCACTTTCCTTATGGGCGAGGAAAGCAATAGCTGACACATGCACCATACTTGTGAACAGGCTGATTTGCTCGGGTTCGCTATGTAATGGTTGCGTTAAAGAATATGCTCCAGTTACCAATGGGTCTATTATTGACTTCCATTCCGTAATAATGTATGTTTTATGCAATTGTAATATTAACTTAAAAAATGAAAAAAGAGACCTCCTTCGACGAAGAGCCGTTCCTTTTGCGGTCAAGAAAACCTCATTTCGTAACGGTAGTAATTTTAAAAATAAAAGTACTTCTGACAAAAAGAAATTTTATTTTCTTCGAAGAAATAAATAATTAATACATATCATGTAATTTTTTTATAGGATAAAATGACAAACGAACACACAATCAACCTGAGGGTAAGTGGTTGCTGTGACCCATAGACATCTACATCTATCCTCAATAAGAAATCAAAATGCAGATACGTGGTCACCCGTGATGACTAAGATGGAATGCCTCTTTTCCAGTAAAAAGGGTCTCCGGTTCTCTACACTCACCATACGATATACAGCAGTATTGAGCTGCTATTTTACGATGGTATTCTATGAGAGCGTGGTCCTTCCCCGGTCGAGCCAACCCCCGAAAATTACTGCAGCATGGCTCTACCACATAAAGTTCTTTTATTTCATTTCATTTCGTTTAAATATTTTGTGATATTTGAACTTATTTTACACTATATACAAAATCAACGGAACATCTCATTATTTCATCATTCTAAATTTTGAGATTGTCTTTTGCAAAATATGTCAATGCGTTGCAGAAACTGACCTAAATAAATTAGCTTAAAATAACTTTGTTTGTTTTTCGCTGCAGCTATTTTACGCTGATTCGCTTTATTTGTAAATGTTCATTGTATTGCAACTGAAGTTTTCTGATTGATTTTATTTAATTTTTACCTCCAAAAATACATTTCCATAAAAGGAATCACAATCATTCGTGGTTATGATAGATCATCATCATCATTACACTCTATGAAAAATCCACTGTGGCAACTTTAAAGATTGCCTCATATCCTCTAATTTCCATAATTGCCACGCTTGTCTATCGGGTAGGCATCCGCGATTAATGACACCTGCTACTGCATATCCCAACACCATGGGTTGACTAGTGGTGGTACTAATATTGTTAGAAACATTCTTACCAGTTTCGAACGCTGGCGCAAAGTAGCCAGCCTTTCAGTATTTTACATGATATATTTCGGAGAGTGTGCGCAGGAATTGCATAACTTAATTCCTTCCTATCCATTCCGTTATCGGACCTCCAGGCACTCGATTGGTCTCCATCTCTTTGTTGTCGACATACCACCCATTTGAACTAAATATATTTGCTTCATCGTTCATAATTCGTACAGTAAAGGTGTGGAATAATTTGCCAACATCTGTAACTCCATCCGATTATAATGTGGGTGTCATCAAGACAAGAGAGTAAATGACTTTTGTTAAACAAAGTCAATGCGCTTTACCATCTTTGGTTGCATTATGAATTGCATTATTCGCTTACCATATGGTGGTATAGCAGTCAAGCACTGGCTTACAATTGTTAAAAGGAGAATGACAATTGACATTTAGATCGCTCTATTTCATCTTTTGTACATAAGCCGAACACAATTTCTTTTAAATAAATAATAAAGAGTGTAATGTAGGACAATTATTTTACATATAAAATAGCTTATTTAACATTTAAATCCATTCCATTTTATTAGTTGACACTTAAAGGAAAAAGTTTCAATCATTCAATAACAATAAAATTCAATGGCCGTGTAGGTTACTACAAGCAAGCATAAAAGGCGGTAGATAGCAAACCCGAAATGGACTCCTTGCAGTACTCCTATTGGAAAATAATTAACAAATCACATAATCGCTAGGCGGTAGTGCAAAAGTATAAAAGAATATAAAGGTATTCTTAAAATCTGCTCTAAGACTATATTTGGAGGATGCATTTATATCCTCTTCTCATTCCTCAGTCCAATAAAACCAAACAAAACACGAGCTTCTCCCATTGTACGTAGGTCACCCAATAAGTTTTGAGATGTACAAAAAGTATTCTAGATACTATAAATATTTATTTTACATCTTTTCAAAATATTTTCCATCATGCTCTATACAAAGTTCCATTCGCGTAAACCAACTCAGAAAACATTTTTACCAGTCTTTTGAAACATCTGAAATCGCTTCTTCGTAGGCAGCCACAGCTTCTTCGGCGCTTGAAGAAAACTTGCTTTTTATTTTTTCTTTTACTTTTGGGAACAAAAAAAAAATAACAAGGAGCTAAGTCAGGGCTGTAGAGTGGGTGTTTAACACCAGATTCCTCAATAAACGCTTTTGTTTTAAGGGAGGTATGTGAAGAGGCGTTATCGTGATGCAGCATGATTTCTCGAAGACCGGTCTTTGGTCTTCTCTCCTGCACAGCTTGAAAAGCTTTGGGTAATGCAACTGTAGTAAAGCATTCAGAGTTGACTGACCTACAATTTTCCAGCATTGATGTCGACAAATGTCCGCTTCGCGAAAAAACCACCCACCATTTTTTTGCTGACGTTGCGAATTCTTTGCAGTTTTGTCGGTAACTGTCCTTCTGAGTAGACCCATACCGACGATTGCCTTTTATTTTCCGGATCATATTGATAGATCCATGTCTCGTCACCGGTAACGATTTCTGAAACACGCCTAGATGCCCCGTTTTCAAAACGTAGACGCATTTCATGGCACCAATCCACACGAGTCTGTTTTTCGCTTTCGGAAAGCAAACGAAGGATCCACCGACAACAAAGCTTCCTCACTCCAAGATGTTGATGTAGGATGGTATGAATGCTCCCTGAACTAATGCCTACAATCTTTTCAATATCCGTATATGTGATTCGTGGGTCTTCTCGCACCAACATTTCAGTAGTCCATACATTTTCTGCCGTTACTGCTGTTTGCGTGGCCCCGGTTCCTTGGTCATCTTTAAGATTAATTTTATCCCTTTTGAGTTCAGCAAATTACCTAAAAATTGCGCGTGATGGAGCTGAGTCCCATAATGCTGATTGTAACCGTTGTAAACTTAATTGTTCAGTTAAACCAAATTTCAAATAATAATATATCATAGCGCGCAAAGGTTCACGGTTAAGATCTATCGTTTTAAATGAAAAGCGCGGGAAGCGTTGCAGGAAAATTAATAGCACTTTGTTTTTTTTTTTTAATATTGAGCAATTGGCTTATGGAGTTCCATTCTTAAATAAATTTGCTTTTTAGAAACATATAACACGGGTGCGTTACATTTTTAAATTTCGAGCATCTCAAAACTTATTGAGTGACCTACGTAGGGAGATTTTGCAACAACTCTACGTCCGCGCCGAGATATAGAGGGTTTTCGGTCTCGACATCAGACATAATGTGAACAGCGCCATACTTACTCATAGGTGAACGAAATTCGATGCAACTTTTTTACGGATGCCGAGGGCTGGCATAACACCCGACATTTCTTCTTGGTGCCGATAAAAATACGGTATTGGGTAAATGTGAATAGTTGCACATAAAATCTTCTGCTACTAAAGCAGCCAATTTTCTGTCGTGCCTGACATCCGACAAGTGGGAACGGGATCTAAGCCGACACGCTCGGCAGGCGGATAGACGATCGCAGTACTGGTACTGGTTTTGTTTGGACACCTACCACGATTGATTTTACTCTTCGTTGACGGTTTAAGCATACATCTGGCATCAACGAGATAGTAATATCGACATGATTCGGAAGCCGTAAGTTCTTTCTAGGATATCCCATAGTAGCCTTCTACGATACCCATGTAAGTGACATTCAATGCAATACCGTTACCGTCACCGTTCAATCAAAAATCCAGTGCTAAACATACGCCTTCCTCATAGATTGCCTCTTAGGAGAAATAGTTGCCATATTTGCCAAGATTTTCAGGTGACTTGCCAACCTAAAAAAAACATTATGTTTTAGTTGTGATTAGAAATGCAATGCTGCTCATCTCGTGATTTGTTTCCGTTTAATATAATATCCTATGCAATAGTTAATTATGTATTAATAAAAAAAGACTGCAATATGTTATATTTAGTTATAGTTATATAGATATAGTTTATATGTTATATTATCACTGATTACGGGGGCGGTGCAACGCACGGGGAATTAGCTGTGCATGCATTGGTCGCTTTACGCTACATCTGCGTGGAAGGTACGTGGCAGTGCTCCTAGTACATTATCTTATCACGCAATCGGTTTAACTTCACAGCTACGTACTGATTTAAAGTGCTGGTTCATGTTCGATGCTCCTGGTATTTTTCTATACGCACTTCCATTATTGGCTTATTGTTACTTTAATAATAATTTAATAAAATGCCTTTGAAACGCACCCCACCATAAAAACTTTGGTAGCCAACCCGACTGTCAAGCATGGCAACTAAGGTAAAATCCCCTCTATTAGCTGTAATGTATAAATTGATGGAAGATACTATAAAATAGAATGTAGGTATAGTATGAAAACTCCATCATGAGGCTTTTTTCATTTAAATGGACTGACAAAAGTTGGAATTTCATTATGTGACGCGTGTAACAAATGTAATTAATTCTAGTGCCACATTTCCATTTTTACACGGTGTTATTCAGGTCAAGGACTATAGACTTTCTATTAAATGTCATAGGTTATCATTTTAAAAGACTTTTAGAAAATATAATAGAGCTATTACTAAAGTAAAACAAATGTTATACTTCAGTAATAGCTTTTATTTTAATTATTATTAATTACTACAAACGGTTAAAGGGATTCCATCTCCGTAAATGTATTTATGGGTATCATAAGAGGATGGGAAAAATACTATGACAATTTAGCCGTCTCGCAATCACCAAAGAGCAGGTTCAAAGCTGTGAGACTTTTGTGACTGCGATCGCCAAACTTGGCAACTAAGTATAACGGTACTCTGTCAAATAGCTGGTCTGAATGTTTATTCATATTGTTTGTACATTATGTATGTTAGACGTCTCTATATTATAATAAAAATCTTTAAATCATTATAAATGTATCTTTATAATCTTTGTATGTTAACATTGAGACAAACTAATTGACGGGAATATTCAGTATAAAACAAAACACATAGCCTAGTGGCTTTATTTCCCTCGGACCACGTGTATAATATTTTTATTATTATTTTCGATTAGCCTGTGAAGCCTGCTTCATAATGTTTGATTTGTGTTTGGTGAAGTTTATGTTTTTTTAACTTAAAATTTAATCACTTAGGATATTTATATTTCATATAAATATCCTAAGTGATTTAACAATTGAACAATTGCATAACAATTATATAACGTTAAATAATAATATTATTAATTTATTGACACACACAAATAAAGAAAATTTACACAAATCACAATTTTACAATTTGATTACTTTTGGTACAGAATACGAAATGTGCAAACAGTGATCTTCGACTCCTCTGCTAGGAAAATCTGCGCTACAGAAGTCAATGATCTTCGTGCGCGAATGGGCGTGTGCGCGCGTGCTTGCGTGAGAGCGTGCAAGCGTGCGTGCGTGTGTGCGTGCGTGTGTGTGTGCATATATGTATATATATATATATATATATAAGTTAATTTATTTTATTGTGTGTGTGGGTGTGTGCGTGTGTGTGTGTGAACGTAATATCGAAACTGTTATGCAGCAAATCAGAAATTATTTCAAGCCAATTTTTTAAGTTATTGAATTTAAATATGTTTTTACAATTTGAGTGTCCACTGTCAAGTAATATTTTCTAGTAACTTTTCTGTGTCAGCGAAGCTGAGGTATTTTAACCATTGTGTGAGAGTTTTTTTGCAGTAATAATAGTTTAAGTAGTATATTTTTATTGTTTTATTAATTTGGTTATAAAGCTTAACCGACATTTTTAGATATCGTTTATCTGCAAAAGCTGTTATCACCGTAGTGGTGGCAAGATATATAAAATATATATACATATATAAAAATATACACCATACACAATCGCTGAGCCTCCACCTTCATTCTAGCGGTAGGCTGGTACCAATTTTTTTATACAATTGTTAGTACTTTATACACGTTGTTACGGCCTACGGCTGCTCCCTTAAAGGATCAAATCCTCAGGGGCCCATGAGCTGAAGACTTCCCGAGCAGACGTAGGTCGGGCCTCCTAAGGCCACGTGGAATCTCCCTAATTACACTAAATATACGGGGGAGCGTTCTATACTACGGCCAGTCAACCGGCAGAGGAATTAGGCGAAGCTTACTTACCTATATCCAAGGCGACTGGTCCCTCCGGAGTCGGTCAGGTTACATGTGGTTGTGTAGTGAAAGGGAAATAAGTGATGTGATGTGTATCTGGGTGTGACTGATGGTGATTGAACCTAGACCTTGGCCGTCGGTAGCAGCCCGAGCGTCTACACCGCTCCAACTTGAGGGGGCCCTCCGAGGCGTCCGTCCACAGTCACTTTCCTCTTTCTTCACGATGACAGTCAATTAACTCTGTCGTACGATTTACTAACTTACAGAAGCCACTAACTATCGCTGGGTATAATGGTTACCGCACAAACGCACACGGAGTTTAAAGGGTCAAAGGTCACTACCGTTTCGCGTAGCAACAGTTAATTCTAGAATACAGAGGCCGCACTAGCTAATATTGTCGAATGCACTATACAGATTCTGAGTCGGACCCAATAAGTCCTGGGGAAGCTCTCCAGTAGGGATACGCGCCACAAAATTCCTAGACCGTATTTTTACTGTCCGCGCTTAATTATTCCGAGTTCCCGCGCTTAATTGGCAGCGTGCCAATTGTTAGCACACCTGACAGACGACTGACTGCCCTTGGGCGTTTTTCGCACGACCGAAAGTCAAACCGGTATGAATGCACCGCGCCGAGCGCCCTCTCGCGTCAATCCTTGAAAGTGTTTTGCGCGAACACACGTAATAAAGTTAGTTTAACTTTTATTACATTAACTAAAAACTACGAATTAATAATTAAACAAATAGGGTGTCGCGATCCATATTGACTTAACTGTCATTAAGCTTTACTCTAGAAGATTCACCCATCTGTTATTTCCATAAATAGCAATAATTCTGCGACAATGCTAACACAACACAATAGCACACAAAAGTCAATAGAGACACTTTAGCCGAAAAAAGCGGACTCTATAGGATTTGTGCAAGAAAAACGACATAATGGAATAGATAAATACGACATTATAGAATAAAGTTATTACTGACTGATCAATTCCACCGTGACCATAGAGCGTGGTGATTTGTGACATATCTTCCCTACAATATAAGATAAGATACCTATCTCTGAGATGAAGTTACAGACAAACATCTACATCACCCTCACTTACAATATTCTTGGTAAATGTTGAGGTATATCTAGTATACTTCAATATTTTAAAAGCAATATTCCTCTAGCGATTAATTTTCAAACATCTTAATACTTACTTTATGGTCCTTAAACGAGCAATTCTTGTACATTTATCTAGATAGATCTTGTCTATGAGAGTATTTTTTTAACGCCGAGTAAAACTCGGTCGCACGGGTACTTTAATTTTATATGTCGTTCCAGAAAGATCGTTAAACTATCCACTTTCAAGAATGTCAGGATTAACTTTGTTGCTGTTATGAACGATATGACAAAATTTAATCTTCTTTGATTCTTTGGTCGATAGTTATCTCATTTAATCATTACGTCGACAACATTTTTAAAGTCCACTGGATATTTAGGATATAGCCCTTTTCAATAATGTTTTACACACACATTAAATGTTTACATGGTGGTTCACAATTCACTTTTCAACGATATTTTTCATTCATTTATTACAGTCTATTAATGTTCACTGCTGAACAAAGGCCTTCCCCATGTATTACCTCATGGAAGAGATTTTTACTATTGTTGCCATGCTTGGCAGGCGGGTTGGCAATCGCACTTTTTAAAATTATTTTCGTTTATTGTCAGGAAGATGCTGTTGTCCATTTCCTATTTCATTTCCCTCTGTCGCCTTTTACGTCAGTAGCCCAATGATCAATAAAATAATTAACAAGAGCCTGCTTGAATTTTATATTCATTAACTCTTTATTAAAATCTTACGAACAAAAATTACTTCATTATCAAGACAATTTTATGAAGATAAAATTTTCTCCTTATGGCATGTTATTTGGACGCATAATTTAAGAGATAATGAAAAATTAAAATAATTCAACACTCAGCTCGGCGCGCAAACGACACCTAGCCACCCGATGATAACCGAGAACGCGGCTCAGAGCGTGATATACACGGGTAATACCGCGGAGAACAGTTATTTCAATATTTATACTGTTTAGTATTTCCTATTATCTTGGACTCCTTTGTGTGCGGTGCTTTAAAGATAATTTATATAACTTTTAACTATTACTAAAAAATACAAATTTGGCGCTGTTATCGCGCCACAAGCAAAAAACATCGAAGCCTAAATCGCGCTATCAAAGTTCTGAAGTAAAAGCAGTATAATATAAAAAATAGAACCGAACCACTATCTACCACTCGGAGCGTGCTCCCGATTAATGTGCTCCCGAGCAGCTATTGTCTGCAGTCTTCACGTTATGCAAGCCTTAGCTTTTTAAAGGTTCATCGCAGCACTCGAATAATAATGCTCTCTGTTCCTTCAAGTTACTGGTTAAATAGGACTAAATGAAATACATATAATATATAAGTAAGTAAGCCTATGGCAATAACTACGCCAGTATATTCTAAGTCTATGGTACTAACTCAGCGGCCCTCCTAGACAGAAAAGTAGCGTTACCGCCATATTTACTTTTAATACTTTATTAACTTACTACAACACTACTGCGTTTCGTATATTGAGTGTAGAGATCAGTAGTTCCTTTTTACTGTAAACGAGACACTCCATCTTAGTCTTCAGGGGTGACAACGCATCTGCATTTTGATTCGCAAACGATGATAGAAGTAGATGTCTATGGGCCACAGCAACCAATTACCATCAGGTGGACTGTGTGCTCATTTGTCACCCTGTCCTATAAAAAAGTTTGTTTTTAGAATATAGGTGACAAACGAGTACAAAGTTTAAGAATCAAAATGCAGATACGTTGTCACCCGGAAAGACTAAGGTAGAATGCTCTTACACTCACCATACGAAACAGAGCAGCATTAAGCTGCTAAAATATTCACCCCGTAGGTGTCGTAAGAGGTGACTATTAGACATAACAAAAAAATCTTGTGACTATAGATGGCAATCTCGCTCAATTATTCTTCTAATCTTTATACACATATTTATCTTTACTATTATATAATACTATACCATTAAAAGTAAAGTTACAGACTATATACGTCCTAGTGCTAAATTTCTCCCATTTTAGAAGGTTAGCTTAAGAAAATATATGCCACAGTGCTTAATACGTTTTGGCAGACTTCGAATGTCTCTGAAATAGTTTTTTTAAGTTCTCAGATATTAGTATTAACACTGATGCTCCACAAGGCTGCATGATATCACCAACGCTGTTTCTTCTGCATATCAATGATATGTTGCAAACCGGTAACATCCATTGCTATGCGGAAGATAGCACTGGTGATGCTCTATACACCGGCCGTGCCAATATTTCTCGGGAAAACGTCGCCAAGTACCCAAACAAATTTGTCTGAAGCTGAGTCTTTGCTGAACAAAGTCACGGATTGGGGGCGACTAAATCTCGTCCAGTTTAATCCTCTGAAGACACAAGTTTGCGCATTTACCGCTAAAAAGAACCCCTTTGTCGGATCTCCTCAGATTTAAGGCACTACCCTTGGTGACTCAGACAGTATCAGAATCCTTGGCGTTGACATATCGAGTGACGTGCAGTTTGGTGGTCACTTGGAAGAGAAGGCCAAATTGGCATCTAAAAACCTTGGCGTGCTTAGCAGAGCAAGACAGTATTTCATGCCGGCACATCGCTTGCAACTTTACAAAGTGCAAGTTTGGCCTCCCGTGGAATACTGTCCTCATCTCTGGGCCGGGGCACACCAGTGCCAGCTCCTTCCACTTGACCGGATCCTGAGCAGAGAGGTTTGTATCGTCGACGACCGAGTTCTTTCTGATTGGCTCGATACACTGATGCTGCGTAGGGATGTTGTATCCCTTTGCATTTTTTTTCGCATTTACCACGAGGAGTGCTCTGAGGAGTTAATTTATCTGCTGGATGCTGGATTAATCTCAGCCGCCACTGTGCGATTTAGAAGATGTATTCTTCCTCGCACAACTTCCCTGTGGTATCGATTACCACCAGCAATTTTTCTGGACCAATACGACGTAGGGACCTTCAAGAAAAGAACTTACTCCTTTTTAAAAGGCTGGCAACGCATCTGCAATTCCCCTGGTTCCCCTGGTGTTGCAGTGGTTGGCAGTAGTCCCTTACCATCAGTGAGCCGCATGCGCGTTTGCCCCCTCTCCTATGAAAAAACATGTCGGTTTCCTCACTATCAAATCAGCACTTAAATTTTCAATCAACAATTGTATTGGTGCCGTCGGGGATCGAACCTAAACTGCTCGCGTACTGTGAAGTTTACGGCAAGTGCTTATTTATTTATATATTTATTTATTTGGTATACCAACGACTATTACATTACAGAAACTTAAAGTTACATTGTAATAAACTATTATGAGTTACAGGTAAACACAGCGTGCTATTTTAACATGTGACGTAAGTACCTTTTACATTGATATAAGGTGAATTTTAAACTAGTTATTACAGATAAAAGATAGGTACAATTAATCTGGGATTTTTTTTAACAAATGTACACGAAACTGGTTAAGTTTAAGAGAGAAAACATTCTTGGGATCATTAATAAACCACGTATTTAATGCGTTACACAGACTAGGAACTGATGAATGTTTTCCTAAAACAGTCCTGCGGAATGGCGGATAAAATAGAGAAACGGGTTTCCTTGGAGCCATGAGCGGGATCCTGAAATTAAAAAGGTTTAGGAGCTGAGGGCAGTCGATTTGATTATTAAAAATTTTATAAGTGAATATTAGGTCCAAAAGGGTCCTTCTTTTATTCAACGAGGACATTTTAAAGTGTTTGAGGTTTTCATGGTAGGATAACTTTTTCTTTGAAACTTTAGAGATGTGAGATAAATGGCATAAAAAGCGTTTTTGGACCCGTTCTATTCTTAATATGTGCGTGGCATAGTGTGGCCTCCATACAACAGGGCAGTATTCAAGAAGACTGCATACTAGTGCTTTGTACAAAGTGATACGTGTCTGTAAGTTTTTGAACACTTTACTGTTTCTAATAATAAAACCCAGCATATTAGATGAGCGCCTAACAATGCTTTCAATATGTGGTACGAAAGTTAATTTGTTATCTAGAATTATTCCCAGGTCCTTAATTCTATCAACTTCTTTTAATGGTTTACCATCAATATAATATTTGGATTTAGTTTTACTATGTTTGCGTGTAAATTTAATAAAAAAGCATTTATCTATATTTAATTCCATCCCATTTGTACAGCACCAATTGTATAACCTATTTAAATCATGTTGTAACATAAGAACATCAGCTTGGGACTTAATAGTTCTGGCAATTTTCAAATCATCGGCGAATAGATAGGGCGTTGATGAAAGGAAACTATTGGGCATATCGTTGATATATACGTTAAAAAGAATTGGCCCCAAATGGGATCCTTGAGAAATTCCTGAGGTTATCTTGTGAGCTTCAGACTTATAGCCTTTAGCAACAACGAAGAAACGTCTATTCGTTAGATATGAATTAATCCAGTTGGAAAAAATTCCTGTAAAGCCATAGGCAGCAAGTTTGTCTATAAGAGGTAAGTGGGGTATTTTGTCGAAGGCCTTGCTGAAGTCTGTGTACACAACGTCCACTTCCACCTGTTTATCTAGAGCTTCAGCAATTCCTTCGACAAATGTGACTATGTTTGTGCAAGTGGATTTCGATTTTGAAAAACCATGCTGATGTACGCTGACGTATTGCTGAAAATGGCTTTGTATTGAGGGGCAAACAACAGATTCAAAAACTTTTGCCATTGTTGACAAAATTGAGATTGGTCGATAATTCGATACTAAGTTCTTGTCGCCAGATTTATGTATTGGAACTAATTTGGCTATCTTCCAAACGTTTGGAAAGGCATCTGTCAATAAGGAGTAATTAAAAATGTATTTTAAAGGTACAGCCAGTGTTATAGCACAGTTTTTGATAAAAATAGGTGGGATTTCATCTGGGCCTGCGCCTTTATTTGTATCGAGTGATTGTAGTTTTTTTAGTATTGAGACCCGAGTCCCAAGGCTGAAGCTATTTTGTGCTATATAGTTGAGATAAGTAGAAGTTGGACTGGCTACATTCTGAGTTCTTGAGTCTGTTATAGCGAATGATTTCGAAAATGATTCAAGAAATAAGTTGCATATAGCTGTTTCGTCGGATTCATAAATAACCCCATCTGTCATAATATTCGGATAAGAATTACTTCCCTCTTTTCGCGATTTTATAAACGACCAAAAGTGTTTGGGATTTTTGTTGAGCGTCTTTTCAGTCATTTCAATATAATTATTATATAGGTTTTGTTCCAGTTTTTCGCATCGTTTGCTAAGTAATTTAAATTCTACCTCATCTAAAGGATTGTTATATATTTTATACCTGCTATATTTGTTCTTTTCTGGAAGCAGTCGTAGGAGTGATTTATTAACCCACGGAGGATATTTGTTCTGCTTAAACTCAGTACACAGCACATGAATCTTAATAATATTATTTAGTACGGTGTAGAACTTATCCATAATTTCATCAAACAAATTTCAATCAATCAAACAAATTTTACCTTCAAATTTATCAAGAATAGAGTTACAGTTTTCTATGTACTGTTCTAGCATAAATTGTTGTACTGGAGGAGGGAGATAAACAGCACAAATTCCTATGTGTTTTGAAGAATCTAATTATGGTACCTTTACCAAAACCCAAAGATCTTCACATTGACTTTCCCAATTAATCATTCGAGTTGCTGAAAATTTATTAGAAACAGCAATGAGCACTCCCCCTCCGTCCTTTTGAAAATGGAACCCAGATGATTGCCTATCCCTTCTAAAGACTTCGTAGCGGTTATCACATAGTTCGGAGCTTAATACACTTTCATTCAGCCATGTTTCGCTTAAGACAATGATATCATAATTTGTTAATAATAATTTATTATAAAACATATGAGTTTTGGTCCTTAGACCTCTGGTATTTTTTATAGTAGACAGATAAACTATCCATTAAGTGTACTAAGTCCAATGAAACATGCTTATGAAGCTTTATTTTAAAATTAGAAAGAACACTATCATCTTTAATGTATATGTACCTTGAAACGTCACTTTTATGCATGAATATACGTCCGCCTCGCACCCACACGTATTTATAATCCTTTTCTTTAGCAATCTGCCTGGATGCAGCATGTAGTGATTTGTTAACAGGGGATAAGTGTTCCATGACGAAAATTGCTGAAGTGGGGCCCGAATAGCCAAGGTGAGTACTATTCAGCTTGTCACTCTTGTTACTCTTCAGCCTGTTGAATTTTATGACCGCAGCCAGAAAAGAGTCCCGGACCCTTGTATTACTTAGTTCTACTATTATGGAACGTGGCCGTTTACTCTCAGGATTGACCTTGACTGTCCTTGTAACATGGATAATGTTTTCGTCTTGAAGGTCAAGCCCCACTACGTTGCTAAGTTGCTTTACGATGCCTATTAAGTTCTCTGATTTTTTCTCCGGAACGCATTGTATTTCCATATTCTTGCTACGAGTATTTTGTTCTAGCTGGTTTATGCGAGCAGTGAGATTTTTAATACTCGATTGCATTTCACCTTCGCGTTTTTGCAGCGTTTTGATTAGACCATGACTCTCATTATATTTTAACAAAATATCCTCTTGGTCGCTCATATAATTCATAGCTTTATTTATGCTAGATACTTCTTCTTTCACTCTAGCTAATTCAGAACAAAAATGCATCTTAAAATCCTCCATATGCTTTAATAGAACTTCTTCCATAATTTCGCGGATTCCTTCACGCGTTACAAGGGAGTCTTGTTTACACGGTGGAGACGACATAGCTGGCCTTTTTGAAGGGCGCACGGTGACATTCTGCAGCTGACGAATTGGTGTGTTGTCATTTTTGGACCCCTTGTGTGTTGATTATCTGCATTTAGGGCACAACCAATCCTTAGGGACGCTAGTGGGCGTAAGCTTTTTCTGTCCCGCAGAGAGACATAGATAGTGATAAGCTGCTTTGCATTTTGAGCATTTTACATAATTGTCATCTTCATTGCCTGCAGTACAACACCCCCATTCCAGGTTTAACGAAGTCATTTTATTTTATTTTAATGCTAAAAAATATAACTTAAAAAGTGCACGGCAACAAATGATCCGTAACGGCCACAAGGAATGAGTTATAGTTAGTATTCACAGTTTAATTCGCACAGCAATAAAATCCCCGAACGCTGCTTTGTTTTGCGCGTTTAGTTGAGTTCGCGAGAAGAAGGTCTTAAGTGATGCGTGTTTAGAACACGCTTACGCGTTCGGATAAGATGATTGCACTTTGTAAAAACTAACGTAATGTGGGTAAATTCATATTACGCTGCACTTTACAACTTTGATTTTTGGACCATAATTAATGTTTACAGATTAGTCTATTGCAAATTTAGTTCACTCGATGTTTATTTTACACATTGATAACCGATCAAAATGTTATAGTCCACTTTTTACACCAAAACATTAATTTTAACTTTGCGAATTCACAACATAGATGTTATTCGTAGGACGGTACACAGGTTGAACGGTACTTAGCTTAGGGGTACGAGACCACTCCTCCATTGTAACATTTTGTATTAATATTTTAATTGCAATAATAAATCACATATAATTAAACATATTGATGTTTACGTTATCTTTAAATAAACACGACGAAAGGAGAAGCAACTAATTGATACTACTTAAACGCAAGAAGCTTTGACGCTTTTAAATAGAAAATCGATCATAACAAAGCCGTGGCTTAAACCTCGTTAATTATGTTAGAGGAACGGTGTTTCTCGAGTTTCTAGACCGTACGGAATTTATTACATTTAAAGAACATAGCTCTCCTATATAGAGAGTAGTTTATTAAGATTTTAAGCCGAAGAGGGTTCATTATTACTACAGGGATGCTTGAGGCTTTGTTTTGAGAATAATTCTACGGAGGCTGAAAACGCTCGTAATTCGATGTTAAAATACGTTGAAAAGTACGTACGTAGTAACGCAGACTAGCATAACACAGGCACAAGGCTCCTATCATACTTGTGAGATTAATGAGGCATCTATTCCGCCACGCTCGAGTGAGTTAAGGCGGACTTCATTATATTTCCGAAACATCATCAATATCTCCTTCCGAGTTAAGCTTGACAAATAAGTTCACTATAGTAAGAACTTAAAATCGTATGAAAGTAAACGACGCCTTTGATCTCGTGGTAAATGCCGACAACGTCTAGACAGCGTAATGAGGTCAGGGTTGTTACAAATTAACAACTTTTGCTAATTTAGTTATTTATTTTAGATCTACATCGTGATCAACAATATGATTACTAAAATAAAGAATAAGTAATAATTTGTTCTAATATTTTTCCTGAAAGTACTCAAAACGCTAAATGCACGCCTCACAACGTGAGGGAGTGCTCTACTCTCGATATCTGGCCATACCTCAGTTTCGTTACATAAAATCGTTCATACTCTTAGCTAGACATTAAATGCATATTATTATTAACGTTACAATGACTACAGACATTGAATTATTGGTTTATTTTATAATTGATTCACTTTAGATTACATAACAAAAACTGGAATTGAAAAAATATATGGACTGACGCCCGTTTGTCTGTGCGTCTTCTCGCTTAATAGAAATGTGAGCAATAGATTGAGATATATAGTATTAAATAAGATTCCATACATTCTAAGGAGGGTGCTTATTGATTTTTGCTATTTAACTGAACACTTTTTAAAAGTTATTTATTTTTTCATTAAAATTAAAAGAAACGCTCATGAGGCGTGCATTTTTGATTTTTCAAATATTTACTACTACTATACTATATGGACACCTGGTTTGTTACTAAATAATCGATAAGAAAAAAAAAAGGATATTATAACTAATTAATTTCCAAATCAGGAATTATAAATGGGCAACTGACAAATATTTTCGGTTTTTAGATATACTGGATTTGAAATTTCTATTATTGAACTTAATTATATAAAAAATTCTCATCCTAATAAATAAATTTAACAAATAATTTATTGGGAAGCATGCACATGGTTTGGTGTTGAATTCTATTAGTCTCAAATGCTCAAACAATTTGAACCCAATGTTTCCAGTAAAAGTAAAGATCGACATCAATTCTGTTTCCAAGCTATGTATGTAATCCACAAAATCATCTGGAGGGACTTGTAGTCCTCCGAAGCGATCACGGCTAGTACCATAAGCTCTCAGACGAATGTATAAATTTTTCTCATTTGATTCATCGTCATATGATGATGCGTAACTAATTATCGATAGGCAGTCACGCTTGTGACTTTCAACACACCTTCGCAACAAATAACCGCAGATATAGTGGAATGCATTTTTTTCTGGAATGTCGTACATATTTGTAAGATTCTCTTTAGGTTGTGTTTGAGGTGGATCCTGGATAGAAACTTGAGTTTGAGGTGTATTTTTGGCGAATTCTATAAATTGGGCTAGTATGCTATCAAAATCTTCGGTACAGTTTGTAGCGTCTGATAAATTTAGAATTTGGCATAGAAACATTTTTCGGAATGCCCTGGTGTATTGTATACAAGAGGGTTCCCGACAATTTCCGCCAGCTTGCCTCACAAGCCCAAAAAAATTTTCTAAGCAATCATTGTTAATTCTTCGTGTGAGTAAGTAATCATATCCCTCAGACTTCATATCTTGATATAATTGCCGAAATGAGTTTATTGTTATGTTGAAAGCATTTATAAATTTTATGATATTGGTAACGTCACGGCCATTCTTTTTATTTTTAACTCTCATGCTATTAAACAGACGCTGAGATTTATCTAGCAATTCCTCTTGGAGAGTAGTACTCCTATACGGTTTACTGTAGGCTTTTGGTGAGTCGATGTTGCTTGAATTCAGTAAATCAAAGAGGCTGTTCATCATTTCAATAAAAAATATCGTACCATCATCAACTTGTAGAGTACCCGATGATTGGTAATTTTTAAAAGCTGCTACTACAGAATTGCTAAATACTTGAACGGCAAAACGAACTTTTTGTTTTTGGAAACTATTTGGCTGTAAATGTGAATCAGTTAAACGAGGAGCTGATCGCATATCTTTCATTTTATCTAGTTCATACATGTTTGTTATGTCCTCCCACCGAGTAGTTTTGCCATCAAACTCAAAATTATAGTTTATTAAATTATTTCTCACACACTTCATTAAGTGTGGAACATCAAATATGTAGTAAATGTTGTGACCACCAATCTCAAAACATGAGCTTTCTTTAGAGTTCCCTAATGTTTTTGAAAATGCCAAGAAATCTGATCCTAGATCTGACACGAAAGCTCGTATATTAAAGCCAAGCTCTAAAAGACGTTTCACAGTAGCAATTATCCATGTTTTTAATTGATCATCAATTTTACTGCTGGAGATGAAAGAAAAGCCAATAGGTTGTTTCCATTTTGATGTTATACCTCGAAGCATTAAGGTAAAAGCATACCCTGCGGCAACAGGTTGCTGTTGCCCATCTACTTCATGGAGGCCCAATATTTTATCTTCCTTGCTGTTATAGGATAAGTTTAATTTCAGACTCATCTCATCCATACAAAGCACACATTCTTTTTCAGATGACGACATATGCTTGATTATAGCTGATAAAATATCCCACATTTGCTGGTTAACTTTAGTTTGCATAGGTAGGTACATCTTAGCTAAAGTTGATTTAGACGGTAAACAAATAGTCTTCGATAAAAATCGATAAGCGAGAGGGCTTGTGTAATACATATTTAAGCAAAACAATTTGAATTCTCTGCTATATCTATTGTTTTTACAATGGGGTTTTAAATAAATTTGCGCCTTTACAATCGCGCTTAACTTGGGGGATAAAAATTTATCACAACCGTTCAAAAACTGTTCCGCGGTAACATCTTCATATTTTTAGTAGTGCATTTTAACTTTTTACTTATTTTAAACAATTGTTTTCTAAGTTTACTTTTTCGGGGAGTAAAGTCAGTCAATCGTGCTGGTGTCTGAGAACTAAAATCTATACCTATATATTTCTTAGTGTTTGTGTGTTCTGAATTTTGTGATGAAGAACCTACTAATTCATGGTCTCTTCGAGCTATTTTTGGTATTAAAACATGGCGTTTATCGGAGAGTTCCAATATTACATCACTTAAAATTTTGACTTTAGGATCAGTCTGTGTATGGATCGAGTCGTTGGTTGGTAAAAATAACGTTGGTATAGCTGTTTTCTTAAGTAATTTCTTCCCGTACATACTCTTTTCGAAATGCAAACTGCAAATGTACGTATTCTTTATGCTTTTGAAAGTTCTTCCAACTAAATTAGGTCTTCCAATAACTTTCAGCCATGATTTGCATCTGAAATTTTTAAATACAATACTTATTAATACATTTTCATAATTATCACCCACTAGCCTCAAAATTGACATCCCTAACATTAAAAAAATGATGTCTACCATCTTGGATTTAAAAATAAATTCCATTTTTGTAATCAGCATCCCAAGAAACCTCGAAATTGATACCCATATCATATTATTAAAAAAAAAAAGTCCGCCATCTTGGATATGAAAATGGATGCTGGTTTCGTAATAAGCACCCCAAGAAACCCCGAAATTGATACCCATATATTATTAAAAAAAATGTCCGCCATCTTGGATATGAAAATAGGTGCCGGTTTCGTAATAAGCACCCCAAGAAACCTCGAAATTGATACCCATATCATATTATTAAAAAAATGTCCGCCATCTTGGATATGAAAATGGATGCCGGTTTCGTAATAAGCACCCCAAGAAACCTCGAAATTGATACCCATATCATATTATTAAAAAAATGTCCGCCATCTTGGATATAAAAATGGATGGCATTTTCGTAATCATCACCCCAATAAACCATGAAATTGACATTCATATCATACATATATTAAAAAATTACCGCCATCTTGGATTTAAAAATAAAAGCTATTTTCGTAATTAGCACACCGACAAACCTAAAAATTGACCCGTAAATCTTAATATTTTATAAAAAAAAACTTCGAAAGACCGAAGACGAGGCACTATAGTATGGTATAAAACCTTAGCCAGCCCAACCACACGATTTAGATGAAGAAAAAAAAATCAATCAATCAGTAATGCCCAGCGACTATTACCTATTTTTTTACCCGCCATTTCTTTTACGTTGACATGACAAAATATACATAATGTAAAAAATAATAACAATATTGATTTACCTTTCTTCCGTGTGCGGAATTTGGTGAAATCGCAGGTCTTTATTTATGCGAGATGACGACTTGCAATCTCTCACTGCACACGTCGTATGAACCATTTTAATTATAATTATCAACACTAAAAATAATCAAAGCAAGCGCGTGTTAACCCTGGAAGTTGTGTCCCGAGCTCCTAATACGATTGGCATGAGCTACTCGGGCCCGTCCTTCCCGCGTCTCACCCCTCACACCCCGCACGATTGCCCCGTCTAGACGTCTTCGTCGGACGACTGTATGGATTTATAGACTGTGCTTACAACATACATCCATTTAAAAACTGTATATTCGGGCATTAAGAACTTCTAAACGTAGAGTTTCGGTAATTAAAATTAAATGAAAATAATTTCAAAATAAGAACTTATATATAAGATATATCCAAATCCCATTTTATTAGGCTGTAGAAGTTGGGCAGCAGCATCTTCCTCATAACGACTTAAAACAATAAGAAACTGCGGTTTGTTACGATTAGTATCTATAGCTAATATCTCCCTTACGATACAAACTATGAAAAAGCCTATGTTCAGCAGTGTACTTTTGATAGGCTTGTAATGAATTAATAAACTAGAATTTTTAAAAACTGGAGTAAACATTATTTTTTGACAATTTACTACAAACCTAAACTTTCACTACCTTTCACAACATTTATTCCGCAGAAGTAATTAATAAGATTTATATTAGAAATAATTGTCCTTGAAGCCATTTCTGTGGAGTATTAGCGGAAGGAGTAAACCATTTTAATGATGAATCGTGAACTTTATTGAGAACTTTGAATTTTGCTAATAAATAGATGACAACGTAAATATTGTATAAAATTTAAAACTTCTCATAGTAATTCGTATGTGTGCACTAAAATTTATTATAATATGTATTTTGAAAAAGAAAAATTTAATAACGAATTTTCTAATAAACCGATGGTCAATTGGATGAATAGGTGGTTACATTTTTTGGGTTAAAGAGTTCACCTAGTAGGTAGTTCTTTTTAATTTATATTTGTCGCCAACCAGCAGTGAAAACACTTTTGTTATCCTGTTGGAAGAATATGAAGCCAATATAATTACACGCTACGGGGTATTCCACAGAATACCAAACCGAATAAACCAGAGCACTTTATTTTCAAGTGTTCTAATAAACAATTTCCCCATGAGATTACATTTGAAAATGCTTTTGATTGGAGTTTATGAAGCTAATTTATATTTATCATAAAGGAAATGTCACCACACACGTTCAATATTCACATGAGCGTAGATAACATGTCCGCTACGTGTCGCTGCGGAGCTGAAGGTTATTGAGGTGTTCAATAACTTAGCGATCTATTGTCAGTTATTCCTATATTTTTTTTATTTTTATTGTGTGATTTAAAGTAATCAATCTCGTCACATTACATTCCTGCAAGGAAAATAGTTCTCTACCAATTCATCGATTGAAAAGATTGGAATCCATGTAAAGGTTGCCGAATCCAACTAGGGATCCAGAGTCATAAAATTCTTCATAGTCAATTCTTGATGTTCAGTAAGGAGAAAATATTGATGTGCACATGAATAAAACATACCTAAATAAATATCAAACCTCTCTTGCTTGCTTGATAAATATCGATAAATCTACCAATTAATGCATTTTTTGGAAATTCCTATGTCCAATATTGTATTCAATGCATTACGGCCTATTAGCTGTCTGTCTGCTATCTGTCTGCTGCTATATAGCTATTTAAACATAGCTGCAGAAGTCATAGCATCTACTGCATAAGTTGTCTTTAAGGAGGATTTAGCCTGTATGTAGCCGCAGGATTTATTATGTTGATTTGTTATCAGGACGATGCTGCTGCCCAATTCCTGTTTCAGTTTCCCTCTGTCGTCACTAACGACATCCATGAAATGATATCGTGATTCTTTTACTCCGCAACTACACGGCACAGCAAAGTGTTTTAAATTACTATTACGTATAGAAGATGTATTATTTATTTATTCTTTATTGTTACATCATATAACTAAGGTAACAATGGGTGAACTTTATGCCTGTTGGCATTCTCTTCAAGTCGTAGCATAGTGAGCTATTGTGGCAAAATCATAATAACACAGAGTTACTAATGATTTCTTACATTTACACAAACACTACAAATTTAAATAAAACTAGTTTTTACGAATTTTATCATGTATATTAACTTATTTTATATTCCCGACGTTTAGAGCACATACCAGCACCCATAGCCATGGCGTACTGAGATTCTTGACATTTCAATGTCAGAGTTAACCACGGCTACCTCCAGAATAAAATTATTAATTTTTGTTTCGATCTATCTTGAAGTCTTGCAGTCGTTTGGGTTGTGAATTAATTTTATTAATTATAGGATACCAAACGTCGATTCTTTACATCAGCTATGTATTCTTCAACACAGGTTTTTATTGATCTTTTAGTTTGTTCTTTATAAGAGAGACCACTTCACAATCAAACTTGTAAACTCCTGCATCTTGCAGAGGGACATTACACTTGACTGATAGTAAAAACTGACTAATCTTCTTCAGCGTCTTGAAGTATGCTTTAATGGAACACGCTACAAGATATGGCCAATCTTGTCAGTGACATCTCTGACATATGGCACTCGCTCGACCGTGGCCGGCTTCACTCGTTCGCTATGACGTAGGCACGGGACCCGAAGTTTCTTGTCGTGCAAAACTTGCTTGAACTGTTGGAGCTCGGCGGCCAGGTGTTTACTGTCACAGATCCCTCGTGCGCTCTGAAACAAAGATTTACCCACGACAGCTAACTGTGAAGGAAGGTGGTGCGAATCACTGTTTGAATATCTATCTGTTTGGGTATTTTTCCTATACACATAAAAATTAAAAAAAGGAATAGTATAAAAACAACTCAAAATTGGATAATGTAATTTTTCAGTCTCACGACAATGTAAATTTTAAACCATTTTGCAAAAGGGAGATGTATATGCCTACTGTCTAGCTTCTTTGATAGAAAGCGTGATGAATTATATTTATTCTATATGGTTCGATCTCTATGTAATACGATAGTCAAAGTCCCATCCAAATTGGTTCTCAGGTTTTTCCTTGATGCGTGTTCAGACAGACAGACAGAAAGTTTCCAAAAAACAATTGTATTGGCATCTACATATATCGATCGTAAAGTTTACTCCAATTTAGATTTCAAAATTACAAAAAAATCTTTAAAAAATTACTCTAATCTTGAATGAGTAATAACAAAATGCAACAATAAGGAAACCACTTGGCACATGCTAAAGACTAAAGTGTCCTTAGTTCTCAAAATTTCTGAAGAATAAAGCTTTTTTTGTCGCATAACATGTAGATAATTTATACTGAATATAAAATAAATGTCACCTGTTTAATATTCACGTGAGAGCAAATAACATGACTGGCACGTTTCGTTGCGCGGAGGAAGGTTATTGAGGTGTTCATGCACTAAATTATGAAATTTATCTTCTGCAAATTTGTCTTTATAAAGCAGTATTATGTAGTTAATGGTTGCATCGAGGGAGCGTGGGAGGTACAAATTTGGCGGAAGACAGTTATAATAACCTCATTATAATGGATTTCCGCAAAGTAGCCCATGATTCTACTAATTACCTTAAATCGTATTTACTGTGAAACTTAGTGTCAAAACGATAGGGTAAAATATTTATTTATGGGAGACGACCTTAAAAAGCCTGCTTATGCAAGGAAATATTTTCTGTGAACTCCTTTGTAATTTATTTTCCTTGCGCCTGCGATGCCTTGCTATCATCGTTTTAAAATTTCTTGGAATATCTTTAAGAAGACTGACTGATATGCAAGATAGACTTTTATTTTTTAATTAACTCTCAAAGCTAATGAAATTTTGATAATATTATTCCTAGGCTCCTAATTTATATTTTAAATGAATACTACGGAAGTTTATTGCTAATAGTTACTGTTACGGCCTACGGCTGCCCCTACAAGAGTCAAATCCTCCGGGGCCTATTCAGCAGAAGACTTCACGAGCAGACGCAGGTCGGGCCTCAATATGGCTGTGTGGAATTTTCTATCACAATAAACTATATGGGAGCAAACTAGAAAGCAAAGGTACTTACCTGTATCAGGAGCTAACTTCGCGCCAAGGCTTGGACAGGCCGTGAGTGTGTATAATGGTAGATAGCGAGTGGTGTACAGTGATGTGTGAATGTGTGGGGCCTTGGCAAGCGAAGGCGACTAGCAGCGGCCAAGTTCCAGGCTGCCCCAAAATACTGCATCGCTCCAGACTGCTTCAACGCCGGGCCACTTCTTTCTTCACTGTCACTATTCAGTCTATTAGCTTCATTGTACATTTAACTAACTTCAATTGGCCTAATTCCACACTCATCGCAGAGTTGAACACGTAATACCCGACACGGCAACGGACAGTAGTTCAAAGTTCAATATTCAATGTCCCGGATTCATTTATCACAAATTGTAAATTCGACACAGAATAACACGTCGCACAAGATTCAAAATACGCCTCGTTGACACGCAAATTAATTTAACTAGGCAACTAAAACACAAAAAGGCACTACCGCGACGACCCAATTATAACAATATCCTGCCAATTAACCAGGAGAAACTCTCAAACTAGGAATGCGCGGCTCGAATCCTAGACCGTATATCTACTCGACGCGCGTACACTATTCCGCACTCTCGCACGAGTTAAATATCGCACAATTCACATATCTACGTGACGAAAAAGCACGTACTTCATTTAACTATCTAGATCCACGACGGGCCGTGAATTTAGGTAAGAGGGCCTGACGGTCTCCCTGTCTCGTGGCTGGCGGGGCACCGACCCTTCGCCCATGCGTCGAGCGACTGACTGCTTCGCAGCCGCCCCACCTCAGCGTTTATCTCACCTACATACCAAATCAGGTGAGGCGCTAGCTCGAACGCAATTGGATGGCGTAAAATTACCTTTTTTGGCCTAAACAGTCACGTTTTCATACGTTTTTTATAATCTCTATGACTGTGTTTTAATCAAGAACTATAAACTCTTTATTTCACTATGGAAACGCGAAATTTGAAAAATCTCACGATAAAGATTTATTAATGTTTTTTAAGTGACAACTTATTTAGGCACGTTGGGCACTTTTGGGGTGGGGAAAAGCACTGAACTCGCGTATCGGGCGCGCTCCAATACATAAGATATATATATATATATATATAGCTATATAAGGACGGTAAAAAATACATATATACATGTTACGGCCTACGGCTGCTCCCTTAAAGGATCCAATCTTCAGGGGCCCATGAGCTGAGGATTTCCCGAACAGACGTAGGTCGGGCCTTAATGTGGCCACGTGGAATCTCTCCAATTACACTAAAATATATGGGGGAGCGTTATACTACGGCCAGTCGACCGGAAGGAATTTGGATGAAGCTTACTTACCTATCCAAGGCGACTGGTCCCTCCGGAGTCGGTCAGGTCGCATGTGGTTGTGTAGTGCAAGGAAAGAATGGTGATGTGGTGTGTATCTGGGTGTGACTGATGGTTATTGAACCTAGACCTTGGCCGTCGGCAGCAGCCCGAGCGTCGACACCGCTCCAACTTGAGGGCGCCTTTCGAGGTTGTCCACAGTCACTTTCTTCTTTCGTCACGATGACAGTCACTTAACTCTATCGTACGATTTACTAACTTACAGAAGCCACTAACTATCGCTGGGTATAATGGTTACCGCACAAACGCACACGGAGTTTAAAGGGTCAAAGGACACTACCGTTTCGCGAAGCAATAGTTAATTCTAGAATATCAGAGGCCGCACTATCTAATATTGCCAAATGCACTTATGCAGGTTTTGAGTCAGACACAATAAGTCCCGGGAAGCTCTCCAGTAGGAATGCGCGTCACAATGATAGACCGTATATTTACTGGCCGCGCCTAATTATTCCGAGTTCCCTAACAGAAAGGACCGCGTGCTCACGTCAGCACCGATTAAAGACGACTGCTTGCCCTTGGGCGTTTTTTCGCACGACCGAAAGTCAAACCGGTATGAATGCACCGCGCCGGGCGCCCTCTCGCGTCAATCCTTGAAAGTGTTTTGCGCGAACATACAGATGTATTTATGGAGAGCTATATATGAAAGATTTACGTAATATATAACTCTTTTAAGATGGGGAAAAAGCACTGAACTCGCGTGACCGTCACGCTCGTGTACATATATGTATACAAACATAATGTTTACAAGTTTGTGAACTGACAGTGTTTTTTTAAAGTTTTGTAAAAATAGCTGTGGCAAGAAAAATATTTGGTAGGGCTTTACTATAATAAAAATGTTCCCGTATTTAGAAAGGAGACGAAAATCTTTCTTATATTTTAAAAAAAATAATTAATAATAAAAAATAATATTTTTAATGAATAAATAAATTAAAAAAATAAAACAGAAGTGAAGTATTTGTTGCATTATCTGTAGAATACACAAGAAGTTTTATTCCGATCAAATTATGCTAATTCGGATGGCCGTTCAAACTTGTTTGTTTTTAACGCCTGAAAATTCCCAAGGACCGCTATGTCATAAAATCAGGATTACTGAGATAAAGGATATAATACCGGAGGTTTACTTAACGAAATTCATCCCCCTCTTTTATCATGCAAATGACTGAAACTTTGTTAACCAGTTGATCCGACTTTATGTTTTAGTTATAAGTTACTATAATTTGATTGTTAAGCATTAGCATATTTAATTGCATAACTATATATTTTAACCTTAGTTTCTTAAATAAAGAAGCCGTGGTAGCTTATAACGTGGTACCTTGCTGATTGGGGGTCAAGGTTATCGACTTTTTGTTTTATAGAATATTCACTAAGTGGTAAAAAGCTCTTTGGTAACCTTGATTTAGTTGAAACCAATCTTGTTAGCCTGGAGCATAAGCGCAAAGGCGCCAGCCTCTCGGTATTCTATGGGATGCATTTCAGAGAGTATGCGCAGGAATTACATGCTTGAACACCTCCCTCTCCTTTCCACCATCTGACACCTAAACTGTCGGCGTGTCTTCACTTCTTTGTCGATATTTCTCGCATTGGAACCAAAAGTTTTGATTCATCTATTTAATGCGTACAGAATGCGAGTGGAATAATTTGCCGGCTTCTATCTTTCCGTCGGAATACAATCTGAGCGTCTTCAAGGCAAGAGTGAATAGGTCTTTGTTGCACTAAGACTATATAGGATTATAAGCTTAAGAACCCTGTTCACGAAGATAGAGCTCAAAAATGGTTAAGAACAATAAATTGTCCCTATTAAACTTGTATCAGATTCACAACAGTCAATTCCTTGTTACTTAATACCTTCCCGATTGGAAAAAGCTCACAAATATTTATTTTATTTACCAGAAACAAGGGCTTTGCTCTCCCAAATTTAAAAAATGTGGGGAAGCACACACACGCTGTGTGCGATGAGTGCCAACCAACCGCACAGCAAAATAACTGGCTAACCAGTAAAAGAGGGCCTGGCCCCTTGGTAGTGCGTAAGCACAAACATCGACTGGAGTCGCGCATGTCAATGTGTGTAAACGCCATACAGATTACGATCAAATCCAGACACAGTGAAAAACCGTCACACGGGTTAGGTAACAATAGGCGCGCTGGCCATAAAATGCCTTCCGTGAGCGCCACCAAATGCCAGACCGCCATCTCTGCAAACGTGTTGTAAGTGTACCGCTCACCTCAAGGGAATGGGTTCCCACGTTGCGCGGCTTTAGGCCGCAGCCTTGCGAGCCTCCTCAGATTCTCCCTCTAGCTACCACCCGCATGAGGTCGACACATATGCTCCACCAACCAATAAAATGGTAGATAAAGCCAATAGGCAGTTATAAGATTTAAAAGTAAGAGTATTAAGATTAAAAGTAATAGCTAAATTAGGCGCGATTGTTTCTATAATAGACGCAATAACTTTAACGGAAATCCCCCACAGATCCGCAGTTTTCTTAACATCAATAGTTTTAAAATATTTTACAATATATTTTGATGATACTTTATGAAATGTAAAATTCGTTGAACACGCATTTACATTTTGTTTAAGTAAAGATTCGGCGACGGCAGGAGAAGAATTCAGTTACTTAGTGGTTAATATCGGAATATCAGTAAAATATTTCTCAAAAACCATTGCAACGTCCTGATAGTTAATTTGTTATTAACATTTAACTGTTACTTTGAATTCCGAGAGTTGATCTTACCAGTTTCGCTATTAATATACTCCATGTCATTTTAATTTTATTAGATGACGTCTAAATTTTGTTGCTCAAATGCAAAGACTTGGCTGTGATGCACACTCTTTTAAATATTTTTGAATATGTTTTACATATTCCCTAAATTCGATATTTCATGGTAAAGATAATATTACTTATGTCTGCTCTTATGGACTCCTACCGTCGTCCATTCATTAAATGACTTCCGACTGTTCAAGGAGAATATTTAAAAAGTAAAAGTATTACTAAATTCATAGCAAATAAGCTTAAATAATGTTCCATACAAAAAATTTGGATCATTTTGGTATGTAAGTGATGGAAGTTTTTTCACTATGTTACTTCTAAATTTCTCCAAGCGACGTGCATTTACTGGAACAAACACAACTTTCTCATCTACTTGCTTTTTGTGAACATAAGGTAACAAAACTACTTGTCCACAAGGTTCAGAACTTAATTTTTGAAATAAACATTTATGCAACGGCTTCACATTTGTAAAAATGTTATCTATACATATTGCACTAGATTGAGAAATATGCGTTCATCATTCATCATTATCATTACAGCCTTTCATAAGTCCACTGCTAAACATAGGCCTCACCCAAGGAATGCCACAAAGCACGGTCCTGAGCCACTTGCATCCATCGACTTCCTGCATGTCTTAACAGGTCGTCACTCCATCTCGTGTGGGGTCGCCCTACACTTCGCCTACAGATACGAGGCTGCCACTCGAGAACCTTTCTTCCCCATCGGTGGTCTGTTCTTTGAGCTATATGGCCGGCCCACTGCCACTTCAGCTTACTAATCCGTTGCGCTATGTAGGTTACTCTGGTTCTACTGCGGACATATTCATTTCTATGTTTATCACACAGAAAAACCCCGAGCATAGCCCTCTCCATAGCTCGCTGAGCGACCTTGAGCTTCCTCATACGGCCAGCAGTGAAGGAACACGTCTCAGATCCGTAAGTCATCACTGGCAACACGCACTGGGTGTACAGTCTCGTTTTCAAGTTTTGAGGTATACCTGACGAGAAGATGTGCCGTAATTTCCCGAACGCTGCCCAGCCGAGTTGAATCCGTCGATTGACCTCTCGGTCGAAATTGGACTTGCCTAGTCAGACTATTTGTCCCAGGTAAACATACTCGTCAACAACTTCGAGCTTAGTGCTCCCAACAACTACCGGTATAGGTATGACATGGACATTAAACGTGATCTTTGTTTTGTCCATGTTCATCCTAAGACCTATTCTTTGGGAGACACTATTGAGGTCAATGAGCATGGTGCTAAGGTCCTCCAGCGATTCTGCAATAAGGACTATATCGTCCGCAAATCGAAGGTGAGTGATGTACTCGCCATTGATGTTAATACCGTATCCTTTCCAGTCCAGAAGCTTGAAAACGTCTTCCCATGCAGCGGTAAAGAGTTTCAGGGATATAATATCATCCTGTCTTACACCTCTCTACAATTAGATAGGTTTCGTACTCTGGTTCTGTACTCGGATAGCCATCGTAGCTCTACTGTACAAACACTTCAGCACTTCGATATACCGACTTTTAACTTGGCACCGCTGAAGGGACTGCAGCACCGCTCAAATTTCGACGGAATCAAAGGCTTTCTCATAGTCCATATACGCCAGACATAGTGGCAAATTGTACTCTTCGGACTTCTGTAAAATTTGCCGAAGGGTATGTATGTGGTCCATGGTGCTAAAGTCCATTCAGGAACCAGCTTGTTCGGGAGGCTGGAAGTCGTCAAGTCTGCGCGCGAGACGATTCGTAATGACTCTCGAAAACAGCACGTAGACGCGGCTCAGAAGGGAAATCGGTCTGTAGTTCTTCAAGAGAGCGTTGTCACCTTTCTTGAAGAACAAGACCACCGCAATTCTGCTCCACGCCTCCGGTGTAATGCCACCATGGAGGACGGAATTAAAGAGCTTCTGAAGGACTTCAAGTACCGGTTTTCCACTCGCTTTCAGAAGCTCCGCTGTAATTCCATCCTCGCCCGGGTACTCGCAGTTTTTAAGGTGCTGGAGAGCCATTCTAATCTCGCTCACACTGACGTCCGGGATATCTTCGAAATAGTGTCGTATAAGACTCGTTCTTGCATCGTTACTCACACTTGCGTGTGGCTCCAACGATGACGTGTACAGCTGCCCATAGAACCTCTCAATCTCACTCAAAATTTCAGGTGCCCCGGAAACGATGCTGCCACACTCGTTTTTCAGCTTTGACAGTTGACTCTTTCTGGCAGACAGATCTTTGGCAAAGACTTTGGAGCCTTAGTTCCGCTCGATCGCTTCTTCAATACAAGCTGAATTGAAGTTGCGTAAATCCCGCCGCATGCATTGGGAGATCTGTCTGTTCAGTTGCCTGTATGCTGTCAAATCTGTTGAAGATTGTAGTTTCATCTCCCGTCTAACAGCCATGAATTTGAGAGTGTGATCGGAGAGTTTTTGTGTTCTTCTGCGGCAGGTCTTGCAGAGCTCCGACCGCATGGACAGTTTCCACGAGCTTGTCTTTCATATCGTCCACTGCATTGCAGTCTTCTAGGCACTGAAAACGGTTTTGTAACTCGAGCTAAAAGGTTTCGGGACTTTGGAACAGAGCACGAGGGGGACGGAGCGTTGACTTCATTAGACGTGACCTCTCTAACTTAAAGTTTAGGTTCAGTATGCATCTCACCATTCGGTGATCGCTACCAGTTTTTACCCTCGCGATCATGGAGACATCACTGAACAGTTATCGTCTAGTCATCATAATGAAGTCAATCTCATTTTTTGTAGAACCGTCAGGGCTCGACCAGGTCCACTTTCTGTGGGGCCGCTTCTAGAAGAAAGAGTTCATCATAAAGAGTCCCTCTTTCTCCATGAAGTCAGCCAGTCCGTCGCCCTATTCCAAATTTCCCTACTTTCAGCTTACCGTTCTCTCTTGTGCCTAGTTTTTCATTGAAGTCTCCCATTAACAACGTATAATGGGTTTTGGAGGAATGTATGGCTCTAGAGATATCCTCATACATTTCCTTCATCTCCTCATCGGGACGTGCCGAGGTTGGTGCGTAAGCCTGTATGACCTTCAGCGAATACCGTTTGGTGATTCTTAGTATAAGGTATGCAACCCTCGTCGACACACCCTTAATCTGTTCAACGTTGTTAACTAGAGACTTGTGGACGATAAATCCGACACCTCCTTGGGACAGATGGTCGCCCCCCAGTGATAGAACAAGTTGCCGGATTCGAGGATTTCCGTATCCTCCCCCTCTCTTCGGACCTCGGATAATCCTATAATATGCCAGCGTAACTTGTCTATCTCTTCTTCCAGCTCCACGATCTTCTCGTCAGTCCTCAGGGTGGGTGCGTTATATGTTGCCAGGTCGAGTCGTCTTAGGTGGCAACCGAACCTTCACTGGAGATTCTTAGCCCCCCTGCCCCGCCGTTACCATGGTCGCCACCGTAGCCAGGAATAGCGGGGCCGCCGTGGACTGGGGACAGTCTTTTTGTAACTTTTATCATGGGGGGTATTCTGCCGTCATAATAGAGAAGGACGTAACTAACAAAAACGTAAAATGGAGATAAAAAATAAATAAATGAATTTTTCTTCCAGACCCTGCTGCGTCTAAAATATTTTAAAATGTATCAATATGAAAATTGAAATTGATAGTTAGAGACATGAAGATTTTAAAGACGAACTTTTTTTTTGATGATTTGTTTATTTATTTAAATAAAACGGATTTTCCTTTTCATTTTAGCTTAAAAATACTCCCGGTAACGCAAAAACTTCGAAGGAAAGACGCATATAACCATTTGCGTCTTTCCAACCTAGTAAATAAAAAAACTGCCATTCTTTTAACATTTTTACATATCTCGGAAAGTTAATTTGAAATTGAATGGACGCAAGTGGTCATTTACTACTTTTCTTCTTAGTAAATATGTAACAAAACTAGACACAAAAAGTAACAACCCACAATAAAGGGGTATATGATACCCAGACTTACTACGATAAAAAGGTGGAAAAACTTAAGAGAGTGGTAACATTAGTGAGGTTATTTTTTAATATTAAATGCATTGTATTAGAATTATCTAAACGTACTCAGTTACATTATGTAACACTCATAAAATCAGTCTTTAAAATATACCTGTTCCAAGACGTGTTAAATAAGAATAATAGACAAAAAACAATTAAAATTTTGTTTATTGAGACAATTAAAAAAACTAAATATTTACGAATAGTTTCACATTAGGGTATGACTAATAATCACAAAACCTAAAACTTAAACACAAATTAGTTTCAAAACATTTAAACAAAATAAATACCTCTAAAATTTAATTATTTACTTATTAATTATTTTCATACCATAGTTTTATTGTCATTGCAACCAATAAATCAAAACTAATAGTTTCCCTTCAGTGTTTTTCTAAATTATCATAAGTTTTGAGCAATTACAATTACATGATTAAAATATACTAAAAGCTATATCAGTCTAAAATTTGCTTTCACAGCATCAAAACCATAATTATACCTATAAAACTTAACTGCCACTCTTTCGTACATTTTTAAATGTGTAAGGTTTTAATTAAATTACTATTTTAAATATTTGAGCAACAATCACTTTTGTAGACATCTAAAAATGAAAAGAACACGAAGGTTTAAAAATTTATCATTAGTAACTAAAAACAGACTAAAGGCCTTTTTATTTCTCTCTACCACATACTTAGTCATTCTGTCAGCTTCTTTCTTGTAATAAATACAATATAAGAGAAGTATCACAGATATTTATCATCTCAGATTAAAGCTACCCTTGGCCTTTTTGAAATGTGAGATCAAAATACCCTTAAATATAAAAATAAAAAGAAGATTTGTACGTTCAGTCTTCATAATTCCTTGTAAGATCCACCGCATCATCATTCACTGGCAAATTTTGCCAAAACACTCTTCTGTTTTCCGGCATGAGTGGCCCTAATTCCCTAATTATTTTCATTTTTCTTTCAGATGTAATACCTCTGAAAGTAAAATTTTGTTTGGGAGCAGGTATTCCATTTTTAATATTCTTTACCCTTAAGAAATCCAGTGAATGTTCATCACCATCGAAATTTGTTTTATAAAAAAGCTCGTATTGATAACCTCTGCGAAAAGTAATTTGGCACTTATCGTTTAAATATGCCCGTGGATTCGAGTTTTGTAACTTGTACCCAGAAGAGCAGTCTTCAAATTTATAAAAATCCTCCACATTCATTTTTTTTACTGTAATAGATTTATAGTTAGTGCTTAAAACAGCTTGATAAAAGTCCTCGAAATCATAAATTCTTTTTTTATTTTTCATAGCCATTTCTACTCTGTGATGAAATTCATCGGCAGCCATAAATGTGTGACCAACTTGAAGATATTTGAATGTAACAGTTTCAAATGAAACTTCAGCTGAATTAATGAGGTATAACATATATGAAAATAGAGCCCAATTTTTATTCTGAGCAGCGCAATTATCTAGCCAAAGCACTAAGTGCTTCATGTCACAATTTTGTAAAAAAAATGCTCTAAAGCAACTAACTATGTCATCTTTCTTTCGACCGGACATAGCTTCATGCCAAAGAGCCGAAAATATTTGAAAATTTAAGGTTGTTTTATTTTCTCCGATTGGTACGAAACTTTCATTGAAAACAATTAAGCGTGGACAGAACATCACTGCTTTAAATTGCTCCATGCGCGGCAACATTATAACTTTCTGTAAATCAACGGCGAAATATGCAGTATCAGAATCACCTTTCATATTATTTTGTACGTCAACATTACGCTAGTACTCGGCTTGAGCCAAAATGTACTTTTCGTGGTGAATCTCATAATTTTTACATTCTTCACAATTTCGGTGACGAAGATCAGTTCTAGGATTATGAATCAAGAATTTTTGACATAATTCACATTCCTCGTGACCTAATTTAGCGAAAGATATATTGCGATCTTTGACGATCTTACGGTAGTATTCGTATGAGATCAGTTTCTCCTGGTCAGTGCAGTGGGTCTCACAATAATCACTATACATTGCTCGCACTGTAATATCTGAAGACAAGTACCTTACATTGGGAGCATGCTCACGTCTATAATGCGATATCGTAGGATGAAATGATTCGATATGCTGTACTACATTTTCATTGTTAATTTTCTTGGGATTTGGATTCAAGCCCCTTTTATCCACATCTCCTTCTTTCATTTTTAAGGAATTTCTTACAACTTTATCATTTTTCCTATTAAAACCCAAAGTTTCTAAAAAAAATGTCTTACAGACGTTAAATTTATTACCGGCACTATCAAGTAAAAAGTAAGAAATAGTATTTTGTCAGTTCAGTATTCTTTCACCTAGTTTGGGTCTCTTTGGTCGCGACATAGAAGTATTTTGTTTTATAAAAATTCTTTGTTCTGACCACGACATATTTGTTAAAAAAATATTAATTTCTTTGCGCCGGTCTTCTGAAATATATGTGCTACATTTTTTTTTTGCAGGATTCAGAACAGCCTTTTTTTAATTGGTACTTTTCCGTTCTCTTTTTCAATATTTTAATTTGTTTTCTGGTTTTTAACGACATCTCATATCTCTTTCTCTTTCTTATAGTTCCTTTTTTAGTATATAATAAATCATTTTCTTCCTGTTCTGGCGATTCTGGGATTATTAAATTTTGACTATTATCAATAAATTCTTCCCGAGAATCTGTATCGGAATCGGAGTGGTTTCTTTTGTAATCGGTAGGCGGTATATAATCTTTGTCTTTGACAGAATCGTCAGAGTCAAAAATATATTGATTTGAAACTATTGGGAATAATTCAGGAGATTCCTCCTCACAATAATAATTAAGCTCAGATGTCTTTAATTCTCTACTAATCTTTTTATGCGATAATAAATTTTCTTCATTTTCGATAGTCTCTTCAGCTGTTGGAAATTTACTTAAATCATCTTGAACAATGTTACTGGTTGGTAAAAGCAACTCTGAATCTCTGACATTTTCATTCTGCATCTGACTCAACAGTATCAATTCATCACCTGATTTTTCTACTTCAGTTTCGGCTGAATTTAGCGGATTTGAAACTGGACCCTGTATTACATTAGTTGCCATATTTAATAGTTTTAAAGATCTCCCTTTCTTCATTTTGGAAATCTGAAAACAAAATAAATGTAAAATAATTAAAATTGGTAGACATTTTTTTTGTAAAAGGTTACAGACAGACAAAAATACTTAAAACTATAGATTAAACCTATGTATCGATAATAATGACTATTTCAATAGGATTTTCCAAAAAATATTTAATGTACAGATTCGACTCAGTTTCAGTTTATATGCATAGATATTTTTTAAAATAAAAACGAATAAATGGAGACTTTACAAAATATGTTCAATACGTTTAATATTCTTACCTTCTTTCGCAACGAAACGTGACGTGACCACACTCTCGAACGACTTGAGCGCAACTGACGAAACATTCCTGCACTTCCCCCCTCTAACCGCCACGATGTACCCGAATACTTAATAGAAAAGACGCAAGTGGCCACATGTGTCTTTTCAACTTAGAAGTTAAATAAATAATATAATCTCAAGCCTATAAAAAAAGTCGAAATGTCATTTACGTCTTTTCAATTACAAAGTAATTTATTCATTGATGCTATTTTAAAAAACGCGACGTCATTTGCGCCTAACCTATTATGTTAATCACTGTGAGTACTAAGATGATTGGACGTAAGAAACCAAAAGCGTCTTTTTATTTTAAAACTATTAACATATGTCTTTTCATTTAAGTAATCGATGCAAATATTGTTAAAGATGACGGAGCAACTGGTTAAATAAGTCTTTTCTTTTATGTTGAATTTGAATACGTCTTTTCTACTTAAAAAATGTCATTTTTGATCAGCAGTTACGTCCAAAACTCTTACGGTATTTTCTAAAATATTGATATTTTACAGAATTAAAAAAATTGAGTAGATGCGCCGTTTTATCCTGAGTCGAATGGTATATTTAACTCATTTTGTCAACAATTGTTAGATGCGCCCTTTTTTCTTATGACGGCAGTATTTGCCATAGCTGCCACGCTTGGCGAGCGGGTTGGCAACCGCAGTTTTTTTTATTGTAGTTTTGCTGTTATCAGGAAGATGCTGCTGCCTATCTCATGCCTGTTTCCCTTTTTCGCCTTTTACGACACCCACAGGAAGATATGTGGTAGTGGATATTCTTAACCGCCACTACACGGCAATGTAGTGGCGGTTAAGAATATCCACTACCCCATAAATCAAACATAAAAAGTTATTCATTAATATATAATAATAAAAAAAATCGATTGTCTGTGAAGTCGGTTTACTGACGATAGTTGAACGTGACGACGTTATAAGAAAATGTTGCTGTAAACAATTGACACCACATTCACTTTTCACTGCACTTCATACTTGACGAAAACATGTAAATGTATTATTGTATAGCAACTGTCCAAGCGGACGCATCGCTCACTCAAGTAGGAGAGAGACAGATGTCGAACGCTGCCGAACGCGGAGGCCGATTGTGCCTCTTTGTCGCTCATTCCGCGCTCTCGCTTGCACTTCAAGCCTTAAATGGAACGCCTCACAGCGAGGTAACGCCGCATGAGTCATGTTTTTTCGTGCGTGCAGCTAGCTTCATCGAAATATAAGACGTTGTCACGTCAAAAAATCATATTTTATTTTCCTGCGGCCAACCCTGTATATAATGCAATGTAGACAAGATAATTTTATGTACATTTAAAGTATTTAGATTATCAATATGTTTTAATAATTGTTTTTTTTTGCCTATTCTCCCAACAAGAATTATTAATGGGCTATTAGGGCAAAATTTACTTGCTATTAATAAAAATTGCTTATTCCAAGCTTAATTCGACGTTACACTTGGACTAGTTAATCTCAGAGTAACTGAGTATTAACTTCTATATTACAATTTTATTAATAAACATGGAGTAACCTCGTACTAACAATACATTCCTTACGCCGGGATTAAGTATTTACTTTATACAAAAGTACTCTGTGATTAAGTAAAATGAGTGAGTAAGTGAATGATTGGTGAATGAACTCAATGCTTGATGATGACATTAATGAAAGTTACAGGCAATATTTTGAGTTTGACAACTTGACAAAAGTTGAAAATGGTTGAAAAATACGCGTTACGTGTTGTTCCTCGTGTTGTTTTGCACTCAGTGGAAAAACTAAGTTCCAAATTAAAGCACTTTTAATCAGGTCTTAAAATGGATCAAAAACGCAATCGCTTTCAAAATTGGGATGAGGAAGAAAAGGTAATTTAAATCAATAATGTTATTAATTTATTATTAATGAATCGTTGTACCGTGGTCTTTATTGATATTATCTTTTACTGTTTCAGCTTTTATTTCGTACTGTGCTCAAAGAATATGCGGACATTATTGAAAATTAATCGGTACGACTTTCCATTGACGTCAGTCGAGTTTGGTGTTGATACGTATTTTTACAGAAAGATTACATTTTTATAAGCACACACACAAACACGTACTTATTGAGAAAAAAACATTGTAAATCAAATAATTTTGCAATATTTAGTCAATTCCTACCGTGAAACTGACGCCATTTTTATTATTATTGTCAGTAGAGATGTCGATTTTTTCCGAAAAGGATCGATTTTTTAAATAGTTTCGAATTGTAAGCTGATGTATCGATTCCCAAAAAATGGATTTCTAAAATATCGATATTTTTTTCATGTTGCATTTATAATGTAAATATAAATCCATTTTATGAGAAAAAAATCCCATTCATCATCACAGCAGGCGGAGGCTGCTCCCCCTACGCGCCTCCGGCTCTATAAAACCACTCTAAGGGTAGAACAGACTCGTACCAGGTGGAGTCGAGGTCGATAAATTCGGTTCTTTGACAGAAGTTGAACCTAACCTATTTTATTTGTTATCTGCCCTAATAGGTACTGTTAAATAAAAACAAATTTCAATAAGAGTTCATTTATTATGGTATCTTTCTTGTTTTTCATAAAATGGGTTTATATTTACATTATAAATAGAAACATCAAAAAAATATAGATATTTTAGAAATCGATTTTTTGTGAACCGATACATCAGCTTACGATTTGAATCGATTTAAAAATCGACCTTTTTCGGAAAGAATCGACATCCCTATTGACGTCGACAATGACATTACAAAATGGCGCCAGTTTTATGGTAGGATTAGACATAAACATTGCAAGAATTTTCAATAATTCTTTTCTCAAAAATTACGCGTTTCCGCATGTTGAAACTTTGTGTGTGTGCTTATAATAGTGTAACTTTTCTGTAAAAATACGTATCAACACCAAACTCGACTGACGTCAATGGAAAGCTAAGCCAATTAATCCCTAGATACAAATACAATCGAGATACTAAAGCGTGGGAAGAGGTTCACAAAAACTAAGATGATTATTGGTTTTCTGATTTTAGATCTACCTAGGTTAGCACTTTTAGGTGCCCTGTTTGTTTTTCCAGAGTAAGACTTATTTTTCTGCTAAAGTTGTACCAAATCTGTTGTTCAATTTAAGCATAAAATTGACAAGTATTTGAAAAGTGGGCCCAACAACCAAGAACAAAAATAAACTATACATTTTCAATTGGGTCTATTTGGTTAATATTCCTACAACTAATTTTATCTTCTGTACTTACAGGTTTAATGAGTTAAATAGCCGACATCGATAATTAAGTGAAAATACAGTGGAAAACTATGAAGGTAAATGTTCTGAAGAAATACAGCACCTACAAAAAAGAATTGAATAAAACAGGTGGTGGGGCAAGACCTGCAACTCCTAATGATAGAGTAATAGAAATCAAAGATTTGTTGAATCCTGCAGAGGTGTTGAGGGATCATAATATATATGATTCAGGTGGGATTGTGAGTACATTTTTTATTTTTTAGTTTCTTAGCAAATGTCATACTGCTTTACTACTTATAACATTTTAGAAGACTAATTATTCAATTCATTCATTCATCAATCATTCCTATTCTATTTAATTATGTAAGCAATTGTTGTTTTTCTGTTTATGTAGTGTATGTTATGTTTATCAACAGTAATATTTTTAATAACTGGTTTTCATTTACAAAACCATGATGACTATATAAACAACATGATAAACCATAGCAAAATGTTGAAAGAAGAAGAACAAAGAGACATTTGGAAATGTCTGAAGAGGAACATGCAATTAAAATGGGAGAACATGCAATTAAAATGGAAATACATAAATAATAACTAAAATGTGCAATACTCGAAAGAGAAATTTTAGAAATAAGAAAAGTGTGTAAAGAGCAAAATTAATATAAAGAAGAAAAAATATATATATTTATCCTTAAAAAATAAAACAGAAACAGAAACATAAATTTTTTTATTCAATATAAATAATACTTATTGAAAGTCTCTGTTTTGTTTAATTACCACTGGTTCGAAGAAAAAACCTCTGTCCTGGGAAGAACCAGCAAGAACCCCAGCGGGACTTTTTTTTAAAATAACAGCTTACAATCTTGTATGTTACACAAATTAACAACACAAGAAATAAGAAATAGCTTGGTAGCGATCACCTCATTTCCAGGGGTTATCATCCATGAATTCTTTAATATTATAATAACCCTTTTTATACAAACTTAGATTAATAAATTTTAATAAAGCATTCAAAAGTTTTTATATTACATAGCTTCATATTGACTTGAAATGTGCTGTACCATGCATCTTTCCCTGAAACAATAATTTACGGCCTAAATAAAAGCACTTTACTCTAAAAATGAAATACTATCACATTACTTCCCTAGATTTATTCATTATTGATAAAAATTGTTTGTAGTCGTTATGTTTTGATAGTTGACAATGACGCAGCAGAAATACTTTTCTCTATAAATGAGTATTATGTCTGGAATCAAAAATTATTATTATAATAACTGTCTTATATACTCGTATTTACTTATCTTTTTGTTGAAATTTGTAAGCCAGAATTGGCCTCTAAATAACAAAATAAAATAAGTTAAATATACATACATAACTTTTGACGGTGAAATGTTTTTTTTTTTAATTTTATTTTGTAGATGTAAATATTGTATTATTTATTTTAAAAATTTTCATTAGTAAATGCTGCCCGTACTGAATTTCCTCTTAGGGAGTTATTTACTAATTCTATGACTGGAACATTTCCATCATCTTCTACTGCATCCTCAAGCAGATCTTGCTTGTGTATTGCAATGTTGTGCAGTATTGCCAATGCAACAATATATAGTTTTGTATTCACTAATTTTGTATTAAGTCCTAGCTGTAAACACCGAAACCTTTGCTTCCACACTCCAAAGCATCGCTCTACAGTGTTTCGGGTCCTGATGTGCGACCGGTTGTACATTTCTTCCTTTTGTGTATTGGGACGCAGGATAGGAGTGAATAAATAAGAAGTACAAGCATAATCAGAATCTCCGAGAAGCCTGCCCTTAAATTCTGACTGCTCAAACTATTGTTTTATGCGACTTTCATTAAATATTCTTGTGTCATGTGTGCTGCCTCGCCAATGTGCCACTATATCCATGATCTCTAAATTAGCATTTAACACAACCTGGAACAAAGTACTATTAATATGAAATAATAGATTAAAGAAATTATACTGAATCTGTCTAAGATATAACTAGGTAACTATATGGCAAACATGGGCTAGCTAGGTGCTATAAAACTTAATTGTACATTTATTGAACTGTATCCTTTCCTGTTTATGTAGTATTGTCTGATAATTCCACCGACTTTCGGGATTCGAATATATGTCCAATCAATAGTCCTAATCACTTGTCACTTGTAAGTAATAGCCCCTATCACTTGTCTAAATCCACATACTGATTAAAAACCTGCAATCACATGGTTCTGCTTCACATTACTTTGTGGCATTTTAATCCACTGTGATCTTTGTGCTACTAGAGCTAATGCAACTTGTTTGCATACAAGTGATATTGTTGGCTGATTCCTTCCACTTAGATCTACTGCATCATCTTGTATCTGTTGAGAACAAAAGTAATTGAATTAGAAATCATAACTACTAATAATTATACACTTAATTGTCAAAACTATTGATAATGGGAGATGTTAAAGTAAATGAAGGTAAAAACCTATAAAATTGATAATAGCTACATAGTAATTACCTCTTCACGGGCCCATGTTCTTATGGCAGTCAAAACTTTCAGATGGGGTGGTATAAATCCACCTCTTGAATCACCGGCCAAATCATTTTTCACCATATCAATAAGGAAAACAGCATTACCGCGAGAAAATCTGTATTTAATTTTAAATTCGGCTTCTTAAGTTGTTCCAGTGGAGTCTTACAAATTTTATAAAATTTTACACGTCTCATTAATGGAATCTGATTAACCACTTCATTAATTTTATCTATCACTCTCATATCATCAATGAAATAATCTCTATCCATCTTGAGGTTGTTGACAATGAACTAAAGTAACAAATATTAGTGGAAATAACGAAATACGAACTTAGGCAGCTACAACGTGCGTAAAGTTTTACAAAAAGTCAAAATACGCGCCTAATCTATGCTTACTCTCTCATTAAACTATGTAACGCCAAGGATAAACTTTAATTCCGAGAGTAGATTCAGATTAGTTTACTAATCCTTACTCTATGTTTATTAATACTAAAATTAGTTATTTTAAACTTTAAACTAGGGGTAAAGTTAATCTTGCTCAAGTCTATGTTTATTAATAAGGCTGTATATGACTAAAGGATGCTCTAGGCATGCAATAATTACTGATCACAGTCCTTTTAAACAGTTATTTAACACAATGCCCAATTTTTTGCCTATGTCATCACAATACATAATAACTTTATTTTTTTTAAACATTTGCATTGCTTAAAATCATTTTTAATATTTACATTGCTTAAAATCAATCAATTTTCTTCCTGCACATGATCAATGGTATCGTTAGTACTATCGCCTGTCTTTGTTTTCGGGAGCGTTTCAAAAACACCCGGTGTATGTACAACCTTGGGTATGTGTCTCCGGCAACACCCTTTAATATTTTATAAGGAAACATTACATTAACACCCTCATTAACTTAGAAATTTTCTGAGTAACTTAATAGTGGTACAGCCACGCTACAGCTTCTGTTGTAGCATGTATGGGCGGGCAGTACCTCGACCTCACATAATACCAACGTCAAGTAGAAGCTATGCTTCTGCGTTTTGCTTGTTTCGTGCAGGTGGCCGGAGCCCCCCCCTCCCCCTTACATGGTAGCGGAATTTAAAAAGAAAAGAATACCCCAGGAGGGTACCAGCACCCCTGGTAATAGAGAATCCCTCTCTGAGCATCCACGGTCAAGCTATAAGCCACGCGGGGCTGCTTGAGCACCCACGCTCAGGAATAGTGATTTCCTGAGCGTGGGTGCTCAAGTAGCCCCGCGTATTCTGGGGGGGGGGGGGGGCAAAATCCCGCTCTATACTAATACTGCACGAGGCAAACACAGCGATAAAACCATGGCGACCCCTGCCACGCTATCCGTGGACTTCTGCAACATCAGGAGACTTCACTCGAACCTTAAGGCCGTCCACTACCATCAGACGGCGAAGCCGCACTTGGTCTTTTTGACCAAGACGCAGGTGTCCTCTCCGGCTGATACTTCGTACCTGTCCTGCCCGGGATACAATTTAGAACACTGCCCTGGGCTGGAGTTTGCGTATACGTCAGAGGGGATTTCTGTTCTCGACGCCTAGGCAGTCTTGAAGGTACGGACATGGCCATCCTCTGGCTGCACGTAGACAGCTACGACCATCCCCGCTTCTACGGATGCCTTTATAGGTCCCATTGCGGTAATGCCGACACAGACTGACGCATCGACAACGTCGAAATGGCTACAGATTTCTTGATACCACAGATCCCATCCGTGGAGATCGTGACACTTGGCGATTTTAATGCCCACCACGCTGAATGGCTCGGTTCACGTTTAACCGATCATGCGGCGAGATCTGTTTATGGCTTTGCTTTGGCATATGGTCTGACACAACTGGTTACTTCGCCTACGCGGATTCCAGATGTGGAGGATCATACACCTTCCCTGTTGGACCTTCTGCTGACCTCTCATCCGGACGGATATCATACTTCCGTCGATGCCTCTCTCGGCTCTTCGGACCATTATCTGATCCGGAGTGTGGTGCCACTCATGCTCTCCTCGCAGTTGACGCAGTTGAGCTCTGCAGGTTTCCGCCGTGTTTGGCATTACAGGTTGGCGGATCGGGACGGAATGCGGTCTTTCTTTGCATCCTACCCATGGGAGCGAGTTTGCTTCTCGCCGGATTATCCCACCGCTGTTGCTGACTCTGTCACCGATGTAGTGCTACAGGGAATGGAACTATTTATTTCATCATCTTTTGTAACCATCGGTGGCAAATCTCGGCCTTGGTTTGGTCGCTCCTGTAAGTCTGCATTATGCAGTAAGCAGGAGTGTTATCAGGCCTGGACTGAGGCTTCGGCGTCTCGGCATGTAAACACCAGCATGCTTAAAAAGAAGTAAGACATCGCCTCCAGGTCCTTTAAAAGAGTTATTGACAAGGAAAATTAATAATAATAATAATAATAGTTTATTTTCACCACTTAGATAACTATCACATTTATAAATAACTATTCTATGGTCTATACTTAGTTTACAAAGAATGATGGAACATGTGTGTCTGAACTAGATAAATATATATCTGTATTTCAGATCACAGTGCTCTTCCTTATTACATATTAACAAACTAAAATTAATATAATTTAAATAGATGGTATACAAAAAATAAAATGTGAAAATTAATCTTAACAAAATGTATTTTATATAAAAAGAAAATTGTTAAAGTGTGTATTAAAATGTATCTCTATGTGCATAATATGTTTAATGCATGAGTGTGTGTAAGAGGGTGTGTGAGTAATATTAGCTTGTAGTAAGTAATGCTTCAGTTTCTTCATAGTTTAATTGATGAAGAAATTCAAAAAATTTAATTTTGCATTTATTTTTATTTAAAGAGTATAATTCAGTCTTTTTTATTGATTTTGTTATAAAGAAATGGTCCAATGTGATAAAAATATTTATTAACAAAAGAATGACTGGAAATAGGTCTATTTTTGCAAACTTTATCTTTTCTTCGTTTAGATAACAAGAAGTATTTATCATAAGATAACCACGAATGTTGTTTCAATACTGTATTCAGAATAAATAGCTGACGAACAGTGAGTACACCAAAAGATTGGTATAACTGAAATGTTGGTGAAAGTAAAGGTTTAAATGTGCATACTTTAAGAATTGCTCTTTGTGCTATTTCAAGGGGCTTTAAAATCGATTTGGATGTACCTCCCCACACAGTAATACAATAATTCAGAATTGATTGAGCAAGAGCTAAGTATACTTGTTTCAGCAATTTGGGATCCGCCACATGTCGAAGATTTTTGAAAACAAAGCTAAGTTTTCTTAGTTTCGCACAAACCATAAGTATATGTTCTCGAAAGGTTAAATTTTGGTCTAATATTACCCCCAAATACTTTATGGAAGTGGTTTTAATAATGGCAAGACAGGAACAAAAGTTATTATTACAACAATTATGAGCAATTAGTGAAAGAGACGGTGAGGGCTGAGTAGAGTTTCGCATACTAAAAGAGATAAAACGTGTCTCTTAATGTCGAGATAAATCGATATTAAGAGTAAGAGAGTATTGTTGCAGCCAATGAGTAACTACATTTAAACCAAATTGTGCTCTTTTGTAAATATTAACCCACGAATCGTCAGAGAATATTAAGACAGTGTCATCTGCATAGCAAATTATTTTACAATTCGGGATGTTAAGCTGATAGAGGTCATTTATATAGATAATAAACAGGCTTGGGCCTAATATACTGCGTTCTGGCACACCATGTATAATGGGTAGATCTCCACTAACATGATCGTTAATTTTAACACATTGATATCTATTAGAATGATATTCTTCGAATAAATTTAATTGAACACCACGTATTCCAAAAGATTCAAGTTTATGTAATAATAAAGGAATGGACACTGTGTCAAAAGCCTTTGCAAGATCCAAAAATATACCTGTAGTTTTCTTGCCTTTGTCCAGTTTACTTACAATATAGTCAGTAACCTCATCGAGTGCATCACTAGTTGATTTGTCTGGTCTAAAACCGAACTGACTTTTAGAAATAAAGTCATTTCTTTCTATGTATTTGACTAATCTTTTATTGATTATGCGTTCCAAAAGCTTAGAGATCGATGGAAGTATCGATATGGGCATGTAGTTGTTAACACAGTCTCGTTTACCCGCTTTGTAAATTGGATACACCATAGATTTTTTTAGAAATGCAGGAAATATACCTTTGGATAAACAGTTGTTAAATATATGTGTCAAAGGAGGAACGAGGATGTGTTTGAAGTCTTTAAGGACCTTATTCGGTACACAGTCCCAGCCCACAGAACTAACATCTTTTAACGCTATAATGAGTTGGTCTACCTCAACTTCATCAGTACTTAACAATACTAAGGATTTTAAGGAATTTGTAGTATATCCTTTGTTATACTCACTGTGTGAGATGTTTTTACACTTAAGTTTTTTTTCTGCTAAATCTTTCCCGATTGTTACAAAAAACTCGTTAATATTATCGACGGATCTTTGCTCGTGTGTAGGATCTATCAATTCAGTTGCTTTATTTTTAGGTTTTAATGTACATGTTATTGTTTTTATTGCATCCCATAGCTCTCTGTTGTTTTTTTTAGCATTTATTAATAAATTTTTTTCGTAAGTCCTCTTAACTTTTTTTAATAAATTATTGCAGTAATTTCTATATCTCGTGTAGCTTAGCTTAATTATTTCATTGTTTGGTGACTGTCTTGATTTTTCAGAGCACATGGGTAGAATTGGCGAGAAACTAGTTCGATTTCCTTCGGGAACCCGTGAATTCTGGTCTCTCACCAAGGCTGTTCAAGGGAATTTCTGTAAGCTATCACTACCATCTCTGTACAGGGAGAATGACTCACTGGCCCACGCTGCAAAAGACTGCACGTCTGCTGACTGTGATTCGACAGACTGAAACGAACCAGGGAGGGAAATAAAGTTCACTAGGCCTTATAAGTTTAGTGTGGCACCAAGGAAGAGGTACCGAAGGCTGATAGCAGCTGAGATAGGAGCCGAAGAGGCTCTCTCTCTCTACCAGAAGCCCAGGGATAAAATTCATCTGCCCAAATCTACCACGGTTCCTAAGGCGAAAAAACGCAGTCAGTCTAAGGAGGAGTCCCCCAAAGACCCGCCCAGAAAATCTGTGAAGCTGGCAACGGGGCAAAAGAAGCTCAGCTTCAGTGCCGTAGCTGGCTCCGTGCGTCTAGAATTCGCAATTCAAATCCTATGAGCTTGGAGCAGATGAGGCTGTTCCACCGGGCACTAACGCAGGTTATTGCTAATATAGCTTGTGAAACGCAGTCGGGAATGGGACCAAAGTTTTCGGGTTTCACCCACAAGCCAGGTTGGATTCTGGTAACGTGCCTGAATAAGGTAAGCCAGGACTAGATTTTGGGTGAGATCAGAAAACTGAATCCCTGGCCGGAGGCAGAGCTCTCGATAATACCCGGGACCGAAGTGCCTCAACTGGCAATTACCTTTCTGACTCGCAGCGAAACTGACTCTCCAGAGGAGGTGGCTTTGCTGTTGGCTCCATACCGAACTGTGAAAAATCTTTCACTGTAGGAACGAGGAGAGTGGGTTCCTAGTAACCTTTTATCTGGACGACCCATCGGCGAAGGCTCTCCGGGCGGCAGGCGGAAGAGTCGTCCTTGGCTTTAAAATTATAACTTTTAAGGTCAGGGAAGGATCTGACGCGGCAATGGATCCTGAACTGCCCCAACTTCAATCCCTTCAGTCTTACACCTTGAGGGGTGATACTGGAACAACATCAGCGAGAGTCATTGTGACCCAAGGCACTGATCTCGCCTGGGTCCGAGGGCCTCCGCTGGTGTTGGCCAGGGGTAAGGCGAAGGGAGGTGTGGGCGGCAAACCAAAAGGTAAGGCGGGGGTCAAGAGCACCGGTAAAGGACGTCTTTGTCCTAAGCAGGCGAAAACGACCCCTGGCCCCCACGCCTTTAAATGGCTAACCCCTAGGGTAAGACGAGGGTCCAAATCTTCACCATGCAGCAGCTGCTTCTGCTGGAGGTTTGCTTTGCAGAGGAAAACATCGACTTCGCCCTTATACAAGAGCCTTGGGTGGCCAACGGTCAAGTTCTGGGATTGTCGACTGCCAGTAAGATCTTAGTTCTGCAATAAAAATATTAAACTTTTAGCTATTCCAGATTAATGCAATAACGATATGGTTACAGCAATTATGCATGTTAAGGGATGCATAGGGTCCAGAGTAATCATTTTCTTAGCCTATTTTCCCGGAGAGAACCCAGATCCTGCCATCGAGTTAGAGCGAGTGGCGGAGTTCGCCCGTAAGCACAATGCCGAACTTGTGGTAGGATGTGATGCTAATGCTCACCACACAGCATGGAGAAGGGCTAATATCAACTAAAGAGGTGAGTTACTTTTTGACTTTCTCATATCCAATCGCCTGGTAAGCCCAAATTTAGTGTGTAACGCATGCTAGGCAGGAAGTTTTAGATATATACTTTGCTCCCAATAACATATTCAGGCGGATTACTGACTGGCATGTTAGTAGTGAAAACGCGATGTCTGATCATAGACACATTAAGTTTGTGATAAGAGTATCACCAACTTATGAAATTGTTGCTTTTAGGGATCCAAAAGCAATCTCCTGGGAGAGATAGAGATAGATAGCGGAGACGGTAACCATAGGTATCCATGAAGCCTTCGAAGACAGTGGTCCCGTCAAAACCAAGACTCAACACAAAAAGTTCCTTGGTGGAACACTAAGCTAAAGCAGCTTAGGGAAAAGACATTAGAAAGACAAAGAATTAAGGAAAGCTAAGAGAGCACCGTGGAGCAAGCAATGCGAGGAAGTTGAGTCTTTGCGTCGCAGTGCAAAACTACACAAATATGCCATCGCAAGCTAAAACTAATCAGATCAGGCTTCTTAAAAGGCCTGATGGTAACTTCACTAATGATTAAACGGAAACACTGGAGCTACTAGTGTCTACCCATTTCCCGGGGTTACATATGACTCTGGTCTCCAACTCTTTCAGAGGCTTACGAAGGCCTTATAATGAGCTCTAGTGCACGGCTACAAAGATAATAAGGCCAAAGCTGGTGCAATAAGCAGTTGACTCATTTAAGTCGTATAAGACAAGTAGGGAGGATGGAATAATGCCTAATACACAGGGGTATCGATATCCCTCTTACTTATCTGGTGAAAATCTTTAGAGCAAGTTTTGCATGGGGATATGTTCCAGAACGATGGACAATTGTCAAAGTTATATTTATACCTAAGGCTGGTGGAAAGAAATACGGTTTACCAAAGTTCTTTAGACTAATAAACCCTTATTCCTTTCTTCTTAATAAATTGGAAAAGGTTATAGAGAGATATATTAGGGATGTAGCTCTAGCTACGTTACCTATACACTACAACCAGCATGCTTACGGCTGAGGCAAATCTACGGAAACAGCCCTGATCAGTGTTATTGAAAGGGTTGAAAAGCGCTGGCAGATAAAGAAATAGCTCTTTATGCCTTTCTAGACATACACCACTGCTGGTTGGGGGCTGAAATCTAAAAATATTGACCCTAAAATCATCAGGTGGGTGAAGTCGATGCTCTCAAACAGAAAGGCAAAAATAGAGCTGTTTCAAACTGCGATTGAAATTGCAACTACAAGAAGCTGTCCACAAGGTGGTGTTTTGTCACCCCTTCTTTGTACTTTTACGGTTCACTAATTATTGTAAAACATGGCAGACCTTCGCATTGACACACTGGGTTATGCTGATGACCTTGTAATCATTGCGAGAGGCTTTTGCCAAAGTACTTTATCATTAATCATAAGAACCCTAAACACAATAACCAACTAGTGCAGGTATAACATTTTATCAGTTTATGCTGATAAAACTGATAAAACCTTTATCCAAAAAAAACGGTTGACAAATTAGTCACACCAAAACTTAATGGTAAAGAAGTACCATTCTCCACTGAAGTTAAGTACTTGGGCATAACAATCGAATAAAAACTAACGTAAAACTTTCAACTTAACAATGTATGTCATAAGGCTAAAATTTCTTTAGGTACGTGCAGTCGCATGGTCGGGAACAACTGGGGCTTGCGTCCCAATATGATCTTATGGCGGCACAGTAGTATGGTGAGGTCGATTCTTACCTACGTCTCCACTGTCTGGTGTAATAAACCAACCAAAAGAGGACTGCGGACAGACTTAATAGTCTACGAAGGACTCCCTGCTTAATGGCAACTGGAGCGATGCGATCATTGCCTAGAGCGGCTCTTAATGCACTTCTAGGCCTAACGCCCCTTGATCTTTACTTAGACAATAAAGCGAAGGCTAGTTTGTATAGGATTAACGCTCAGGGTGGTTGGAGCTTGCTTTCCTATAGATTGAGATCCATGCTCGACTCAATCAAGGATACACCGGTCCTATGCATGATCTCAGATATCATGCGTCTACTATATACTTTTAACAAAAAGTATACAATGGAACTACCCTCCAAAGAAGACTGGCTGAATGGGCAGGTCACCTGTGATATCCGTAGCCTTATATATAGTATACCGATAGGTCAAAACTTGGCCTCAACATAGGCTTTCGAATTTATAGGGAACGCCCCAAATTTAAACTTATTATGAACTTGGGTAGATTCACCTCTATCTTCCAGGCAGAAATTTTCGCCATACTTCAGTGTGCGGAAATCAATCTGCAAAAACACTACGTTAACCATTTAATCTATATTAACTCTAATAGTAGGGCAGCACTGCTAGCGCTAAGATCAAACTTGGTGAACTCAAAGCTAGTTGTAGAATGCGTGAACCGTCTAAACGCCCTGGTAGGTAACAAAAAGGTCATTTTTAAGATGATTCCGGGTCACGCGGATATTGTAGGCAATGAAACTGCCAACAAGCTCACACGAGAGGGCTCAAAGAGTACACAATTTGGACCCGAGCCATTTTGTGGAATCTCAAAAAGCCTCGCCCAATTGACCCTTGAAACTCTTTACCACAATAAATCGCTTAATCCAGGCTTTTGATCGTAAATTCGCTTCGAAAGCCCAGGGGTTAGGTAAAAATAAATTGTGCATTCTGGTAAGAGCCCTGACTGGACACTGTTGTCTTAAAAAGCACATGTCCATCCTGGGTCTAAGCAACTCAAGGATGTGCCGGTTTTGCTCTCTAGAGGAGGAAACTCCTTTACACATCCTGACAAATTGTGGACACTTAATGCGCAAACTCATCACTCATCTGGAAAACTATGTACTTCGCCCAGAAGAAGTGAAGTTACTCACAGCTAAGCAACTCCTTCTATTCATTGAGGACGTAGGGCAAAGCAGTGAACTGTAGACATAGCAACGATCACAATAGATCTTTTAGGTCGCAGTGATACTGGTCTCTCTAGACCTGCATAGCTCGTACATAATAAAAAAATAGGGTGTTGGATATACTCACACCGTCACTACACGTTTAATATGTCCTATGCAATAGTACATTATGTATTAATAAAAGAAGATTGGTATGTTGGTATATTATATTATAGTCTTAGGTTTCTTTTAGTTACATTATTTAATTGCTATTTCAATTATATAAAATATATAATTTAAATAGCAATTATAAAATATAAGTTTTAAATTTTTTAACTGTTAGAAAAACATAAATCATGTATAATGAAGCAGGCTTTATAAGCTATTCAAAAATTCAAATACAAAAGATTACACTCGTGGTCCGAGGAAAATAAATTTGCAAGGCTTTTTGTTTTATTTCACAGTCAGTGGTCCCACCAATTAATTTGTCATAATGTTAACGAACAGATATTAGAAAGATAAATATACACCCGAATTCACAAAATAATAACACATAACCTTTATAAATGAGTTTCGAATTTACGATTTACGCTCTTTAAGTTTATGCATTAAATTTATTACTTTTTATACGTCGTATAATAGAATTTTTTCAAGAATCTTTCATGTCTGCGGTTTAATTGTTCTATCTTAACACCGACTTCAGAATTCGAAATTATTTTATCCTTTTTAGTTCTATAAGGTCGGCTTTTACTTTTCATTCAAAGTTATTTTTTACCCCTGCGAGTGGACTAACGAATAACACAATTTTAATATCATCTTTATAATAATATTAAAAAATTTATTTCTTATGTTGCCACCCTTATGGGTGTTTTTTTTTCAAATTTATATGCAACCATTTCTAAAGTGGAAACTAATTAATTAAAAAAGAATTATTAAAATCAGTTTACAATTATTTATACAGATATCACATATACAAAAAAAAACATACCTGCTCAAAGTTCAAAAACTTTCTTTAACTAAGTTTGTATAAAAAGGGTTATAATAATATTAAAGAATTTATACTCGTAGATGATAATAACCCCTGGAAATGAGGTGATCGCTACCAAGCTGTTTCTAATTTTTTGTGTTGTTAATTTGTGTAACATACATGATTGTAAGCTGTCATTTAAAAAAAAGTCCCGCTGGGTTTCTTGCTGGTTCTTCCCAGGACAGAGGTTTTTTTCGAACCAGTGCAGTGGTAATTATACAAAAGAGTGACTTTCAATAAGTATTATTTATAATCTATATTGAATAAAAAAGTTTCTGTTTCTGTTTCAATACTGTCGAATTGTAAACCACTTCTTTTTTAGAAGTTGCTTTAAGACTAAAGACTGCTTCGTCAAATTTCCACTATAGATAAATTTTCACTATATTTTAGAGACGTTTAACATACATAATGACAAACAATATGGACAAACATTCAGACCAGCAGTGTGACAGAGTACCTTTGGTGATAATCTTGGTTGGCTTCGTTTCAAAGTATATTTGTATTACGTAAATTATATACCAGTATTATAAGGCAAACTTTTTTTGGACCGAAGTTCCTTCGGGTTCAGCGGATCGGAGCTAGGCGACAAAAGTGTTAGATTTTTTCGTCGCTACCCCTTGCGTCATAGTGTGCAAATTTTTTTATTTGTATTATTGGAACGAAGTTCCTTATCGGACGGTACGGGTTTGGCGAATGGGAGCTAGGCGACAAAAAGTGTAAGATTTTTTCGTCACTACCCCTTGGGTCATAGTGTAGACGGCCTTGGCGGCGAAATAAGGAAGTGAGATGGAATAATATCCATCTCCTTCACACATTTTCTTATCTTGCCATGAAAGAAATATTATTTTATTTCAAATGACGTTTCATTTTAATAGACGCTAGTAATTCATTTATTTGTATTTGGTAATCGATAATATAATACCTACGTTTATCAATAATAATATACTACGCAAGGAACTTCGTTCCAACCGAGTGTTCCACGACACTCACGCATTTTTTTAATTTGTTTGTATTTGTTAATCAATTCTTAATTAATTCTTTAGTTTACTTTTTTATTCAGTACAATTTATTCTTTTAAAATATGGTTGACAAACGAGCACTCTGTCCACTTGATGGTAAGAGAACGCTGTGACCTATAGAAATCTACATCTATCCCTGATTAAGAATCAAAATTCAAATGCGTTGTTACCCCTGAGGACTAAGGTTGAATGCGTCGTTATCAGTAAGAGCAACATAAAAAGCAGCTTAAAAAGGAGCTTTAAGCTGCTTTTTTTTGTTGGAATTTTGCGTGATTGTTGTTCTTTCTTTTTCTCTTTATCAGTTAGTAATTATATATTCCTGAACATGGATCTCTCCCATAGTAGGCAAGATTTGCCATAATTGCCATACTTAGCCGCCGAGTTTGGCGATCGCTGTCGCAGAAGCCTCACAGCTTTGCTCCTGCTCCAGCTCTGTAAGATATAGTGATATTTACGACGTGGTCATCATGAACATCTTTCTCATCCTCTTACGATAGTCACGAATACAGTTATGGTGATGTAAGCCGTCATTCCGGTACTAGTAATTTGTAACCTTTGTTATACTTTAGTAATAGTTATATTATATTTTCTTAAAAACTTTTAAAATGATAACTTTTGACATCTAAAAGAAACCCGATTGCTGGGTTTCTTTTAGATGTCAACCTTGACCTTAATAACACCGTGTTGAAACAGAAACGAGGCACACGAATTAATTACATTCTTTAAATGAGTCACATAATGAAATTCCATCTTTCTTTGGTACATTAACAGTCAACAGACAACAGTCTTAGTTTTATTAAAAAGTAAAGTTTACCCTTCTTGTAGAAGAATTTTTTCATGAACAGTTAAAAATTATGATTTCTTATATTTACGCGAACACTACACATTGAATAAAACTATTTTTACGGATTTTATCGCGTTTAATTTACTTATTTTATATTCCCGACGTTTCGGTTGCTTTCCAGCAACCGTGGTCACGGGGGACTGAGGTGATTGACGTCCCGATGTCAAAGTTAACCCGGAGTACCTTCAGCTTTTTAATTATTAATTTTGGTCCGATCTACGCAGAATGAACGTTGCAGAGAGCACGAGGGATCTGTGACAGCAAACACCTGGCCGCCGAGCTTCAGCACGTCAAGCAGGTTCTGCACGACAACAAGCTTCGGGTTCCGCGCCTACGTCACAGTGACCGAGTGAAGCCGGCCACAGTCGAGCGTATGCCTGCTGTACTACCATATGTCAGAGGTGTCACAGACAAGATTGGCTACATCTTGAAGCGAGCTTCTATTAGAACATTCTTCAAGCCGCCGAAGAAGATTAGTCAGTTCTTACCATCCGTCAAGTGCAATATTCCTCTACAAGATGCAGGAGTATACAAGCTTGATTGTGAGTGTGGTCTCTCATATATAGGGCAAACAAAACGATCAATAAAAACCCGCGTAAAAGAACACATAGCTGACGTGAAGCACCAACGTTCCGGGAAGTCTGCAGTTTGTGATCATATCCTAGACGGCCCCCGTCATTACATTAGATTTGATAAACCACAAGTCCTCGCGAAAGAACATCGATTCCTGCCAAGGATGATACGTGAGGCTATTGAAATTAAAAAACATCCTAATTTCAATAGAGAGGGAGGCTGGGTACTACCACCTGCTTGGGATCCTGTAATTCATAAGATTAAAACTAGACCCAAGCATACCACTGTAAGACTTCAAGACACAGTTAGTTCATTCTGCGTAGATCGGACCAAAATTAATAATTAAAAAGCTGAAGGTACTCCGGGTTAACTTTGACATCGGGACGTCAATCACCTCAGTCCCCCGTGACCACGGTTGCTGGAAAGCAACCGAAACGTCGGGAATATAAAATAAGTAAATTAAACGCGATAAAATCCGTAAAAATAGTTTTATTCAGTTAAAAATTGCCGTTACCCGTGATTACTCCAATACTCGCAGCTCGGGAAATCCTAAATTAGCCTTACCTAAATATAATAATTTATATGGTAAACGTACTTTAGAATATATGATCCCTTACCTAATTAAGCAACTACCAGGATCGGTAAAATACGAACTAACTCAAAAAAATATTAACCCTACAGTGCATGATTTTTTTTTCGGCCTAAAAAAATATATATTACCTAGAAAATATAATACTATAGCTCGGAAAAATATTTAAAAAAATCGCAACTCCATAGAAACATACTTATGTAAGTTTTTTCGTATGGCCCACATATGGCACATCGTGCAGTATAATGTAAATCCGTAGTAATGTTTTAGGAATAGTTATGAATGAAATAAACTCATAGTAATCAAACTTTATTCATGAAAATTATGTTTTATAACAACTAATTTAACCTTAGGTTAAGGAGCCTTACAATCAAAGTATTTGTACTTATATATAATTATAAAACTAGGAACTTTTTGTGAAAAATAGAATAAAATATAGAACAAAAACAACAATTTCGAAACTATTTGTGGAATGACAAAAAACAGTTCTTGTCCTTGTTGAGACAGAGTGCCTGGTTACATTTCTGGCAAATTACAAAAGATTTCCCCTTACAAGCAGGTAACTTACATCGCTTCCTAATGTTAGACCAAATAGGAAAGTGTTCCATTCCATCGGTCCTGACATCTTTTGGTGGTACATTGAGTTTTGGCTTCCTTTTGATTCTTTAATCAGGCATGTCAGATACAAATGAGGAGGGTCTTCCTCTTTTCTTTATTATTGACGGTCCACACCAACACAATGCTTTGGCCACCTCCAGTCGGAATTCTCGTAACTTCATCATTTTTGTGTTTTCCGTCTGCGTCTCTACTCTTTTATATAAAAGCCAGCTATTTATCAGCATCACATCTAGCAAATGATAGAATATTCTCATGTACCACTTTCTTGTACGCATTTTTATTTTGTGTTTTCCTAAGAAAGAGTCAAGGAGATCTACTCCGCCCATATGCCGATTGTAATGTCCAATAATATTTGGGGCGTTGGCTTCTGTGTATTGTTTACGTTTCTTACAGAAACGTTTTACTTTATATTTAGGTTGTTCACCGACAAAAGAAGATGCGAGAACAACAGATTTGCTGTCTAGCCACAGCACTGCTAAGACTGGTACTGTATCAACAGTAGCCACCCATCCTTCTGAATAGCGGCGCGGCCTTTTAGCGGCCGTCAATTCTTTTTGAGATGGCATTTTCAAAGTCATCCCCATACGACCCTTGTTCACGGTGCCTAATGTATGAATGCCTTTTTTAGCCAAGTAAGAAATCAATTCAGGAGACGTGAAATAATTATCGAAAAAGATCTTATAATTTTGATTTCTTGGAACACTGCGACATAGGCGTACAACAATGTTGCTACTCGCTCCTAAATCACATTCGTCGGGCAGCCTCAACTCAGGATCATTTTCTGCGCCGGAGTAGGTTTCAAAGTCATAAGCAAAACCTTTATCATCACACAACACCATCAACTTGTATCTTATGAGGTTTGTTCGGGAGATACTGGCGGAGGAAGTTGCAGGCTTTGGTAGCGCACATTTGCTCATCCACCGAAAGTGTCTCTCGTTTCGGCACAGCTTGACATTTCTTTCTCAATGTTTCCAATAAGGGTCTAATACGAAAAAATCTGTCGTGTTCTGGCTCTCCTCTAGGTTTGTAATTTATGTTGTCATTGAAATGTATGACACTTCGTAATTTTTCAAAGTTACCGAGTGTCATCGTTTCAATTATAAGTGGTATACCTAATATAGAATTCCAAAACATGCGAATGTTTGGCTGTGGCACCAGTCCTAACAAGAGACAGATGCCTAAATATTTTTTTGAGTTCCGTTTTTGTATCCAAAACTGGCTTTGAGCAATCCTTCTGTATGCTGTATTTAGTAGATTCTTCAGCAATGTGATCCAACAAATCGTCGTCAAAAAAGTGCAAAGGTGTTTCAAATGTAGTATATGGTTGTTCCAACACGTCAACGCCAGTAAATGTGGTATCAGGTGGCTGAAAGTCCATCTTCCGCCATATGTATTCTCTCTTAGGTTTTGGCCTGGCAGGCCTGACAGGCTGTGGGGAAGGTGAAATGATGCGGGGAGTAGGTACTGCTTGAGATCGTGATGCTACTCGGCTGGATCTAGGATTTACTTGCCTGGAAGTACTAGGTTGTGATGCAACGTTGGCTGTGTTAGAAGAACTGCTTGTTGGCTGAATCACTAACATACTACTGCTTGACCTTGGACTAGGTATGCTCACGTTCTCATCGAAGAAATCATCCTGTAGTACTTCAGGGCACGTCTCCACTTCGTTCAACACCAAATCCTGGATTCTGATCAAGTCGTCATCGCTGTCCTCATCAGACAGTTCCAGGTCATCTTCACTACCGGAAGGAATTTCGAGAAACTGTTGAATATCATCAGAATTCAATTTTTTCCTTCGGCTCATCTAGAAACAATATAAATATTTTGAAGGCACTTATTGCATCGTGTGCCACATCTGTCACATACAAAAATGTCGTATTTCTATGCACTATATATTTATGAAATTACAAATAACTAAAAAAATAACAAATTGATACATAAACTTACCTCTATAAATTATTTCGTATACAAACTATTCAAATTTATCAGTTTTTTTGTTTTTTTCTTGCGCAACCTATCGATCACTTTCAAAATACCGTTGGTTTTGAACAAAATGTAAACAAACATTCATTTAGAGACATCTAACCAAAACTTTTAGTACTAAATTTGTTTGACCATTCCTTTATAGTTAGTTTACTTTTGACTAGATGACGCTACTTATTTCGAGTACGGAAATATAGAGGTTTTTTAGGTATGTGCCACATGTGTCCCACTATGCGCTGTAGGGTTAAATTAAAACTAAAAAAAACTACTTTATAGATTGCATCATAAATAATTTAAATAATATATAATATGTATTACCAATAAATATTACGATAACGCTTTAAAAGAAACGTCCTGTATATACAATCCAAGAGCATTGCATCCTGCAATAGCAGATCACGCACTTAATAAAAATAATAAGTGTAATTTTTTACTTCACCCTCATATTTATTATTGTCGGCGATATCGGTACACGGTAAAGTTTCTATAAACTTATGATTGTACCGTTAATGTAATGTGTAACTAATAAATATAATGTATGAAATAAATGAATAAAAAAAAATGTTGAATAAAAAAGTCCATGATAGATTTTCCATACTTTAAATTCTATTAAAGAATATCTTCCTTCCATCAATCCATTACAGCCTATAATGTGCACTGCTGAACGAAAAAAGAAAAACTGGAAATTTTTTTCTTGAGCAACAGTCTTACTCTTATTAAGTAAAGTTTTGTTGTAGGTAGCTGGTGATCATTCACAAAGATGCGGTTGTTGTGTTGTAGACTTATAGCAATGGTGGTGAGTGTAGACATGGAAGAATATTTTCTGGCAGCAGCGACGAAGTCCTCCTTTACGATTCGTCACCCTAGTAGGCACCCTAGTTACGTAGTTAGTTTGGCTTATAGAGTGTGTGAAGCAAAAACTATAGAAGCCAGTAAACTTATAGTAGAGGCAAATCGTACTCATTGGCAGAACTTTTGCGAGTCAATTGATGGAAAAATTTCAATATCAAACATGTGGCAGCGCATGCGATGGATGAAAGGTATTCGTAAACAAAAATCATTCACACCAGATTCTGCAACCGACGTATGTCCAAAGTTTATTTCTAAAAATTCTTCATTATAGACTGATTTTGCAATGGAAGAATTGAAAAGTTGTCTTTAAAAAAGATACTGCTCCTGGAGATGATGAAATCACATATAGTATGATCTATAATCTTCCCGATATCGCAAAAAATGTATTTTATTGCTTTATAACCTTGTGTTCAGGTTTGGAAATATACCAAGTCAATGGCGTAATGTGCTGGTTATACCTATACCAAAAAATAGTAGCCCATCTAATTCTGATGATAAACTGAGACTAATTTCCTTAATGTCATGTTTTTGCAAAACTTTCCATATTATAATGCTAAAGCGACTAGAATGTTTCATTGAAAAAAATTGCGTATTTTCTCCATCGACAGTTGGATTTAGGAAATCACAATCTTGCTTGGACTGTCAGTCTCGTTTGGTAACATATATACAAACCGGTTTTACACAAAATATATCTAAATTAGCTTACTTTTTAGATATTGAAAACGCTTATAATAATGTTGATATAAATAGTGTCTTAAAAATATTAGACGAATTGCAAGTTGGTAGTAAGTTCTGTACATATTTATGGTCATTCCTAAGCGAAAGACATTTATGGGTAAAATCTTAAGTTGAAAATGAAGTACTTAAAAGAAGCACAAATAAAGAACTAGCACAAGGAGACCCAATATCCCCTTTCCTATTCAATGTAGCGACTTATAGGATTTGCCATTTACTATCACAACACAACGTAAACATTATTCAATATGCTGATGACTTTGTTATATATATAAAAGACAATCTGTGAGTCAAAGATCAATAAAGCGTTATATTGTATAGTGGAAATGTTAAACGATTTAGGTTTACAGCTGTCAACTGACAAAATAAAGTTATGCCTGTTTAGTCGATGACGTAGACGATTTCTGTCTAATGTAACAGTTAACGAACGCTCATTGACTTCCTTAAATTGCTTTAAATACTTGGGGTTGTAGCTAGATAGTAACCTACTCTGGAACAAACACATTAATGAGATCACAGAAAAATGTAATAAGTTTTTTAATCTACTAATGGTATTGTCTGGTTCATCGTGGGGAGTTCATCCCAAACATATTCGTCAGCTGTATATTTCGTTAATAAGAAGTAAAATCGATTACGGTAGTTTTTTTTTTTTGATAATTGCGCTAATTAATTATTTTATATAATTTTTTTTATATTATTAAATAAAAAAAATTAGATAAAATACAAAATAAAGCGTTAAGGGTTATTGGTGGTTTTATCAAAATTTCTCCAATACATGTAATAGAGAGCGAACTAAGCGTACCTCCACTTTATATTAGAAGACTATATTTTCTAGCTTATAAATATGTTTTTAAAGCCAGCTCTTTTTCGAATAATGTTACAATTGATTTGTTGAAGCAACTTAGCACTCTCTGTGAAACATGATATTGGCAACGCAAGAAAATCCCACTGTTAGTTGAATCTTATAATAAGACTAAAATTATGAATATACAATCATCTCCTTTTATCGTATCATTTTCGCTTAGCACTTGATTGTCCCGCATTGATATTGAAAATATATTATTAAGTAAATTAGAGTCTGTAAAACTTGCCAAAAAAGTATATGCAAACAATTCTCTTAAAGTAAATATTATTCAAGAACTTGAAAATAAGTACCACGACTGGCATAAAATCTACATAGATAGATCAAAGAGTGCTAAGTTGCAAGGAGCAGCTTTTTTCGACTCATCTCGAGCAGTTTCTAGATGTAATAAAGTTACTAATGACGTTTGTATTATCACCCTTGAACTCACTGCAATATCCGAAACCTTAAGGTATGCCGCAAGCTATAACTGGAACAAAATTATTATATACTCGGACAGCAAAATTGCTATCCAACATTTGGCTCGATCCGCCTTTGGAATCAGAGGTGTTTCGATAGCCTATACCATACTTTCCCAATTATATCAGTTCAGTGTACGCGATATCTGTGCAAGAGTGCAATGGATTCCATCACACATTGGTCTATTGGGTATTGAGGAGGCAGATAGATTAACGAATTCTACTTTTGTAAATGGTGTAGAGTATAATATTAACCCCTGTTACTCAAAGGTACTACCAAACTTCAGAAATTCATGTCATACCGAATGGAAAGAGTTTTTCAATGAACGCTGCAAAACGAAAGGTATTTGGTACAAAACGATACAGAGTGAGCCACTACGAATACCCTGACTTATAGACACAAAATTAAATAGAAATATTATTAAAATCATGTTTAGAATAAGAACAGGTCACATCCCATCACAAAATTTTCTTATCTGATGAAAAAAAATGTTTCACTTAATTGTGAAACGTATGGAGTAATAGAAATAGTAATAGAACTTACATCATTTTTTAATGGAACGGAACCGAGGGGCAAGGGAATTATTTATAAGGACCTATAAGATATATGTGTACAATATGGGTATTGCGCAAGGCATTCTACATGCCCCCACATCGGATATTGCATTGAGTATGTGCAGATTAATAATAAATGTATAGATTTTAAGTAAGTTATAATGGGATTGACATGTTAACAAATAGAAATCCCTAAATAAATAAAGAGAGAAAAAAAGGAGTGTGTGAAATCAACTTTAGGGCCAATGGAAATAAAAATATCCAAAAGCTTTTCGCCTTTTTTTATGGGCACTCCTTTTATTTTCGCATTATTTAATCGTGGCTTTTGGTGTTTTAACTGTATTTGAGTCTCAAGTTTCTCAACCTTCTGGCATTTTTGGACGTTAGATTTTTGGAGCTGAGTGAGATTATCCTTCAGGTATTTGATGTCGGCAACAATAAAATCAAGAGAATTTAGTTTTTGTTCAATATCCTTGATTTTTTTCATCAATTGTATTGGAGTTATCTCTTGGTGTTCGAGATCGGTTGAACCTAAAGGCTGAATAGTTGATGGCTGCGAATGAGATTTACCTTGTCCTTGTCCATGTTTGCACTTTGGACACCGCCAGGTCGTTTTTCGATCACCTATTTTCCGGTATCCCGATTCACTAATACCAATGCTTCACTGCGCAATGGATGTGGAGACAACTCTTATAAAGGCAACCGTCCGTTCCATCTGCGATTTGTTCTTTGCATTTACTGCAGGTAGGCATAGTAAGCAATTCACGTAGTTTAAGAATCACTAACAATAAAACATAATTTCAATCAATATGATACTTTAAAGAAAGTTCAATTTTGCAAGTGTCGAGTATACGGCCGTTTTTTTTATTTGGAAACGAAAGTAGTGAGCACAACTGTTTCGCTTGCTGGCGTATATTAGACTGTACAGACTTATTTCCGTAATGTAGCACCTGAGGTATAATTCTGAATTATACCCTAACTCAAGAAAGCACAAAATCAGAGGAAGTGGACACCCTAGGTTTTATGAAACAATGCAGGCATTATGAAATCGATAACTTTATTGCTGGCTTTTTTTTTACTTCCGCCACGATCGTAGAGCGTGATGATTTATCAGATATATTCCCTACACTATAAGACACCTATTTCTGAGATGAAATTACTGAGAAACATCTACGCCACCCTCACTTACAATATTTTCTAGCGTTTCTTGATAAATTCACATAAATATCGAACTATATTTCCACTTCAATACTTTATAAGCAAAATTCCTTAGATAGCGCTTAATGTTCAAAAATCTTAATACATTACGATTTATGGACCTTAAACGAGCAATTCTTGTACATCTACTCGTATCTAGATAGGATCTCGTCTCTGAGAGTATTTTTTCAAACGCCGAGCAAAACTCATTCGCACAGATACTTTAATGTTCTACGTCGTTCCAGAAATATCGTTAAACTATCCACTTCTAAGAATAAGGATTAACTTTGTCGATTTTATGAATGATAGTACACAATTTAATCAAATAAATCGGTAGATTTTTACTATTTAAATATCATATCGACAGGTTTTTAAAGAACACTGGATGTTTCGAGCAAAGCTTTTTTCAAGAATGCACTATTAGGTATACATTTCTAAGAGGTATTATGTTCAAAAGATTAATATTAAATTTTTATTGACTTCATTCATTTCAGCTTATCAAAGTCGATTGCTGAATATATAGGCCTCCCCTATGTTTGAAGTATAGAGAAGGTATTTGCCATAGTTTCCACGCTTGGCAGGCGGGTTAGAAATTGTTTTTTTTTTATTATTTTGAGCTGTTGCCAGGAAGACGCTGCTGCCCTACTCGTGTGTCATGTCGATCTTTCGCCTTTCGTGACACCTACAACATGATATGGACTCGTTTATTTCCGCTGTGGAGTTACGGTGTAAGAGAATCAACTACCGCATATCATTAATTTAATCTTAGTAAAAAATTAGTAATTGGATAGTCAGTGCGTAAAACATTATTAAAAAAGATATACGGTATTGATTTCTTATGTTTAAGAAGATTTGACAATTAATGGGGCAGTTACCTTGTGCACCTGTCAATCCCAGTAGTTAAGTTTATGGTTAGTATTTATATATTTTAAAGATATATATGAAACCCAACCAAACGGAATTATTATAAAAATTAATAAAAGAAACCTTAAAAATGAGTGATATTTCCTAATTTGGTCGTAGTAAGCTAACAATATAGTATAAAGTTAACAAATGTTTGCATACTTTTACTTTGTACGAGTATATTTATGATACGCGGTAACAAGATAGGAAAACTGAATGAGAGAACTTCTAATCAGGAATCGCTGCGACTTAAATATCAATAAGCAACCGTTTATGGGCTATTTTACCTTTTCTTAATGTACACTTTATAAGTGCCACTCCAAACTCTAATGCATTAATTGATCATTCATTGAGCAAGCGCGTAATTAAATACCCCATTTCTATCAAAATCAGTCACATACCTTATTTGCTTAATTGCCCAAATAAGCTTCCTAATTCTAAAGGCTTACAGATCCCTTTCAGCCAGTTTATTTTAAAATCCAAAATGACTGTATTTGTATGTCTAGAATGTTTAAGTTGCAAATAGAGTACGGAGAGACTTTTATTTCTTATTATTATGCCAAGATTGGCCGAAGTTTACGAAAATAATTTATATTCAATTTTCGGCTATTCAAATAAGTTTCTTTTTATATACATTCCGTTTTATGAAACTCCAAATTTCGACATATCATAAAGTATTGTCTGTGCGTGCACTTTCTGTTCCGCAATTGAACTTTGATCATTAAAGTACATCAATTATTTTTTTAAATTTTTTGTAATGAAAATAAGTTTCATTTTATATAACTTCCCATTTGATAGTTGTTGTAATAGGTCCGTTATTGAAACTTCAAATTCCGGCATATCATAAACTATTGTCTGTGCAATAAATACAAAGCGCAAATCCAGTTATTCATGGAGAATTGCTGCAAGGAATGCGTACATATGTGTTGTAAGATGTCATCTAGCGGCACTGGACTCATTAAGAAGGTAGGTCACCAACCTCATGGACGAACTAAAATGTAAAGTATTAAATTTGAATGCAAATTACAAACTTCGTGAAGACTGTGGCGCTGCGACTGCGACGAAGAGGCTTCTTTCGTGACGAAGACTCTTCTTTGAACCCGAAACTACCCGTAAAGCACGTTTTGGAAAAGACCTACTGTGTCATAGCACTGACTTCAAAAGCTAATAAGAGGAAACTATTTATAATTTATTTTCCTTTTCCTTATTAGGTTACCTTATTATGTTTATATAACTCTACTAATCCTCAGTGCAGTATTAACATGGGTTTTGACAATAGTGAGCATGGCGCCACGATTTTTGTTTTTCCTCGAGCTATAAAATTTCTAACTTTTCACGTAGTTAAAAATTGTTCCTTGTTGTAAAACAACAAAATCCGTTTCTAAATGTCCCGTTTGGATTTGTTTCGTTATCCCGGGAGACTAGAAGGCGAATGCTTTTGTGTAAACCTTCACGTATACAAATCGTTATGTGCGATTTACTGCATATATTATAGCATTTTATGCAACATTACAAATTCATAAAAATGTGGTGACCCAGGTGCTTAGTCACCGTATATATCACAATACGTGAGCAACTCAGGTTCGATCCCGTCCAAATCATCATTAATTGTAATTTTACGAGTAAGTGCTGATTTGAATATAATGCTTGACAGCTAAGTTAAACAGTGTGAAAAAACCTGCAGATCTTATGAATAAAACATTTCGAAGACACGTGAAATCCATCAACACGCACTGCAGCAGCGCGGCGGACTTGTTGCCACAAACACTCCCTCAGAAATAAGGGCAGGCATGTGCTCCAGTAGGAAGTCTATAGGCTGATACTTTACTTCTTACTTTGTACAAATTAAGAGGATTTATAAATTATTAAAAGCCCTAAAGTGATATTTGACTAACTGAACAACTTGCGAATACTTTCGTAAACAATAAATAGCTGTGAAATTTATAGACCAAAACCTTCTCAAAAATGAGAGAAAGCCAATGGTCAGCAGTGGAACGTATATCTTTTTAGTGTTATTAAAAATAAATATTACCGTCTCTCTTCGAATTTTTACTTATATCGTGTGGGGGTGGGGGCGATTATCGTATATATGTTTCACAAAACAAACCAAACATCCAGACTCGAAACCATTATTCGTAGCCATACAAATACTTGTTCTGTGCGGGATTAAAACCTGCAGCTCTCAGCACTGCAATTCATTACTAAGCCACTGCGGTTATATAGTCTGTAACTCTTAATTATACAGGAGAAGTTTTAACGGCACAATTTTACGCACATGCAAAGACACTCACACTTCCTAACCAACTCAAAGAACAGCTGCATAAATGATTCTTCATTGATGCAGTTGTTGAGAGGGTATAATGCGGTGAGATAAGGACTGTAATTTATACAACCACACGTAAACTGTGGCGTAGAATGGGTACAAAGGAGCACACAGTCCACTGGATGGTCCTCGATTAAGTATCAAAATGTAACATTGTTACTTGTCACCTCTGAGTACTAAGAAGGAATGCCCCGTATTCAGTAAAAAGGGTCTCTGGTGCTCTACACTTACCATACGAAACACAGCAGCGTTGAGCTTCATTTCACGCTGGTAATCTGTGAGAATTTGGTCAGTCAGCGGTCGAGTCGACCCATTTGGGCTACAATTATAATATAGCTGCAGCGTACTTCTACCACGTGTTATCGCTCTAAAGCTACTTTTAATTCATTAGATGAATACTTTAGTATGTTATGCTCATAAAACACCTGCTGCATTTTTGTTGCATATAACAAGAATTAAACTGTCCTATTAATCGGAACATTGTTTCAAATTTCTGTTTTTTTTTAAGTAATATTTAATAGTGAGGCAATGACCAAGATTAACTTTACCTACTTGTAGTTGACTATAACTGTACTTTGTAGTTAACTGTGCAAGGCTGAAAATTTGGTTTGGTTTTCTTAATGAATCATTTGGTAAAAAATAACAAGTATTTCCTGTTTTGAATTGTTAATGGTATAATTAAATTTACGAGGTCAACTGAAACATTAAAAGTACCTAATTCATGCAAAACCTTCATTGTAATAAACTAACTAAAATCTAAAACTGCATTCACTGTCTTTAATTCAAACTGTATTTGCATATTATATAAAAATATATAAAGTATACAAAGAAAATGACGAAAGAGAAAGACGTCATTTGTAACAGCTACAATTCAAGGAGTGATATATTGGGAGAGAAACATTTACGATTGCTGCATTGAATACGAGTACATCTTTCATCATGATGTGTTTCCCTCTCGTATATCGTAAGATCCTTACAAATGTGACAGTTGGCCGGACCCTTAGTGTTTTATTATATCTTACATCGACATTTTTTCATTCAAAAATAAAACTCCTATATCTCATTAAAGTATGTTTTTTTTCTTTTATTTACAGTTAACTATGCCATCATTAAATAATTATGATAACAATTATAAATATACAAATTTATATGTAGTATTCCACCTTAGTCTATCCAAAATACTGTGTGCTCGTTTGTCGCCCATATTTCTATAAAGAAGGTAAATAGTATATTAAAGTAATGAAGTAGATTATTCAGATGACCGCCTTACTTGGCACAAGAATTAGTTTTTATATTACTATAGATATTTTAAAGTGGAATACAGTAACAAGCGAGCACACAGTCCATCAGATTGTAAGTGGATACTGAGGCCCATAAATATCTATATTAAATGCATGAATTCAAATGCAGATGCGTTGTTACCCCTGAGACTAAGGATGGAATGTCTCGCATCCAGTAAAAAGGGTCTCCAGTTATCTACACTCACCATACGATGTTTCATAGCCAGACAGTAGGCGAGTGTAGTGAATACCAGCGTACAGCAGCATTAAGCTGCCATTTTACGCTGGTATTATGTGAGAGCGTGTTCCTTCCCTAGTCGAGCCAACCATTAGTACTACAACCATAATATAGCTGCAGCATGGTTCTACCACGTAATATCTTCAAGAGGCTTAGGACAGTTTTTGTAGAATTCATTGGGGAGGCCTGTGTTTAGCTGGTGAACTGATTGGCTGTATTGACGTTTATGATTGGTGAGTAATATCTAGATGTTAGTGCGACTTTTCTGCTGTCTATCTCGGTTGTTACCACACTCTATTGCTACCGTCAAGCTGTAGTGATTCTATCAGAATATAGAAGCACTACAGCTTGACGGTTGCAGTTGGACAAGAGCAGAGCCAAAAGAAATCGATTTTATCATCCAGTCATGGTAACATACCCTGCTCGAGGACTATATGCATGCGAAGGGTACAAGTGATCGATGTTCCCGTGTCTGTCTATCATTTATTTATCATGGTCAACTTTTGTTTTATTTCTATTCTCTTAATGAATCTTATTTCCTTCTTTATTTATACATTTTCGTATTCTTTACTAACATGTTCTTATCTATTTGACTGTATCGGTTATTTTATACCTATACTTGCATACTCCATTTCCATATACTAACTTGTATTATACTCGCTCATAATGAATTCCATGCCAGGAGCTTAAGCATCATCAAATATTTGGGTGATCAGTCCAATATTGACGAAATTTAGCAACTCGATATTCACACTTTCGAACATTCTTTTATTCTGTTCCTCATACCTTTTAATATCATACTTTCTAATTTTGTACAAATTTTGTACAAAAAAACATTTTTGTCAGTTTTTTTTGTCCGTGTAATACTGTTAAGGAATATTACTATTAAACCTTTTCTTAATTATTATATTTCTTACTTATTATTATTATTATTTTCATTTTCAATTTAATTTCAGCATGCTAATAAAAATTTCAATTTTTATCAGCATGCTGTTATGGTTTATTATTATGCATTGAATGTTGCTCTCTATTGTTTTAAGATAAGCTCAATGGATATCATATTTTTAAATACGTATCATTCATGAGAAAAAGGTATAAGCAGAACTTTTATATTCACTGTGTAAACTTTACACTTATACTCTATACTTAACAAAAATCAAATTTTGTTTCATTTGAATTTCGAATTGAAATTAAATTTAACTTATCTAGATTAGTTTGTAGTCTTTAAAAAGAAAAAGTGTTGTTTATACTACAAAAGATGAAAAATTTAATTTATGATGAACTGTAAATGTAATCTGTCACATTATTTCATTCATTTTGCACGACACGGTGAGGAAAATAATACAAACCAATCTATAATATAAAAATGAATCGCTGAATGTGTTGCTAAGCGCAAATCTCGAGAGCAGCTGAACCGATTTCGCTAATTCTTTTTTTATAATATTCCTTGAAGTACGAAGATGGTTCTTACGGAGAGAAAAATTTAAATAATTGCCTGAAAAAGTCTAAAAACCACACTTTTCTATATTTCCATACAAAAGATTGGTAATAATACTTAAAAGTCAATTTGAACTTTAATACCACACCATAAAGTTTAAGTGTTAGTGGAGGGGTTCCGGAAAGGCAAAACAATTGAGTGACGTTAGTGTCGTATAAATATTATATTGTATCATTTCGTACCGTATCGTATAAATATTTGTTAATATTTATACGATGGAAACTTTATTTAGAATAAGTAAAAATAAAATGAAATATAATAAGCAGGTATCATAATAAGAAATCAGAAATTGTAATTTTCATTGTGATTTTTTAGTGACTATTTAGAAAAAATTAAGTGTTTTATAATTTTTATTTTTTGACATAATGTAATTGTTGACTTATCAAATTTCTTTTTTCTTTTTTTATATTACTAGCTAAACCAGTGTCCCGAATAGCAGAATAAGTATTAAAAAAAATAAAAATAAATAAATAATCAGCTAGCAACTGAATAAAAGTGAATGTAAAATTTAGGAATAGTAATAAAAATATTGAAAAATCGATTGTATCGTTAATTATCTGATAAATACTTTCAATTTAATCATACATAACACTTAATACATAACTTTAAAAAATATATAATAGCAGAAACCACATAAAATCTCAATTTAAAACGTTAAAAAGAAGAAATTAAGCGAAGTTACCTTTTAAATCCTTTTTTGTTCTTTTTGGCTCAATTTTCATAATCTTCTCGCCTGGGTATGCTGGACTTAAGATTCTTCTATTTTCATAAATTCACGTAATGGAATATTTTTCTACATGCCTTTGATGTTTTCAATATATTTTTCTTCAAAATATAATCTTCGTTGGTAGATCTTAAGGTAATTTTTTTTAAATTATATTGTGGCCTTTTCTCAAAGTCAAATTTAATTTTTCATTTCGTCATATTCAGTATATAATTTTGTCAATTTGAGTGAATTACAATAATTAAATTATATAGTAATTTTAATTATTTTGCAGGCCGCGGCGGTGCGCTTGCATTGTTGCAGCGCACCGCCTGGCAGGGTCGCCATGTTATGTCGGAAGGTGTTGAATGAAAAGGAGACGTGTTGCTGGTACTAAGTATTAAATAATACTGCTTCTCTTATTCTACACTTAATACTTATATCATAATATATATTGTCGGGGCTGACGGGGAGGCTAAACGACACTACAATGAACTGTAGTACCCACTTACCCTCAGGTGAACTGTAAGTTCGTATGTTACTTCAGTCTTATAATTTTTTTTTATCATAGATAATATTTTCTTTCTCTGACATATTGACTTCCTCAAAATGTTTTCCATCAAAGCAATTTTAGTGGTGCCGACGGAGATTAAGCTCAGTTTACTTACGGTCGATAAATTTTAAAACGAGCGCTTGGCTGAGCCGCACTAGCTTAGGGGATGAGAGTTTCCTTGAAAAATATATCACTATATAATATTATATATTATTTTTGCAAAAATTAATATGAAGTAAGTAAAATTCTAATGCCGTTAATGTGAAAATTACTAACAACTGAAATTGGAACCATTAACGTTAAAGACTATCATAAATCCACTGTTAAACAAAAGCCTCCCCATAGATTTACTCCAGGAGGAATTGGCGTATTAGTACCGAAAACTGTTCCTATTTCTTGATGAAATACGAATAAAAAACGTCGTATGACTTTTTCGATAAAGTTATTATTTTCGGAGTAATAAATTTTAAATGTATGCAAAATCTCAAATTCAAATACTATTGACTCGTTAAAATATAAAAAAGGAAAAGAATAAAATATAAAAGGTATTTTTTATATTCTTTAATAAAATATGATTAAAAAGTTCCTGCGACTTTTTACGATGTAGTTGCTATTTTCGGAGTTATGAATTTTCAAATGTTTGAAAAATACAATTTAAGATAGTTTTAAACTCATTAAAAATATACAAAAAAAAGGAATAAAATATAAAATATACCTAATAATACCTTATATTTACGCGAAGACTACACATTAAATGATACTATTTTTTTACGGCTTCTATCGCGTGTAATTTAACTTTTTAATTCCCAACGTTTCGGGTGCTTTACAGCAGCCATGGTCACGTGGGAGGAGGTGGGGGGGAGGTCCCGATATCATAGTTAGATTTTAATTGCAATAGAGAAGATAGATGGGTGCTGCCATCTGCTTGGGATCCCATAATTAATAAAATTAAATCCAAACCCAAATATACCACTGCAAGACATCAAGATACTGTAAGCTCGTCCTGCGTAGATCGGACCAAAAATTAATATTCAAAACCTGAAGGTAGCCGGGCTAAGACATCGGGACGTAAAACACCTCAGTTCCCTCCCCCTCCCACCCCCCGGAACCATGAGTGCTGTAAAGCACCAGAAACAGCGGGAATTAAAAAGTTAAATTAAACGCGATAGAATCCGTAAGAAATAGTTTCATTTAATAAAATGTATTTTATTTTATAAAATAATTTTAAAAATTGCCCTATGACTTTTTACGCTTAAGTTCATATTTTTTGGAGTTATGAATTTTTAAATGTTTAAAAACTATATTCTTAAGACAATTATAGTTAATAATATCCTCATGCAAAAATAAACAAAATAATTTTAATACATTTCTTTATACATTTTTAATGAGTCAAAAGAATCTCAATTTGGGTTTTTCAAACATTTAAAAATTCATAACTCTGATAATATTAACTTTATTGTAGAATTCTTATTTTATATCTATACAAATAAATAAAATTGAAGTGTCTGTTTGTAATGTCAAAATTACAGCATTTTACTAAATGCATATGAAAGTATCATCATTCATCATCATTACAGCCCTTCATAAGTCCACTGCAGAACATAGGCCTCCCCCAAGGAATGCCACAAAGCACGGTCCTTAGTGACCTGCATAAATCGACTTCCTGCATGTCTCACCAGGTCGTCACTCCATCTAGTGGGGGTTGTTGCATCTCTTTGCATTTTCTTTCGCATTTACGACGGGGAGTGCTCTGAGGAATTTTTCGGATTAATCTCAGCCGCCAAATTTCACGAACGCACATCGCGGCAGAACTCCCGATACCATCCACACCATCTGGATGATTGGCGGTCCACCACTGTGCGATTTAGAAGATGTTTTCTTCCTCGCACACCTTCCTTGTGGAATAGTTTACCACCAGCGATTTTTCCGGACCGATACGACTTAGGGACCTTCAAGAAAAGAGCCTACTCCTTTTTAAAAGACCGGCAACGCATCTGCAATTCCCCTGTTGTTGCGGTTGTTCATGGGCGGCGGTAGTCACTTACCATCAGGTGAGCCGCATGCTCGTTTGCACCCTCTCCTATAAAAAAAAAATCTTCGTCTACCGGTACGAGGCTGCCACTTGAGAACCTTTCTTCCCCATCGGTTGTCGGTTGTTCGAGCTATATGGCCGGCCCACTGCCACTTCAGCTTACTAATCCGTTTAGCTATGTAGGTTACTTTCATTCTACTGCGGATATCCTCATATCTAAGTTTATCACGCAGAGACATCCCGAGCATAGCCCTCTCCATAGCTCAATGAGCGACATTGAACTTCCTCATACGACAACAGTGATGGAACACGTGTCAGATCCGTAAGTCCTCACTGGCAACACGTACTGGTTGTACAATTTCGTTTTCAGGTTTTGAAGTATGTCTAACTAGAAGATGTGTCGTAGTTTTCCGAACGCTGCCCAGCCGAGTTGAATAAGTCGATTGACCTCTTGGTCGAAGTTGGTCTTACCTAGTCGGACAATTTGTCACAGGTAAACATACTCGTCAACAACTTCGAGTTTAGTGCTCCCAACAACTACAGGCATAGGTGTGACATGACGTTAAACATGATTTTTGTTTTGTCCATGTTTATCTTAAGACCTATCCGTTAGGAGACACTATTGAGGTCATTAAGCATAATGCTTAGGTCCTCCAGCTATTCTGCCATAAGGACTATATCGTCGGCAAATCGAAGGTGAGTGATGTACTCGCCATTGATGTTAATACCGCATCCTTTCCAGTTCAGTAGCTTGAAAACGTTTTCCAATGCAGCCGTGAAGAGTTTCGGGGATATGACGTCTACCTGTCTTACACCTCTCTGCAGTTGGATAGGTTTCGTACTCTGATTCTGTACTCGGATAGCCATCGTAGCTCTACTGTACAAACATTTTAGCACTTTGATATACCGACAATCAACTTGGCACCGCTGAAGGGACTGCAGCAACGCCCAAATTTCGACGGAATCAAAGGCTTTCTCATAGTCCACATACGACAAACATAGTGGCAAATTGTACTCTTCGGACTTCTGTACGATTTGCCGAAGGGTATGTATGTGGTCTATGGTGCTAAAACCCTAACGGAAATCGGCTTTTTCGGGAGGCTGGAAGTCGTCAAGTCGACGCGTGAGATGAATCGTAATGACTCTCGAAAGCAGCACGTAGACGTGGCTCAGAAGGGAAATCTGTCTGTAGTTCTTCGAGAGAGCGTTATCACCTTTCTTGAAGAACAAGACCTTCGCACTTCTGCTTCACGCTTCCGGTGTAATGCCACCATGGAGGATGGATTTAAAGAGCTTCTGATTATATTTGGCAATTATGCTAACTATTTCCCTTTCATTATCATCCCTTTCCTTCAGCAACAGTTCACACTGCCCCTTGTACGCCTTAAGTAGGTAGGTAGAAGCGTAAGCTGGAGTTGATTCTCCATCTGGTACATCATGGCGTTACGAGTATTCATTTTACTATTTATTATAAACAATAAAAGAAAAGAAAGATCGAAAACAGATAGAGCAGAGTAAGCTAATGTAGAGTTCTTATTGCTTTTTTTTTTCTATTTACAAGTCTCAAATCAAATTATCGTTAAAACAATTCGAAAAGAAACCCGCAAAGAATGTAATAATCCGCGTAATAGAATAAATCTTTAATTAATAAAAGGAATGATATGAAATAAGAATTAAAATTATTTTAAAACAATGTTCGTTACAGGTAACAAATTATGTCACTTTTTGTTCCAACACCAAAATGTTGTTATAATATTTATGTTTCGACTTTCTTAAATATTAAATACAAAGCGGCAGTAATTATTAACTATAACAAAAAATTGAGGTGGATATGATGAATTTAGAATATTTAAATTATTAAAATTTATCGGGACCAATTACTTTTACAACTTATTAGGTGACTCAGGGCCACTTTGTAGCATTCCATTGGGGAGGCCTATGTTCGGCAGTGCTCGTAAAGGACTGTAATAATGATGATAATGAATAATGGTGATAATATGTGAATAATTATTGTTAAGTACTGAACTAGATTTGAATAACATAAAGTATGGTATCCATTAATTTGAGGAAAATATGGTCGAAATTTCAAAATATTAACTATAAAAATAGAAATAGCTGAATATTATAAACTTTGGTTAACCTCAAGTGTGGACCGCAATCCAATTATGCCGTGATCATGACCGGTCATTAATAAAATGATTTATGTAAATGTGACGTCCAGTCCCATTTGGCTCATCGCCAAGTCTTTAGACTCAACAGGTAAATCGAAGCATTTATAACTAATATATATTATAAATTAAATACAGGAAAATATAGTATACTGCTTGATTAGGATTTGATTTAAAGCTTTTTTAACCAAATTTTTATACCAGAATGGGGATGACAAATGAGCAGGCAGTAATAAGCCTGTGGTAAAATTGGTGTGGCCCATAGACATCTACATCTATATTTAGTTGTCAACCCTGAAGACTACAGTGGAATGACTCGTTTCCGCTATAAAATGTCTACGGTTCTCTACACACTCTACATCGTGCTACAACCATAATATAGCTGCAGTGTGGCTCTACCTCGTGAAATTATAACATAATATGTAGTATTATTTTTGAAAGCAATAAATATCTACACATTTTGTCTGTAATGTAAAATATAATTAATATTTTAATACACACTATTAATATTTTAGAAACGCGTAGAATTCCTCTCGCATCTTTAAAATTAATTTTTAAATTTGTATGATTCATTTATTCATTCATAATACCCTATGTAAGTCCACTGCTGTACACAGACTTCCCCTAAAGATTGCCTTTTAGGGAGGTTGGCGGCCACAGTTTTTTTTATTATTTGGGTTGTTACCAGGAAGATGCTATTACCAATTTCCTATTTCAGTTTAGAAATAAAAAAATAAACAATAAGTCACGTGACTGTTACGTAATTTAATTTAAATATATGTCATTCCCATTCATTTTTATAGTTTTCTATTAGCGTGAACGATTGTAGAATATCAACTTGGCTTAAACACCAGAATGTCAAAATTTATGTCTACACTGAACTTTGTTACATAAATTTTGACACTGTGAAATTGGGGCTAGTAACCCTTGTTAAATGGTAATGGGCCGGCCATATAGTTCGTAGAACTGACTACCAATAGGTAAGAAAGGATAAGTGGCAGACTCGTACCAGTAAGCGAAGTGTAGGGTGGCCCCCCAATAGATGGGGTGATGACCAGGTAATATATACAGGATGTCAATTGATGCAGGTGGCTCAGAACTGTGCTTCGTGGTAGTCCTTGGGGGAGGTCTATGTTTAGCAGTGGAATTGTGAAGGATGGTAATGATGATCATGATGAAAAGTTTGAGATTAAGCTCCATTGTTTCTGGATACCAGACCAATGTCCCCCAAGTAAATAGGTCTACCAGTGTGTGTTATACGATAGGTCTGTAGGGCTTTAAGCCTCTGAGCCAACACGGCTCCATTATAAATTAAAAACCACTGCGATCTGTTTGCGAATGAATGGAAGTTATTTTTTGTCGGAATGATTGCAGTAATGTAAGATGAATGTTTGATGAACTTTTAAAACTTAAATACTAACTGTTTAGTTTTTAACAATTTTGACTTGACTTCTCAATTTCACTTTTAAATTATATTTTAGTTTTATAATACTGATTTTTTTCTGTATTAGTAACCGATGTGTTATTGTACTCAAATTAATTTGATTGTGAAGGTACTAAATTAATAAGTTTTGGTTTATCCGTGTTTATTTATTTGTAGCCATATTATATTTTTAAACTTTGTTACTACAGAAACTCTGAAAAATTTAATAAAATAACATTATGAAACTTTAGAAAAATATATAGAAACTTAAAAAATGTAAGCAAATTATATATTTCTTAACAAAAAACTTTTTTGATAAGAAAACACAAATAAAATCAAAGATGAAGGAATGATTTATTACTTTCCGATAAAACCAATAAGAAATTTTACCGAATTGTTATTTGAAATCATGAATTTTAATTTATATTTTCCTTGAACACAACTGAAAATCTTGTTACGAGGTTTCTGTATAATTTTTCACAATTTAAACATATTCAAACTGAAGGCGTAGTTAAATGAGATAATCGACATCATTTGTAAAAGAAGAACGGCAGATTTTGTAACGCATATTTTTTTTTTATTTGTACCACATATTAAGGCAACTATGCCATTTATTTTTATGTTAGTATTCTAGTTTTAGAACTCCGGATTAATTAATAAAATCAATAAAAAGATTTTAATAAATAAACGTAGTATAAGTATAAGCATAAACTAAACGTTTAGAAATAGAAATACCACTATATATAATTAAACACATATATTATACCTAAGAATGCATTATTGTTGCAAAAAATCGTAATGGTTTACGATTTAATGATAGGAATAATGTTCGTCATCAATATTTTTTATTCATATGGCTATTATTTATTGACAGGGATTTCTGCCTTTCAGTTCAGTTCAGTTTTCAGTTCTTTGCTGTTGTTTTGGATAGTGGTTTGTGACTGCATCTGAGCAATTTAGCGAATTATCTGGCCGTTTTTACGTTGAGTTGAGCATCTGCTTCTTCGTTCTCTATCTCTTGATAGTAGCTTCGCGAAAGGACGCGGACCATATAGTTCCACTACAAATGATGCGACCATAATGATTGACTTATTAAACGAAACTGAATTCAATGATTTTTTAAATAAAATGATATTTTTTTTAATTCTAGATAAAGGTTTTCGTGACTGCATGGATAGTCTGCATGTGAAAGGATACATAGGTCATATGCCTGAAACTAAGGAAGACGGCCAATCACAGCTATCTACTCTTGAAACCAACTGATCACGCTGTGTAACTATAAACAGGTGGGTAGAAGAAGCTCTGAATGGCCGTTTTAAGAGAGACTTCAAATTATTCCACCATGAATATTTTAACCGTGGTTGTCGCAATGTTTGACAGATTGTAAAATAGCAGCTGCTCTGCTGAATGCGTTTACTCCGCCATTCAGAGAAAATTTACATGCAGAGCAGTTTGTTTATATTATATATGAGCGTCTGTTTTTAACCAACACTATAACCGAGTTAGTTAGGGAACATAATTTAAACAGTCGCGGTTCCTGGTTTGGATCCATAGATGCGACAACTCTATCTTTTCCGCGGCTATCCATGGAGGAATAGATACTATTTGCATGTGGTGTATACCAATTTCGCCAGGCCCGTTTATATGTGGGTGAGCATTTCCGCTTTCATGGAATATATACATTAGAGGTATACCAAGAGAGAATACATGACTTAGAGGGAACAAACCCAATGTCGCTTCGTGCTTAAATAAAGTCCCGCCATTCTTCTGGTAAAACTTATTTTGTATTTATAGTTGCAGTTATTGCTGTAACTGCACTGTAGGCTTAAAAACAGAGGGATACTGCTCTCATGTGATGAGCATTATTTGGTACCTAAGCTATGCTTGCCATGAGGGTATTACCCGACCTGCCCCTTTCTTAGATTAAGTAATATTAAGAATTGAATAATTATAAGTACAATAAAATAAATGTACTACAAAAACAAAGTATTGTTTTATTTACCTACACTCAAAACCCATCAGAACTTTTTTTTTATAGGATAAGGCTGACAAACGAGCACACAGTCCACATGATGGTAAGTGGTTGCTGTGGCACATAGACATCTACATCTATCTTTGATTACGAATCAAAATGCCGATGCGTTGTCACCCGTGAGGACTAAGATGTAATGCTTCGTTGCCAATAAAAAGGGGTCTCCGGTTCTCTACACTCACCATACGAAACACAGCAGCGTTAAGCTACTATTTTACGCTGATATTCTGTGAGAGCGTGGTCCATCCCGGTCGAGCCGACCCATTTGTGCTATAACTATACCAGTAATATAGTTGCAGCATGGCTCTACCACTTCATCATAATCAGACTGTTGCAGTCTGCTGCTGGATTCTCCTAATGCATTCCGCTGAATAGGTACGATCCTCAACTCAATATACCTACGAGACAAGCAATCTAGAACATTTACTTTATCACCAAAACAATTTTTATGTGCATATATGTAACAATCTACATTGGTACACTAGTAAATAACCTTAAAAAATAAAACTGGTTATATTTTTTACGCCCCAAGTTTTAAAATTCTAAGAATTTAAATAGGGCTTGTCTATCCTACTAACTGCCAATTAAAACAAAAAAATATTACAAAACACGAATTTTTTTTAGCTCTACGTAATTCCCATACAAGCCTGCCTTTCTCCTTTAATAATTGTACAGAATATTAATATAAAAAGACATGAAAGCGCTCTGAACGAGGGCGTAAGTGGCAAAGAGTGATTTTTTTAATAGAATAAACGTGATAAACGAGCCTTTCGTCCACGTAATAATAAGTGGACTTTGGTTCTGTAGCCCATATGTATATCCGTTGTCATCTCTGAAGACTAAATTGGAGTGCCTTTTATCCAGTAAATAAATTCCGGTTGCAAGTTCGGTTCCGGTACATTTTGTGGACATTTTCTGCTCCTTGAAAGAACTAGATCTTCTTCAAGAATCCAATAATTTTATGAATAGAATTGTGGTAGTCAATCCTTCAAAAGTTAATGTATTATTACCCATAACTCCTTGCTAAGGATACTTTACTGCCTTACCATAGTCTTCCAAATACCTATAAAATGAGAGGTGAAGGAGAAGAAGATTTAAAAACATTTAAAAATAACGTATGGTGTAAGTTTAGTGGTCAAATTACGAGCCGGTAAGAGTGGCGACTACCATATGCGGTAGAGTCACTTGACAGCTGTATTATGCTTGCCGCACGTATTGGTCAAATTAACCACGAACCACGCTCCCAGAGAACATCAGCGTAAAAAAACCAGCATGATATTGCTTTGTTTCGTATGGCCAATAACTTTAATCAAGCACTATTTACTAGTAATAAGGCAATCCATCTACATTATAAACACCACAATCGCACCTTACGACACTTACTGGATGAAATACTTTTTTTTTTGCTGTGGATTGCACTCCATCTAGAGGCTGGACGTCAATTTAAAACCTTTCCTCCCTATCGGTAATTGGTTCGTCGGGTTGTAACGCCGACTCATTTTCACATAAGTTTACTGATCGCCCACAGGAGCACGGTTACTCTGGTTCACCTGCGGATATGATCCTTAAAGATTCTGTGATATCTTATTACATTATACTATTGCTATCAACAAATATTACCGGGGATAATATAAACGTGAATTATTTGAAATGGCAATTTGATAGGTGGGTAGGAAACCGCAATTTTTTTGTTACTATTTTCAAATGTCATCGTGAATATGCTGTTGCACATCACCAGTATAAGTTTCCATCTGTCACCTATTACAACATCCATGGGATGTTATGGAGTAGTAAATACTCTTAAATTCTCTTACATCGCCACTACACGTCACCTATTATATGTTCAGCTTTTATCATGAAGACGCTGCTGCCCATCTATTTCAGTTTCCCTATGTTGCCTCTTACGAAACCCACTGGATAGTATGTTCATTTATTTATTTAATCATTATTATTACCTTCTTAAAAAGTAACGTAACAAAGGGCGGACTTAATGCCCATCGGCATTCTCTGCCTCTCAACCCATGTAGTGATGAGATATTGTCGTAACTGTGGTAACAAAACATGTTGGATATATTATATTATTCACATAATTAAAATTCACATATATACTCGTAATATATACGTTACATATAATAATGAAATCCATCTATTAAAATTGCAAATAATAAAACATGTAAATAAAGTCATTATCATTCTTAACGTCCAACATACGAGTAGCTTTGTTTTCAAAAGAATACAGAATACCAGCGTAAAATAGCAGCTTAACACTGCTGTGTTTCGTATGGTGAGTGTAGAGAACCGGAGACCCTTTTTACTGGAAAAGAGACATTCCATCTTAGTCCTCACGGGTGATAACCCATCTGCGTTTTGATTCACAAACGAGAATAAATATAGATGTCTATGGGCCACCACTTACCATCAGGTGGACTGTGTGCTCGTTTGTCACCCTATCCTATAAAAAAAGTCATGTACCAACTTCTTAAAAGCCCTTATTTGGCACTCTTCTTACGTTTTTGATCAAGTAGTTCCAGATTAATGTTGCCTAAACAGTAAAGGAATTGTTGGTGAACATAGTGAAATAAGATGGATGGCTAATCTTCTGATTGGATGAGGAGCGATGAACCTTATCTTGAGTTTAAAAAATCCTGGAAATTACCTTTGAGATATGTTGAACAAGTTGGATTATTCAAAATTGAGAAAAGAACAAGCAGAATTCTTTAGCTTTGTCTTTATTGGATAGTGAGCCATTTCAGACGATCGCGATGATGAGAGATGTCATCATATTTTTGACCCCATATACATCTAATACAATTATTGAGAAGACAGTCTAGCTTGTTAAGAAGATTTTGTTTCAAATCTGGGTCGCACACACCTGCATTGCCAATAATGGGCACTAAATGTATTTTAACAAATTTTAGCTTAGTCTTGACAGGAAGAAAGTTCTTCAGACGAAAGAGGGATCGTAAGTTGGCAAAGACTTTGCGGCTAATTTCGGTGACACGCGTGCTTCATGCTTTCACATAATACCAACTTAAATTATCCGCGTAATGCTCCTTTAATGTCTTAACGAATGCTCTCATTATTCTCAGTTCATAATTGCGCACAATTATTAGCCCAAAGATGATAACATATAGTACTGCTGCTTATCATTTTACATCCCTGATCAGATCCATAATAAAACAGGAGATTGGCTACAGCACCATCTTGATATCATAAATAATTGCGGCTGCTAACCCGCCTCGCAAGCTTGGCAACTATGGCAAATATACCTCTTCGCAATCCCCCCAATACGAGTCAATTTATGGAGAGGCCGATATTCAGCATAGAACTTTTGATAGCCTACGATGATGGTGATGATAATAAGTCGATATTTTAATGTGATATTTACATGGATTTAGTGTAGAAACTGTGTGTTGAGCGTATAGCGAAGTGATGAGTTCAGCATTCCGGGTACATTATTCTATGGTTCATCAATATGTTACAGTGATATGTGAGGTGCCCGCACAAAATGTATGCCAAGCACGCTACTATCACAGCGGTGACACTCTCTGTACGTGAGAGTTCCAGCGCCGGTGACCTTGAACCGGAGCATGTAACGTTAGGGTTGACACCGAACCGAAATGGAATAGTATAGACTTGTATCAAAGAAGGTACATAGTAAGCTATATGTTATATAAAGTAAACGTATGTATTTAGGTAGTGAAATATACGTTCAATTTTAAATCAACTTTTATTAAATATAATTTACAGATGGGGAATATTAAAACTTCCGACTAAACAAAATATGCACGACAGTTAATAGTAATCTTAAATAGTTAACCAACACTTAGTATTTCAGTACGCAATAATCAGTATTACCTACTACTCATTAAAAATTACTTACTCTAATATATTTTTGGCTTTTTCGATTACTTTATAATTTTTATTATTATTTTTAACAATTACAAAAATTCGTAGTAAATTTTTTTAGAAAATCCAAAGCGAAGCATAGGCATTATTTTTGTATAAAGCGCAGTCAGTCTGTGCTTGCGTGCGGTGCGTGAGATTAGAGAGACGAGACGCGAACTACTAGCCACAGAGTACCTTTGTATACTGTAAACCGAGTACTAGCCCTCGGCCAAGGCAGTCGGTGACGGCCCGTTCCATGCCCCGCGCGCCTGTCAACTTTAGGGTTAGTAGTAGGGTTACTTTCCTGTCTAGATGACCGTTTTCGTGGGTATACTACACTCTTACCTATTCCTAAAAAGTAGTGCGTGTACTGCTGCTGTGTTCCGTTTTCAAGGTATCAAAAGATAATACTTGCAAACTGTGAGGCATTCCATTATAATAAAAAATAACAACGTATCTATAGCCTTCATTGTTAAAGTTAATTGCGGGTTTCCATGGACTGCAGAAGCCGTTTACTATTAGATGGACTGTAAGTTCGTTTGTCACTTTAATTTTCCGTAAAAAAAAAACTTTTCTTTATAGGCTTGTCTTTTTATATTATAGCCTTATAACTTATTTCATTAAGATTAATACTAATATGTAAGGCTCCATTTTTCAAGGAGTATACCTAGGCTGGTAGTTCGTACAACATTTATCTGTATTGTAAACAATATGTGGTGATTTTTTTTAATTTAGTGTAATGACACTAAACAAATACATCAACAATATTATAGAGTGCGAAAAAGGTATATTTAACAATTTTGAACAAATTCCATTACACAGCTATATTTTCTCGTAGATTCAGAAATATCGATGATCGTCGTATTTTACAGCGTCGTTCCAAGTCTTATCTCGCTGACTCGATCGTCGTACGTTGAATGGAGACTATTACGTTGATATCGAATAAAATTAGACGACTTTACCTGTCGTCTTTCAGATTTTTCTCATAATTACCGCCACAGCCTATTAAAAGGTCACTCTTGCACATAGGGCTCTGATATATTACCTCTTTTTTATTTATATACATATAGGTAAAAATAATCGTAACGCGGGTTAGGCAAACGAGTACACATTTCACCTGATGGTAATTGAATGCTGTGGCCAATAGATATCTACATATAACCTTAATAAAGAATCATAATGCACAGATACTGTCTATGAGGACTAAGATGGAATGCCTCGTTTCCTGTAAAATGGGTATATTGTTCTCTACACTAAGCATACGAAACACAGCATCATTAAGTTGCTATTTCACACTCACTAGTACACTCATTCGTGTACATCCATAATAAAGCAGCAACGTGGCTGTGCCACGAAACGGTCTTCGTTTATTTTCCCCTAATTGTTATAAGAAAGACACTGTTGCACATATCCGTATTTTTTTACCAACTCTGAACATAAACCTTGTATGATAGGTTTGCACTGTAAAACTGTGGTCTAATAACCACAGTTTTTAAGCCACAGTACTTAATCAAATTAAGATGAAAAGATGCCGAATTCGTGATCGTGAAACTTCTCACTACCACATTTGAAGAAGTCATCCGGTAGGTTGTCCGAACTGACCGCCTTTGCTTGCTGTAATTTTATAGCTGCGAGAACTTCCTCCAAAGTGGGAGGTTTGTCATGTAAATATTCTGGCATTGACCGTATGTAATTGAGATCAGCTAAACGATCTACACTGTGGTAAAATGTTCTGTCAATCTTTTCAGCCATTCAATATTTGCTTTGTCAGTAATAAAAACTTACAAGTTTGTGTATTGAATAAAACTACTTTTACGGATTTTATTGCATTTAATTAACTTATTTTGCTTATTTTATTAATTCCCGACGTTTTGTGTACTTTCCAGCACCCATGTTCACGGGGGACTGAGGTGACAGATTTCCCGGAAGGTCTGCAGTTTGTGATCATATCCCAGACGGGCCCCGCCATTACATTAGATTTAATAAACCACATATTCTCGTGAAAGAACATCGATTCCTGCTAAGGATGATACGTGAGGCTATTGAAATTAAAAAACATCCTAATTTCAATAGAGAGGGAGGCTGGGTACTACCACCTACTTGGGATCCTGTAATTAATAAAATTAAAACTAAACCCAAGCATACCACTGCAAGACTTCAAGATACAGTCAGCTCATTCTGCGTAGATCGGACCAAAATTAATAATTAAAAAAGCTGAAGGTACTCGGGATTAACTCTGACATCGGACGTCAAACATCTCAGTCCCCCGAGACCATGGGTGCTGGAAAGCACCCGAAACGTCGGGAATTAATAAAATAAGCAAAATAAGTTAATTAAATGCGATAAAATAAAAAACAAAAGTAGTTTTATTCAATGTGTAGTGTTCGCGTAAATATAAGAAATCATTAAGTTTGTGTATTTCAATAAAAAATGTGTCCACCAGGTTGGCATCAGAGAGCCATAGTCCAACTAATTTTACACTGCCACCATTCCTCTTTTGTACGGGTTAATTTCCTTAGATCAGCCACACTTTTATCGTATAAATTTCTCTGGTTTGTTTAGGAATTTAGTTGTAATGGCCTACGTGAGAACTGTGTCTTTATCTTCAAACCAGTCTTAGTGTATGCGTGTTTTGATTCCAGGGGTGCTGCGTAAGAACAGATGCCAACAAAGTTTGCGATGTGCCTTCTAGATCACATCCCAGTAAATTTTAATTACATAATATTTTTTTACTAAAACTAATGTGACAAATGAATTGATAGTCCACCTGATGGTAAGTGGCTACTGCAGTCCATGGAGACCTTCAAACAAGGAGGGCTTGTCACCACCAAGGGCTAAGATGGAATTTCTCACCTACAGATTGGAACACAGCAGTGCAAGCACTAATATTTGTTGGCAGAAATAGGTAAGAGTCCTACCGCGTGGCTAAATTATTAAAATTAATTTTTTTCTAGGATAGGGTGACAGTGTGTTTACTGGTGGTTACTGTGATTCATAGACATCTACATCTATCCTCAATAAAGATAGATGCAGATGCATTGTCACCCATGAGGACTAAGATGGAATGCCTCTTTGCCAGTTAAAAGGGTCCCCGGTTCTCTACACTCACCATACGAAATACAGCAGCGTTATTTTACGCTTGTTTTCTGTGAGAGCATGGTCCTTCCCCGGTCGAGCCGACCCATTCCTGCTACAACTATACTAATAATATAGCTGCAGCATGGCTCTACTACGTAAAAATGTTTAACAGTGGTAGAGCCACGCGGCAGCTTTTGCTGTCGCACGGATGGGCCGGCTCGAACCGGGGTGGTACCACGACCTCACAGAAAACCAGCGTGAAGTAGAGGTTTACCTCTGCGTTTCGCTTGGTGAGTGCAGGTGGCCGGAGGCCCTTTTTACTGGAAATGAGGCATTCCATCTTAGTCCTCACGGGTGACAACGCATCTACATTTTGTTTTGTAACAGAGGCTAGATGTAGATGTCTATGGGCCGGAGCTACCACTTGCCATCAGGTGGACTGTGTGCTCGTTTGTCACCCATATCCTATAAAAAAATGTGAAAATAATAGCTATACGACCCATAAATGAAGAAACAATTCATAGGGACTTCATTTAACTCTTCCCACAATTTCACCTCCATTCCACCCATACACCATACACGTCCGATGAAACTCAATCTACGGCTGAATTAGCAGCAGCTTTCGACATTAGCATCAAAACAGTATTGGTAAACTACGAAGTCAATGATCGCCAGCGCAAACTACGCCCCGAGACGTGCCTTGCACTGCTCAACAGGCACACAAACGAAGGAATTTTGAACCACATTGCTATCTGCCACGAAAAAAGGATTCTATTTGACAATCGCAAGCACTTATAAAGTTGGTTGGATACTAGCTCAGCAGTGATAACTTATAGATATAAAAAATAGAGAAAAAAAATTACGTTAACTTATTTCATAAAAGACGGCAATTTATAGGCATAGGTATATTATTATTTTATTCAAAAGGCTAAAAGGTGAATGGTACATAGGTTAGACTAAATGCCATGTGGCATTCTCTGCCAGTATACTTAGGTTGCTTAAGATATTTGTTGGCATTATATAGAGCAAGATCCTAGGGCCACCAGACGTCACTTATTATCTGACGAGTGAAATATGTACCTAAGATTGAGCAGTGTTAGTATGAATTTTTCAGCTCGGCCAGGGTGCCATTTCCAGGTATAATGTAATCAAGATACGTAAATAAATATATCTATATATATATATATATATATATATATATATATATATATATATATATATATATATGTGTATATATACATATATATATGCATATGTGTATATATACATATATATATATAATTGAAGTAAAAAATATGTCACTTAGAATTTGCTCTCAGGTAATGTTGTCGCAGAAATACTTTACAGGAGTTTAATTTTTGTTTTTAAATTCTTAATATCATTGGTAAGAGTATTCCACACATGTATAGCCTGTACCGTATAAAAGGATATGAAAATATTAAACCTGTCCTGTCAAACAACTTTCATTTAGAATATGACTATTTTAAATGAAAGACATTTCTATGAAGGATTTATTTTTACTACAGATAAACAAAACAAACTCTTAACACCATTTTCAGCAGAAAAGAGAGTTCTTAAGTAACTTTATACAATGCTCGTCACGTTTTACTACGTGATTGTTATTTTGTTTAGCGTTGTTCTTTGTACACAAACCTTTACCATTTCTTATTCGGAAAGGAAGCAAATAGTTACCGCCAATCTCGTTGTTTTATATATTACCACATAACAATAAATAGGTCAAGAATAGGCTTTTATTTAAATACTAGTAGGTATGGCAGCTTTACCGACGCAGAATCCGTCGGAGTAGGTACTTCCGTCTATAAGCCGCATTCGATCTAAATGGGATGAAACCTTGTCATCCCATTTAGATCGAACGAGGCTTATGTATTGGAGTTAATTGAAAATGGCAGTACTAGAGCGAAGTAAAAAAAAACAAAGAAGTTCTAAATGTTAAACTTTGTTTATTTGTATGAATCACTAGATTACTTTGCCAACTATAATATTACTTTTAATGACTTAGAAGACCAACTTCATTCTAGTTTCGAAAATCTATCAACTGATAGAATTATTTCGCGTTCACCCTCGTAATTATCTATAATTCAGAAAAGTAACAAAAAAAAATAATCATAATATGCACGAGCAAAACTCGACGTCAAATAACACGTCTCGCGAGCTATGACGTGCTTATACCTACAGAGGCTATGACAGGCGAGCGGCCATTGCGTGATCCAATTCCAAAAGGTTGAATCCCACTCTAAACGCGCACGGGTAATACTTCTTACTGTCGTGATTTTATATGAAATGTCAAAATTAAAAAACCAATGCTTCAAAGCATGTATAAATTACATTCCAGGCTATGTTGATAACGCATATACATCACTATTTTTTTAACACTTCCATCGCCAATCACGGCTCCGCATGTTAATATATGACGTCACATGTCGGCGCTGCTAATTGATTTGGCCCATCGCGTGAAGAGCTCGTATTAATTTGTAGCATACTTTGTGAACCATCGCGTAATAGCATATTAATTTGGAAACGGCCTCTTGGGCAACGATTGAACTATCGGAAAACGTGTGCGGCTATTTGAATCACGTAAAGTACCTGACATAATCGAAAGTTTAATTAAAATAGGGCCAGTAACAGAAAACTTATATTTTTGTTTAGATAAAGTAAATACGTGTTGTAGACTTGTAGACATGGACAATAATAGCCACTTCTAATATTATTGATGTTACATTCTTATAATATTATTTTCAAAGTTAAGAGACTCTTTATCTACATATAAGTTGGCCTGGATAGGTACCACCGTCTTACCCATTTCCGACGCCAAATAGCATAGCATAGTTCCGGTCTAAAGGGTATAGTGAGCCAATATAATTACATAATGTCAGGCATTTCATCTAAGCCCTCTTAGGTAACACTGCATCTGCAGCCTTCTTTGTTTGAATTTGGCTGCAGGTAATTATGAGGTGGACAGGAGGTTCGTTGGTTTTTTTTTAGTTTTGTAAAAAGGACGTTTTTACAATATTATAGAAACAAATCCATGATAAACGGCATCTGGGGCCCTTGAATAAATTTAAAGAAAAGAAAAAGCCACCGATGTATTTTCACCCCTTTGGATTAAAATGGAATACATTACAGTCTATTATTATACCTGTTATCTTGCCATTCAAACCAGAATACAGAATCTAGTATTCTAAATTCAGAAAAAAAAAAACGATACCTACCACCCATTATATACCTTCCTTACTTTCGCGTGTAGTGGCGGTGTAAGGATACACACCATTCTCTATCATCCCGTGGGTGTCGTAAGAGGCGACAGAATGAAATTGAAACAGGTAATGGGCAGCAACATCTCCCTGATAACAACTCAAAATAAAAATAAAAACTGTGGTTGACAATCCGTTCGCTATCAACTATGGCAAGCATTGCATATGCAATAGTAAATTTGCAGCACCTTCCTGACAATAACACAAAATCATAAAAAAAACTTCGGTAGCCAATCCGGCTGCCATGCTTAGCAACTGCGGCAAAATTATCCCTAATGAGGCAATCTATGGGGGTGGCCTATGTTTAGCAGTGGACTTTGATAGGCTGTTATGACGATAGTGATGAATGACGACTTCAATTGCCTTGCGATCAAAGAATAAGCCACTCATTATTTTCAGTACATTCTTTAGTTCAGTAGATCACATCAATTTAATAAGTATTAGTAGTGAAAGAATAATAAGTTTATATACGAAATAAAGTTGTCCATTTACAACACTTGTTCGCGAACTGCCCAAGTCTGCTCAGTGTCGTCTATAATCAAGTACTTATAAGAAATCACGGCCGCTATTAGACTACTCAAATATAAAGGGAAAACACCTATTATACGACTTTTACATAGCAGAAAAATAAATTCAATTTACGATAGCACCAAATAGTATATTTCAACGCTTGCTACGCATTCTCCATTAAGATAACATAACTACAACGACGGCCGTTTTGTTATTAGATGTTTTTTTCTTGTTACAATACCGACGTTTATTCCTTTGATATCATATTCCCTATTAAATTAGATATAATTCTATAGTTAGTTACAGGCGAATTTGGTACGAGTACATAGTGAGGCAAATATGGCATATCATATATATATATATATACCATGATTAACACAGGGACAGTAACTGGCTCTAAATTCGAAGCAAGGCAGTGCTGACCCGCTACTGGCATAATGTAAATTGATTTGGAGTCAGTACAACACTTTCGCGCTAGTGCTGTGCTGTGCGAGTGCAGTCGACTGCACCATCCGTGCCAGCGGTATTAACCTTGTCTAAACGACCAAGTCAGTAATTGATCAGTCGCTGCCGCTGCATTGTAGGGTGACGACACATCAACAACAAAGCAGAACCTCCAGTTTCTTTTCTGTCATCTATTCATTTTCTTATCAAAAGTCGTTTCTTTTTAAATATCTCTTCTTCTAACATTTCCGTCAACTCTTTCAACAGCAGATAGGAACATTTTCTCAATAAATATTTCAATCGTTGTAAATTTCCGTGAATAAATTTTTCCCACTGACTTCAATAACGTGCGTACACCCTAAAAAGTTACCACGACTACTGACTGCGTGTCAATACTGGAGCGACTGGCGCGCGCGGCAGCCGCTCCAGTGTTTGACCGTTTAACATGGATGTCGGTCGTATACGAGCAGCTGCCGCTTTCATAGGTCTAAGCAACTTCTCTGAAGGCTTTATTGTGCTTAAAAACTACTTTTGCTATTCCACAGCAGATCTTTTATACTATATAAATGTATTAATTTACGGCAACTTTGGTTATCCATAGTTCGGAACGCAACGAACACACGGATAATGAAAACAAACGTCCCAACAGGCGCGCGCGCCAATGTTGTTACATCTGGAAAATAAAAATTAAAAATGCAAATATCCCCTTATCAATGGATTATGACAGGCTGTTGCGCTGTGACGATGATGAATAAAAATAATGTTAAACTGATAAAGTTGAATTTTTTTGATCAGGGGACTACAACCGCCCCAATAAATAAAAATATTTCATTATCACTGTCAAAATACCTTCATAATAAAACGAGGTAGAGTTGTTTCTATTTCACACACATATATTATATATATATATATATATATATATATATATATATATATATATATATATATATATATATATGTGAAATCTCAGATTATATATATATACATATATCAAAATCAAAATCAAATCAAATCAAATAATTTATTCAGTATCAGAGTTTTTACATAGCACTGTTATGATTGAGGATTTCTTTTAAGTAAATAAATACTTGTGTTAGAAATCCCCCCTCTCCGTAACATTGATTATCGAATACTATGTGTAGTATCGAATACTATCCAATACGATAATGTGATACCTACTTACTTCAATACTTAATCTAAAAACATATTTTTAATTTTGATTTTTAAATTTGCTTCCACAACAGACAAATTACAGTAGATAAAAATATATGCTTTCTAAATAAATTTTACATGATACACAAAGGATTTACAATATTACAAAATAAGTGTGTGTGCGTGTGTGCGCGTGTGTGTGTTTGTGTGTGTGTGTGTGTGTGTGTGTGTGTGTGTGTGTGTGTGTGTGTGTGTGCGTGCGCGCGTGTGTGTGAGAGTGTGTGTGTATGTGTGTGTGTGTGTATATGTGTTTAAGTGAGTTTTAACATTTCTATTTTAATAAATAAATATTATTTATTGTGAATTCTAACATAATTTAGTTTAGGTGAGTTTTATCATTCCTATTTTATTAAATACAATATTTTTTTTTATTCAAGCTTCTATTATGTGTAAAATATAATCCAAGAAAGTGTTAGTTTTGGTTCAGCAAGAAATTCTCAGTTTTATCATAACTCCAAGTTTTTAATAGTGCTGTCAAAGTCATTTTGCAATTGTACTTAGTCATAGGGTAAATGTTTAAAACTTTATTAAATTTATTATATAAATAAGCAGATCTAGTCATAAATTGCCTCTTAGCATAACTTGGCTTGACTGTAGCAATGGGAACTACATTATGCTTTCGTCTCCTAGATACTCGTATTATAGAGGGATCATATGGGAGCGTTTTGTGACGTTTTAGAATTATATTTAATATATACAATTGTCTAACGGTAAGAACATCACATATTTTGTATAGGTTATCAGTGGGAAACCAATAAGGTTTAAAGCTCATTACTTTTAGCAGTATTCTTTGTGCTCTTTCTAAATCGAGGAACTTCATCTTACTAGCACCTCCCCAGACTGGGATACAATAGGCCAATAGTGACTGAGCCAATGAAACATAAATTAGTTTTAATAGTTTTTTGTCAGCAACATGTCTCAGCTTTTTAAACACCCATATGGGTTTTCTGACTCTTCCCATCATTAGTTCTAGATGGGCGTGCCAGGATAGCCTCTGGTCAACTACAACTCCCAAATATTTTGTGTTGTTAACTTTGGTTATGGCTTTGCAAGACCAATTATTTTGAATGTTGTCACAGTCATGAAGTTGAATTTTGAAATTATGTTCAGATTGCGTTGAATTATACTTTGTGAATGCTATGTAGTTTGTCTTGTCCGTATTCAATGTTAAAAGGTTAGATTTTAACCAGTTAGCTACCCTGACTAGCCCCTCTTCCGTGACATGACGTATGGAATTTATTAATTAGTACATTAGACCCCGCCAATTTTAGACCTATTTCTGTACTACCAACACTTAGTAAGATTTTTGAAAAAATTGTTCTTGTTCAAATGTTAAATTTTTTTAATATAAATAATTTACTTCATAAAAATCAATTTGGTTTCACAAGGGGTCGCTCGACAACTGATGCCGGTGTTGAGCTGATTAAATATATCTTTAATGCATGGGAGAATTCACAGGATGCTTTGGGTATATTTTGTGACCTATCGGGCCTTCGATTGTGTTCACCATGAAACATTAATCAGGAAACTTCAACACTACGGTGTAAGAAGTGATGCCCTTAAATTAATTATTTCATATTTAAGTAAGAGAACGTAAAAAGTTGTCATTAACAATATGAGCTCTTCCGGATCGATGGTACAAATGGGCGTGCCTCAAGGCTCAATTCTCGGCCCCTTTCTGTTTCTTGTATACATTAATGACTTACCTTACATAGTAGGGGATAACCATGATATAGTATTATTTGCAGATGACACTTCTTTAATTTTCAAATTAAGTCGACAGTTACTAAAATATGACGAAGTAAATAATGCTATCTCTAAATTAGTAAATTGGTTCGATGTTAATAATTTGCATTTAAATGGCACTAAAACAAAATGTATGAAATTCGTGACTCCAAATGTCAATCAATTAAATACTAATGTAATTTTAAATGGGGAGAAACTGAGTCATGTAGATACCACCATTTTTCTTGGAATCACACTAGACGCGAAGCTTCAATGGAGCCCCCATATATCAAAACTAGCAAGCAGACTTAGTTCTGCAGCATATGCTGTAAAAAAGATTAGAAGTTTAACCAGTGTTGAAACAGCTAGACTAGTTTACTTCAGCTACTTCCATAGCATAATGTCGTATGGTATTTTGCTATGGGGACACGCAGCTGACACTGAAATTATATTTGTTTTGCAAAAGAGGGCCATAAGAGCAATTTATGATTTAAAGCCTAAAGAGTCGCTGCGACAAAAATTTAAGGAAATTAATATATTAACTTTGGCCTCTCAATACATTTATGAAAATGTAATGTACGTACACAAAAATAAAAGTAGTTTTACAAAAATAAGTGATATTCATTCTGTAAAGACTAGGAACAGACACAAGCTAGTAGTACCAGTTACTCGACTCCATCGAGTCAGTAATTCATTCTTGGGGCGATGTATACGCTTTTACAACAAAATTCCAGAAAATATACAAAGTTTGACCTGTTTAAAGTTCAAAAACTTTATTAAACTAAGTTTGTATAAAAAGAGTTATTATAATATTAAAGAATTTATGGATGATAATAACCCCTGGAAATGAGGTGATCGCTACCAAGCTATTTCTAATTTGTTGTGTTGTTAATTTGTGTAACATCATGATTGTAACCTGTTATTTAAAAAAAAAGTCCCGCTGGGTTTCTTGCTGGTTCTTCCCAGGACAGAGGTTTTTTCCGAACCAGTGGTAATCAAACAAAAGAGTGACTTTCAATAAGTATTATTTATAATCTATATTGAATAAAAAAGTTTCTGTTTCTGTTTCTGTTTCTGAATCCCACGTGTTGCCAGTGAAAACAATGGCAGTGTCGTCTGCATAGGAAAAAACTTGTCCCGCGTTGATACTCATATTAAAGAGACTGTTGATGTAAATCAAGAACAGAGTCGGCCCAAGTACACTTCCCTGTGGTACCCCATACGTCACATTACATTGGTTACTAATATATTGGCCTATTTTTACGCATTGTGTGCGCTCATTGAGGTTGTCTGATAATAGCGCAAGTGCCACTCCTCTTATGCCAATACTCTCCAGCCTTTGTATAAGAATGGGGACAGAGACAGTATCAAATGCTTTTTTTAAATCTAAAAACACTGCAATACATTTCTTTCCCCTGGCAATATTGTTGACTATATGAGCTGTTAGTGCAGTGACTGCATCTTCAGTTGAAAGATTTTGACGAAAGCCATATTGTGATTTTGAAAGAAAATCAATTTTATTTAAATAGTTTATAAGTCTCTTGTTAATTAATTTCTCTAAAATTTTTGAAATGGTGGTTAAAACTGAAATTGGTCTATAGTTGGATACATCTTCTCTGTCACCATTCTTATACAGCGGCGTTATTATTGCCTTTTTGAGCGCAACTGGGAAAACTCCATGTTCAAAGCAGAGATTAGCAAGGTGCGAAATTATGGGTACTACTTGCTCATTCACCTGTTTCAAAAACTGAGTAGATACATTATCCCAGCCTGGAGCGCTCTCAGATTTTAGGCTTATAAGAATTTTGTGAACCTCTTCAGAATCGGTTTCCTGAAAAAACATGGACGCAACAGGTGAGTTAAAACAAACATTGCTAGCACCAATTTGTTGTTTATAAGTGTTTCTTAGAATATCCTCAGCTAGGGTTTTACCAACATTAGTGAAGTATTCACACACATGTTCAACGGACAACTTTGGGGAAGCGTGTATGTCTAGCAACTCCAGACTATTTGCTTTTCTTTTGTTATCGCTTGTTATGGTATTTATCATATGCCATAAAGTCCTGGGGTTTTTCCTATGTTTAGTTAAAAGTTCTTTATCATATTGAATCTTAGATTTTTTAATTATGTTATTACAAAAATTACGGTATCATTTGTAAGTTATTTTTAAGATATCATTATATGGGTCAACACGTAATTTTCGTTGCATGTCGTTCCTATTACGGATGCCTTAAAATACCTGGTGTAATCCATGGTTTAATTAATCGATCCTTGGAGGAAATGCGTTTTGAGATGGTGTTGTCCATTAAACATTGCTGCAACTTATTAATAAGGGTTTAGTTAATTCTGTGGGATTCTCATATAATATTAAGTTAGCTAGATTACTATCTTTTAGGCTTAAGACTGCATTTTCATAATTTGTAATTGTTTTGTATGTAATATTATTGTTATTTTTATTTTGATTTATATTTTTTGTATCGGTATTTGTCAATTTTAGGAATATCATCTGATGATCAGTTATAGTGGTGTCAAAGACTATAATGGACGCCAAGTGTATATTAATATCTATTTTCAGCATAAAATGGTCCAAGCAGTTGTTTTTCCTTGTAGGCAATACGTGGCCTGGAAGTATGCCATGCATTGCTAACATATTGAGGTATGCCAGTCTATCTATAATCGTGTGATTGTTCAATGGTTTTATTTATAATATTAATATTAATATCACCGGTGATAACTATATTTTTATGTCCTTTTATAGTGTCTAAATGTCTGCTCAATGAGTTTATAAAAAGTTCAGCATTTCTAATTGAAGGCGAGCGATAAATGCAAAGAATTGTATAGCTGGGTAATACAACTTGCACGCATGACGCATGTATTAATTTAATTTCGTTTATATTGCTTTTAAGTCTGTTTTTTACATAAACGACTACCCCATCACACTGATTAATATGATTTGTGGTCGAGAAAGAGATATAATTATTCAGCTGAGGTATTGCTTCATTACCGTCAAGTCTACATTCACTTAATGCCAACAAGTCAACCTCAAAGTTAAAGTTCGATAGCGAAATGTAAAAGTCGTCGAAATTTTTAAATATGCTTCGGATATTTTGTGAGATTATAGTGAAGTCAGTGTTTTTTACGTAATGCAATATTTTCGAGAAGTTATGAATTGATTCTAATTTTGACTGTGCAACTTGGATTTTATCTATTACTCCCAGATTAATGAGAGAACTATCCATTTTAGTTTTCGTATATAGGGCGGATTTTACGTAACATAAGGAATTTAGTTTTATTTTGATTTAGTTTAATTAATATTACGATTTCTTTTGATTTACTTATAATTTGATAAGGAATGTACAAAAATATTGTAAGTATGTGTATTGTGTGTGTGTTTGTGTTGTGTGTTATGTATTTGTGTTTACTTTTACATAGTGGGCTTTGCCCGAATATGGAACAAGTTAATTTAAACAAAGCAAATAATGGAATATAAATAATATTGAACAAAAAAGAGAAATCTCCAATTATATATATATATATATATATATATATATATATATATATATATATATAAGAAGTGAACGGCAGAGTCGGGAAAGGACGCCCCAGGCGAATTTTTTTCAACTAAATTGGCGATATGTTAGTAGTAATATAGTAAAGTGAGTTAGTATAATAACATACTGTGAGCTATTCCATTTTAGTTCTCAAATATGACAATTAATCTGTAGCCTCTCTACATTTTGATTTGTAATAGAGGATAGATGTAGATGTCTATGGGCCGCAGCAACCACTTACCATCAGGTGGACTGTGTGCTCGTTTGTCACCCTTATCCTATAAAATAAGCCTTTTAATTTGAAGATGGCGCAGATGTCCATGGGCAAAAAGATATCGCTGATGAAGCTAGATGGTAGCTAAGGTAAGAGTTTTGACGTGGTAGAGCCGTGCTCCAGCTATAAACAGTGGTAGAGCCACGCGGCAGCATTTGCTGTCGCACGGATGGGCCGGCCGAACCGCGATGGTACTACAACCAGAATACCAGCGTGAAGTAGAGGTTTTCCTCTGTGTTGCGTTTGGTGAGTGCAGGTGGCTGGAGGCAAAATTCCCCCCCCCCCTGCGGAATTAAACAAAAGACTACCCCAGGAAGGTACCAACACCCCTGGAGAATCCCTCGCTAAGCATCCACGACCAAACTACTCCACTCCTGAGCGTGAGTGCTCAAGTTGCCCCGCGTCAAGTGGCAAGTGGCAAAATTCCGCTCGCAACTAATACTGCTCGGGGCGAGCGGAGCAATAACACCAAGGTGACCCCTGTCACGCTATCCGTGAATTTTTGCTACGTTAGGGGACTTCATTCCCACCTTAACGCTGTCCACAGGTACAGCCTTGGCTTACTTATTGCCGTAACCTGAGTGGAAGTAAAAACAATAAATTACAGCAATTCGTTACGCTTTTAATGTACATTTGTAGTTTATGACTAGAATGCTTATTTTTTTTTAATTTTTTTGTAATGGCTAGGCAGCAGCTGCTACCCTTATGCTGTGTGCTACTTTGTGGGTAAGTATTTATAGGAACACACAAACATGTGGATTCTCTGGTCGGGTCTGATGTCTCGTTAGTCTAGTAGTTACAAGTCGACTTCTGATTATGGAGACCAGGTTTCGAATACTGGGTCTAGTCAAAAGTCGATTATCGGGTTTTTCTTTCAAGAAAATCTTAGTGGCAGCCCGCAGTCAGAAACTTGGCGGTGTTTCAACCCTCAGAAAGTGAGTAAAACTATGTCCAGTCGTTAAATTGGGAAATAATTACTATTGATTACGGTCAAATATCCATAATGCTAATTTTATATGTTTTACTTACAGACTAACAAATTAATGTTATTGTTACAAAATTAATATTTTTTATCAAAACAACATAGTATATTATCAAATAACTTACAATAATTAAATGTAAGGGTAGGTAAGCTATGTAGTTCTATTGTACAAAGCTCGGGGAGCACCAAAATATGTAGCAAAAATAGATATTTGGCAAAGTGCCAATCGCAATTATAACCAAAATGTAGGATCAACAGGCTGCTGTAGGCGAAATAACCGCAAATATCACGAACCGACATAAAATGATTAACTAAATACTTCATACGAAAATCCAAATTGTTTGTCAGCAATTCTTGTATAATAATTGGATTCTCGGAAACGTCCCTCTTAGGATGAAATTCAGTTTAGTGTCGTTGTTACAAGTCTTACCTGGTGATATGTGGTAGTGGGTTCTCCTATGTTGCCACTACAGGGCAAAAATTTTTATTTTGTTTTAGTATACTATTGCTTGTGTTTTAAAATATTGTTATAATATATTTAAGTTCTTATATTGACAGTATAATTTTATTGTTATTAAAAATATTGTGAAAAACATTGACACCATTTTAACGGTTGGTACTTTACGTTCAGAAGCGAGAATTCATGATTTAATTCAGTATCATTTTACATCGTATCGCGTCCCTATTTACCAACATTAGGGAGAAAATTGTTTATCTCATTCCATTAAATAAACGTTTAGAACTTATCAAACAGAATATTCATCTACAACTATATAGTAGAAATTTATAACGAAAGCATACAGTGAAATAATTGAATCACTGTTAAGTCAAAATCATAGTATTTTATAGTGTTTATCATTAACATTATCAGCTAAGGGATTCAACAATTAGCCTTAGCTTTTGGGGTGTTCTACTAAAATATGAATATTTTAATAAATTCTTCTCCCAAATATACCATATCTCCAATTGTGTTTTTACTCTTGTTATTTATTTTTATATAGGATAAGGGTGACAAACGAGCACACAGTCCACCTGATGGTAAGTAGTTGTTGCGGGCCAAATATATCTACATCTATTCTTGATTACAAATCAAAATGAAGATGCGTTGTCACCCCTCAGGACTAAGATGGAACGCCTCGTTTCCAGTAAAAAGGGTCTCCAGTTCTCTACACCAACCATATTTAATAAATATTCTGTGAGAGCGTGGTCCTTCCCTGGTCGAGCCGACCTTTATGTGCTACAACTTTGCTACTAATATTTATTATTTTTCTTTATAGAAGAGAAGGCAAACGAGCATGCGGCTCACCTGATGGTAAGTGACTACCAACGCCCATGAACAACCGCAACACCAGGGGAATTGCAGATGCGTTACCGGCCTTTTAGAAAGGTATAAGCTCTTGATGTTGTCATTTTTTCTTGAAGGTCCCTGAGTCGTATCGGTCCGGAAAAATCGCCGGTGGTAAACAATTCCACAGAGAAGTTATACGAGGAAGAAAACTCCTAGAGAAACGTACAGTTGTGGACCGCCAAGCATCCAAACGGTCCAGATGGATTTGCAGGCTGGAATTAATCCGGACAATTTCTCAGAGTACTCCCCGTAGTAAATTCGATAGCAAATGCAAAGGGATGCAACATCCCTACGCAGTGCCAGTGCATAGAGCCGATCAGAAAAATCTCGGTCGTCGACGATTCGAATGCGCTGGATGCGGTCAAGTGGAAGAAACTGGCACTGGGGTGCCCCGGCCCAGAGATGAGAACACTATTCCATGTGAAGTAGGCAGGAACTTACGCTTTGTAAAGTTGCAAGCGATTTGCCGGCATGAAATACTGTCTCGCTGTGTTGAGCACGCCAAGTTTTTAGAGGCCAGTTTGGCCTTAGCTTCCAAGTGGCCACGAAACTGCACACTTTTCGATATGTCGACGCAGAGGATTCCGATGCCAGCTGAGGCAGCAAGGGGAGTACCTTGAATCTGGCGCGATATGACTAAGGGGTCCTTTTTAGCGGTAAACGCGCAAACTTGTGTCTTCTAGGGATTGAACTGGACTAGGTTTAGTGGCCTCCAATCCGAGACTTTCAGCAAAGACTCGACTTAACACACAAGTTTGTAGCGGTACTCGGCGACGTTTTCCCGAGAAATATTGGCACGGCCTGTATATAAGGTATCACTAGTGCTGTCGTTTGCGTAGCAATGAATGTTACCAGTTTACAACATATCATTGATATGCAGGAGAAAGAGCGTTGGTGATAGCACGCAGCCTTGTGGAAAACCTGCGTTGATAGGTTAGAAATCAGAACATGTATCGTCTACTACGACCTTGATGCTCCGATCCGCAAGGAAACTGGGAGCCCATAGGAAGGAAGCTTCGAAAGAAGCGCTTTGTGCCAGACCCGATAGATAGCCTTCGCTATATCCAAACTAACGGCTAATACCTTCCTCTTGGCCTCTACTGCCTCCGCCCATCTATAATTCAGGTAGACCAGAAGATCACCAGCTGGTCGAGCTCTATGAAAACCGAACTGGCGGTCACTAATCAGCTGGTGATCCTCAAGGTACCTCATGAGCTGGCAGTCTATAATGGATTCCATTATTTTGGAGAACAAGGAGGTGATGGCGATAGGCCTGTAGTTGGACGGATCTGAGCGGTCGCCTTTTTTACGGATGGGGTGGACAAAAGCTGTCTTCCATGAATTCGCGACTACGCTTTGTGAGTAGGAGTACCGAAAAAGACGCATTATGACCGGTGCCGACCCCGGAGCTTACGTCTTCAGCACAATGGGTGGGATTCCATCAGGCCCTCTCGACTTGCTGACGTCCAGGGAGAAGAATGCTTAGCAAATCGAGCGCTGTGTAAACCTTTTATCCGGCATGGAGCACTCACACGGCGGGATAGTCGGTGGTGTGTTGCAGCATGGGCCAGTGAGTCATCCCCTCTGTGCATAGATGGAAGAGATGGCTGACAGAAGTTCCCTTGGCCTTGCCTTGGCGAGAGACCAGAATGCACGGGTTCCCGAAGGAAGACGAACTAGCTTTTCGCCAATTCTGCCATTATGCTCAGACCTTGCCTTGGCAATGGCGCTTATGAAGGACCTGGAGGCGGATCCCATTCGGCTGACCAATAGTGCCAAAGGTAGCGGCAAGCTGAAGATCGCAACTGCGAATGGAGCGTGAGTGGCACCGTACTCCAGATTAGACAATGTTTCGAAGAGCCCAGAGAGGCATCGACGGAGACCTGACGTCCATCCGGATGAGAGGTCAGCAGAAGGTCCAACAGGGAAGGTACATGATCCTTCATATCTGGGATCCGCGTAGGCAAAGTAACCAGATGTGTTAGACCATATGCCAAGGCAAAGTCATACACAGATCTACCCGCATGATCGGTTAAACGAGAACCAAGCCATTCAGCGTGGTGGGTGTTATAATCACCGAGTATCACGATCTCTGCGGATGGGACCTGTCATAGCACGGAGTCTGCAGCTATTTGGGCGTGGTCAATGAGTCGGTCTCTGTCGGCATTACCGCTATGGGACATAGAAGCACCCGTAGACGTGGGAATGATCGTTACTGTCCATGCGCAGCCATACGATGAATGGGTCCGTACCTTCAAGACTGCCGAGACGTCGAAAACAGATGTCCTCTCTGACGTATACGCAAACTCCATCCCGGGGCACAAAGGAGTGTTCTAATTTGTACCCCGGGTAGGAGAAATATAAAGTATCAGCCGGAGAGGACACCTGTATTTCGGTTAAAAAGAGCAAGGCCGGCTTCGTCGTCTCTAGATGGTAATGGACAGCGTTAAGGTGGGAATGAAGTCCCCTAACGTAGCAAAAATTCACGGATAGCGTGACAGGGGTCACCTTGGTGTTATTGCTCCGCTCGCCCCGAGCAGTATTAGTTGCGAGCGGAATTTTGCCACTTGCCACTTGACGCGGGGCAACTTGAGCACTCACGCTCAGGAGTGGAGTAGTTTGGTCGTGGATGCTTAGCGAGGGATTCTCCAGGGGTGTTGGTACCTTCCTGGGGTAGTCTTTTGTTTAATTCCGCAGGGGGGGGGGGGGAATTTTGCCTCCAGCCACCTGCACTCACCAAACGTGTGAAACTCAGCAAATTGTGTGATAAGAGAAAATTGTGGTTGGCAAGATAATATTGTGACCAAGATTAGGAAAGGAATGCTCTGAAAGTTTGGTCATATGAAAAATACGAACGAAGGAAGAGTGAAAAGTCTATGTTGCAGAAGTGAACGGCAGAGTCGGGAAAGGACGCCCCAGGCGAATTTTTTTCAACTAAATTGGCGATATGTTAGTAGTAATATAGTAAAGTGAGTTAGTATAATAACATACTGTGAGCTATTCCATTTTAGTTCTCAAATATGACAATTAATCTGTAGCCTCTCTACATTTTGATTTGTAATAGAGGATAGATGTAGATGTCTATGGGCCGCAGCAACCACTTACCATCAGGTGGACTGTGTGCTCGTTTGTCACCCTTATCCTATAAAATAAGCCTTTTAATTTGAAGATGGCGCAGATGTCCATGGGCAAAAAGATATCGCTGATGAAGCTAGATGGTAGCTAAGGTAAGAGTTTTGACGTGGTAGAGCCGTGCTCCAGCTATAAACAGTGGTAGAGCCACGCGGCAGCATTTGCTGTCGCACGGATGGGCCGGCCGAACCGCGATGGTACTACAACCAGAATACCAGCGTGAAGTAGAGGTTTTCCTCTGTGTTGCGTTTGGTGAGTGCAGGTGGCTGGAGGCAAAATTCCCCCCCCCCCTGCGGAATTAAACAAAAGACTACCCCAGGAAGGTACCAACACCCCTGGAGAATCCCTCGCTAAGCATCCACGACCAAACTACTCCACTCCTGAGCGTGAGTGCTCAAGTTGCCCCGCGTCAAGTGGCAAGTGGCAAAATTCCGCTCGCAACTAATACTGCTCGGGGCGAGCGGAGCTATAACACCAAGGTGACCCCTGTCACGCTATCCGTGAATTTTTGCTACGTTAGGGGACTTCATTCCCACCTTAACGCTGTCCATTACCATCTAGAGACGACGAAGCCGGCCTTGCTCTTTTTAACCGAAATACAGGTGTCCTCTCCGGCTGATACTTTATATTTCTCCTACCCGGGGTACAAATTAGAACACTCCTTTGTGCCCCGGGATGGAGTTTGCGTATACGTCAGAGAGGACATCTGTTTTCGACGTCTCGGCAGTCTTGAAGGTACGGACCCATTCATCGTATGGCTGCGCATGGACAGTAACGATCATTCCCACGTCTACGGGTGCTTCTATGTCCCATAGCGGTAATGCCGACAGAGACCGACTCATTGACCACGCCCAAATAGCTGCAGACTCCGTGCTATGACAGGTCCCATCCGCAGAGATCGTGATACTCGGTGATTATAACACCCACCACGCTGAATGGCTTGGTTCTCGTTTAACCGATCATGCGGGTAGATCTGTGTATGACTTTGCCTTGGCATATGGTCTAACACATCTGGTTACTTTGCCTACGCGGATCCCAGATATGAAGGATCATGTACCTTCCCTGTTGGACCTTCTGCTGACCTCTCATCCGGATGGACGTCAGGTCTCCGTCGATGCCTCTCTGGGCTCTTCGAAACATTGTCTAATCTGGAGTACGGTGCCACTCACGCTCCATTCGCAGTTGCGATCTTCAGCTTGCCGCTACCTTTGGCACTATTGGTCAGCCGAATGGGATCCGCCTCCAGGTCCTTCATAAGCGCCATTGCCAAGGCAAGGTCTGAGCATAATGGCAGAATTGGCGAAAAGCTAGTTCGTCTTCCTTCGGGAACCCGTGCATTCTGGTCTCTCGCCAAGGCAAGGCCAAGGGAACTTCTGTCAGCCATCTCTTCCATCTATGCACAGAGGGGATGACTCACTGGCCCATGCTGCAACACACCACCGACTATCCCGCCGTGTGAGTGCTCCATGCCGGATAAAAGGTTTACACAGCGCTCGATTTGCTAAGCATTCTTCTCCCTGGACGTCAGCAAGTCGAGAGGGCCTGATGGAATCCCACCCATTGTGCTGAAGACGTAAGCTCCGGGGTCGGCACCGGTCATAATGCGTCTTTTTCGGTACTCCTACTCACAAAGCGTAGTCGCGAATTCATGGAAGACAGCTTTTGTCCACCCCATCCGTAAAAAAGGCGACCGCTCAGATCCGTCCAACTACAGGCCTATCGCCATCACCTCCTTGTTCTCCAAAATAATGGAATCCATTATAGACTGCCAGCTCATGAGGTACCTTGAGGATCACCAGCTGATTAGTGACCGCCAGTTCGGTTTTCATAGAGCTCGACCAGCTGGTGATCTTCTGGTCTACCTGAATTATAGATGGGCGGAGGCAGTAGAGGCCAAGAGGAAGGTATTAGCCGTTAGTTTGGATATAGCGAAGGCTATCTATCGGGTCTGGCACAAAGCGCTTCTTTCGAAGCTTCCTTCCTATGGGCTCCCAGTTTCCTTGCGGATCGGAGCATCAAGGTCGTAGTAGACGATACATGTTCTGATTTCTAACCTATCAACGCAGGTTTTCCACAAGGCTGCGTGCTATCACCAACGCTCTTTCTCCTGCATATCAATGATATGTTGTAAACTGGTAACATTCATTGCTACGCAAACGACAGCACTAGTGATACCTTATATACAGGCCGTGCCAATATTTCTCGGGAAAACGTCGCCGAGTACCGCTACAAACTTGTGTGTTAAGTCGAGTCTTTGCTGAAAGTCTCGGATTGGAGGCCACTAAACCTAGTCCAGTTCAATCCCTAGAAGACACAAGTTTGCGCGTTTACCGCTAAAAAGGACCCCTTAGTCATATCGCGCCAGATTCAAGGTACTCCCCTTGCTGCCTCAGCTGGCATCGGAATCCTCTGCGTCGACATATCGAAAAGTGTGCAGTTTCGTGGCCACTTGGAAGCTTAGGCCAAACTGGCCTCTAAAAACTTGGCGTGCTCAACACAGCGAGACAGTATTTCATGCCGGCAAATCGCTTGCAACTTTACAAAGCGTAAGTTCCTGCCTACTTCACATGGAATAGTGTTCTCATCTCTGGGCCGGGGCACCCCAGTGCCAGTTTCTTCCACTTGACCGCATCCAGCGCATTCGAATCGTCGACGACCGAGATTTTTCTGATCGGCTCTATGCACTGGCACTGCGTAGGGATGTTGCATCCCTTTGCATTTGCTATCGAATTTACTACGGGGAGTACTCTGAGAAATTGTCCGGATTAATTCCAGCCTGCAAATCCATCTGGACCGTTTGGATGCTTGGCGGTCCACAACTGTACGTTTCTCTAGGAGTTTTCTTCCTCGTATAACTTCTCTGTGGAATTGTTTACCACCGGCGATTTTTCCGGACCGATACGACTCAGGGACCTTCAAGAAAAAATGACAACATCAAGAGCTTATACCTTTCTAAAAGGCCGGTAACGCATCTGCAATTCCCCTGGTGTTGCGGTTGTTCATGGGCGTTGGTAGTCACTTACCATCAGGTGAGCCGCATGCTCGTTTGCCTTCTCTTCTATAAAGAAAAATAATAAATATTAGTAGCAAAGTTGTAGCACATAAAGGTCGGCTCGACCAGGGAAGGACCACGCTCTCACAGAATATTTATTAAATATGGTTGGTGTAGAGAACTGGAGACCCTTTTTACTGGAAACGAGGCGTTCCATCTTAGTCCTGAGGGGTGACAACGCATCTTCATTTTGATTTGTAATCAAGAATAGATGTAGATATATTTGGCCCGCAACAACTACTTACCATCAGGTGGACTGTGTGCTCGTTTGTCACCCTTATCCTATATAAAAATAAATAACAAGAGTAAAAACACAATTGGAGATATGGTATATTTGGGAGAAGAATTTATTAAAATATTCATATTTTAGTAGAACACCCCAAAAGCTAAGGCTAATTGTTGAATCCCTTAGCTGATAATGTTAATGATAAACACTATAAAATACTATGATTTTGACTTAACAGTGATTCAATTATTTCACTGTATGCTTTCGTTATAAATTTCTACTATATAGTTCTAGATGAATATTCTGTTTGATAAGTTCTAAACGTTTATTTAATGGAATGAGATAAACAATTTTCTCCCTAATGTTGGTAAATAGGGACGCGATACGATGTAAAATGATACTGAATTAAATCATGAATTCTCGCTTCTGAACGTAAAGTACCAACCGTTAAAATGGTGTCAATGTTTTTCACAATATTTTTAATAACAATAAAATTATACTGTCAATATAAGAACTTAAATATATTATAACAATATTTTAAAACACAAGCAATAGTATACTAAAACAAAATAAAAATTTTTGCCCTGTAGTGGCAACATAGGAGAACCCACTACCACATATCACCAGGTAAGACTTGTAACAACGACACTAAACTGAATTTCATCCTAAGAGGGACGTTTCCGAGAATCCAATTATTATACAAGAATTGCTGACAAACAATTTGGATTTTCGTATGAAGTATTTAGTTAATCATTTTATGTCGGTTCGTGATATTTGCGGTTATTTCGCCTACAGCAGCCTGTTGATCCTACATTTTGGTTATAATAGCGATTGGCACTTTGCCAAATATCTATTTTTGCTACATATTTTGGTGCTCCCCGAGCTTTGTACAATAGAACTACATAGCTTACCTACCCTTACATTTAATTATTGTAAGTTATTTGATAATATACTATGTTGTTTTGATAAAAAATATTAATTTTGTAACAATAACATTAATTTGTTAGTCTGTAAGTAAAACATATAAAATTAGCATTATGGATATTTGACCGTAATCAATAGTAATTATTTCCCAATTTAACGACTGGACATAGTTTTACTCACTTTCTGAGGGTTGAAACACCGCCAAGTTTCTGACTGCGGGCTGCCACTAAGATTTTCTTGAAAGAAAAACCCGATAATCGACTTTTGACTAGACCCAGTATTCGAAACCTGGTCTCCATAATCAGAAGTCGACTTGTAACTACTAGACTAACGAGACATCAGACCCGACCAGAGAATCCACATGTTTGTGTGTTCCTATAAATACTTACCCACAAAGTAGCACACAGCATAAGGGTAGCAGCTGCTGCCTAGCCATTACAAAAAAATTAAAAAAAAATAAGCATTCTAGTCATAAACTACAAATGTACATTAAAAGCGTAACGAATTGCTGTAATTTATTGTTTTTACTTCCACTCAGGTTACGGCAATAAGTAAGCCAAGGCTGTACCAATATCGACCAAATGAACACACGTTATTTCAGATATAAATTGTTTTACTCGTTATTTCTATAAATATACTATATTACCCGTCAGCCCCAGTTATTTTTATTTTTATTTTAAAGAATCTATAGTCATACCATTGCCATTACAGCCTACAAAAGTCCACTGATTAACATAGGGCGATATATATACCGCTATTAAATACCGCTATTTGCTTCACTTGGCAAGGGGGTTAATAATTGCAGATTATTATTATTATGAGTTTATATCAGGAAGATACTACTGCCTTCGATCGCCTATGACACCCGCGGGACGAAATGGGGTATGGGATATCTTACACCGCCAAAAAATAATAAACTGTTAACATTACCATTGAAAAATCGTCTTCCGTAATTCGTACAACAAAGGAATTTAATAATTTACCGGCGTCTGTCTTACCGTCCGACTGCGATCTGAGTGTCTTCAAGGATTAGACGATTAGGCTTTTGTTACGCTAACAGAGTGCAATTTACCGTATAGAACTTCATCATCATAGCTACTATAAGTAAAAAATACTGTCAACACCACACCAGTAAGATTTCTTGTATTACGAGTGGTTCTAGGCAGGAGTCAAATGGCGAATAAGTTAAAAATTACATGTATATGTATTATAGTATCCCAAGCGAGTCAAGAATATCATCATTATTACACTACGTCACAAATCCACTGCTGAATTTACACCTCTCCCAAGCAACTCCACTCCGACCGCAGTCCTGCAGCGTAGCTACCTACATCAAATGACGCAAGTAAATAATATTTATTATGCATAATTTCATTTATTTCACTTATTAATTACCTAACAATTTAATACACGTACATTAAATTAATACACGTTCTGTAAATTTTGTTATTACGTTCTGAAAACATTTGAAATATTATATAAGGTACACAAAAACGTCAACTGCTAAAAGAAAATCACGGCAGAATGTTTTATGTGCATCGAAGACATTAAATTTCTGAACAGACTCGTAAAATGTGTCTTCTGCAGTGGAATACGGCCACAGCTGCATACTTAAACAAAGCTATTCTGTATTTCGAACTGCGTGTTCGAAATATATAAAGAAAATTTTAGAAGACCTGACACGAAATTCGAGACCGAAGCAAATATTTTTTATATATTTCTTTTATAGGATACGGTGACAAACGAGCACACAGTCCACCTGACGGTAAGTGGTTGCTGCGGCCCGTGGACATCTATATTTATCCTAAATAAAGAATCAAAATGCAGATGCGTCGTCACCGGTGAGGACTAAGATGGAATGCCTCTTGTCCAGTAAAATGGGTCTCCGGTTCTTTACACTCACCATACGAAACACAGCAGCATTCAGCTGCTAATTTACGCAGGTATTCTGTGAGAGCTTTTTCCTTCCTCGGTCGATATCAAATCTTCAAATACAATGCAAATATTATATTAAATTTGAATATGTTTTGTAATTTTGGACGACTCGGTAACGCAGAGGCCGTAAGTGTTTGGTTGCGATGTTGTAACCGTGGGTTCGAATCCCGCACAAAAAAAGTATTTTTTTGGCCCTCAAATAATTTTTCTTGATATCAGTGTCCCACCAATTGCAACCTGTGTATGTAAATCACCGCTATGATACTTATGAAAATCCTAGTGGTTTTTTAAAAGATAAATTATTTTTACTGTACCCCAATTCAACCATCTGATATAAAAGACGTCTTTCGTACAAATTCTAAGACCACAATAAGCCTGTAATTGTTGAATTTACATCAAATATAGTCAAAGAGAGTTTACTCAAATCAGTTAAAACCTTCAATAAAGAAAATAAGCTCAACAAACTGAGCACTGAACATCTGGGAATTGGAGGGCCCAAGACTCCAATTTACATTTCCTGATTTAATGAAGTATAGTAAAGTAATACCTTTATTTAAATCTGGTAGTACATTGGACCCCGCTAATTATAGACCTATTTCTGTACTACCAACTCTCAGTAAAATTTTTGAAAAAATAATTTTGGATCAATTGTTAATTTTTTTTAATACAAATAAATTACTTCATAAAAATCAATTTGGTTTTACAAGGGGTCGCTCGACGTCTGACGCCGGTGTTGAGCTTATGAAATATATTTTTAATGCCTGGGAGAATTCACAAGATGCCTTAGGTATTTTCTGTGACCTTTCCAAGGCTTTCGATTGTGTTCATCATGATACATTAATCAGGAAACTACAACATTACGGTGTAAAAAATTTGGCGCTTAAACTTATTACTTCATATTTAAGTAACAGAACTCAAAAAGTCGTCATTAATGGTAAATGTTCCTCCGGATCGGTAGTATCAATGGGCGTTCCTCAGGGCTCGATTCTTGGCCCATTCCTGTTCTTAATCTATATTAATGACTTACCTTATCTTGTAGGGGACAATCACGATATAGTATTATTTGCTGACGATACCTCTTTAATTTTCAAACTGAAACGGCAGTCAATTAAATATGACGATGTAAATAATGCTCTATCGAAACTAGTACATTGGTTTAACGCCAACAATTTGCTCTTAAACGGCAATAAGACAAAATGTATTAAATTTACAATACCTAATGTAAAACATTCGAAAACCAATGTGCTCTTAAATGGGGAGGAGTTGAGTCTTGTGGATACCACTGTTTTTCTCGGTATTACTATTGACGCGAAACTTCAATGGGGCCCCCATATATCTAAATTAGCAAGCAGACTTAGTTCTGCAGCATATGCTGTAAGAAAGATTAGAAGTCTCACAGATGTTGAGACAGCTAGGTTAGTGTATTTTAGTTACTTTCATAGCGTAATGTCTTATGGAATTTTGCTATGGGGTAATGCGACTGATATTGAAGCTATATTTGTTTTGCAAAAGAGAGCCGTACGGGCGATTTATAATCTAAATTGTAAAGAGTCCCTTAGAGAAAAATTTAAAGAAATAAACATATTAACTTTGGCATCGCAATATATTTATGAAAATGTAATGTATGTACATAAAAACATAAATAGCTTTAATAAGAATAAGGATGTTCATACCTTAAACACTAGGAACAAACATAAGCTTGTAATGCCACTTACAAGACTCCACAGAATTAGTAATTCATTTATGGGGCAATGTATACGCTTTTACAACAGAATCCCAGAACATGTTCAAAGTTTGTCAATAAACAAGTTTAAAAGTTTTATTAAAGAAAAACTGTACAAAAAGGGTTATTATAATATCAAGGAATACATGAGTGAAAATAACCCCTGGGAATAAGGTGATCGCCACCATGCTGGTTCTATGAAAATTCATTTAAAATTGTATAATCAAAATTATTGTTAAGTGAAATTATGTTTAAAAAAAAAAGTCCCGCTGGGTTTCTTGCTGGTTCTTCCCAGGACAGAGGTATTTTCCGAACCAGTGGTAAATAAAATAATGACTTTCAATAAGTATTATGTAATAATCCATATTGAATAAAAATCATTCTATTCTATTCTATTCTATTCTATTCATTTCGGAAAATCTCAGCACTAAAACCAGAAGATTATTCTACTTGGCTAGAGAATTTGCTACTCAAGAAAAAATTAAATTCTGCTGGACAACATATGGAAGGGTATTTCTACGCAGAGAAGAGGGCTCGCCAACAATACGTATAGAATCGGAATCGGATTTTTTAAAATTAAAAACACAAAAATGACTAGATTTTCACTATCGATGTAACTTGAAAATAAGTAACTTTCTATTTTATTATTTATACCGAACTTACTTTTATAATTATTCTTATTATATAATTTTCCTGTTAGTCATAAGTAACACATACAACACAATAAAAAACATTTACACACACATAATTCATACAATAACTATCACAAAAGCAACACTTACACATAACAATTGCACACCTAAAACCAACACAAATACACGTTCTTTTATTCACATAAATACGTCTGTTAGAAAAATAATAACTTATTACAACTCAATTGAAATAATATGTCAATATATGCCATATATTCAAGGATATCCGCAAGCATCACTGAAAATAAGTCATAAAAAAATAAATACTTTTAAAATTCAATCTTCCTAGTGAAACTATCATTAATGAGATTGACCTAGTAAACGAGGTAAGGTGTATGAGCTTGTCAAGTCCTACTGAGCTAGTCAAGTACCTTGGTAGGGATGTAAAAAACTTTGATCATAAAAACTTGTCTTCCTTTTGTGTATTATGTGTTAATATAAGAAGTCTCAATTGTAATTTAGACGCTTTTCTAGTTTTCATGTCACAATTGAATATTAATATAGACATTGTAGTTTTTACTGAATGTTGGTTAAAAGATGATTCCATAATACCGGAAATAGACACCTACACATCATACTATACTAAACGTTTATTTAACCAGAATGATGGTGTGGTAGCATACGTTAAAAATAACATAAACGTCACATCATATGAACCATTAGTCGATGATGGCAATATGCTAATACTTACTGTTGATACAGATACCACGGTTATCTGTACATATAGACCACCAAGTTTTCGCAATCCAACGCAGTATATCACATCACTTGATAAAATACTTCATAGCATAAACACAAGTATCGTAGTCTTAACTGGAGATCTAAACTTAGATGTTATGCCTTGTACTATAAAAGGATATTCTGCCGAATACCTCAATATGCTCTCTATGCATGGCTTAAAACAATGCGTTTATCTTCCAACAAGGAAGGAAGCGTGCTTAGATCATTTTATGGTACGAGCCCGACATGGGATTACATCTATTGTTTTCGATGAATTTACTGACCATCACCCTATTTTATTACTTATTGACAGAGTAAAAATTAGTAAAAATAAATCAAAATTTTATAAAGTAAAAATTGACTTTGACAAAATAACTGTAGGTATGAATGAGCTTAACTGGGAAGAATATTATAGAATCGACAATGTCAATGATGCTGCAGAGTATATTGTAAATATTATAAAAGATTTAATACAAGTTAATACAACCAGAATAACTATATCTAAAAGAAATAGGCCATTAAAACCTTGGATAACACCAGGAGTTGTAAAATCGATAAGAAAAAGGGACAAATTACATAAACAACTAAAAAAGGAAAATAATAATGAAGATTTAGCATCACACTATAGGAAATACAGAAACACATGTAACGACATAATAAAAAAGTTAAAAAGACAGTATTACGAACAAGAACTTATTACCAGTACTGGAAACGTTAGAAAGACATGGAAGATAGTTAAAGAAGTTTGTAATCTAAGCCAATCAAAACAACCGACAACAGAATTGTTAAAAATTAAAGATACGCCAAAAGCTTCACTTAATCTAGTAAACACCTATTTCACAACAATTGGTTCACAGCTTGCAAATTATACTCTGAACACCATAGGCAAATCAGTCTCAGAACTTGCTGATAATTTCAAACAGATAGGTCCAACACATTCGATGGCTTTTTTCTTAACAGATCCTGAGGAAGTAAAAACTACTATTAACGAACTTAAATCAAATAGTTCCCCTGGCTGGGACAAAATTACTACTGATTTCGTTAAAAGGTATAGTCAAATTCTTTGCGCACCTATAGCACATCTATGTAATAGTAGTTTTCAGACAGGGCAATTTCCATCACTATTCAAGCAGGCCTTAGTAACACCAATATTCAAATCTGGTGATAAGTCCGTTCCTTCGAATTACAGGCCGATTTCTTTGTTACCTACTTTTTCAAAAATAATTGAGAAGCTTGTGAACAACAGACTTATAAAATATCTAGAGCGTTATGGATATCTAGCTGCGAATCAATTTGGTTTTAGGGCACATCGTTCAACAGAAGACGCTATTTTACAACTGATTTCGAAAATAACATCTTACGTAGACAAAGGTGATAAGTGCATCTGTGTTTTCTTAGACTTGCAAAAAGCGTTCGATACTGTGTCTATTCCTATACTTCTCGGACGTCTCGAAAATCTGGGTATAAGAGGTATGCCATATGCATGGTTTTGTAACTACCTTAAAAACAGAACCCAAGTATTACGTATTGACGACGACCTAAGCGATAAAGCCGAATGTACCTATGGCATTCCACAGGGTAGCATTCTTGGACCAACACTTTTTTTGACGTACATAAATGAATTATGCAAAATTAATATCCGTAGTGCGGACCTTTTTATGTTTGCGGACGATACTGTAATCCTCTTTCATGGTACAGACTGGGATACTGTGCAGCAATGTGCTGAAAATGGATTACGCATGGTTACAAAATGGCTGGAAAACAATCTTTTAACTGTCAATTGTTCAAAAACGAAATATGTATGTTTTTTCAAAACAATAATCTCAAAACCACCCCACAGCTTCTCTGTCACCATGCATACGTACCCTTGTAATACGTTCCAAAAAAAGAGAGATGTAAATGTACAATATTAGAACGAACATCTACGATAAAATACCTTGGGGTAATCCTCGACGAAAGATTAAATTGGCAACCTCATATATCAAATATATCTAAACGAATTCGGAGACTCATTATAGTATTTAAGAACCTAAGAACTGTAGCGAATAAAAACTACTAATTCAGACATATAACGCCCTTTGTCATTGTCTCATAAATTATTGCATCTGCTCATGGGGTGGAGCTCCAAAAACATATCTTATTGAGGCCGAGCGAGCTCAAAGATCTATACTAAAACTAATATTACATCTTCCTTATACATACCCAACATCTAAAGTTTACGTATTGTCAAATGTCCTCAGTGTACGAAAATCATATATATACAAATGCATAAAACGATATCATAATTTTTCCCCACTATATGTAGCTAAAAACAAAAGAACACAAAAATGTCCAGTACCATTTGTGAAAAGCACATTTGGGAAAAGGCAATATGACTACCAAGCACCTCATTTATATAATACAATTAATAAAAAATTTAAGTTAAATAACTTAAAAAGTTACCAAGTAAAACAAGCTATTTTAAATTGGCTAAAAGAATACGACTATGAAAATTGTGAAAACCTACTTTAAGTTATGTACACATATTTTAATGAAAACAGTCGCGCGCACATACACACACACACACACACACACACACACACACACGCACACACACACACACACACACACACACACACACACACTTTTTTAAATATTTTTTATATATTTTAGAGTCTGTATTGTACACGGAAAATCAGATCACTTAATGGGTGGGAAACTGCCTCCTAACATACAGGGTAACCTAGTTTAGGAGTCAGAGAACCAATGAATTGTATATTATATCTGTGTTCAATAAAGAATTATTATTATTATTACTGTCAAATGCAATTTTAAGCATTTACGAGGGAGTAAAATATTTATACACGTGAATTTCCCTTAAAATTGAATTTCAAGTCGACGTGCATCGACGCGACCGCTGGGCAGACACATATCAACCCGGTTATTTAATATTATTTATAGAGAGCTTTTATCAGCAACGAATATTGATTTGAATGGAATCGTTTATTTAATGCAAAATTGAATAATATAGAACCTTATTTTAACTTAAATTAGGGCTAAGCTCACGTCTTCTACAATTATAAATAGATGTGTAGAAACAAATCAATATATTCATACGTAAAGAGAAAACTTTGTACCCCTTTGAAAGCACATTGCGCGCACGGTGAAGTAAGAGATTTGGCATACTTAAAGTTAATATGTGGCAGGAGTGCAGAAAGCACATAGTAGTGTGTGGGCAAACAGTCGCACAGAGTGGAAGTTTGCCCCAAAGAATTTTAAAATGTTGCCAATAAAATGTTTAATAATAGATTGTCTAAATGAGGTGTGAATTTTGATTAATTTTATATTTTTTTAAAGGATTTCTGTGTTTTATATAATATTTACGTGCCAAATGAAGGATGGCAAACCGTGGTGGTTCAGGAGTGTAAATTTCACACGTACGTGAACAACCCAGGTCACAACTGCGCGATACCAATATAATTATTTATTGCAATTTAGAGGATTTACCACGTGTTCGTCGGTGAAGAAAAACATGGACAGGAAAACTGCATGTGTGGATAATTAAAAAAAAATAGGTCTTTACCTATGAAATTGACGTTTTTTTTATGAAATAAGTTAACGTAATTTTTTTCTATAATGATCCATATTTGCCAACTCAATGGCAGTTTATTGATGATTTTAAAGAAATCAGCTAAAGCATAGCAGAGGCAACAAATTCTTCAAAGGTATTTTGTACTGTCTTTCGGATATTGATTATTTTTCCCGCCAGAAAGTTATCCAAATTCTGGAAAAAGTACAAGTCTGTAGTTGCAAGGTCTGGTGAGTACGGCAGATGAAGGAAAGCTTCCAAAGCCAGCTCTTGTAACATGGAGACCATTTGTTGTGCAGTATGAGGTACGCGCGTTGTCACGCAGGAGCAGCGGGGCGATTGATCAAAGCTAGTTGGAGACTTGCGAGCTTCTCCATCATTGTGTTAAATTTTTCACATAATACATCAGCGGTAATGCTCATTCCGTTTGCTAAGATGCTGTAATGAATCACACTGTCGCTAGACCAGCAAACTGTGACCATCACTTTTCTAGGGCGTTTAGGGCATTGTTTAGGTATTGATCCAGAATCTAACCAACTTGCTGAGCGCTAATTAATATTTTACCGCAATTTGTACAAAATAACGATTTATCACAAAAAACTTCAAAATTCATAAGATTACTTTTCATATCCTGTTTTGTACAAGGTGGGGCACGATATGGCATTCTCCTTTCCTTGCACGTAAACCCTCTTAGAAATTATAAAAAACTTGTGCCCAACTGTGGGACGTATATAAAATCGTCTTTATTATTGGTGCGAAAAGAACTACCGCCATAAAATGATTTGCGGACTATATTTTTTAACGAGCACACAGTTTAACTGATGATTGGTGGTTGCTGTGACCCATAGACATCTAGATTTATCCTCAATAAAGAATCAAAATGCAGATGCGTCGTCAACCATTCCATCCTGAATGCTTCCTTTTCAGCAAAATGGGTCTCCTGTTCTCTACACTCACCTTACGAAACACAACAGTGTCAAGCTGCTATTTTACGCTGGTATTCTGTGAGAGCGTGGTCCTTCCCAGGTCGAGGCGACCCATTCGTGCTACAACTATACTTCTTATATAGCTGCAGCAATGCTCTACCACGTATATCATTATTATTTAGAATATTTCTCTAATTTCTACACAAAATGCTAACATTATTTATGCAGAATAAACGGTTGCGCACCTAATACTGCCTAAATGTTAAATCTAAAATCTAGTAATAAATCGATATATAATAAAAACTAATATCAAGTTAATTAGGCTACGACGGATGAGAGCAATGAGCCAGCCATATAGCTTGAAGAACCGACAACCGAAGTGAAATTGATGGAAACCGATGGTGAATTAAAATGGTATATTTTAATTTATAATACACATTATTAATCATTCGAGTTGTATCTGCAGCACTGACACCACGGTGGAATTTGGACACGTAAATAACGTGATATTTTAAGTTTCCCATATTGTGAACCAAATGATGTCAAAGAAAAATTAAATAGCGCGAAAACAAATAAATCACTAATTTCGAAACACAAATAAGGCAGACTGAGGCAAGTGTGACAAATGCAAATTATGCGACATAAATACGTTTTTTTGGTTAAATGCCATTTCTTGAAAAACGCAGGAACTTTTATTCTATTGAATATACCGACAGTTAAGTACATAGCTTCAACTATTTTATCGACAGACGTCATTTTTTTAAAACTAGTCAACTAGCGAAAGCCCGCGCAATTTTAAGAGGCGAAGTTTTTAAATATTTCGATACGTCATTAAGTTATTTTAAACAAGATACAAAGTGAGTGATAAAGAATAATAATGGTACTTATTGTGTAATATGTTTATATGATCTGAAATCCACTATTGCTTGAAATACGGATACAGTTACACCTTCCTCACCTAATATCTAATATCGGGGTAAGTGTGACAATGTCACGCTTACCCCGATCATGTTGTATGAGAATATCGTAACTAGTGATGGGACAGCGTATTGTTTTTAACTGAGTTTCAAAAAAGGAGGAAGCTGTTTACCTGTTTTTTGTACGTATTAATATATAAGTATTTACTTTTATAATTATACTTAATAAACGTGTAAGAGAAGGGAGTGAGGTCTCAGAGTAACGTTAAACGAAACTGTGTTTTGTATGTCAGTAGGTACTTGTGTTTGTACGTACATATATCTGTACGACTTTGTATGTACGGTAATAACTTTTGAAAAACTTATCGCATTACAATTAAGTTTAAAATGTTCAAATAAAATACAAATAGAAAACTGGTAGTTTTTGAGATATGAATGGGTGTGCCAAAAGTGTTGAAAAATATCAGTTCATGGGATATACCTTTGGTTTAGCTCAGCGAGAATTCAGGGCTTTAGTTGGACAATATGTTCGTCGCAATTAAATCGATAGTCACTTCAAAGATGGGATTCCGGGAGGCGAGTGGTTAAGTACAAGGAACAAACTATCGATTAAAAAAAAAAACCTCAAAAAACCTCAAGAAAAGCTGCTGACTAGTATTTCCCAACGTGTTCGACGATGTGTTGTCTGTACAAAATCAACAATTCAAAGGTGATCAAATAATGGAATCTTAATGAAACAAGTTTCTGTCAAGACCCAAGAAAGTTGAAAATTATTGGCCTAAAAGGTTTTCAAGCCACAAGAACCACTAGTTCACCAGGCCGCGATAGTACAACTGTATTGATCGCATGCAATGCCTGGGGCCAGAAATTTCCTCCGTTAATAATCTTTAAAGGAACGTATCTTTAGAATACATGGTTACCTAATGATAATTCGATTAAATCGGCATTTGCTGCTACGCCGAAGGGTTGGATGGAAGCTTCAGTCTTCGAAAGTTACTTTTCAAATATACTGATTACGGTAATATGCAACTCAGGCAATCCACAACTTGTAATATATGACGGCCATTGTAATACACAACACACCTTGACTTACATAATATTATAAAGGCTAACGAAAACAATATTACCCTTCTAAAACTGCCGCCTCATTCTTCCCATATTTTGCAACTAAGCGGAATTAAAGCTATTTTTCACTTAGAATTGTTTTTATTACAGTTTCAAAACATCCAGAACAAGTGTGACAAAAATCCATTTATAGGCACATCACTATATCGGTTAAAAACTGTCATACTTACCCCATGCGTAAAAAAGTCCATTGTTACACAAAAATAGACGTTCAAATCATTCAAATAGATTATAAAATATATTGACATTAGTATGATATCATCAATTTACTCGAAAACTACACATGATAATTAAGTAACTACAAAAAGAAGCGTACTGTCACACTTGCCTCATTGATGGGGTAAGTGTGACAGTCTTCAACCTTAATTAGTTGTAATTAGCTCAAATCAAAAAATGCTACTTACAGATACTAATATGCTTGATCAAACAAACAACCATTTTATAATTGATGTTTTGAAACGGAATAATCTATGTTAAACGCTTACAGAGTAGAAGTATTTAGATGTTGATTTTAGTTTTAATTAATTTATGTCACACTCGCCTCGGGTAACTCTACACAAGCCTAAGTTTGAAATAGATTTAAATTTGGAATTCATAAACATACGCCAGATATCTTAGATCAAAGTGACCAGTTCTACAAAACGCCAATTTCATATGTAAGGACCTAAAAATATACTTGTATATACTTAGGTCCTTACATATATTAATGGTTACCCGTATATTAATGGTTTATTGAAAGACGGCCAAAGCTTTTTTGTTGTATTTTATCTGTTATCCAAGATTGCTTGTAAATCTTAAAAATAAAACAAATGTTGTTCTAATATTTGTTTTTTTAAGATGTATAGTACATCTTAAAAAACAACCATAAAAAAGGTTTTCCCCATAAGCACTTTCTGTAAATGCGACTTCAGTGACTTCAGTCCATTTTGTCAAGCCTGAATCCAGTTTAATTAAAATTACTGGGTTAAATGTCGCTCAGTTAGGCTGCATATAAAAAATGATATATTTTTCTGTTTTATATTTCTTATGAAGAAAAACTAAAAATACAAAAAATGTTCGTGACTATATTTTCTAGAATAACTTTATGTTATTATAATCTTGCTACAATAGCTCACTACGCTACGCGTTGGCTGGAAGAGAATGCCGACAGGCATTAAGTTCGCCTGTTACCTTAGTTGTATGATGTAACAAAACAGAATATATAAATAAATAAATAAAATAGATCTTCATCTTACACATTTCTGTGACGTTTTGTCTTGGTAGTTTTATCCATATTTACCAAGCAAGCAAGAATCGGCTATGTGTTTTATTCATGTATACATCAATATTTTTTGTTTATTGAACATCAAAATTTGACCAAAAAATTAAATTAAAAAGAAACTTTATTTATAAATACCAACAATATCATACAAAAATCGCTAAGTTATTGAACACCTCGATAACCTTCAGCTCCGTAACGTCAAGTAGCAGGCACTTTACTTACTCTCACGTGAATATTATAATATATCGAATGTGTGTGGTGACATTTGCTTTGTTATTAATATAAATTAGCTTCATAAACTCCGATGAAAAGCATTTTCAAATGTAATCTGATGGGAAGAAAGTGTTAATTAAAATACTTCAAAATAGCAAATATAAGTAAAAAAGAACTACATACTAGATGAACTCCTTGACCGATAAAGAGTAACCAATGATGTATTCAATTAACTTTCGACTTCCAAATTGTAACCAGAGCCTGTGCTCGGCCTTTAAGTAAATATTTTTTTAATCTTTCTTTTTTACTAATCATATTTATTTAATGCTTATACACGAATTGCTGATTAAAGTTTTAGTTTTCACACAATATTAACGGTGTCATGTATTTATCAGTAAAATTCAAAGTTCTCAATAAACGTCGCGATTCATCACTCGAATTGTTTACTCCTTCCGCTAATACACCACGAAAATGGCTTCAAGTGCAATTAATCCTAACATAAATCATATTAATTATTTCTTCAGAATAAATGTTGTGAAAAGGGGTGAAAGTTTAGATTTGTAATAAATTGTCAAATTAATGTCGTCTCCAGATTTTTCTTTATCATAAATACTTCGTGTAACAATTTTCACTACACAATTTCAAAAACCTATTTCATTAATTCATTACAAAGCTATCAAATGCCCACTGCTGAACATAGGCCTCCTCATAGTTTGCTTCGTAGTGGAGTTATTTGCTACTTGTAAATACTAAGCATGACAAGCGGAATGGCAACCGTTTTTTTTTTATTATTATTTTGAATTGCTATAAGGAAGATGGTGCTGCCCAACTCCTGTTTCATTTCTTTCTGTCGCCTTCTTACGGCACCTTCGGCGTAATAATATGAGATATTGAATAAGACTTATACATATTTTTTTTAATATAAAACGTTACCCCCACACTAGGATTTTCTCCTGTATCGTGGAGGCAGTTTACAAACATAAATTGCACAAGGACAAACGTCCAGATCCGGAACAATTGTTTGTAGCCCATACAAATACCTGTTCCGTACGGGATTCGAACCCGCGGCCCTCATCACAGTAACTCACTGCTAAGCCACTGCGCCACGGAGCCGTCAATATAACTATTTATTTAGAAATTATTTTAATGTAATTTTAATACCAAATCTCTACGTTTTGAGGTCCTTAAAGCCCGTACATATTGTTTTTAAAAGGATGTATGTTATTTATTTGTTTACATTCATACGTTTGTAAGTTTTTACGATAGTGAACTTTTTCGTCTAGGTAACATATCTCAGGATAAGCCGTGGTAACTCAGGGCTAAGTGCTCGCTACACTAAACAGAAATAATGCAGCCCGGGTTCGATCCCCGCCGGCACCAATGAAAATGTTAACTGTAACTGCGAGCGGTAGGGAAGAAAATTTGATGACGTTTCGAGAACAAATGAAAACTGTCAAAACTCACTCGAGCAGCGTAATGGAATAAATACGTTATAAACCTTTCAAAACGATGGGATGCCTTTGCCCAGAAGCGGAAAATGTGGGCTGTAACTATACGTTACTACGTACTTTACTTTACAACGTATTTTAACGCTGAAGTACGAGCGTTTTCGGCCTCTGTATAATTTTCCTCAAAACAAAGCCACAAGCATCCACGTAGTAATAATGAACCCTCTTCAGCTTAAAATCTTAATAAACTCTCTCTATAGAGAAGAGCAATGTTCTTTACATGTAATTAATTCTAGAAACTCTAGAAACACCGTTCCTCTGACATAATTAACAAGGTTTAAGCCACTGCTTTGTTAGAATCGATTTTCTATTTAAAAGCGTCAAAGCTTCTTGGGTTTAGGCAATATCAAGTAATCGCTTCTCCAATTGTTGTTCTTATTTACTGTTAACTAAACAGCGATATTTTTATTATATGTTTTAAATTTTACTAATAAAAAAAAACAAATAAAAAATTGTATAATGGAGCCGTGGTAGCTCAGAGACTAAGCGTTCGCTGTTGATTTCACATTGCGCGACCAATCCACGTTCAATCCCCGAAAGCACCAAAAAATAGAGAGTTGTACTTTTAAATTCTGATTTATCCTGTGCTCAGCGGTAAAGGAAAACGTCGTGAGGAAACCAGCATGTAAGAGAAATAAAAAAAATGTTTCGGAGAAAGTTTCTCGACGTCGATACACACTAAAAAACGATTTTGGAAAATTCAACCACTGAGAGGGTGAAAAATGGTGTTACATTCGTAAAATTTGACTGCATTGTGAGAAAAGAAATTGAACAGATTTGTACAAAAATTGTGTTCTGAGCAGTGACAGTAGTATTAAACTAAATCCATTTATGAGAAAAGCCAGCTGTTTCCATTCCGGTAGGTTTACAATGCCAATAAGAAACTCCATATCGAAATAAAATTCTATCAGAAATATTCGTTTCTTTAGCATCCCTTCAGAAATTGCGTTTTTACGATTTTATGAGACGTTTTCAAGGACCACATTTACATTTAACAGTAGAATATTGAAAAAAATAAAAATGTCAGTTCTAGAAAAATAAAAAACTTTAAAATTGGAAAGTGAAAAAAAAAAACAATATATTAATGACCACAACAGAATTCGATCAATGCAAAAAATTATACTTTTAAATCTATAAACTGTGTGGCCTAAATTATAGTGCTATAAGTATACTGCTGGCAGAAATTATATTGCTATAACTAACTATACGTTGATACAGCAGCACTCGTTCCATTTTTGTTTCAAATACCTAATAACGTTCATAAGATCAGACGTAATGATTTTTCCAACCGCGATGGTTTGGATAATACTCCACTTTTTAAAGAAGGGGGAAAACAAGCACATCAGTGTAGGGTACAAAATAATATAAAAGAGGATCCAAAAGCTTTTTGGAATTTCGTTAGGAGTAAACAGTCAAAACGTAATAGAACTCAAATTACGAAAGACGGGCAAGTGATTAGGGATGCGGACTGTGCAGAGTATTTTGCTTCATATTTACATTCATTATATAGTAAGGAGCGGCCCACGTTAGATCCGAGAGAAGCGGAGCGAGTAGCGGCGCAAGCGTTGAGCTCAACACGCGTTCATATCGGGCGGATAAATGTGCAAGATGTTCGAGAAGCGCTCACACATCTTAAGCCCAAAAAGTCCGTGGGTGCAGATGGGATACCACCGTTCATTTTAAAAGATTGCTGTGCAGTGTTTGAATTGCCTCTTTTACATATTTTTAACCTGTGTCTAAAAGAAGGTTACTACCCGGACATATGGAAAGTGACTCGAGTGATTCCTGTGTTAAAGGGAGGGTCGGGTTCCAAGGTGGATGAATATCGACCGGTAGCCGTATTGTATGCAGCCGCTAAGGTATTCGAGTCGATTATTTATAAATATGCTTATAATCAAGCGTGCCCGCAGCTTACCGAAGCTCAGCATGGTTTTTGATCAGGTCGAAGTACGGGGAGTAATTTAATGTCTTTTATGAATTATGTGGTGCCAGTAGTAGATGCTGGGAGCCAGGTTGACACCGCATATTTTGATTTTCAAAAAGCCTTTGATACCGTTGATAACGATATTTTGTTGGTAAAGTTTGCCGAGTTAGGTTTTACACCTAGCTTACTAAATTTTTTTGCAAATTATCTTAGTGGACGTAGACAATACGTGGATTTTGGAGGTTTTGAGTCGCAACCGTACTGTATTTATTCTGGAGTGAGTCAAGGGAGCAATCTCGGTCCTTTATCATTTATGTTAATGGTTAATGATCTTCCTACGGTCATTGAGGAGGCACAGTGTTTGCTATTTGCCGACGATCTTAAAATTTATTTGAAAGTAAGCAATACTTCTGACTGTCAAAGTTTGCAAAGAGACATTGACAGAGTGGCACGATGGGGTATAGAAAACAAATTGAGCTTAAATGTGAATAAATGTTGTGTCATGAGTTATGGTCGTGCAAAAGCCCCTCATAATTATGCTTACCAAATGAACGGCCTCGTAATCCCTCGAGTTACACACATTAGAGACTTAGGCGTCGAAATGGTCCCGGAACTTAATTTTCGTAATCACATTTTAAATATTTGTAAAAAAGCTTTTAGGAATCTCGGCTTTATCTTAAGGCAGTGCAGGGATTTCCGTAATGTAGTTACTATTAGAATTTTATATAATGCTCTCGTAAGAAGTCAACTTGAAACGAATGCCATTATTTGGAATCCACATGAAAGCAAATATAGTGTCATGATCGGAAAACTTCAAAATAAATTTATACGATTTTTATATTTCAAACAGTACGGAGTCTATCCTAGTTTTCCACTCATGTATCCGAGTCTATTTGTAATGGGTATGGTCGGTTACAGCCGCCTGAGTGTGAGGAGAGACATCGCGCTTATTAAATATGTGTGGAACGTATTACGTGGATGGATACATCACCCAGAAGTGCTCGCTGCGCTAAAGCTACGTGTACCTGATAATTACGTGTGTTCTCGTCGCCGCGCCCCGTTACTCTTCGTGCCCACTGCTAGGACGAAGTTGCTTCAGAATGCACCATTGACACGTGCCATACACTACGTTAATATCATCTCACAGGATATTGACATATTTACATGTAGTCAGACGAAGTTCACAATTGCAGCATACAAATGCGTTGAAAATTGTAATTTTTTTTAATTAGTATTTTATTTTATAATCATGTTAATATTATTATTCATTATTTTATAGTCATTATTTATTAGTAATTAGTTTTCTTATATTTAGGTTAGTTATAGCATCGCATTGGTTAATATAACTGTAATGATGTTATAATTATGAAATAAATAAATAAATAAATCTCTGCACAGGGAGGACGACTCACTGGCCCAAGCCGCAAAAGAGAAAGCCGACCTTTTAAACTCCCTTTTTGCGTCCAATTCGACTCTTGATGACGGGGGGAAAACATCGCCGACCATCCTGCGGTGTGAGTGCTCCATGCCGGACGTGCGGTTTTCACAGTGCTCGGTTCGCAAAGCACTCCTCTCCCTGGACATCCACAAGTCGAGTGAGCATGCGGAATCCTCCCAATTGTACTAAGGACGTGTGCTCCGGAGTTGGCACCAGTCCTAACGTGTCTTTTCCGGTAGTCCTACTCCCTAGTCGTAGTCCCGAAATCATGGAAGATAGCTTTTGTGCACCCGATCCCTAAAAACGGCGACCGCTCAGACCCGTCCAACTACAGGCCTACCGCCATCACCTCCTTTTTCTCCAAAATAATGGAATCCATTATTAACTGCCAGCTCATGCGGTACCTTGAGGCTGCACCAGCTGATTAGTGAGAGCCAATACGGTTTTCGTCGGGGTCGGTCAGCTGGTGATCTTCTGGTCTACCTGGCTCATAGATGGGCGGAGGCAGTAGAGTCCAAGGGGGAGGCGTTGGCCGTTAGTTTGGACGTTGCGAAAGCCTTCTATCGGGTTTGGCACAAAGAGCTTCTTTCGAAGCTCCCTTCCTATGGGCTTTCCGAGAAATTGTGCAATTGGATCAGCAGTTTCCTTGCAGATCGGAGCGTCAAGGTCGTTGTAGACGGTGCATGCGCCTATTAACGCTGGTGTTCCACAAGGCTGTGTGCTATCACGGTACGCCTCATACAAAATTACTGATAATAAGAGTAAATTTTAAATCTGTCTCCTGCCACATGGGCTTAGGTATTTTGCAGAAAATCTTATATATGATGTAATAAGACTATATAAATTACACATTCCGTGCCAAAGAATTTAATTTAGGACCCACCGAATTTATTTACCATCAGGTGAAATAATAGTCAAGCAGTGGCATCGAATAGTAAAATTTATATATATATATATATATATATCGGAGATTTCAACAGAGCCTCCCGATTTTGATCTCGGAAATACATCAGGATAGCGTTAATTGTTGAAAATTGCTCTCTTGCTTACGCACTTAATCACTATCATTAGTAAGACAGCGTAAACGCACTATACATTAAGTAAAGAGCAATTACAGTTCGACCACCGTAACACGTCTCCGCCACAATCACACACCAGTGTAACGTGAGGTACGTAATAACATGATAACACCAAAATATGCAAACCAACAGCAACACCACTTATCTCAATGTAACACAGGGCAGCCTCTCAGCAACACCAATCCTCCTTGCCTGCACTAGAAGAATTACAACAACGAACGGAACCACGACACTATCTTAGCACTCGTAGAATAACCACATTCGTTGAATGACTTAAACGAAATCTCTCGCGCACGGCACCTACAGCAAACTTGTGGGGCCAAGAAGGCTTCAGTGATGAGGGCACTTACAAGTTCTAAGTGAACGGTCTTAGTGGAAAGGCACACGAAGACGCAAAGATAGGCCTTATGTGAACGCGCGTTACGAAGGTTAGAGGACTTGACGAGGAAGGGGCCAGCAAAGTCTGTTCCGACTCCAGCGAATGGTCGGATGGCCCTGACGCGGTTGGGTGGCATATCACCCATCATAGGCTGCGATATGGTGGCCTTCAGTTTATAACAAGATATGCACCTAAAGATGACGCTTCGAATGGTGCGTCGGCCAGCCAAAATCTAAAACTCCCGCTGCAGAATAGCCGAAAGAGCGTTACACCCAGCGTTGGCGTTCTTAATATGATGGTGGGTTAACAGCAACCGGACAAAGGCGCCGTCCTTGGGGAGCAGTAACGGGTGTCGAGACCCATACGGCAGTTGGGAATTTCTCAAACCTCCACCAACGCGCAGCATCCCAGCGTCGTGCAGGAAGAGGTTCAGACGAGCCAGAGCGCCCTTGACAACGGAGCCCCACTTCAAGTTTTTAATCATGGGCTCAAAATGCTCTGCTTGGACCATACGGGTCCAATGCATCAAAGCTTCACGACGTTCGCTAGGGGACAAAACAAAATCAGAGATTCGGTGGGATGGGTCTCTCGAATTGCGGACAAATTTGCGCAACCAAGCAGTCACTCATAAGAGCTTATCGAGTGAGCTGTACCGTTCTAGAAGAAAGAGATCCCGAGTGGGCTTATCCTTGCCCACTCCCACTCGGGCTCGTAGGCCAGGCAATTCAATCGGTTCGGAGTAATTACCCTGGGGCCAGAATGACTGAGACTCAGTTAACCAACAAGGGGGCCTCACAGCCGCGTGAAGCGCAGTCTCCGGGATTCAAATCCCCCGGGACATGTCTCCAGTTTAGAGAAGTCTCATAACTCTGGATTTGAGACACGCGGTTCGCCACAAAGACCTCAAGATTGTGAGATGCAGCTCTGAGCCAACAAAGTACTATCTCACTGTCCGACCACGCGTAGACGTCCGTAATGTTGATTACAGACTTCAAAGACGAGTGAACGTGATTAAGGAATCGCGTGAGAAGAGCGGCTCTGGACAGTTCCAATTTAGGGATAGTTAAGCGGGACCTAGTGGGAGCAACCTTGCTTTTAGCAAGTACGAGATGGACTGCAGTATGACCAGAAGAGCTCACAGTCCGCAAATATACGACAGCAGCATAGCCTTTCTCGGAGGCGTCGCAAAACCTATGTAGGGTAGCCTGGCATTTACCTGGAGGGAGGAAGCACCTTGGCATGGAGACGCGGTTGATGTCCGGAAGGGAGGAGACCATGCAGAGCCACTCTTGCAAGAGGGTTCCGCTAATAGGCTCGTCCCAACCCAACCAGGATATCCAGAGCTTTTGTTTTGTTTTTGTTTTGTTTTCTTAAAAAAAAAGAAGAAAGCACTTAGCCAAAAAGATGACCGGGGTGATCCATCCATTAGGGTTGAAGGTGCGGGCTACTGTATACAGCACTGAGCGCTTGGTCCATGCTTTGGGGGGAAATCGAGTTTTACTCGATACGTGAAGGTGTCCTGAACGGGCTGATATTGAATGCCCAGCACAGTCAACAAATTAGGATTTTCAGGGTGCTTGAATAGATGAGGGTCTTGTTGGTCCTCTCCTGGGAGGTCCTTCAAAATATGAGGGGAGTTCGAAAACCATTTGCGCAACTCATAACCTCCGGACTTCAGGATGGCAATTAATTCGTCTCGCAGGACAAGAGCCTCCTCGACGGTGGAGGCGCCCGTACAAATGTCGTCCATGTAGACCGAAGTCTCCAAAATAGAAGCTCCCCGAGCGTATCTTAGACGCTCTGTCTCAGCGAGTTCAAGGAGGATTCGCATGGCGATATACGGGCTGGACCGGAGTCCATATGTGGTGGTGTTCAACTCAAACACCTGTATCGGATCGCTGGGCTTCTCGCGCCACAATATCAGCTGATATCGACGGTCATCACGATGGACCACTGATTGTCGAAACATCATCTGAATGTCGGCTACAAAATCCACTTGGTGTCGACGGAATTGGGTCAAAATGTCGGATATGTGATTGATTTAAGTTGATTAGTTTAAGACCAGAGTGAAGACACTGGTTCAGTGACACACAATTTGACGAGGGGGCGGAGCCGTCAAAAACTACCCGAATCTTACTCTCAGGGGTCCTCAAGACCGCATGGTGAGTGAGGAAGTAGTGCTCCTGTGAACGCCATTCGAAGTTGGACGGTGACATTTGACCCAGCTCTTGATACTCGCGCATGAACTCGACATATTTGTCACGAAAGGGAGGGTCGGGCCCATGCGGCGCTCCATGGAAAGCAACCTCTTCTCTGCCAGTGCACGAGATTGACCCGAAGGGAGCCGTGAGTCCAGAAAGGGTAAGCAAGTGACAAACGACCGTCGACGCGACGGCCGGTATTGTTCTGATAGAACAAAACAAATAGATCATGGTCCAGAGGGTTGACTCGAGCTGCGTGTGGTGGCTCCTCAATTTCCCAGAACCTCTGGACGACTTACGAAAGGGACACGCCCACAACAGAGAGCGTGTCGGCCGTCTAAGGAGGTGGAGACCACAGAACCGGTCCAGAGAAGCTGTGCCCAAATAAAGTGGACATGGCTGACAAGCCATACGGCTGTAGGGCTCGTATCTAACCTAACAAGATCAACCCTAGCGCGTTGGCACCCAGCAACAAATCTATAGGCCCAGGTTGGGACCATTGAGGGTCTGCCGGTCTCAATACCGACGCACAACGAAGCGCCCTGTCATTTATACGGATGTTAAGGAGAAAACCTACAATGTCATCGAGGACATTTACCTTAGCTAGAATTTGAAGGCGTTCGCTGGTGGGGCCAAACACCAACTCCGCTTGTCTCCTAGCAGCAGGAGGCTTGGCACCTCCGATACCTACCATTGGACGTGATTCAGAGCTCCAGGGAAGCCCTAGTCTTCCCACCAACCAAGTGGAGGCCACACTGCGTTGTGAACCCGAATCCAATAGAACGCGAACCGTTAAACAGTCGCCACTCGGGTTGTACACCTTCACTGAGGCCATCGGCAATAGAACAGTTTGACAGGTGGACTGCTGACGGCTCAAAGGCTCATTGGAGGTGGCTGTGGTGAGAGCTAGGGCGGCAGCCTCCTATCTGGAGCTGCCTCTGTCGGACCGACACCCGAACCGGGGGCCCCGAGAGCGGCACACCGACGGCATCTCGATGACCCGTGGCTGGAATTCCTCAAACGGGCCGACCTGGGGAGATTCGGGGAACCTCGGCCCCGTGGCCCGGGACAGATACGAGGTCTCAGGAACCCGGTAGTACCGGCACCGACCAAAGAGGGTCGGACGGCGTTCCAGCCGCGGCCACTCAGCCAACGGGGGTGAGAACGGTCTAGCTGACTGCTGGGTGGCCGCCAAGCCCCTCTCAACACGCTGAAGGGTGTGCGACGACCCCCCCGCCCCTAGGGGAACGACTCCCCGACCGATCGGGGGAGGGACCCCCTCAGAACGAGGGGCACGGTGGTCGGCAGGCGAGCGCCGAGAGTCGCCTGACAGGGGGCGTGGCTGAGCGCCCCCGCCCGTGGTAGTCGGGAGGCCGGCAGGGCCCCGGGAGGACGTGCCGCTCGCACCAAGGCACAAAATAACATGGTGGTTGCCCTGGCAGAGCGTGCAGGGCCGCTGGTGCGGCCAGTCTCGTTGTAGATGCCTTTCCAGGCACGAGTAGCACCAGTGGCGCTCCCTGGCGATGGCTCGCCTCGCCGTGGCCGGCTTGCACAGCAACTTAGGGCACGGCATCGCCCGGTGATCGGATGCTCGACAATAGTAGCAGGGGGGCGCTTCCCTGGCCGCTAGGCCACTATAAGAGGGTAGGGGGTGGCGCTCTACCGCGGGTGCTCCGCTCAGCCTCAGGGGGGTTGGCGACGCCTTGGCCGTCGAATTCCGCCTCGCCCTGGGCACCTCTCGGGTGACAATCTGGGGTTCCTCGACGGCGCCTGCTGCGTACTCCATCTGTCTGCACTGCTCCTCCAAGAATCGCAGCAGGTCGCTGAAGGGAGGAATATACGAAGCGCCATCCCCGCCGTACCTCTCCTCGAATTGGAGCCC